>AP028166.1:26942500-27612799 GCA_014132275.2 Samia ricini
TGGACGACGAGAAATGCCCTAAGAGAGACGCGGTAAAGTCTTTCTCTAGAGTGAAAATAAACGGGAACAACAAACCGCTTCTGCAGATAACGTTCAGCCGTTCCGGTGAGAACAGTCTGCAGGTTCTGGACAATTGTGTCAACGTAACGCTCTGCGAGGGGAATGCGTCCGGGAGGGACAAACTGAACGTGTCCCTCGAAGAGACGGCCAATGAAGACATCCACGTAAACTCACTTAAAAGATGTCAGGCTTTCAACGCTATTCAGGTTAGTTTAACTTTAAAAGTAGTAAGGGGGCGTCCATGAATTACGTGAGGTGTTTTTTTTTTTATTTTCTGCTCCTCCCTCCCCCCATGGTGAGATGTCGTGAGATTTTATTCAACCCCCCCCCCATCCCCCAATCTGGATTAATGGACAAAAATACTATAATTTTTTTTTGTTTCAATAAAAAAAAATTGCGTGATATTTGCCGAGACCCCCCCCCCCTCTCTCCCACGTAAGATTAGTTGAGATTTAACTCGACCCCCTCCCCCCTTAAACACCTCACGTAATTTATGGACGCCCCCTAATCTCGTATAAAACTATTAACCTTTGTAATGTTTCTTTCGCAGCGAACCTTCAACAGTTAGTACCACTTTTGACAAACTGAACGATATTTGCAAAGAAAGGTTTAAAAAAAAAACAATAAATTATTACAAACCAATCGTTATTATTATTTTTTAAATAATTGCCTTTTCAATTTGTTTTTTAAAAAGTAATTTTTCCGTTCCAGTGCGTTATAAACACTTGTATTACCTTATTTTTGATTGGATTTTAATTTTGCTTTTTCCATCGTCAGCTTTATTTATGGTCCATTGTTGATAAGACGATATAAAAAATACTAAGTAAACAATATCCCTGTTATTACGTTTTTACATCGAATAGCGGTATTTGTTTAATAATTTCACAGGAAGCTAGAAGCACCGAAGATTTGTACATAGACGATGACCTGTCGGCGCAACTGCAAGAGAACTTCGGCGGTAAAGTGAAACTGATACCGTTGCACGGTTCTCTGCACGAGATACTATGCGAGAAGGAGGACGACTGCTGCTTGATCAAGGTGAAGCAGGAGAACGGATGCGACACTATTTACTTCAGATGCGACAACAATTCCGACACCGAATCCAGGGATGCCATCGACGGGACGCAGACGGAGAACCGGCAGGACACTGTCGTGTTCAAACGCAGTATATCCCTAATCGAAGAACGTATACAGCGTGTTATACCCAAGGAGAAGCGACAACCGACCCCCGTACTGCCTCGGAAGAAAGAAAACCGAACGAGGCGAGGGTCAGACCCAAATCGGAGATACTGGTTCCTATAACGAAAGAGACGCGCGTCCTTAGCAACAGCAGCCCCTCGCTGCCTTCAAAGGACGATAGAGAGTTCGAAGTGAATATAGAGAATGCGATGTGTTACCAGGACTCATCGTCGGACGAGTGCCTCAGGTGTTCAGATAATGATGACTTCGAACTGCTCGAGAGGAAGATCGAGGAGGATATCGCAAATAACTCCTCGTCGTTGACGTGCGGCTGCCTTGAGAAAATATCCGAAGAGAATTTATCATCGTTGAATGATGAGTTATCGGACAGGAACTAATCACAAAACGTTACCTCGAACGTTAAATAAAAACCGATTTTTAACACAAGTACGGAAGTACAAAAACTCTTGCAAGTCTTAATGTAACTCTAAGTTTAAATATTAAGGCGTAACGCAATCGCACTGATTTTGATTATTTAAATTATTTGGTTTAAACGACGAACAACAACGTTTGTACGTGTGATTTTTACTTTTACATTTTTTTTTAATATTCGTGCAAAAGATAACGTTTAGAAGAAGCTTAGTTATCTAAATTAATAATACAGCATAGGTATTATTTTTCAATTATAAATACGCGTAGAAAAGTGATTTAAACATTTTGCGAATTATTTATGGGACACCTTGCAATAAATTAAGCACAGTTAAAAAAGGGAAAAAAAATTTAAAGTTTAGAAGAATAAATTTCATTTCTTTATTTTTTATGTAGCCTGCGTGTTATTATAACCTAAAAATAAATATTTTTAACCTTAATGATACTCAATTCCATGAACGAGAAGTAATTTTATACTTACTGTTTCAATCTCGATTATGTTACATTGTCATTATCGGAATACGATCTGTCGAAATTTAAGGAAAATCCGAAAATTGTTTTTTTTCATTATATTAATATCTTTTAATCGTTTTTTTTTAAATAATTAATTTGAAAACTACGATTCAATTTTTTATATGTAGCACGCATGTTTTTCTAACCTAATTTTTTTTTTAAATTAACTTACTCGAAAGTGATGTAGGTACTAAATTCCAGTAACATAGGTACACAAGTACAAAGTTGTTTTATATTTTGTTGTTACATAAATAATGTTGATAATGATCCGTCCAAAATTGGTCCTCTTTTTTAAGAAAACCCAAAGATTGTTATAATTAGGTTTTCTATTTGAATTTTAAAATAGCGTTTTAATATCATACAGCCAATCGAGGCAAGGATATGTGATTTTTTTAAGGTTAAGTGGCACAAATACATTCCCACTTTTGTGATTTTTAGAATAGTTGCACTCTACTAAGGTTTTGTTTAAATATATATTAACAAAATATCGTACACTTTAAATCATTTTTTATTGATTTTTGTTAAAAGAGTTTTCATCATGTAGACCAAAGGTTAGTTACTTTCACGTAAATTTTTATATTGTTTCTTAATCTCTTTTGTTTGCTAGTTTTTACTTTTAATATTTCTAGGTCACATGACTGGATAAACTTCAATTGTTTTGTTTTAAATACGTGTGGTTGATTTTATGTAGATTTACTGTTATAAATAAAAAACTTTGTACTTTGATAACATCGTTTTATTATATTAAAAAAATACATATTATTGTTAATATAAAACGTAAAGGATACAAGAGAATAATATCTCAATGGCATTGAAATATGGCGAAATGTGTTTTAAAACATTTATATAAAAATAGCATACAATAATTCTGCTCGTGGTAATCATTTTATCATAGACTTATTCTATACAGTTATTCTCATATTTGGAAGACAATTTCACATCACTACATTAATATTATTCATTGATCGATAATATCTCAAAGTATGAAACGTATAATTTTTTCTTAAAAAAATACAAATAATAAAAAAAAATAACCTTAAATTAAAATGTCGTGACTAAAATTTACTTTTATTTTAAAAAAATGCGCACGCGTACACGTGACAGAAGTGAATTTTCTTATTGAAAACTCAGTGTGAGACGGAGAGAGATAAAGCAATTCAGATTAAATATAGGCTTTATATTTCTCTTTCAATCTAGCGTTATATTTTAATTCTCTCTTGTGTAACGTAATATGCGTAAACGAGATGGAATCTTGAAATTAATCTCAATTATAGAAGCACCGTCTAAGATGTCTGACTTCAAAACGAAAATGCAATATATTGGTCCAGTGGTATAAATCCTTTAAATGAAAATACAAATAATAGACTTGTTTGTTAGTCGTTACAATAGAGTCGTTGACTGATGTCTAATTTATTGAAAGCAAGCAGACTAATTGAATTACAAAATTAAATATAATATATTGCAAAAAAAAATCATAAAGATTCGAGCGTTTGAAGCTAATGGGCATTATCTAGCGAATATTCCAGCTCTTTACCGCAAAACTTTAGAAAAAAAACGGTAAAAAATGACGTCATATTTCATTACAGCTGTTACCTACGCTCTCTATTATACAATTAAAACAGATATAAATTGTTTTTTCTTTTTTTAGTTTAAATTTTGCTGGTCGATATAATTTATAGTCTCTTTTTGACGAGATAATAAAAACAACAAATCAGTCAACTAAATCCTTATTTAATCAAGTAGGTGGTAAATGTCTACGAGTTCTTGTGAGTGAGTTTGACGACGACAGCTTTGACCTCCGTGTAGTTGCTGACGCCGTAGGGTCCGTTCTCCCGCCCCAGACCCGACTGTTTGAACCCACCGAAGGGCACCTGGTTCCCGAACACGTTGTAATCGTTCACCCAGACCGTCCCCGCGCGTACGCCCTGTTCCCAATTACATAATTTTGAATTTTTATCATCCTTTTTTTAATATGAAATGGGAGGAAGACATTGGATTCCCGCTTTGGCAGTAAAACCGTCTCGTGCAAGTACTGAGTAGACAAAATTGTTTGACTCCCCCCATCCCCTCGTAAGCAAAGCCCTGTCTGAATCTTACGACTGATATAAGTGCGACTGCCGTCTCACGAGTGGACACTACGACTAGTTCTGAGTAGGTTTGTGCCGCTACAGACCGACCAAAGCCGGGAGTATCGATTTAGATCAATGGTCGTCAAGTTTCGGCTTTCAGGCGGTGTCTGTGCGGCCGCGACGTGGGAAACAGTTTTGGTAGGACAATCACTCAAAATTGAGTTTACATTCATTTAATGAATAGTTAGTGAAGTCGAAATTGAAATCAATGAATAGTTAGTGAAGTCGAAATTGAAATCAATGAATAGTTAGTGAAGTCGAAATTGAAATCAATGAATAGTTAGTAAAGTCGAAATTGAAATCAATGAATAGTTAGTGAAGTCGAAATTGAAATCAATGAATAGCTAGTGAAGTCGAAATTGAAATCAATGAATAGTTAGTGAAGTCGAAATTGAAATCAATGAATAGCTAGTGAAGTCGAAATTGAAATCAATGAATAGTTAGTGAAGTCGAAATTGAAATCAATGAATAATTCAATGGATAGATACCATAGAGCTACCCAATGTATAAAAGTGCGGGCCGCAGTGGAACCTCACATTGATCAATGTGGCTCGTTGAACAGAAAAAAAGTACAACTTTGTAACGGACTAGTTGTGAGCCCGCTGCTCCGCCCACATTTCATATATACTTCACAGCGTAATATAGTTTTTAAATAACCGTTGGAAAATAGTCTTTTGATGATGGCTGTCCAGTGAATCGTATTTTGTTCAAAATTTTATGACTTTAAATTTTTTAACACGGAACCTAATTATTTTCGAAAAATAATATAATAAATAAATAATACCCCAAGTTAGGCGGAGTAATTTTAGCTATTTGCAAAAAAAAAGTTCCACCTAAATCGGTGCAACCGTTTCCAAAAATTTGCTAGAACGGACAATGTTTTTTTTTTGTATTTTATATATGTGTCCGTCTGTACATTAATATGTATTAAGTAAAAAGTTGTTATTTTGATTTTACAAAAAGACACTCCATTTTTATTTATTAGTGTAGATTTAAGCTTCAAACAATTCAAACCAATTCCCTCGGATTGAATAATAGTAATATTACGGATACCTGAATGATATAGTTGGCTTTATCCAGATCGTTAGTGAAGACAGCCGCCGCCAGACCGTACTCGGTGTTGTTGGCTCGCGCCACCACCTCCTCCATCTGCGAGAACTTTATTATCTGCTGCACCGGACCGAAGATCTGGAAACCGTCTTCATATTATTCTAACGATCCGCGCTGGAGAATTGTGGGTAAAGCAAGGAATAATAAATAAATCTTTATTCATCAAATACAAATATAAATCAGAGGGTGCAATAAACCCGAAAAAAAAAATTGTGCCCCGGGATCCAGTACCTTCCTTTATAACATTACAGCTTTATAATAAAAAAATAGACTCGTGTTGTGTATGTATAAGGTGCGAGTTGAGATAATCGATTATGTGATTGGATGTGTGTGTGCGTTTAAGCTATTGTAAAATAAATTAGATGTCACGACTTAAACAGGTTACTTTATTCGAATGTAAGAAATCAGAATTTCATTCCAATTTTGGAATTACAAAAAAACTTTACCTTATAGTTTAAATTTAGAACCAGAAGAAATACCTATACTCGTATATTATATAATAATGTGGAGTAAAGCTTCTGTATCCTCATAGTTAAGACCAGATAACCAGTTTTTAAGTTTTAATTTCAAGATATGCAAGTTGAGTGAGTATATGTATAATTCTTTATTTATTCTATTGGATTTTGAAAACTAAATCATTTCTTCGTTTAAGTGTAATTAGTTCCGGATCAAACGGACGACCCTGGAGTGTTGTCTAATAATTGAATTTGTTATAAAAAGTTGGCGTACACTGAGGGCTTTGGCACAAGAATAAAGTTATAAATAAAGGAATATGGTGATAAGGGAGGGCTGTGGTGCGGGAGGGGATGTACTGACACAGACAAAGTCATGCTTAATTGGTTTTTTTTTTGTCACCCACTTTCCTCAGGCGTGACCAGAGACCTTATTAATACTGATGCTTTATTGTGTGTGCGCTCTTTTGGTGTTTATATTTATTAGCTTGTTCTTTTGCTCTTAGTTTAGAACTTGTCTTAACATCAACAGTTTAACTATGTGTGTGCTCTTTTGGTATAAGTTGTCAGCTAGTTCTTTTGCTGATCATTGACATATGATCGAGTCTTAAAACTACTTACTCACTAATACAATTCAAATTTAATATTTATGACATTTGTCATTTTAGCACCAAACAATCGCTTTGACAATTTTGTCAAATTATACTTTAGCTAAATTTTTGTGTCAAATCGGTTAATGGTATTAAATTTTAGATAGTAATGTGAGGTACAGTAGATAGAAATAGAATAGAAACAGATAGATATAGCAGTGATTAATATCCTAATTGGTTTGGACATGTAGAGAGGATGGGTGAAAGAAAATTGACGAAACAAGACGTTTGGTGACTGCGCAAATCGGTAAGGGTCGTCCTAGGCGAACGCATCTCGACCGGATCGAGGACGTTCTGATAAAAACGCTCATGAAATTAGAAGAAGCAAAAGAACGTGTCAGGATCATATCAGGTTTGAAAGGATGCAGCAATGCCCATAGCCATAGATTAATATGCATATCTAGTTACCAGTTACAACTCATCCAGAGAGTAACATAGATTCACTTTGTTATACATCTGACCTTATTCTATAATCTATGGATATGATATGAAATGTAAAATAAATATATAAATAAAGTAGATTATGAAAACACCCTTGTTCTATACGCATTCCTTAGGGTGTTCTGTCTTTTTTTCAGTAGAGTTTAACTAATAGTGACGATTCTGTGGAATTTGCAAAGCTCAGTCGAGATTCGCACTGTTATGGCGGTTCCCTCATGTTAGTTAGTTAGACAGTTAGTATACATATGGGAATCCAGAGAAGGGCAGTGTTTGTATTTGAGAAACCATTTATTTCTCTATTTGTGCCCGCGACTTCGCTCGCATGGAATTCAGATAATTATATTCTAATAGACAGCCTATATTTTCCCTTCAGATGCAATCCATCTATGTACCGTCCCGTCCCGTTCGGATCCCAACCCGCGGAGTAGGTTACCCCGGTCAGACCAGGGCACCTATCAGACAATCTTATGAAAAACCCCCGCCCCTTTCTTCCTAGCTTTATCAATGCGGCAGAGTCCAGACTCCGCCGAAACTATGCATCCGGCCATCCTTGCCCTAATAAGCCAGAATGGCAGCTAGCACACCATACTATTGATACATATTATTGAATATATATATTTACTAAAATGATAAGTAGCCTATATATAATATACCTATCTAACAGTATATTTTTTTCTAAATTGAATCAGTAGTACCAGATATTACCCTGAACATCCAAACTCACAAACTTCACATCTTTATAATATTAGTAAAGATGTTATAATGCATACACTTCATCATTATGGTTTTTAATGAATATAAATAAACGTTATGGATACATTATATAAATACATAGATGTTACTTTAAAGTATAAACTACTACCATACCAAATTTCATTGAAAGTTACTTTACAAGTAACTTTTGCGTGATTGGCGAATGAATTAATAAACAGAAAGTTTTTTTTTTTGGCTTTTTATTATTATAGTATAATTTAGGAAAGATTATCTAAATTATTATGTCCTTGCAATGTTTCAAAACAGGCCAAATTATTAAAAAATAAGTATACCGCCATTTATGAATAATAAAATATAATCATTTTTTTTTTTAACATATGTAAATAAATTATATTGATTCAATTTAGTTTAATTTGTGCTCATTTCACTATTCATTTATAATACCATTAAGTAAACACATATTTATTAGGATATTTTTATATGAATATAGATAAACGCTATTCACGCATTATAAAAATGTATTCTATATGTTAGTACGGTATATATACTACAAACATACCAATTTTTGTAAAATTCGGTCGAGTAGTTTTTACGTGATTGGCGAACAAATTAATAAACAGACAGACCGAGCGACAAATAGACGAAAAATTTTAAATACCATCGAAATGTGTTCGGTTGTCGTTTCTGAACTTACTCATGGTATGTTTTTCTGAAATATCTTCAATGTACAGATTTCGTACCTCTAGCCTTTTATTATGAGCATAGATTATACAACAGATCGTTCACAGCTATGATATAACAAAATACAAAACATATGATTACAAAACACATTGTAATTTTATGAAGGCCGTTCGATCAACAATGTAGCATCTATATACAAAGATAAAACAGTTCAGTGGTCTTCTCACCTCTCTATATCAACTGACCTTTCCCGCACTTAGGGACCGTTCACGTAACCTGAATTAGGGGGGGGGGGAGAGGCAATGCTTTGTTTATTTTTAATGACATAGGGGACGGAATAACTGAAAGGTGATTATATAAGTAATATTTTAATAAGTGAATTATTAAATTATGTTTTTCTTTATCTAATCATGGGGATTACCTTGTTTTTTGGTTTTTTTAAGTAGGGATTTAAGCATGCCCTCGGCCAAGGGGGGTATGCGGGACTCGGCCGGGGCGATACGGGATTGAGCAACATGCACCGCATCGCCCCAGCGGCAGACCATACATGACAGGTACAATCTGCCATACCCGGTCAGGTCCCTCTTTATCATCCGTCCAAGGGGGAGCTCGGTACATAGCAACCCCCTCTTTTTCCCGCAATTAAGATCTACTATTACTGACAAGGAACGGTTAAAATATTCAATACTGCTTGATTTAACAGTACACAAACGACCCCCATACTCCGAATTTCCTATTCCATTTTTTGTACGGTAGTAAGATTATCTTTAGCGTAACGTAATATTCAATAACGGGTTAATATCTCGACTCTTTGGCATACATTGGCTAATAATTCCAACCTTTTTAAAGTACACGTGAAAATTATGAAAATCTGACTGTGGGAAATAGTCATTTCTGACCTCATTTTTAGCAATATCCATATCATCGTTGACGTCGCTGAAGACAGTGGGTTGTACGAAGTAGCCAACGTCCCCAGCCCTTCCCCCGCCGGCCACGAGCTTGGCGCCTTGACGTTTGCCAGATTCGATCAGACTTAGAATTTTTGCATGTTGCTCGCTGTCGATCTGAGGGTGGTGGAAATCTCACTATACATCCACCCAGTCACATATTCGCAACGTTCCGTCAATATTTATGTACAAATTTATCCAATTAAATGAAAAATTAGAGGGCTATAGATTTTCTATCTGGCAACACTAGCTGTCAAAATAATTAATCCTCATAACTTCTTTGGACAAGAAACTTTTTGGCTCAAAAGGAGTTGAACGCAAAGCCGTTAAACGATCTTTTTTAATATTGAAATAATTTTAAGCTATATTTTTTTTTTTTGTATCGTTTAATTTTATTTGTTTATATTAAAATACATATAGTCAGTAAAAGAAAAACTATTAAAATAATCTGAAATTGTGGTAAATTTGTAAATATACAATGTAAATAGAGCCGGTTTACCTGTGGTCCCTGTTCTACGTCAGGCCTGAAGGGATCGCCTACAACTCGTTTCTTAGCGCGTGCAGCGGACAACTCCACGAACTTATCATATATTTTATCCTCAACGAAGGTGCGAGAACCTAAATATATCACATCTTTATTAGTTTTTATATACATTTCTAAGTATCTATATGTTAATTTACTTAATACCAGTTGTGTGCCCGCGGCTCTGCCCGCGTTTTTATATTCTTCACTCCGTAATGTAAATTTTTAAATATTCATTGTAAAATAATGTTTTGTTGGTGCTCTGCCCATTGAATTGTAATTTGTTCACATTTCTAATTCTAGTTTGAATTTTTTTATCATGGAACCCTAATTATTTTCGAAAAATAAAAGTGGCTTAAGTTACGCGGATTAACTTCAGCTATCTGTCAAAAACATGTCTTATTAAAATCGGTCCAGCCGTTACGTAGATTAGCCGGAACAAACAACCAGATAGACAGAAAAAACTTTAAAATTATATTTGTACTATATACATAGGTGCCGTGTATACATTGATATGTTAATTAAGTAAAAAGTTGTTATTTCGATATTACAGACAGATGTTTCTATTTTTTTTATTAGTATAGACATAGATAAACAAATATCAATGTGAAACCAGAATCAGAGATGAATAATAAAATAAAAACCGGAATGTTAACGTTCAGAAATAGAGCATTCGCAAAAACATTCGCTCAATCAGTGTTGCCGGTTTAGCGACTTTTTCCCTAGAAATGGCGACTTTCGTCGACGACAAGCGTAAAATAAAAACACGAACCAAATCTTTATTAGGAAACTTATATAAGGGAGAGTATACAGTAAACAGAGACCGGCGGTACAGCACTGTCCCATGTTGTAGAAGAGTGCCGCGTGGGCCGCTTCCACCGCCTTCTCGAGGTCCACGTCCCCGAGGACTATGAGGGGCGACTTGCCGCCCAGCTCCAGCGTGATGCGCTTCACGGTGCCGGCGGCGCCGCGCTGTATCACCTTACCGACCTCCGTTGAACCTGTACCGATCATGTCACCCGTCTCGAATCAAAGGTAACAATGTAATTTGGTAAATCAATTTTTTTAAAATATAATGTAAAACTTAAAAAAAAAGAACCCACACAGAGAAAAAGTGGCTCCAGTCATAGAAAAGATGGAAGGCAATCGTTTGTCATGGTATGGACATGTTTGGAGACGAGACGCAACGCATGTGACGAATAAAGTGATGACTAGGAAAGTTGAGGGATGGAGGGGAGAGGACGTTCAAAAAAAGATGGATGGAGTGTGTGAGGGGAGGTACGAAGTCAAAAGGAATGTGATATGGTGGCTGATAGAGATGTATGGAAGAGGAAGACATACTGCGCCGTCCACAAATAACAAATTGGGAGCAGAAGAGAGAACTGAAAATGAAGAGATGAGGGCGCAGTGGGTCGCGGGTTCGATCCCACCTATCCGACTCTAAAATCAGCACGAGCTTTCGGTGAAGGAAAACATTGTGAGGTACCCATAGCATAATGTTAGGGTCTGGGTAGCTACCACCCTCAAGTTTGAAAGCCTGTCGGCAAATACCAAAAGGTGTGTTCCGACACCATCACTTGAGAACCAGTACCCAGCTTAGTGTGCTTACCATCTTGCACCACATCGTCATTTAACATCAGGTGAGATTGTGGTCAAAGCGGTGAACTTATACCGTGTAAAAAAAATATTTAAGATACCTAATATAAAACTTACCAGTGAACGCAATTTTGTCAACGTCTGGATGATCAACAAGAGCTGCGCCCGCGTCACCGTATCCCGGCAACATATTGACCACGCCGGGGGGGAAGCCTGCTTCCTAAATATGGGAAATATTATGAATGAAACATTTTTACAAATCAAAAAAATCTTTATTCAATTTAGGCCCTAAGAAGGCGCTTATGAACATTTTTAAAACACTACCACCGGTTCGGAAAACAACCCAGTCGAGAAGAGCGCAGGCGAGAAACTCGATCTGGTTCTTTTTTTTAATAAATATATCATTTTTTTCATATAAAAACTATACAAATCATAGTCTTAGCTAATGCTAGCGGGTGCGCACAGAGATGTGGGCTTATTCCAGACATCACTATCGTTCACGTAATGATCCACCCTGTAATAACCTTTTGAGATTAAAACTTGCTTGACATAATACTTGAACTTATTGTCAGGTAAATCGGTAATGTTACTTGGGATCTTATTGTAAAACCGAATACTATTGCCTATAAAGCTTTTATTACACTTACTTAACCTAAAGCGTGGTTCCGGACAACTTGTCTTTACTTCTAATATTAAAATTATGACGATCATTCACTAGATCGAGCTTGTCTAAATTTTTACGAATATGCAATAAGTTATCGAAGATGTATTAAGATCTAATTATACTACTGAATTTTAAAACAGTTAACATACTCAAATATTTAGTTGAAATCCTTTATAGCAGAATCTCAAACATGGCGGACAAGTTCCTTTTAATGCAATAATATGGGTATCAAATGAAAATATTTGCTGAGAAAAATACAAAAATATTTTTTGCTGCCTTGAACGACACTGAATCTAAAAAGTACATCAATAATTTCAACATACGTAAATCGTTGTAGTTGTATTCGGGCGTATTATCGCATTAAGGGTATACGCGGTCAACAAATTTGAAGAATATGTCAGAATCTATTGCTATCGCGTTGCGTTCGAATGAAGGAGTTTTAAAGCGCGAAAGGGACAACTGCATCTCTGGCATGGTAACCTTATACAGAACAGAAATCATAATTTCGTATTTCCTCTCTCCTGGACCTGGACTGATTTTCTTTCAACTATAAAATAAGAAAGACTTTGGCTATGCCATTACGGTTTGCTTCATTTGTTTTTATTTGTCAAATTTGTTTAACGGACGTCTGGAGCAAAATCGGGTATTATTTCTCATTTTCAAAGGCTCCTAGTTTTATAGTAATTAATTTATAGAAAAATCAAAACGAGCATGGTGGTAATGGATATATACGGTATAAAAATATTTTCTATAATGCCACATTATCCAGGGAGGAAACATAGGAATAATTTTGTGTGGAATAAACGCCACCTGCATATTCTCTTAGTGTAAAAATAGACAATAGAGACGGTTGCCTTCTATAATATGTGTGAATAATCAATGACACGCAGATAACAGATGTTGTTTGCATATTTGTTTTATTTGCACCTTTCCAGTGTGTATTCAAGTATAGTATGAAATTATGAATTGTACATTAACCGCTATGGGATTGTCCATTAATAGAGTGAAGCCTTAAAAGGATTTATACGTGTACTAGTTGGTGCCCGCGGCTCCGCCCGCGTTTCATATGTTCTGTGCATATGTCGTTTCATTTATAGCTAATTTAAAAAAAAAAAAACAAATGAGTGAATAATAGTCAGAGTATTTTGTTTTTATTAGCGGAAAAAATGTATATAAGCGTAAATTGAAGTGGAAAATGTACAAAAGAGTAAATCGAAAAAAAAATGAGAGAGGATCGGTGGAATCCAAAAAATACCTGTCTACGAAAAATACTACGTTGAAAGGTATTAGTCCTATCCCGATATGTTCAGTAGTTTTGAGGTGATGGTGCGTCAAAGGAATAATAAACAAACAAATTGAGAAAACATGGCAAAGGGCTCATAGAATTTGAAAAAATTACATAGCCTATAACCATCTACGATTAATTCCGCGTCGAATGGTTGTGGTTTCATGCGAATCGGTCCAGTAGTTTTCGAGTTTACCTCGGACAAAGAAAACAAACTTTTCTTAAATATATATATAGATTATTATAATTTTGAATGTTCAATTTCTAAACCGAAGAGCGGTGCGTGACCTTGAGACACCGTTGCCAGGCAACGACTTCCAATGTTTTTACCAGAATTCGATTAGATTATACTTGTATTTAAAGGTAAACAATGTGATTTCAAAAAAATACTTTATACCTTATAAAATACACGCGATCTTGGAGAATGGGGAGTTTAAAAAATTCCTAGAAAAAACATCACGTGATTATTGGTCTATCCTATGAATATAAGATGTGTAATAAAATACCTTAACGAGTTGTGCGATATACAGGGCTGTCAGGGGCGTCTGCTCAGCTGGTTTCATGACTAGAGTACAACCGGTAGCGAGCGCCGGCCCTAGCTTCCAAGCGGCCATCAACAGCGGGAAGTTCCATGGTATTATTTGTCCACAAACCCCTGTATACAAGGTAATTTATTTCTGAAGGTTATTATTATAGGACCAATCAGTCCATCCATTCAACCGAAAGACGTCCACTGATGGACATAGGTCTCCCCAAAGATCTTCACAACGACCAATCTTACGTCACCCGCATCCAGACGATTACCGACCCTTTTACCAGGTCGTCCGTCATCTTGTGGGGGATAACCTACCCACGCTGCTTCTTCAGGTACGTGTTGCCATTCAAGAACCCGTTGGCTCCATCAGGCATCGGTTCTAGAATTCTTCGGGCAATGTCGGTTACTTAAGTATTTTTGCGCATCTCCTTATTTCTGATTCGATCGTGCAGTGAAACTGGGAGCATAGCCCTCTCCATTTGCCCTTTGGGTAACTTTGCGCTTGTGGATAATTATGGAAACGATATTTACATGTCTGAAAATTACACAGTTCATCTGTGCGTCAGTTGAAAACTATTTTCAACTATGGCTTGTACATATAGTTTTAAACCAGTTCAAAGAGATCGAGTTCCTCGCAGAGTTTTTGTCGATAACTGGCTTGTTGGGATACCGCGTTGACGGACGCAGGTTTGAATCCATCTAACTTATTCTATACTACACGTCCGCCCGCGAATGCGCCCGCGTTTCATACATTCTTCACTGCGTTTTAATTTATTTTTATACGAAACCCTAATAATAATAATAAAATTTTGCACTAAGATAAAGATTTGAATAAAATCTGATTCAATCCACAGTTTTACGGGCAAGTGCTATAATTTTTGAGATTTTTGAACTTTATCTTAGTACTAAATTTTTTTAATAGATAGCTGAAATTACTCCGGATAACTGGGCACTTCTAATGTTCGAAAATAATAAGGATTTCGTGTAAAAAAAATAAAACTCATAAAAATTTTAATAAAATCCGATTCAATGCAGTTATACGAGCAAGTTCTTGAATTTATGAGAAATATGTTTACTTTATCTTAGTACTAAACAAAAAATAGGGTTCCGGACTTAAAATGCAGTGAATAATATAAGAAACGCGGCTGCGGCTGCAGGACACAGCTAGTACTAAATAAATTTAAAAATAAACGAAACATAAAATTAAGTTATAAATTAATACACGTTATCATATAGTTTGTATATTGTTTAAAATGAATACCTTACTTATGTTTTAAATGTATTGTTTTTCTTTAAAAAGCGGCCTTGCGCTATTTATTAAACAACGCATATTTCCAGTGCCGAATTAACTACGTAGCAAGAGTAGCAATTGCTACGGGCCCCGCGCGAAAGGGGGCCCCGCATGTTTAAACCCACTCATCTCTGCCTGAGTAAATAAATGTATTGTGTATTGAATTGTATTTTTACCACTTTATACTTAAGAACCCATAGCAGATCAAGGGCTTTTTGAAAGAATTTGCTACGGGCCTCGCGCTTGCTTAATCCGGCACTGCATATTTCTTAACTTTATCTAAAGCACAAGTTACTTTAACTTATTCTAGATTATTCTATGGAATACGTTCTGTAGCAAATAGATCTTCAATACGATTAAATATTTACCTTACATTATTATAACTTTTTATAAGCATCATTTTGAATGTATTTCCAAAAAAAAAGGCATATGAAGCGATAATGGGTATAAGTTTGACAATTCGTCGGGCAATGTTATGTGTATAAATCCCCAAAAAGTGTACATAGCAGATATTCATTTGAAAGGACGATGTGGTAAATAATGTAAAATTTACTATTCAAATATAAAGTCCTAAATAAATATTTTAGAACGTCTGTAACGTTTGATGCAAATGTGCACAAAAAAAAAATTAGTCTGAACAAAAACAGATACTGGGTTATATATATATATATATATATATATTTATATATTTTTTATATTATTTATTTATATTATTTTATTTTATTTATTAACTTAAACGAATAATTTGCGCATTGAACCTCTAACTTGAGTAAATGAGATATAATGAAATACATATTAACAAAAAAAATAATAACTTGATTATTGTAAAAAAATATTTATAAAAAGAATAACTTATTTTAGCTCATAGAAAGCGCTCATAGAAGAAACGAAAAATATTTGTCAGGATCTTAGCAAATGGAATGATGTGTGTAGCCTATCCTTTTTAACCAACTTTAAAATAGAGGAAGTTATAAATTCGTCTGTATTTTTTTTTGTACGTTTGTTACGCGATTTCTCCGACAATTGTGGACCTATTTGCAAAAAAACAAACTTTAATCGAAGGAGTGCACTCCCGAGGTGGTCCCATTTCCGCCAAATCAGGATATGATAAGTGGAACTCAGGGAAACTGAAAAAAACCCTCGAATATTATAGACACTTACACGTGTTTCATTTAAAATCCAAAGCTATGAAGTACGCTTCACAATTATACCTAAAAGTAAAAAGTAGAAAAAAATAAGTAATTAAAAACAAACCCCACTTCAAAAGAATAAACTACAAAAACGCACTAAAAAGTCAATAAATAATTATTTTATTAATCTGCTTCGTTAATAAATTTATTAATCGGGCGATCAAGTTTTAAAATGTGGAATTTATTTAATTTTTGTTTTAAATATATTTTTCATTTCATTATTTTTTTAAATTCGTCATGAATTTATTTTATTATCGACAAATTTTAGCGTGTTGAAAAACATGAATAAGTGAACCGAGCTAATTTAATCATTTATAAAAACAGTTTTCTACTTTAACGAGTTTTCATTTCTGTCAGCATTAGGTACCTATGGCTGCCTATTTTATTTTCCTCAAATACCTAATTTATATTCTTCATGCTCACTATAAACATGTTTTATTAATTAAACAGTGCTAATCTTAAAACAAATAATGTGTGCTAATAATGATTCACTTACGAGGTTCACGCTTGACCAATGAACTGTTTCCATAAAAATTATTCAGTATCGGTACGTACCACAGATAAGTTATCTGTGGTACGTACTTTAAGCAACTGCATACCATTAATAGTACGTGACAATTAATAAACACGTTAAATTATATATTATGTAAAAATATAAAAAATAGTATTTATACACAATTTTTTGTTGTCAATTACTCATTAACTAAATTATTACTCATGTTTTAGAATACATTTTAAAGTGAAACGATTTTTTCTAAGTTTCTTTTCATACCAGGTCATGATCTGGTAACGATAAATTCGCCGTCCAACTGTGTAAATACTTTACCGCAAACAAAGTACATATAACAAGAAGGATTATAATCAGTAATCGGTTCTTTATTATTTATATATGTATGTTTATTCTATTCACGTTTTTATATATCACAATTTTATTAGTAAATTTTTATTTTTACATTAGGTTATAAGTATTATATTTAATTATATTGTTCACTTAATGTGTTAATTTCAATAAATTATAAATCAATCAACCATCCTATTGAGTGCCACATCGAACTACACGAGTTAGAATATAGAGTGAGTCGGAACTTTTTAGAATGTGTCCAACTATTTTCTAATGGACCGTTTACATGTAAACAAACGGCAAGTGATTAATCTAATTGTAACTATGACGACGCGTGTAAACGACCATTTAAAAGTTCTTTAGTCATAAATTGCAAGTTGATTAATTTGTAATTTTGTGAACAAATAGAATAGGATATAAATCTATTTTTTCGATAAGTCACCTCCCTCCCGCACCGCGCGCAATTCCTTTGCTAGGTGTGACTTATGAATTAAACATTTCATTTAGTTGTTATTTACGTGTAAGTGAAATTGAAAATCAACATCCAAAATCTATAGTAATAGTGTACCTAATTAAATTAAAAAGATTAAGTTTCTGACAAAACCTTCTATATAATAAATAAATAAAATTGAAGGTAAGAACAAACAGACTGTAATATCAAAATAACAATATTCTACTAATACATCATACGGTACTTATACCAACAACACTTTTTTTGTTGCCTATCTGTGTTTGTTTCGACTAATCTCCGGAACTGCTGGACCGATTTTAACGCAACACTTTCTGCAGATAGCTGAAGTTATAAGTTGTATCACAAGCTAGTTTTATTTTTGGAAAATAATTATTGTTTCGCTTTAAAAAAATCTCACTATCCGCTTATGAACAAAATCCGATTCAATAAAATCCAGTAAGGTAGGTAAGTGTTTGAATTTATGAGAAATATCTCTTCTTTCTATTGGTACCTTAGTAGTTGGTAATTTAGAGCCTGTACAGTAATATCCCGCTTAGCACGACCCCGTTACGCGCGGTTTCACTATAACGCGAATGTCAAATTTCGCGCTCAAATGCCTCGCATTACGCGAAAGAGTGCGTATAAACATAATGTAAATACAATAGATGTATTTTTCCGTAAGAAATAAGAGTATGTATTGCATAAAGTGTTCTTAGTATTAAAGTGATTGATTAAAATGATTTGTATTAAATTTTCACTATGTTTAATCATAAACCTCGATATACGCGAATTTCAAATAACGCGATTTTCTTCGGAACGTATCCCACGCGTAAAGCGGGGTATTACTTTACAAATATTTTTTGTACTGAATAGAAAATATGATACGCGGCCAGAGCCGCGGGAACAGCTAGTCTATAATATAATAAAGTAATAATTCAATACACGTAGTTGCTAGTTTTAAATAAAAACAAAATTTGATATTAAAATAAATTACCATTGTAATTACACAATTACGTACCTAACAATTATTTCACGTTCATTTAAATACACTAGAGTTCACATATTTAATTAATCATATTCACATATAAAAAAATATTACATATTAACATAAACATGTGTAAGATTTTTATTTTATTGTTTATTAAGCATATCTACAGAATATAAATTAATCCTATACATATTATAATGTGGTAAATTTAATACAATAACATTATATAAATTTAATATGCAGTGTGTAGTTATTTTAGTTTTAAATATTTAGAAATACATAATTTTTTTTATACATTTAAAAAATAGAGTGTAAAGTACTCACCGACGGGTTCGTGTCTTGTGTACGCGAAATATTTCCCATCCGTGGGTAGAGTCCTACCGTGGTTCTTGTCCGCCCAACCGGCGAAGTAACGTAAATTCTTCACTACGGCAGCGAGATCACCGTAGTACGCCGCCGTGTACGGTTTGCCGTTGTCCAACGTTTCCAAACTCTGTTATTATATTTACATAACAATTGTAATATTAATTCTGTTTTGTTATTACAATTGACAATTTAATTATGAAGTTTTAATTTGAAATCTGTGGATTTAGTTGGTACTATTTTTGCCATCTACCGAGGCAGTTGTATTACATACGACTGCCGTTCTGAGGTCTCAGGTTCGATCCCCGGGTCGGGTCAAGTGATATTGGGTTTTTTCTACTCAGTATCATTCCGGAGTTTGGAATTTGTGCCCGATAGGTGACAGGCTCGCCCCCTGTCACATCTGGGACGGAACTAAGCTCGGCGAAATGTGGGTGGTTGTAGTTCGCTACTTCACCTCTGCCTAACCCTTCGGGGATACAGGCGTGAGCATATGTATGTATGTATGTATTTCTGCCATTTATGTTATATTTAAAAAATGTGGCTTAGGCCTTATGAGGTACTTATGAGATGTTCTTAGGACGAGAACCCCAATATACGCAGAGCGAGTAAGCGGGTTGCTTAAAAACAACCTGCCCTGAAAATCTGATTCTTTTGAAATTACACTTTAGTTACTCGAGAGTCAAACAATGGATTGTTAATTGGATCGACAAATAAATGACTTGACAGTCACATAATAAAATGCCATATAAAGTGTATGAGGTAATCGCGTTTTGACAGCTCATATAAAATATGTCAATTCATTGTTGATGTAAACTCTTCAGTCCATGAACGTACGGCACGCAATGTTACCTCGCATTGTCCTATATGGTCCTTGACTAGAAAAGTGTGACGACCACAGACTACCCTAAACAATTTAATTATTTTTTAAGTATTTTATAGTTATACTTTAATATTTCATATGTCAATCTCCTAGTAAGTTAGAAGGTGCGGCCTTATATTAAGAGGTCATAGGGTCGGAAAAGTAGATATTCCAGAAATCTATTGCTATCGCATTGCACCCCAAGGAAAGAGTTATAAAACCCGATAGGGACAACTGCAGTTCGCCTTGATTTTACCTATGCAAAATAGACAAAACATCACTTCGTAGTACCCTGTTTCCTCCTCCAATACTGAACCAATTTTCTTTCAGTTTTAAAATACTAAAGACTTTGAATATGCTTCTACGTTTTTCTTTTTGCATTTTATTCATCAAATTTTTTTTTGACGAATGTCTGAAAATGACTAAAAAATAGAGCATTTTTTTTCATTTTCAAAGGCTCCTCCTAGTTTTCTACAATAACTACTTTATGGAAAAAAATCAAACCCATGGGCATGACAGTGGTGGATATATATTATTTAGTAAAAAAAATATTACTATAATGCAATTATCCAGGGAGAAAACAGGGGACTACGTTTGTGTGGAATAATTGCTGCTAGGATATCCTCTTAACTGTGGTGTTGCTAGTTTAATTGCTTAAGAAATAGCTAAATAATCCCTACACTGTTCAAACAACTAGCACAATGACAAGCAAGATCATTTTTAATAGGAAATGATAAGAACCACACTAACCATTAGTATAATTATTGTTGATGCATGCATTCTGCAAATCACTGTATACCCATATGACAGTAACGTGACTTCTCTATTTTATATCGACAATATAAAAAAAAAACCATTTGTTATGTTTACATATGAGTTCGAAGGCCAATGATATTATTATCATCTCATGCCGTATATTTGTTATGTTAGTGTGGTTATACTAAGTTACTATGTCATTATCATCGACGATTTTGAATAACTAATTAGGGAACGTACCCATATTACGTGACCCGTTTAAGGGGGTGGGAGGTCACCAAAATACTACTCTCAGCCACAAGAGGTTTAGGTTTTTTCTTACGTAGTCAATTTCGCCGAGAAAAAATTTCGCGCTTTTTCGACCTATCATTGAATATACCGCGCAGTGTTTAGTGCTTCTTAAGCTCAGATTTGGCCACATGAAGTTTAGTGCGTTATGAGAGAAAGCATGCAGTGGTTAGTTGTCGAGGCCGTCGAGGAAGAGGAAATGACCAAATCTGAAGGTTTCTTCAGACTCCTGATGTTACTTACCCCGTGCCATGATCAATGATGTATCCGAGTGGATTGATGCTGGGAACGTATTGATTGAAGATGTGTGAGACGGATATTAATGTAATTAAACAGAAAACATTGTTGTTTTCGTAAATTATGTTACGGTAGCAATATGCTTTTACATAAGTTTTTCTTCATAATATTTAATTGCAGTCTTATGTAATAAACACCGTATTAATAATGACGACTATGAGATTATACTTGTCAATACTACGTAAAATCTACGTAAAACCGAGATGAGGGAGGGGTCGATAAATCTTAAAAAATAGGTCACGTAATTAATATGGGTACGTTCCCTATATATTACATATAATTATTATATTATACTGCTCATCTACATACACTCGCCTAACTACGCGAGACATAGTGACATGTTAAATTACAGAGAATTTTTCTTAAGATTCTTGAAAAACCACAGTTCTCCACTACATCATTATAACGTATCTCTTAAAATGTAACCTACGTAAGTCATAGAAATTGTTGGCTACGTAATTACAATTGAATTTATTATATAGCAGAAACCTAACTAAAGAATACACATAATAAACTTCGGTGAAGCTGTAAAAATCATTCAGGTCAACAGCATTATCTAGTTTGAAAAAAATACATATGATTGAAATGGAATGAAGTAAAACAGATCACCGGTTCTCGAGCTAACTAACTGACAAACAATTAGGTAGAAAAGAAAGTAGGAAACATGTTAAATATCTTACCGCTAAATAAACTCTGTCTCTTTCAATAAGATCGGCGAGCCTGTTAATGAGGAACCCGCGCTCTGACGCATCCATCGATCTCCACGGAGAACCCAATCTATTGTCAAAATATTACTATTTCAATTTTGCAATTGAACGGCATGATACCTACTCTTTAGATAAAATAGAAAAAAACTATTTTATTTTGGGTGTCTTTACTTATCTATATCTATAGTAATATATAAAATTGAAGTGTTTGTTTGTAATTGTTTGAAATTTTTATCTGTATGTTTGTTCTGACTAATCTCCGAAACGGCTGGACGGATTTTGACGGGACTTTTTTTGGTAGATAGCTGAAGTTACTCCGAGGGTACTTTTAATTTTCGAAAATAATTAGGGTCCCGCGTAAAAAAATTGAAAGTACTAAAAATGGAATAAAATCCGATTTGCACAGTTTTACGGGCAAGTGCTTGAATTTATGAGAAATACTTTTACTTTTTCTTAGTACTAAAAAAAATATTAGGGTTCCGTATAAAAAAATCAAAATGCAGTGAAGAATATATGAAACGCGGGTGCAGCCACGGGCACACAGCTAGTGGATAGAATACAATACTATCTCGTAACTTGCTTTGTCTACACTCGTGTAAATGTGGAAACACATCTTAGCATGCCACGCTAGTAGCGTCTGGTGTTAATAGTATGTTTCTGGCAATAGAAGATAGTAATAGACAATTTGATTCTATATAATATTCGTTCAAATTTCTGTTTCTACGTTTATTTGGGATTTGGTGACGATCGCTTTTAGATGTCAAACTTGTCTTTATTTGAAACATTTGAACATTACATTTGTAAGATATTTTGAGTGTTGTTGTTTGCCACGAGCTCATGATTCACTATTTCTGATAGTAATTATTTTCCTGATTTTCTAACGATGCCCGCCTGGGTAGATACCACCCTCAAGTTTGAAAACCTGTCGCCAAATACCAATAGGTGTATACCGGCAGCTTCTAGGATTAGTGTGTTTACCATTCTGGACCACATCGTCACTTAACATCAGGTGAGATTATGGTCAAAGTACTGAGCCTATACTGCGTTAAAAAAACTTAGATGTTAGAGTAAGTTGTTAAAATCATTCCCCGCGTGAAGAGTTAAATTTGAGACGAATGTCATCTTGACAATTTAATATCTGCTGATAATTTTTCAATTTTATGACGAATGTAAGTTGAAAGAATTAGTCTTTACGTAAAACATCCAATATTCATAATATAGTTTTTTTGTTTTAATTGTCGCTTCTGTAGACACAATATCAAGTAAACGCCAAAGCCAACAATTGATTACATAATAAAATCAACAATTACGTATGAAAACATACTTAGGTATAGATAACCCGTAGCTTGCTTTTACCGAGTCATGTTTCGTGTTTGCTGATAAAATATATCAAGTGTGGTAAGCAATAAACAGAGCTGAGTGCAGTCGAAATCTCTTGGCAATTTATTTGCAGACAATTTCCGATAGTCGATTCTATTTAATTAATTCTATACCTATGGAATTGCAAGTTGCATTGCACAGTTTTAGAACCAGCGTTTACGTGCTTTTGGAGCACGGTTTTATGTTTTTTGTATTAAAGTAGATTATATAGGCTGTGTAAGTTTCACCACAACCCCACCAGATGTTAAGTGACGATGTAGCCCAAGATGTTAAACACTCTAAAACGGGAGGTCAAGTAATGCTAACGGCACACTCCTTTAGGTGATTGGGTACAGATACTAACATAAAAATATGTCCTACCACAATGCTATGGTTTCATAGCGATGTTTTTCTTCGCCGAAAACTTAGGCTCATTATCGATTCAAACCTAAATCCAACGTTATCCCGTCAAGATATCGTTATATTAATATTAATTAATATTAGGCATTTATTTTTTAATCGTACACTGCGCTACTTTTTTTGACCTTTATATTTCAATTACGTGAACTTAATCTTAACCGTGTTGTGCCGGCAAATAATAGTACCATCCCAGATCTTCCCGTGGATGTGTAAAAGACGACTAAGGGATAAACCAGGGGATGGGCAGCAGTACCCTCCGAGTACCACTAACACCTGCTGCGATTATGGCAATCCCTCCCTTATTGGGGGAGACCTATGTACAGCAGTGGACGTCTTATGGTTGAACGGATGGCATGAACTTAAGATATAGATAACACGTACTTGAAAGCATCTCTGGCTGCTTTAACAGCTTTGTCGACATCAGCTTTACCAGCTTGCTGGACCTCAGTGATAACCTGACCGGTGGCGGGATTCTCCGTCTTGAAACTCTTACCATCCGACGATTTTACCCATTCATTATTTATGAACAGCTATAACAAAAAATAACGGACAATAAATCCACTGAGGAGTAAGTGAGAGTCACGGTCAAAATACATCGATAGGTAGCTTGGAGACAAATTTATAAATTGATATTAAAAAATCACATTCCACCATTATATAATTTCATCAGGGTCTTTTCTTTTAGCTTTAAGATTTGGACTCACAATAGAAGACGCGCATTCTAAAGTTTGAACGTTCGCTTATTTTTATTTTTCTTTAATTCACTTCTTACTCTCTATTTCCTACTTATTTCAATTGATCAGTGGTGAAACTGTGTCTAACACCCGAGTAATTTAATTTTATAGGTGATCCCAGGGCGATATTTCGTTGACCAGTAATTTTTAAATTTCTATCATACAATTATTTTTAATAAATATTTCACCTAATTCGAAATCCTTTCATTATTAACATTATGCCATATGATGATCACTACATGATAAAAATAGATAATTACCTAATTTTGAGTAAATTTTGTATCAATCTACAAATATGCAGTTATTACCTAGTAAATATTTAAGTTAGTTACATGATATATCTGAATAGTAAATAATTTCCACAAGCGATAAGCGATAAAAACTGTCATATATGTTAATTATATTTTTAAATAACAGATGATAATTATTTTATACTTATTACCTACCACCTTATAGGTACGTGAAAAAACCGACGTACCCTGAGTATTTTTCCGAGAGAGTATTTTAGTAATGATATAAATAAAAGTAATCCCGTATTAATACGTAAGGAGTCGTAAAAAATCAAAAGTGGTAATATCTATAAGTTTAACCTATAATTTGGCAAATAAAAAGAAATAATAAATTGTACATAACAATTGTTTTATCGTTATTATAATCTTTAGGAGTCTTTCATTATAGAACGATCGCAAATTTGTTTCACATTAGGAATAAGTTATCCAAACTAGAACCAACTCACAGTATGCTAATTTTGAGATAATCGAATTCTTGTAATGAGTGCAAAATTATAGATAATTTATTTTTAAACTAATAACTTTAGCAACTTGTTTATAACATTCATTAAGCGTGATGACATCACGATTGGAACTCCAAAGGTTTCTCTTTCGAATCGGAGCTTGGTTCTAGTTCGCATAATGCTGTCCATTTCTATTTTTTATAATATTTTGTTTCTTATTTTTACCACGTCGCTATTTTATCCAACTCATATTATGTCTATCTGAATAAGACAATTATAATAATGCTTGATCAATAAGCTGAATTATGCATTATTATATTCCGATAACATCCACAATATATTATTGCAATAAGATCTTGTCTAAAACGAATAAATGAAATAAAAAAAATTACAGATAAAAAATAAAGCACCGCATAACATAATATCACAGATTAAATATGTACTATATATCTATCATCTAGTTATAACACATACGTAAAGCAGGTAGGTATCTGCATGAACACTTTTTAAAAATAGAATATTTACCTTGAAGTGTCAATATTTACCGGCATTTATAAGGTACCGCTACGTTATGTGTCAGTATAATTAATTACAGGTCATGATTGATAATAAAACCATTTTTACATAAGTAAAAACATCGTTTGAATGATTCGTATACTTACACCAGTATAAAGAATTTCTGGTTTAGTTTGAGGTGTAGGCGCGGCTGTAGCAAACTTAGCTTTTTGGGTTTGAACAACTTTACTTAAATTACGTAACATTTTGAACATTTACTGTATGTATTTACTGCTCCGCGACGAAATTAGTTATATATATCCAACAAATAATGTGTAATATTTAACACTTGAACGTAAATCTTATTTAACAACCTGATAACTGATTGGAAGTGAATGAAAATCAACTTCACAGTAATATATTTTGTATCGAATATCACACTTCACAGTGAAGAATAACTTCAAGTCATTTACGACGAAGTATTTTCTAAAATTACTTAGATTTTAATAAATATCAGCAAACTATTACTACTAGACTACAAAACTTAACGCCCGGCTACGCAAACGTAACAATGGCAACTAAAAATAACAATGAATTTTTGTAAACCAGTGTTGCCTACTAGAAGATCAAATGTTCGTATTTTCAAGTGAAAATTATCGTTTTTGGGATAAAATTATCGTACAACTCGGATATTAATAAAAATTACAAAGATTATTTAACTTTATATATTTGCTTATGGCTTTCTGATGTTAGTAACAAATGTTAACCAATTATATTTTGCATGTACCTTTTCTACTAGATTTAAAGCTCAGCGCTTAGAGAACTTCTACTACAGAAAGCTTACTGCACATTAGATGAATATTTCATGGATACAAACATGTTGTTGTGACATTATTTTGGAAATTCTGTCTTGTAATTATTATAATTCACATAAAGTTGTGATATTATGTTATTATTATTTGTATTATATTATGTGACTAAAATTTTATGTATAAAGCTGAGTTTTTTTGCATGTGTCAGAATGTAACTTTATATTCCGCTTTATATTTGTACACCCACTGATGGTATAACATAGCGTCCAAATCAGATATAACACCCTTCTGTAGTTAATAATTACTATGTTAACAAAATAAATAATATGATTTGATTAATTCGCTATCTTGGTGATACTGCGACCTGCGACAACAGGCTTGAGACGGTCAACAATAGATCTAATAAGAACTCTAGATTTATGAAGTATTGAAGTGGAATTAGCAAAGTAATATCAACCACATTATTTAGGGCGGATTTCTTCAAAGTAACACCTTCATTAATCGAATATCTAAAAATTGAAAATATTTATAAGAGAATGTAGCCGTACAGGCTCAATTTTACAATAATTTAACTAATCTGCATCTAAAACATGACTTATAATTAAAATGGCGGCAATCTAGAGATAGAGTCACATTTGTGCAGAAGTGTACAAATACACATAGAACAAGTAGTATAATTTTGAAGTTATTTTATGTTTGTTGTACATATGTTATTGTTTGGAATAACTCAAGTATTCCCAGAGTATTCAGCCCAAACTGATTTTTTATCCGTCAAGGAGCCTCGTTCAAGAATTACGTAATCATCAATGGGTCAGATGGGTCTATGGTTTGAATATTTTTGACGACATGGGGGATGGTCTGAATGTTGATTATGTAAATTGTAAACGATAATTATTTCTTACTAGAGCAATTTTTTTAGAAATTATGACAACATTGAAAACACTGTTTAAATAAATAACTAAAGTTTTGCTTACATAATATTTGAATGACTAGAATTCTGCGAATTTAATATAGTTGACGTTATTAAGTCTAAAAATATCAATGTAGTGTTATATTTATAAATTGTATTATTTGGTAGTATATTATTTGGAACACTATATTTTTATGGAAATTGAGAAATACATTTCTAAAGTTCGTGTCAAAATGTACTGAAAATATTGATATGTATTTTCATTTTTAGATGTGTTGATATACTATAGCGTACAATCATCCCTAAATACAATTATCAAGTTATTTTTGACAGATATGTCTATTACTATTATGTCATCGGTCAAATTATATTATCATTTGTCATGTGTTTGTCAGAGATAGTTTTAGTGATGTGACATTTAACGTAAAAAATCATCATTGATAATGATTTGCTATTTCAATCCATATTAAAATAAATTAAAAATATTATTTTCTATAAAATAATTTTTAGGAGGTATTTAACAAATAATACGTTACTATGGATGGAAAGAGATAACTGCTTTGCTTGCTTCCCCCTGCAACAGCAACGCAATGCAAATGCAATATATACAACAACACAGGCGGAGCCACGGGCACTCAGCTAGTTGTATGTATATGTGGGCCCTGGCGCGAGGCCCCTCGGTCCTCGAGGTCGAAAGCGGTCGCCCACACCTTACACCGCCTTTGTAGATAATACTCTAATACTAGAGAACAGCAACTAAACTCATTAGCGGCTGGGGCATGTTAGAGGCGAGAGTACCCAATTTCACAAATAAATATACTAAAGTACTTAATCGATTTGTCTCATCCTTAATATGTTTGTCACATCCCTAATTATTTTTCTATTTCTTCAGTTTTGAGCAAACAAAACAAGTTTTATAAATTTAGTTAGTAGAATTTAACCGAAAATGAACGGATATCAATTATATAAATATTTACAGAACCTAGTTGGAAAAAAGGTTTTAACACATTTATATACACTAGATTACCAAATATCGAGAAATTTAGCTGACGCTGGAATTCAAACAAGGTGAGTATTTGGCAAAAAACATAAATCAGATTTACGGAGTATAGCTCGTGCTCCATGGGATTATGATTCGTACATATAATTGTGAAAACTCAGTCCTATTGATTTAATTTGACGTAAAGTGTTACGGGATGAGTGTAAATTAATCTCGAAAATACGATGTGTTCTGAAGCTTAAAAACAATGTATCTATAAAGCTTTAGGCTAACCACAATTTCTGTGGAATCAATTCGTTTTTAAACTGATGCTTATTGTTTAGGATTTTGCTTTACTCATCTACTGGCCCATGTATTTTATTTAATAACTTTAATGAAACTTAGTATCTATCCACATCATTTAAATTAAAGTAAAATAATGTCTACATTGAAAATACTTTTAGAATAATTGGAAAGATTAAAATCACAATAACATTTAGACAAAAAATACATAAGTAGTAAGTAATTTACTTGATTATAAAATCGCATCACTGGAAAAAAAAATGTTTTTATTCAACCCAGGTTTAACCTTTTGTTTTTCATATGATTTGTATGAATTTATTCTATGAAAAATATTTGTTTTTTCTTGCTATTAAAAAAAATGTTTTATGATAAAAAAACACTTTCTTCTTTTTTTCAGACCAGTAAAAAGCAATGGGCTTTGGTGTTGTGGCCTTATACCAGCAATTCTAATTTTAAACACAATTATGCATAATGTTTCTCCTGTATATAAAGTGGTGGCTTATATTTCACTTGGCATATTTTTCTACTGCTTATTGTTTATAGTGTTCATATCAGTGTCATGTTTAGTACTAAAGGAGACAATATTTGGTGGATGTATAGCATCTGGCTTGGTGTCATCCCTTCTTCTCTACATTTGTTTAGGGGAAGGTATTTTTTTTTAAATTTTTATTCAACACATAAAATTCACAAAGTAATATTACATATGTATCTTTAATTTTTAAGGTTAGATGTAGTATTATTCAAATCGAACTGAATTATTATAATTTTTTGCTGATGAGCAAAGTGGCCTTTACAGCTTCACCAAACTTTGGGGGCGAGTGCTGAAGGCACATAGGCATATAGGTAACTAGCACAAAGGTTCGAACCTTGGCTTGGCTGCTACCTAACAAAAATTCCCGAGGAATTTAAACCTAGCTAAACCCTACATTTTTTAGTTCTTAAATATAAAAAAAAGGTTCCTCACAGGACCTATGTACCTGCGTGTTATGTGCAGGAGTGTGTATGCAGTGTTGTGCGTGTAGTGTTGTGCGTGTAGTGCTTGATGCTTGGGCAGTGTCACTGTATCGTACTGGCGGCGACGTCAAGAGCCTCCCCAGCTAGGAGACGAGCCACGTCTTAGGTTGCCGCCTGAGGGGCACCCGGAGAGTGTGCGGGAGCAAAATTAGCCACTCTTCCCCGACTGAATTAATTAGCTTTACAAATGGCTTTTATATATTTTCATAAGTTCTCTCAATATTAAAGATGCTTTCTCTTAGATCTATTTTAGGAAACCAGCAATCCATATGGAATCTTATATTAAACAATTATAGGCTTGCTACAATGTATTTAAGTTGTTTTGGTCTGCAGAAAAATTTGTCATGAACCTCTGCTAAATGCCATTGTCCGTTAATTTTCTAAACAGACTAATTTTGTATAACAAAACATTGAATAGGATTATCTATAGATTTGTTTTTAAAAATTCAAGTTGGTAATGATTTAATGGCTACAATGAACCTGATGATAAGATTAGAAAAGTAATAATTAGTGGTAACAGAAAGATGAAGTTTCATCAATAGTTGTTTTTTAGCAATTTGTAAATATCAAAAGAAGCTTGTAATTGGGTATATTATGCAGTATATTCTTGGAAATTTATGCACAAAGCAAGTCACTGTACAAGTTGCTAATTTAGTTGGCGTCCCCATAGAATAGTTCAGTAGAACATTTATTTCCTCATACTCCTGTGTTTTATTTTCATGTTTTGTATATTACATACAATAAACACTATACAATGCTAACAATGTATCTGTTGTCTTAAGATATTATTGGATAATTATTAGTATGTCTCCAACTCGGCTGGGCTGCCTATGGGAAACTACGCAAAATCTTCTCGTCCGAGATACCGCAGTGTCTCAAGACGAAAGTCTTCGACCAGTGTTTGTTGTCAGTGATGACATACGGCACTGAGATGTGGTCGCTTACAATGGGCCTAATAAGGAAGCTCAAAGGACAATGGAGACGGTTATGCTTGGAGTTACACTGTGTGATCGAATCAGGAATGAGGAGATTCGCAGAAGAACCAAAATAACAGACATTGCTCGAAGAATTGCTAAACTTAAATGGCAGTGGGCTGGGCACATTGCTTGCAGAACCGATGCCCGATGGGGCCAACGGGTTCTCAAATGGGAACCACGCACCGGAAGACGTAGCGTGGTTAGGCCCCCTCAAGGTGGACCGATGACCTGGTAAAAGTCGCGGAAATCCGCTGGTTGCGGGTGGCGCAAGACCGGTCGTCATGGAGTTCTTTGGGGGAGACTTATGTCCAGCAGTGATCGTCTTTCGGTTGAATAGATAGATAGATGTAATTCTCAAAAATAGTACAGTTTTTTAATATTTTTTTTGTTTCTACAGATTTGACCGTTTCTCTAATATTTGCATTACCAATGCTCTACTTGTTCAATATGATGTTACGGTGGTCACTAACATTATTTCCGAAAACATACACAATAGGTGAAGCGATGATCGTCACACAAGCCACAGTTCTACTCCTTGTGTTATTTCTAGCGCAAACAAGATTCTATTTCAACAATTCCGATGAAGAGATGAATCTTATTACTGTCATTGTTTTTGTGAGTTGTAATTATAATATCATAATTAATATAGTAATTAGGGATCAAATTAGGGCAAAGACTTAATGGAACTAAAGGATACAGTATTGATGACATTATATAAATTAGTAGGTATGTATTTTCTTATAGACTTTCTCCATGTGTGTAGAACTGCCCTAAAACTACAAAATTGAATGTAGGAAACAAATTATGTAACTTTTTGCTTTTACTATATGAGATGATAAGAGTTTGCTGTATTGTATTCCGAATTATATGAAGATATAATGGTTTAGTTACGGGGACGTACATAAATTATGTAAGCAAAATTTTGGACATTTTTGACCCCCACCCTCCGCTTGTCAGCAATAGTGAGCAAAGATCTTATCTCGACATCTCTCATGATTACGAAATTATTGGCATGATTTTGAACTAAAGAAAAACCAAAGTTAACAAGTAAACATTACTTACAGTCGTTCAGACACACCTCACCTATGTCATCCAAAATATGCAAACATAACCTCCCATGGATGCTTACGTAATTTTTGAACGGACCTCATATGTGGTTGGTTTTTGCATCAACGGACGTAGGTTTGAATCCACCTACTCTATTCTATATTAAGCTTTCATATAACAAATGTATTGCGTTCAAACTGTAGCGTTTTACACATCTGACTAGTTACTAACTTCAAGTCTGTTACTAAGCAACTACTATGTGTGTTCTGAGAGGTTCATTTGAGATCCAGTACCTCCAGGCTTAGTGTGCTTACCATCCTTGACCACAACCTAGCCCTGAATGATGAATATCATAATTTGAAATTATCAAACTAATACTTGAATTTCAGACAGTGTTATCAACAGTGGGATTGATTGTTACAGCGTTATATATGTTGACAGACGAGCATAGAAACATACAGACATTCGGATACATCTGCGCCGCAGCGGCTATGTTCGCTTTATCCATTTTGCATATTGTACTCGGAGCCAATTGTGTTCTTACTATACTAAAATATATCTTTATGGATCGGAATAGAGTAAGTTATACCTTTATTCTCTACTAGCTGGTGCCCGCGGCTCCGCCCGCGTTTCATATGCTCTGTGCATATGACGTTTCATTTATAGCTAATTTACAAAAAAAAAAAAATGAATGAAATAAAAGTAAGAGTATTTTCGTTTTTATTAGCGGAAATAATGTATATAAGCGTAATTTGAAGTGGAAAATGTACAAAAGAGTAAATCGAAAAAAAAATGAGAGAAAAAAAATCCAAAAATACCTGTCTACGAAAAATACTGCGTTGAAAGGTATTAGTCCTATCCCGATATGTTCAGTAGTTTTGAGGTGATGGTGCGTCAAAGGAATAATAAACAAACAAATTGAGAAAACATGGCAAAGGGCTCATAGAATTTGAAAAATATATAGCCTATAACCATCTACGATTAATTCCGCGTCGAATGGTTGCGGTTTCACGCTGATCGGTGCAGTAGTTTTCGAGTTTACCTCGGACAAAAAAACAAACTGCTCATATATATATAGATAATACCTTAATTTAATGCTATTGATGATGACGCAGTGGGTAGTGCGGCCGGATTTCACATCAATGGACGTTCAAGCCCACCTATCCAACTCTAAAATCAGCCTCAACTTTCGGTGGAGGAAACCATAGCACGGTGGTAGGGCATTTTCTAATAATGTCCGCCTAGGTAGCTACCACCATCAAGTTTGAAAACTTGTCGCCAAGTACCAATAGGTGTGCTCCAGCAGCATCATTTGAGAACCGGTACCTCTAGGCTTAGTGTGTTTAACATCCTCAACCACATGGTCAATTAAAATAAGGGGTGATTGTAGTCAAAGCACAATACAGTACATTTATACAGTATTAAAAAAAGATAGTAATATTGTTTTAGCTACTCCATGATCCACTATGTCCTTTAATACTAAAAACTCGTTCCATATAATGTTTTATATAATTTATCTATCTTAGGGGGTTGATGCATTGCTTATTTTAGATGATATAAAAGACGAGGTTGGGGCTGTAAATGATAATTATGTTAGCAATGTTTACTAATTTCTTTTTTTTATGTAAAAGTATACCAATGTTTACACATGGGGTCTGGGTCTGATAAAGGGGGGAGGGGGAGGCAAAAATGTCTAAAATTTAGCTTACGTAATACTTGAACGACCCCTGATATCTATTATCTAACTAATTACAGGGATGAATATATAGTTTTATGTAAGTTTAATATGTAATCACAGTTTGAATTGATGTTAAGTAATATTGTGACAAAAGATGGTAACACTAGCCTACAGATTTTCAAATCGAAGATGGTCTTAGCTAATCAGGCGAGTGTTAGAAAATACTCCACCATCATCCTATTGTTTTCTTTCGCCTAAAGCTCAGCCTAAATGTAGGATTTAAAACAACGCCAATTGCCGCATTACAATATTGGCTAGATAACCACTGAACCATAACCGCTCTAAATCGTCATGAACTCTTCTCAATATGAGAAATCGAAAATATATGAGTCGTATAGAATCATAGGCAATTTAGCTATTTACAATCGCCAAAAAAAAACGTTAATATTGGTTTATTTTTAAACTTTGTTCTAACTTCATGTTGCCATACAAGTGAACTAACTACCTATTGATTAAAATACAGTCTATACATCAATCATCACTGATATATTTAAGAAAAAAACATTTTTTTTCACTTTGCCAAAAATGAGTTGAAGTGTACATAGTCACTTTTGAGTGTCTGTACGACTCATATGGCATTTATTTATGTCAAGTATTCTTGCAAATGTACAGGTTAATATTTAAATTAATGGTACCTAATAATTAAATGGGAACTTGTAATTATATTCAGAAACATTTTGAATGTAATTTAATGAAAAAATTCATGTGTTAGCATTATAAATTCAATTAAAGGATCAAAATCGCGTAGGCGTTTTACGGCCGTCGATAATCCAGTAAGCATGTAGGTATAAATATCAGATGATGTGCGCGAGCGCGAGTGGGGTCAATGCCCTCCGAATACTTCTCATTTTTTTTTTGTCGAGGAGAATTGCATTTACGAATACTTCTCCTACGATTTGGATACATTTAATTATATTTTTAACTAGCAGCTCTCCGCGATCTTACTCGCGTATTTCCCGTTCCCGTAGGATTTTCAGAATAAAAACTATGTCACTCCCTGGATTACAAACTATCTTCATAGCAAATTTAATCCAAATCGGTTATTCGTTACATACAAAAATACAAATATTTCCCCTTTATGATATTAGTGTAGATTTAATTAATATTTTTACTATAATATTTTTTGCCCTGTACTTATTTACAATCATATTTATAAGCTCCCATTTATATTATTTATCATTGCCATTGATTTCAAAAAGACATTATTTCCCAGGTACAACTATTTTCCTTTTGGCTCTGCCTGGTCTTGTTAGCTTCGTCCGTGATAATCATTCGATCTCAGTTAGCGATAAGAGCAAATACTGTCACTCGAAAAACATTCCACTTGCTCGCCTCAGCGGTTTTCCTCTCCGGTATCATTTGCGACGTTTATCTGATAACCCTGGCTGCAGGAGTAGGACTTGGACTCTTGATATTAGTCGAGGTAATGAATAACATACAGACATTCTTCAGTGTATTATTTATATTTTAATTTAACAGGTATATAGTTGACCTTTATGTATGAAGTGTAACAGGATTGATGACGTCCATTATTTCTTGACGGAATGTTCAATAAATTATAACAATAGGATGACAATTGTTACTGAGTTTAATATTAATATCTGGAATGTAGGTGCATTCCACAGCGGTGCTTGCGAATGCTATCTCGTATCGCCCCCATCCCAAATGCGGCGGACGGCCCCGGGGGGTATAGTGGGTATTTCCGGACGCTTCACGTCCGGGCGAGTCCCACACTGGCGCGGAGACGTCCTTCCGCGCCCCCTTACCTATTGCATTGGGGGACTCCGGTCTCACTAATGCAATAGATAAGGGTAGTGCGTAAATGCATTCCCCTCGTCAAAAAAAAAATACATACCACAGCATTCTGGCAGATCCAACAGATCAGAGTCTGCCAGAATGCTGTGCAATTCTTTTAAATTTAGTTGATAATTTTAGTTGTATTTTAAAGTATTTATGAATAGATTAAGATTAGTTACGATGGGAATGGCATGTCTTTTAAGACAAAAGTTCCTTAAAAAAGTAAAGACTTAGAATGTAAAGCTTTATTCAAATAAATTTCCTTTAAATTGATACAGCCGTTTTTGATAAACCATTTACATACATATATGCTTCAATTACTTAACAGTATCATATAATTTTCAATAGATTCTACAATACAATATTATCTATTATTTCAGTCTATAAAAGAAATAATATATTTAATAGAAAGAATAGCACGCATGTCGCATACTTATATAGAATTTATAGTGTTTATCTATGTAATTTCACAGGCTTTAAGGAAATCTAATATCGAACCTATAACATCGGCCCTACAATCGGCATTTGAAGTCTATAAGGATGAAAAGGTAATAAATATGAGTTCACAATAAAAATAACTTTTTGACATTTCTCAAGGCCCAAATTGAATGTAGAATTTTTTTGATTCTGATCGAACCTGATGATGGACTCCGAAGTAGTCCTATGCAACTTCTTGACGGATAGAGATATATCATTTTTAACTTTAACGAATGCCCTGAGCATTCTCTTTATAGAATAGGAAAGGTGAATTTCTAAGTATGTATTTTAAAACTATTGTTAAATACTGTCGCTATATTGTTAATAACCACTCTCACTATGTATTATCACGTCACCACTTTATTATATCAGGAACATTTACTTTAGCAGATAGAACTCAATTGTCCCCATGTTAGCTCTACAGAGCCTTATATAGTCATTCTATGCAATGTGACATGTGGTAGGTGAGATACGGTCCTACCGGATGTAGGCGCATACTTAAGGCGCCGCCGGATGTGTGCCTAAAATATTGTTAACACTATAAACATACAAAAGCTCTGGACTAAATGTATGTATTTCATTAAAAATCCTCGGGGAGTTTTTTGTTGAAATTTTCGCCCGTATATGTGACAACGTACACATCACCCAAAAACTTTTTTGTGACGAACTGATGGATTTGTGGTAATTAATTCTTATATATAGGATTTACAAAAATGAAATGTTAAAGAACGATGTGGGTCAGGATGGTAAACGATGATGGCGCAGCGGGTAGTGCGGCCGAATTCTGCGTCAATCGATATGGGTTCGATCCACACCTATCCGACTCTAAAATCGGCCTGAGCTTTCGGTGAAGGAGAACATCGCGAGGAAACCATAATATTTTTTTTATTTTTAATAAAACATATCCTGCGGACTCTGGATCCACATCTTTTTTTATGTTGGAGGTTTAATTCGACTTGCGTCAGAAAAAATTGCCTATAATATTTCATTCTTACACAATTAATTATGTGAGCTTAAATCTACTTATATTTTACGTCTAAACTAAGAATATATGTTAAAAACCATAAATATACTATAATTATTTATATAGCCTTAGGTTAGGTAGTAGCGCCTGGTACCACTCACAAATTTGAAAACCTGTCGCTAAATACCAATAAGTGGGTTCCGGCAGCATCACTTGAGAATCAGTATCTAGGCGTGATGTGTTTATCATCCTGGAACACATCGTCACTTAACATCAAGTGAGATTATTGTCAAAAGCACTGAGCCTATATCGTGTAAAAAACTTATCCTACTGCCTAGATGAGATGTCTTCAAGTGCGGCCCGCGGGCCTCATGCGACCCTTAGACAGTATTTGCGCGGCCCGCGATGTCGCAAATATTTTTGTTTTACATATACATACATACATATCATCACGCCTTTCTCCCGTGGGGGTAGGCAGAGATTACGTCCTTCCACTTGCTACGATCTTGGCATACCTCTTTCGCTTCCTCTACTTTCATGAGCGCTTTCATACATGCTCGTCGGCTATGAGTACTTTTTACCTGGCCTTTATTTAACACATGATTGATTTGGTCTAGATATATTCGCCTAGGTCGACCCTTACCGACTCGCCCATTCACCCTCACCTTATAAATTTATTTCGTTAATCTTCTCTCATCCATCCTCTCTACATGCCCAAACCAACTAAGCATACCTTTCTCTATTTTGGTCACCGCATCCTCTACCACACCACCTTACATATAGTTAGTGAATTAGGTTTTTGTAAAATGGTTTCCTAGGTTGTTATTGCCACAGAAAGTCTATGCGGAAATCGCGTTTGATAGCTCATAAACATATGTCAACTAATTGATGGTATCAACTACCATGGTGGTTATGAAGTGTGGTATCTCACATTGAACTATGTGGCCATTGAACAGAAAAGTGTGACGACCACTTACCTAGACATACTGTCTCTCAAGTAATGCTGTCGGAACACACCTTGTTATCGCGCTGACCCTTGTTTAGACTTAATTGTCTTTAGTATTCCAATTATTATTTTTACCCCAAATTCAATTATGGCTGCACAACGACAATGAACGGAAGGAAAAGCAGGACTCACCGTAATGCTGAATACGCTGCGTGTAGGAGGCGTCCTCTTCTTCTTCTGATGTACCAACTTTACTTATTTTCACCTTTATTAAACTAATTGAGTTTCTTATTGTATGAATACGCGCACGTTCCTTTTTTCGCCCGGTCTCGCGCTTGACACGATAGCAAGTGCGTGTAAGAACAAAAAAAGGGGCTGGGATAGGACAGGACGAGGATGGGGTGGTTGCCGTTATGCAAACCATTTTTTTAGCCTAAACACACCTATTGGTATTTAGCGACAGGTTTTCAAACGTGAGTCTCCTCACGATGTTTTCCATCACCTAAAGCTCAGGCTGATTTTAGAGTGGGGAATTTTACAATGGGAAATATATGGGTTACAGGATATGGGTAGTTTCGCAATGACCCCGATATACCTGTATGCAGGGTTAGCAGGTCCTCTGTTGTTGATACCAAAACATGGTGACAACGAACTGGAGTTACTAAGCGGTGTGCTCGCCATAGGTGTGGGTGACACCGTAGCTAGTTGGTTCGGTTCCAGATACGGGTTTAATAAGTGGTCAGGTATATAAAGTACAGTACTAAATCAATTTAAAGTGTCTTCTTATTTTTTTTTTTTAATTACCTTTTGTGTACAAACAATTTGTGCCAGTGTCATGTAGGTAAGATGTATTTACAATCTTGTATCAGCGTTTCCAAGCTTCAGCAAAACGGTGGCTCATTCTGCTAGAACTTTCCATGGTGCTTTGTCAGCACCTCATAATAACCAAAGTATATTACACAAAACAACCGCTATATGTCAGACTTAGATCCCACTAAAAACCATGTCATGTAAAAACATCTATCTGTTTATAAGTTGACTTTTAGAATTAGAACTACTGAATCAGTTTACATGTTCCTTTTTTAAAACATAGCTTTACCTATTATTTGGTTTAGTTTATTTTTTTTTATATTATTATATGTAAGAAAAGCTATGAGAAAAAAACAAATTAAGTCCGCAAAAAATTGTCCATTGTTCTCCACGTAATATTTTAACTCATTCACTGAATATTTAATACAGTAAATAACTATAGGAAAATCGACATTTTACTAACGGAGAATCCCACGCGGTCGAAGTCGCGGGCACAGCTAGTATAGTGTACATTTTAGTTTATCCTTGTCAAAGCGCAGTCGGTTATTAAAATATTTTACTCTGGCCCTATGATAGTAAATTAATTATCAATCATGAATTATAGAATTATATTTTATCATTAATATTCGTGTTAATTCAAAAATTTAAAAATCTCAATTTTAGATTTATAAAGCGCGAAGTTAATTCGCGGAAATCCATAATAGATGATAACTAGTTTGCAGCTGGCTCAACACAGTGAAATTTTTTTTACAATAAAAATATGTTAAAATTAATTACTCAATCAATTGTTGTTCACGGTAATTATTAATAAAAATAAACAAAATTTCTAGGGACTAACAAAACATTTGAGGGGACAATATTTAATATACTTTCACAAGTGGCTAGTGTCTATGCTCTTGAGTTATTTGGTAAGTTCCTAGACATTTTTACACGTACCAAAATAAAGTAAAAAAAACTAGTTCACTTTACATGAATATTAAAAACAAAAAATATTGTATGAATTACTTATTAATCGTATCAATACTGAACCACTTTTTAATAAGATGATTCATTTGTTAACATTTAATTATGACTTCTATTTATGTATCAAACAATATATATAACTCATAAGTTCTTCATTTTTTTTACTTTTAATTTGTTTCTCTATAATTTGAGTCATTTATTTGTTATATTTCTAATAACACCGGCACACAAAAAAAATAAGTAGAATGTGCATTTGACCGGACCTACCTAAGGGTACGTATTTTGGTCCGCTGAATCCGAATTCGAGGTCAGTTTGACCCCTACACTTAAAATTGTAAAATAAACCCTAAATTGTAAAAATTACCATATCAAAAGATATAAAAAAATTTCTGAATTGGACCAGAAAAAGTTTTTTTATCATGAAAACTATATTTTTTCGGAATTTTGGAGGGTTTGTGTGATTTTTTTACATTTAAAACGGCTCGTGGTCTCAATAAAGTTTCGATTCATATTCAGCGGATCGAAATACATGAAAATCACGCTTAGTTTAGTTCCAAAAAATTTTTTTTATCATTAAAACTGCCGATTTTCGTCATTTTTACGGTTTTTCGAAGTTTTCTCAAAATTTCGAGGGTGTAGGGGTCAAGCTGACCTCGAATTCGGATTCAGCGGACCAAAATACGTGTCCTTAGGTAGGTCCGGTCAAATGCACATTCTACTTAATTTTTTTGTGCCGGTGTTATTATTTATTGTTATTATAGTACGATTAAGCGAGAAAATAAATATATTTATACCTTGTTATTGAACTGTCAAAAAAGTTTCCACTTTTCTGTGACTACTTTCATCAAAGCCAAACACTGACACCAATTCTCCGTGGGTTTTTTTTTCTATTTTAAGTTAAATTATGGTAATTAAAAAAAAACTCTTTCAATTGTATGTATTAATAATATTTTATATATCTTTCAGATCTGTTACATTCAAGAAATGCTTTGATAAGAGCAGGATTAGCGGCCATTGTTTCAGGGTTGGTCGAGGCAAAAACGGACCAAGTCGACAATTTAATATTACCTTTAATCACTGTACTTGCATTTCAAGCGACTTGGTTTTTAACTTAATTATCTGTACATATTTTTTTTACATATTTCATTTTGACTACCAAAGAACTGTAATTATTATTACGACATTAGTTTAATAGTTTATAATAAAACAATATTTTTGTAAAGATTATTTTAATTTGTATCCCCATTGCTTACATTTAAAATAATTATGTCATTAATTCTTTCTTCACTTTAATAACATCATCATCACCGTCTTCTGTTTCAGTCTTTATTATTTTGTTTTCTTGACCATTCTCTTGTTTTATTTCCAATTTAATTACCTTAGAATTATTGTCGTTGTCAGCTAAGGAGTTACTTTCATCGCTGTTTCTCTTGTTTTTAATTAAATTTCGTTTCTTTTTAACCCCTTTACATTTCGCTTTAAAAACTCTCTCTAAAGCCATAACGTCTTGTCTATGAATAGTCCAATCAATGACTGCGTTCTCGGCTATATTCATGGGATTATCTGCTTCAATGTAATCTGGTATATCAATACCTAATATATTCATTACCTTCTCTAATATATCATCAACATAGTAATTTATTATTAAATCTGCTTTATTGTCCTGAAAACGGTAATATTCTACGTCAGATATGATATGAGAATTCTTATATCTATAGTAACATAACTTGTAGTTAAAAATAAACAATTATTAAAATAAATTATAAAATTTTTCAAATAATTCAGTCGTCAAAGTAGAAATAGGAAGAATAGTAGAATATTGTATAAATCACAAATTGGAGCAGTTGTATTACGGTGCGACTGCCGCTCTGAGGTCTCGGGTTCGATCCCCGGGTCGGGTCAAGTGTTATTGGGTTTTTCTACTCAGTATCATCCCGGAGTTTGGGATTTGTGCCCGATATGGCGACAGGCTCGTCCCCTGTCGCACCTGGGACGGAACTAAGCTCGGCGAAATGTGAGTGGTGTAGTTCGCTATTTCACCTCTGCCTATCCCTTCGGGGATAACAGGCGTGAGCTTATGTTATGTTATATATATGTATGACAAATTACTAAATTGTATTAGTAGGTACTTAATAATGATTGTTAAATGAAAAGTATTTACCAAAGTCCCTTCATTTATATTGTAACTACAGAAATCGCATAAAAATAATACAAAAATATGCTTACATGCTTTGTGGGTTGTAAATTACATATGACTAGTTTTCCGTCGTATTTTATTGTTTCTAATGGTAAATTACCACTTGGGACTATTTGTAAAGTCGTACCTAAACATATACTTAAGTCAGCAATGCTAAAAAAAATTAAATTGATTAAATTAGAAGTTTCTTATAATAAGTATTATTATTTATTTTCAGAAGTTTTTGAGTATACTAAATTATAATACTTCAAGAATCATTTATTAATTTTAATTATATTTTAAACTAGCGGTTGTTGCGCCCGCGCTTCTTATGTTCTTCACTACGTTTTAATTTTTTTATACGGAACCCTAATTGTTATCCTAAAAATTCTTTAGTATTAAGATAAAGTAAATATATTTCTCATAAATTATAGCGCTTGCCCTTATTATACTTATTATGAGTTTTTAGTTTTTTTTTTTGTAATGTAAATGTAATATTAAAAATTTTATTTTTAGTTTTTTTTTACACGGAACCCTAATTATTTAAAAAAATTAAAAGTACGCTAAGTTACCCGAAGTAACTTCAGCTATCTACCAAAAAGTCGCGTCAAAATCTGCTCAGCCGTTTCGAAGATAACTCGGAACAGACAGACAAAAATTTAAAAAATTGTCTTTTTGGTATTGGTGTCGTATATACATTCGTATCTATTCAGTAAAAATATTAATTAACATTACAAGCAGACACTGCAATTTTATTAATTATATGTGAATGTGGATTGGACGAAGGCACTCCAGACCATATCTTTTTTAACTGCCCAAATCTACGTGAATCTTTATACGATGTTTTACCTTGCGATATTCCTCGTCCTACTAACATTAAATGTTTGTTGTCATTAGTAAACACTCCCTTTATTAAAATATTATGTAAATTTATAGAAATTAACAAAATGAAATTTTGATCTTTAATTATTGCATGTTTTCTTGTTACTGTTTGGTATGTCTGTGCTATTCTACATGTTGTGTTGTCCCTTTTGTTTTAGGTAACTCGGCTTATACGCAAAATTTGGTTGGTCAACTTCAATAGAACAGACCAGAATTTGTAACCGGCCAATCTCCTTCGTTTAAATTTTAACTACTTGACACTGGCGGAATCGTGCATCTCACACATGCCAGTATTTTTATCACAAACAAAACAGAGCTTCTCACCGGCTAATTTCATTCGTTCCAAAATCTAATTACCTACTTGACATTGGCGGAATTGTGAACATTACGCATGTCGCCGCTCTCTTCTACTTCTGTGGCATTAAGCATTTTCGGTAAAGAGGGAAAACTTATCGATTTGAGTTACCAGTTCTATGACGTCAGCCGTCAACATGCTACAGTATGTCAAGTATAAGGTAATAAAATGTAGCAGCCTATTTTATGTTTGAATTATGAATAAATTATATGAATATGTTCAAAATCATTGCTCAGTGCCAACAGATGTAAAATATTTAAATGTTAAGCTCTGTTAAAGTTTCTCTTTTGTGGGCAGTCCCCATCCTGGCTACCTAATTTTTTTTACAATAAGCTCTAATCTAAAAAGGAGTTATGTTTTATACCTGGAATGCCATTCGGCCATCAACAAGTCATTTTCAGGTAGACTGTGTTCCCAATCTAACACGCCATCATACAAACGTCCACGACAAGGCCTTCCCGTTACATGTTCAGCTGCACACGGTACACCACTGCATTTCTTACCGACAGTCTCAACCGGACAACTCCTTACAAATTGTCTAAAAATATCAAAACCATTACAAATACCTAATTTACACTAGCTTTGCCTCATAGGTTTATATATTGTCGTATTAATTTTTATTCTCTTATCAGTCACTGCATTTTTTTTTTCACTTAAAATAATCAGTGGTAAAATATATTGAAAGAAATTTATTTTGATGCTCACTATTTTATTAACTTAGTCTACTCTTACTTTTAAAATGTTTCCTGTGTATTAATCAGCCAATTAAACAAAATATAGTTATTTGTAAAATCTAGTAAATAATTTACATCTTTAATTTTAAAACATGAAAGTAAAAAAACTGGCCAGAGATAATGCAGAGTTGTAACATGTACTTACTAATGTTTTTTCGCGTTGTATTGTTTTATTTGCTATTGTTACAAAGTTTGTTGTTGCTATTACATTTGTGTTAAAATGAAGTAGGAAAATAGCCATGAGAAGATAGATTATAAAGTAAAGATGAAGAACGTTGATGAGTCATTTATCATCATTAAAAAAAAGGTTAATCTGACAATGACAATACATTCAGAAAGTAGTTCTAAATGTTGTTTAGATTATTTGAGTGGAGATGAAGAATTAGATTAGATTTTTAAAATAAACCAATCAACATTACAATTATTCAAACATTTGGTTTTATTTGTTAGTTACCTTATAATCCATGAACACTACCTGCATACCATTGAAATATATGTTAAAATGAGTGCAGGTTTCAATGTGCAAACATAAAAAAGAAGCACTTTCACATATGTAATATAAATAGGTATTTTTAAAGAAAATCTTTTTTTTTTTTTAATTATCTATATTTAATTTAGGGACCTGGGTTCACCACTAACAAGTCAGTCCTATCATTTCCTAAACTTAAAACTAACAAACTATACTTTAATATTACTCGCAAACTTCCACAAAATTTTGGCTTCTACACTTGCAGGCAAAGCCAAAATTTCATGAAAGGTTCCTAGATTTAATAAGTTAAGATTCAGTTGTTTGAGTACACTTTCTTTCAGTTATGTTTCGGCCACATTCCATCAACACGTGGTGTACATCTTCAGTAATGCATTATTATATAATTAACCCTACCCTACTGACAATAATAAATCAACTAAGTAATTAATTCTTTTGTTAGCTGTACTTTTTAGATGCAAATGGCATCAATTACATGGACACTAATTACTATGTGATAATGTTCCAGCCCTAATGCTATTTGCAAGGCATATACTTAGTTTAGAATTAAATAGTCAAATATGAGATGATTATACTTATGATAATTTTACAGGAAAAATTTGAATAATAATTTTTGATTTTGATTATTTAACTAGCTGTACCCGCGACTTCGCTTGTGTGGAATTCAAACAATTATATTCTAATAGAGAGTCTATATTCTCCTAGATGCAATCTATATGTACCAATACATTCTTATTTCTATTTATGCCCCATCCTGACACTGTGAGGTTACCCCGGCCTGACCAGACAATCTCCCACACACTCTTCCAAGTGCAATGGAAGTTCAGGACACCCCCCCTTTTCCATCTTGGTATGGCAATGCGGCACCCCCGTCAGTGCAGTGTCGGGACTGAGGCACTGTCTGCACTAAGTCCCTAATAGGTCTGAATGGCGGCCTGCACACCATACTGCCCATATGGTGATGAGTGTCACCTCCCACATCATTTTTTTTCTTAAATTTCTTTAATGTACAGATTTCGTGTCATTAGTCTTTTATTATAAGTATAGATTTAGTAACAATTTATTCCTCTAACTGGTTGATTCAATTAACCTGGGGTTGTCCTACCTTTTACATACATTGCATTCATCAATAAACATATTGCCATGCAACTCTGCCAAATATTTTCTATATAATCCTGATTTCAAATGTAAACCATCTATATTTTGACTCACAATGTAATGTATTTTATTGCATTCTATTAATTTCTTTAAAATCATGTGAGTTTTTGTTGGTTTTGCATCAGCAAACGATACATTTACATTAGGCTTCTTGCCTTTTTTTTCCAATGTCCAAACACCATTGGGACCCCTGTAAGTAATCAACGTAATATATTAAAACTTTACTAAAATACTTTGTCTTGCAGGGTTTATCTTTTTCCAGTTAGATAACACCTAAAAACTAAAGATAAAATTAAAAAACTGAAATAACATTTACCTAAAATCTGGTATACCAGCCGAGGTGCTAATTCCTGCTCCAGTATGAACAACTACATGCTTGCTTTGGCTTATGAGCTGTGCCAAAAGATTGCATTTCTTATTTAATTTATCAAGGAGATCAAATTTCTATAAAAATTATGTACATATCAGTATAATTACATTTAAAAATCAATTTCTCAAAATACACAATGTTTACCTCTGGAACTCCTAGAATTCCTTTATGTTCGTAAGGAGATAAACCTTCAGCATAATTGCAGGACATATTGTATTCACGTATTACAACATTTATGAACTCTTTCCGAGATTATTAAAATATTAACCGTATATGCTCGTTTTTTAATATAATTTTACAATTTCAATCAGGATATTCATAGGAGTTTGATCATCTTTCTTCAAAGCGCAAATCTAAGGTCAGGACATGATTTTATTGTAATTTGTTTCCCATAATAATTCTATTAAAGTATAAGTATCTAACTGCCTACTGCACCCCCATAACAAATTCCTTTAGGCAATAGTCTGTGCTTAAGGCTTAAAAGCAGACATGAATAATTTTAGCTTATAAAGCTCATACCAGATTTTTTAACTAGTTTAAAGGGCCTGGGTTCAAGCACTTTTGATTCTACCTCCGTGGTCTACCTCAGAGATGAATAATAATCTACCTTATACTAGTACCAAACAGTATTGCCACATCTGATTCAAGATTTTACAGGAACTGTGGACAAAATTACAAAAGATGGGTATAAAAATATTGCAAATCTATATATTTTTAAATATTACATTATGACACTAAAATCGAAAAATAACCAGTAATTAACAAAAAAGTAAATTAAGTAGTATCTTTTTTACTTAGATCCGATTCATTTTTATAAATTTTTGCTTTCTAAGATACTATTTAATCATTTATTTTATATTAGCTATAGATTAAGAATGTAGCGTAGCGTAATGTTAGGTCTGTGATACTAGCTGTGTGCCAATGGCTCTGCCCGCGTTTTATTATTTCTTCCCTGTCTAAAATAGCATTTAAATTATCATTAGAAAATAGTGTTTTGATGGTACAGTCAATTGAATAGTATTTTCTTCACAATTTCTTGTTCTTTTTAAATGCGAAACCCTAAAAATTTTCCTGATATTATTTTTGCTACTAAGAGAAAGCAAATATTCTTCTCAAACACCTGTCAGTACAACTGTTTATTGAATCATATCTTATTCACGAGTTTTATTTTTTTACGCGTAATCCTAAATGTTTTCGAAAAATAAAAGTAACTTAGGCTAAGTTACGCGGAGTAACTTCAGCTATCTACCAAAACACCCGTCAAAATAGGTCTCACTGTTCCGGAGACTAGCTGGAACAAATAGACTGATAGACAAAAATGTGTTTTTGATATCGTAAATACAGTCATATGTATTTAGTCAAAAAAAAAAAACTTTGATATTAAAAACAGACACTTCAATTTTATTTATTAGTATAGAATTATATATGTTTAACACGATTGCTCTTGCTATTAAAATTATCATAGGATTATTTTATCACTGACGAAAATCTAGTCATTTTTTTAAGTCATAAAATTTTGGAATCTAAAAGAGAACGCTATGAACTTGTTTCTGAGCTAAAATAAACATTATCCTTACTAATATTATAAATGCGAAAGTAACGCTGTCTGCCTGTCGCGCTTTCATGCCAAAAGTACTGAACCGATTTAAATGAAATTTGGTACACAGTAGTCTAGATCCTGAGAAAGGCCATAGGCTACTTTTTAATGCGAAAAAAGGAGAGTTGTAAGGGGATGAAAAGTTGTATGGAAGTATTCTCATTTTTAGAGCTAGAAAATTAAAACTTATTTTGAAGCTGTTGATTCGATATAATTAAATATGACATTCAAAGTTTTTAAAAGTTTTACCGTCAAGGGTATAAAATAAAAATAGTGAATTGGTGGTGAAAGTTTGTATGGAAATATGTAAGGTTTATGTGACTGTTTTATAAGCTTGCGACAAGAAACAAAATATTAGAGCTATTCTGATGTAACATTTATGGAGGGTGTGGGGGGCGGTTCGCGGCGGGGGGCAGCGGAGCGTGGCGTGGTACGGCACACGCATTACGTTCCGCAATCAGCCAATATAGATCCAACAATTTGTGTGGTGGTAAGAGAATAATTCCGATTGGGTCGAGACTACCATACACATGGTGAAATACCGCTATTGTGACACGTTTCAGCTTATCTTAATTCAACATCAGGTGAAGCGTAGTGATTTTGCCGAGCTCGAATAAAAATAGCTAAGATTTCCGTAAGTCGTCATATCTGACGACTTGTACTTTGTTCAGCTTAAGCTAAGCAAATGCCAAACTTGTGTCTATAAATTTGATTTCTGGAGTTAAGTTTGAGCTAAGCCTGAGTAGTTCTATAGATTTCACCCTAAGTGTGCTTACCCAAACGGGCAAATACGTGAGGGCAGACGACTGCGTCACACGAATTCATATACTGACGGGAAAACAAAAAATGTAGTTTATAAAAATGTACTTAAGTAAACACATGTTAATACTTTATACCTTATGTACTTATATACTTAAATAATAAAGTATTCATACTTATTTATTTTATTTGTAAAATAATTAGTCAAAATCATTTCAAATGCTACCCAAAGACACTATTCCACGCGGACGAAGTCGTGGTCACAGCTAGTTTATTATAAAATTATCCTAGTTATATTTTACAATCACTTTATAAGTTAGCTCCTACATAAATGGATTCACAGTATTTATTATCAGCCTTTGAAAGCAATTTATTTACTTTGTTTCTTGACATTTCACAGAATATATGTGTTTTTGATCAAAATCGTGTACAAATGTAGTGTATAAATTATTTTTCTAGCATTAATAATACATTATCTATGGTAATAATGTATTCTTGAAACTATTTCATTATAAACTAAAAGCAAAACAAATTGATAGGAAGTTATAGGTAAAATTTAAGCGGACCATGATACATATATCTATCAGCAGCATTGAAAATATATTTTATGGCAACTCGAAACTGCAGCGTTATTATTCTGGTCTCTGGTGCACAAATTTGATTTTTCCTACGTACTCTGTGCGCATTTGATTCTGAATTTTGAGGTCGTTGGCGTAACTTTAATTTGAAACTTATATAGTAATAATATTTATTTACAATATCTTAGCATTATTACCTTACAATTTAGCAACAATAGCATTTACATCGAGAAACTAAAATGGTAATTAATTTAATTTGTTTACTCGTATTAATATATAAATGCTTTATAATAATATTTGGGAACGCGGGTACTTTTTTAAAAATAGTGATTTGATTTATTTGTTGAAAACATTACCTATTTTACTATTCGACATTAAAACGATCGTAATTTATTTTTTATTTCTCGTTACAGGGTGTCGAACATTCTGCTCCTAAGGAATTAGCTTCAAACTGTAAGTAATCATTTCCCATGCTTTTTTTTTTAATACAAGAATTGATAGCAATTTTCTTAAATCTGTTTTCGCTTAATTACACTTTATGGGGTTTCATACCTTTTTATTTGAATAATCCACAAATTTCGTTATTTTCTATTTAGGAACAAAACTGCCTTAGCTTTTAGGCGGTAGTTATTGTTTTGTAAAAAAAAAACCGTAAATATAATGAAGAATAAATTCTCCAGACACTTGTAAATACGTGTTAGGTTAATATATATCAAGGTAAATATTATGTAAAAAAAACTTATTGAAAGGGTCAAAATGACCAAAATTTTGCTTACATATATAATATTTTAACAGCCTGTTAAATCTAAACGAATGTATAGAACTAATAAAATTAGAAGTTTCTGTTTGTAATCTCAAAATAATTATTTCTTCACTTAATACAGAATAATTTTTGTCAGGGAGGGGGCCCAGGGGCTAGGGCCGCACCACGGTTGCCGTCCTCACGAGGGCGGGAGTGGGAAGTTGCCCGACCCGGTGTCTGTCTGTTTGTTCCGGTTAATCATCGGTACGGCTGGACCGATTATGACATGGCGTTTTTTGATAGATAGCTGAAGTTACTCCGCATAAAAAAATTAAAAATCATGAAATTGTGAATAAAATCCAATGTACAGTCTTACTTTCTAGTGTATTGGAAATTTGGAATTGGAAAAAAGACGTTTCAATGGTCGGTTTTTCGGGCAAGTGCTTGAATTTATGAGAAATATTTTTACTTTATCTTAGTACCAAAGAAATTTTAGGAAAATAATTAGGGTTCCGTACAAAAAAATGAAACTCATGAAATTGTAAACAAAATACGATTCAATGGAAAGCATCATCAGAACATTATTTTCCAAATATATTACGCCGTGAAGAATATATAAAATGCGGGCGGAGCCGCGAGCATATAGCTAGTAAAATAATATAACTGTAAAGCATAAATGAATTACTCGATGATATCAAATTCTGTTTGCAGTCACCACTGGTGAGATCAGGCGGCTTGCAAAACGATTCCAAAAATTAGACGTAAACAATTCAGGAACGCTCACGAAGGATGAGATTATGTCATTGCCAGGCATGGAGCAGAATCTGCTAGCACATCGTATCTTTGACGTATTCGATACTGATGATGACGGAAATGTGAGTCCACGTTATAACTTATTGCATTTCAATTCAATTTCAATTAAATCTAGACACGCGTTCGTATGCCACTTTTCGTGCCAAAGGACGCGGGTTCCAGCCCACCCATTAACTCTAAAGTCATCTTGAACTTTCAATGAAGGAAAACGTCTTGAGGAAGCCATAGCATGGTGGCAGAACATTTTCTAATAATGCCTGCCTGGGTAGCTACCATCCTCAAGTCTGAAAAACTGTCTCCAAATACTAAAAGGTGTGTGCATCACATCGTTACTTAACATCAGGTGATATTGTGATCAAAGCATACAGTGTAAATAAAAGAAACTTTGAACCAAATATTCGCTGAAAAAAGTTATAAATAAATTGTACTGCAATACCAAGTACTAGTAATAATTAATTGATTAGTTTTTTTCCAAATACTATATAAGCTCAGTGCTTGGGCCACAATAGCACCTTTTTTTTTTTTTGACGGGGGGAAATGCATTTACGCACTACCCTTACCTATTGTATTAGTGAGACCGAAGTCCCCCGATACAATAGGTAAGGGGGCACGGAGGGACGAACTCCGTGCCAGTGTGGGACTCGACCGGGCGTGAAGCGCCCGGAAATACCCACTAAAACCCCCCGGGGCCGTCCGCTTCATTTGGGATGGGGGCGACACGGGGGGGGGGGGGGCGACACGGGGTGGAGGCCACAATATCACCTAATGTAAATGGCGATGTGATCTAGGAGAGCAAACATTATAAGCTCAGAGGCACTAATAAACTTTGTAACTATTCGTTGGATAGTTAAAAAAAACATGAAAGAAAACCAGATCGAGTTTTTTGCCGGTTCTTCTGGGCTGTTTTGCAACCCGATGGTAGTATTTTCAGGTTCATACGCGTCTTATCAGGGCCTAAATTGAATAAAGTAATTTTGAATTTGATGTATTATATTATGAGTATAAACCCTTCTTGAATAATAAAAATTTGAGGGTGAAAACAGCAACATAATGCGCTGCTTAAAAAGAGTTAGCGATTAAAAAAACAGACATGAACATCGACTATGTATTATTTATCTAAATAACATTGAAGCGCGGAATTCCGCTGGATGCGGGTGACGCGAGACCATTCATTGTGTGGATTTTTGGGGAAGACCTATGTCCAGCAGTGGAAGTTTTTCAGTTGATTCGATGGATGGATAGGTAACATTAAAATATTATTGCCTGCAGCTTATTAGTGACTTACTTATTACACTATATCATTCCTTCTAGGTGAACTTCATTGAGTTCATGGAAGGCATGACACAATTCAGCACCAAAGGAGATAAGATATCGAAGCTACGATTCGCGTTTCGAATTTATGATTTAGACAAAGATGGCTTCATTCTAGGGAAGATCTATTCCAGGTACTTTTTAACATTTATACAAAGGGAGTTATATCATTCTATCACCTACCCTACTGAGTATGATAGTATACTGATGAACTTATCCCTGGTAACAGTGCCGGTTCTAAGTTTCCACGGGCCTAAATGGCCATGAAGAGCAAACTGGTGGGAAAGAACAAATATAAATGCTGGGGCGAACACTGAATACCTTTTTTTATTTTTAATAAAAAATCATATCACATAAAATAAGACTAATCTTCTTAATTTGCGTTTTTGTTACAATACTAAATCTTAGGAGGCGACGCGGTGCTTGCGAAAGCCACCCCGTGTCGCCCCCATCCCAAATGCAGCGGGCGGCCCCGGGGGGTTTTAGTGGGTATTTCCGGGCGCTTCACGCCCGGGTGAGTCCCACACTGGCACGGAACTCGTCACTCCGTGCCCCCTTATCTATTGTATTGGGGGACTTCGATCCCTCAAATACAATAGATAAGGGTAGTGCGTAAATGCATTTCCCCCCGTAAAAAAAAAGGGGGGCCTTAGGAGGGAGCCGTCAACCTACATTTAGACATTTTTAACTATAAATTCTTGCTATCCTCCTTGGTAGTATTAATAAACAAAGCTATACAAGCGTACCCCCTCCCTCATGATAACGTTATTGGTATAATTTTTACAAAATCGACTTAAGTGTAAGTAAACGTTGCTTACGTAATGACCATTCAGACAAGCCCGTTACTCATGCCTTTTAAAAAAAAAAACAGAACATTAGTGCTTATGTATACTGGAACGGCACAGCCCCTCATTAGCGATTTAGCAATTAATTGAAATAAGCGCAAATGGTGTATTGTTGGTGTGATCAGAAATCGCGTCAATTGTGTATTGCTTTGAAAAAAAAATTTCTTAGTTACAAATCATTTCTTACTACACTGCTGAGTCACTTCCGGCTTCTCAGAATGAGCTGAACTGACCTACTAAAACAGTAAAGACTAAGACATGAATGACATGATATATGAAGTGTTTTGCGCCCGGACGTAAGAATCACCCAGATTAGGGATGGCAGACCGGATGCGTTAATGCATTTCCCAACAACAACAAAAATGAGTTGACTTAGTAAAATAGAGTTTAGTTATTGAACAACTCCAAACGCTTTTAATTATAATAGCTATTGTATAAGTAACACAATAAATTCTGATCCCAGGTGCTGAGATTGATGGTCGACAAAGAACTTAATGACATCCAGCTTCACACCATAGTGAACAGGACGATGCAGCAAGCAGATAAGGATCAAGATGGAAAATTATCATTCGAGGAATTCGTCAGCGTTGTGAGCGATACTGATTTGAGAATGAATTTGAAATTGTAATCTGTTGTATGCTCATCACATTTATCCGTGGTCCGTATTGTCTCACTCTCCCACATGTGAAAATCGTTCTGACAAATAGTTTTTCTTTAGTCCACGGTCATTCATGTCTCCATAGTAATCAACACTGTAAACGCATTCTTTTTTTTTTCCCCAGCAGTGGTTCTTCGTGTGTGAATTAATTTTTTGTATTTTTAGGCTGTCCAAATATTATTGTAAGTAATTCTTTGATTATTTAGAATTAAATAAGAATTGATTCGTATAGTACTATTTTTTGAAGCTGTTCTTAAACACCGATGTCAAAATATTAGTAAAAAAACAAACAAAATATTTTTAAAATAAAAACTGTGTGTGATTAGTAATAAAATAAAATAAGCAATAAAATATTTAACCGAGCACGGAATGTCCGTATACAACGTAAATAAGTTTTTGTCATGTTTTACGAATTAAAAAGAAACTTTCTTATATCTGTATATAATATGTGTGTAAGTAGAACAATAATATTGAAATTTAGCTGGTTATTAATAAAAATTGAAAATCTAAACATGTTTTTTTATTAATTTTTTTAACAGCTGCAATTTGAGTTGAATTTGAAACTGAATAATTACAAAATTATTATGAAATAATATATAATTGAATGATTATCCTCATAAAATTGCATATTCATTGCTCTTGTAAATTTCTTTGTGTCACTTTTTTTTCTTACCTACATGAAACAAAATGTATTTATTATTAAATTTAAATTGCTTAAAGTGTATTTGTTAAATTATTTTAAAGTCAATAACAGATTCTATGATTTTCGTCTGTCAGCCTGTATGTATGTATGTGTAACGTATCACTCAAAAACTTCTTCGTGGATTTTAAAGAAATTCGGAATGCAAGTAGTCCTCTTAATCCTTTTTTTTACAAGGAGAAATGCATTTAAGCATCCGCCAAAAACTTCCAACTTCAGCTATCTACCAAAAAAAGTCCCGTCAAAATCCGTCCAACCGTTCCGGAGACTACTCGGAACAGACAGACAAAAATTTTAAAAATTGTACTTTTGGTATCGGTGGTACCTATACCGATTATAAGTTCATATGTATTTGGTTAAAAAAAATTACTTTGATGTTACAAATAGACACTTCAATTTAATTTATTAGTGTAGATTATGACAAAAACAGTTGACTAGTTTTTTTTGCAATTTAAGGGTTGTTTCGTTTTCTTTTAAAGTTGTAATGTATTTTATTCATTTATAACTTTGAATTTACAAAAAAAAACTCAGTTTTATGTTAAATATTCATTTAAAGATTTAAATAAAATTTTAACAAAGTGGAAGTATTTAAATAGTTTTGTGTATTTGTTTTTTTTTTTAAATTTTTATTATAACTAGCTATGTGCCCGAGGCTGCACCCGGGTTTCACATATTTTTCACTGCGTAATATAGATTTTTTTTACACGGAGCTCTAGTTATTGTTCTAAACTTTTTTCGTACCTACTAAAAGAGAAGTCAAATATATTTCACACAAATTCAAGCACTTGTCAGTAAAACTGACAATTATATATATTTAATTTCTTGGGTTTTTGTACGGAACCCTAATTATTTTTCGATAACTTTTTTGCTACTAACATTAAGCAAATATATTTCTCACAGATTCAAATACTCAACTCAAGTTGTATTACATACGACTCTGCCGTTCTGAGGTCTCGGGTTCGATCCCCGGGTCGGGTCAAGTGATATTGGGTTTTTTCTACTCAGTATCATCCTGGAGTTTGGAATTTGTGCCCGACATGGCGACAGGCTCGCCCCCTGTCACATCTGGGACGGAACTAAGCTCGGCGAAATGTGGGTGGTGTAGTTCGCTACTTCACCTCTGCCTAACCCTTCGGGGAAAACAGGCGTGAGCATATGTATGTATGTATGTATTCAAATACCTGCCAGTAAATCTATGCATTGAATCGAATTTTATTCAGAATTTCATTACGTTTAAATGTTTTTACGCAGAGCCCTAATTATTTTTGGAAAATGAAAGTAGCCTAAGTTACGCTGAGTAACTTAGCAATCTGTCAAAATCGATCCAGGCGTTCCGGAGATTACGCGGAACAAACAGACAGACAAACAAAAATTTTAAATATTGTACTTTTGGCTTAATTATCATATATACAATCATATGTATTTAGTAAAAAATTATGTTGCCATTACAAACAGATACTTCAATTTTATTTATTTGTATAGACATAGATAAATAAATATCAATTAGGAAATATGTTCATCAGAATGTTCACGTCCAAATTAACTTCCAAAAATAGTGCACCGGCCACATTCGCTTAATCAGTGTTGCCGATTTAGCGCTAGAAATACTTTGTCGCTAGAAATGACGACTTTTGTTCATGTCTAAGCGATATATTATCTATATATTTGTAAATACTGCCTCGGTGGCGCAGTTGTATTACGGTGCGACTGCCGTTCTGAGGTCTCGGGTTCGATCCCCGGGTTGGGTCAAGTGGTGTTGGGTTTTTCTACTCAATATCAACCCGGAGTTTGGAATTTGTGCCCAATATGGCGACAGGGCGCGAAGTTCCCTATTTCACCTCTGCCTAACCCTTCGGGGATAACAGGCGTGACCTTATGTCTAAGCGATAAAAAAATTAGATTGAACGACAAAAATGGTTTAGTGACCCCATCAGAATCAGTTATTTAATTGTGTATGAGCAGGGCTTGTGTTTTTATTATTCATCTCTGGCTTGTATCTTGTGATAATGTCTATCTATAATAAATGTGTATGACGTCTATGTCCGAGAAAAATAAAAATATCATTATATATAATGTGAATATCATAAATAAAATATGTACTCTGTGACTTGTACACGACTAGTCTATGTGCTCTGTGGTATTTTACTTGATATAGTTTAGTCACGTTGCACAAGTGTAGTAAAGTAAAAATAATGACACGGAACTTGTATTCTGAAATATCCCAATTACTCCCGTTGTGGTTGAAACAGAAAGTTTCCATTTTGTTACAGCCATTTATTGTTCCTGACGTCTGACTTGGCTGCATGGTCTTAGTACTTTTGCCTATTCCTTAGCAAGGAATGAACAGAACCGAAAAAAAAATGTAATATCTGCTTGGTTAGTGTTTGTTGGCGTATTCGAAACATTTTTTTCATTTGTATATTACATCACGAATTTATTCTATTTCTGAATAAACAACGGCTATGAACCGTAGAAGAGGACACGAAGAAGATGATGGTTACGGTAAGCTTTTTTACATAAAATCAAATGTAGGTTAGAATTACCAATTCTTTGTATTTTATTTATTTTATTACTACTATAAAATTTTAGATCGTCTTCATCGCAAACGTCGTCGTGTTTCTGAGAACCAGGAAATAGAGGATCGCTTGGAATCGTTAATACTTAGAGTTGGAGAAAAAAGTAGTTCTAGTTTAGAGAGCAACTTAGAAGGATTAGCAAGCGTACTAGAGGCAGACTTAAGCGCTTTTAGGGTCAAAATCTTACGGATACTAACAGAATGTGCTATACGTATGCCAGAAAAATGCACTATATACGCCACACTCGTTGGTTTACTCAATGCAAAAAACTACAATTTTGGTGGTGAATTTGTTGACTATATTGTAAAGACGTTCAAAGAAAATTTGAAAACTGGGAAATGGAATGCAGCGAGATACTGTCTTCGATTCATCTCAGATTTAGTAAACTGCCATGTGTTGGCAGCATCATCTCTTTTAACTCTATTAGAGACATTAGTTGATTGTGCAAATGAGGATGGTGTACCACAAGTGAGACGCGATTGGTATGTGTTTGCTACTCTATCTACTTTGCCTTGGGTTGGTAGAGAGCTTTATGAGAAAAAAGAATCTCAGCTGGATCATTTATTAGTCACAATTGAAGTATTCTTAAATAAGCGCAGTAAGAAACATTGGCCAGCATTAAAAGTTTGGTCAGCAGATTCTCCACACTTACAGGAGGAATATTTAGATTGTCTGTGGGCTCAGATTAAGAAGTTAAAGCAGGATAATTGGTCTGAAAAACACATACCAAGACCTTATCTGGCATTCGATTCAATATTGTGTGAAGCTTTACAACATACATTACCATCAATTCAGGTACAGAATTATACATTAATTTACAGCATGTTTCATCAATTTTCACCCTATTATATACAAAATTATATATATCTTAAAATAGAAAATTATATGATTTTTCCTCTATGAGAATAAATAACTTAAAGTTCTAATATAACATATGCATACATTTTGTTAAATCTAAGGCTTGTTATTATTTCATGGAAAAAAAATTGAATTTTTGATATTAAATTTAATGGCGCCATAGTTTTGTATACTGTAAATAAAAATTATAGTACTTTATTTTCAGCCTCCACCACACAATGACAATGACACATATCCAATGCCGCGTGTCATTTTTCGTATGTTTGATTACACAGACTGCCCTGATGGCCCAGTTTTGCCAGGAGCCCATTCTATTGAACGGTTCCTAATTGAAGAACACTTGCATAATATCATAGAGGCTTATCATTTGGAACGTAAAGAGTGCGCTGCACAACTATTATGTTTTCCGTATAAAGCTAAGATTCCTTTAGAATATTGCATTGTAGAAGTCATATTTGCGGAGCTGTTTAACTTGCCGAGACCAAGATACTTGGAGATCTGTTATGGATCAGTATTTATTGAACTATGTAAGCTTCAGCCTTCAACGATGCCGCAAGTGTTAGCCCAAGCCACAGAAATATTATTTATGAGGATTGACACCATGAATGTAGCTTGTTTTGATAGGTGAGTAAAAAGGCAGTTATTAAAATTTTTTTTGTACTATAAGTACTTATAGTATTATTGTTTTATTTAATAATGGTTAATATAAAATAAGTTAAAATCCTACCTAAATTTTCTATATTTATTTGGAAAACATTGTTAATAAAATACATATTTGAAATAGCAAAACAATATTACATATATTATACAAAATATCTATAAATATATAAGCAAGGTTTGTTTTCTTTGTCCGAGGTAAACTCGAAAACTACTGGACCAATCAGCATGAAACCACAACCATTCGACGCGGAATTAATCCTAGATGGTTATAGGCTATATATTTTTCAAATTCTGTTGTACATTTTACTTTAATTCATTCATTTGTTGTTTTTTTTTTAATTAGCTATAAATGAAACGTCATATGCACAGAACATATGAAAGGCGGGTGGAGCCGCGGGCACCAGCTAGTTATTGTATAAAATCATTAATTACAATTTCAGATTTGTAAATTGGTTTTCATATCATCTAAGCAACTTCCAATACCGTTGGTCATGGGAAGATTGGGAAGGGTGTGTTCAACTGGACCCAGATCATCCGAAACCACGTTTCATTAGGGAAGTCCTTGGTAAATGTTTAAGGTTTGTGTTTATTTAATTAAATAACTAAATTATCAACACTCTTACATGTTGTTACATGGATACATCAATAATATTAATTGTATCTTTATACAGTCACTAATGATCCCACTAGTTCCTTGAGTTTCTTTATATCACTACTAAAAATGTTTTTCCCATGTAGGGCTCATTATTCGAAAATTCATATGTCAGTTTTATTTCAATATTCACCAAATTTACTTTAGTATTTGGCTAATATATATAGTATATATATAACACATGTACTTGAACAATCATGAACGGAATAAGCAAGAGAATTATGAGATATTGTAAAAATCAGTATTCTCATCAAGTGGGTGAACATGCAGCTACATCAGAACTGCTTTAAATGATGACACACTGGATACAAACAAATAAAAAAATTTAAGAGCTCAGTTATTTCAAATGCATATTAATTTTACTAAATACCCTTGTGTTGTGTTGTGTGCCTTTAGATCCCCCTTACCCATTGCATTGGGGGGCTTCGGTCTCACTAATGCAATGGGTAAGGGTAGTGCGTAAATGCATTCCTCTCGTTAAAAAAAAAAAGTACTATGTTGTTTATTTAGGTTAATGTTTCTCTGATTATTCAACAATTTTATATATTATAAAATTAATACTTAGAATAATGAGCTTAGTAATATTTAAAATATTCGAATAGTAAAATTGAACTAATATTATTAGCCTTAGTCCCGTGAGACTGTAGTTTCGTAGTGCATATATTACTAAGAGTTGGTAATGATTGAAGTTTAAAGATTATTACATACTAATTGTTTTAGCTGTTAATAAAATAATGGATTTCATTTTTTCTTAACAAAAAATCAGACAAGATTTCTATTTATGCTATAAGACAAATCATTTCAGTTCCTTGTAGTTTCTCCCGCTGGCTAGTAAAATCATTACAATAGGTTATTTAAAAAAGGAACAAATTAAACTGAAAAGAAAAACAATTGAAGTTATTTTGTTTTCAAATGCAATGTTCTGCAGGACGTTCTTCTAATCTGTATTAAGAACATTGTAGACATGTTCTCTTGTTTAGCCTTCATCCAAATATATATATTCCAAAATCAAATTAAGGAACTAATTTTTCAAACAAATAATTAAAACTAATTCATCTTGATAGGTTATCATACCATCAAAGGATTAAAGAAATCACACCAGAAACATTCGCTGCCTTTGTACCTCTAAAGCCGGAACCCATTTACAAGTATTCTATGGAGGGTGCAGGTAAATAAATAACTTATATTTTAGAGCTAACTTCAAGATTTGAAAACTTTTGAAATGAATTTAAAACTTCAATCTTCATGTGATGAAGTAGTAGTGATAGGTGGACTACTTTTCCACTTTGGTCAAAGTACTAAAGTATACAAGAAAACAACAAAATTAAATATGCAGCAGCAAACTATTGACTAATATATAATATCTTTATACAAATGAAATCCGGATAATTTATACTAATAAATAAAATTGAAGTATCTGTTTGTGAAATGTCCAAATTATTTTTTTTTTACTTTATAGATATGAATGTATACAATACTAAAAATACATTTTTAAAATTTTTTTTCTGCCTGTCTGTTTGTTATGGATAATCTCAGCAACGGCTGGGCCGATTTGCATGGGACTTTTTTTGGTAGACAGCTGAAGTTATTCCGCGCAACTTAGGGTACTTTTAATTATCGAAAATAATTACAGTTCCGCATAATATTCGATTCAATGCACAGTTTTACGGGGAAGTGCTATAATTTATCAGAAAATAATTGGGGTTCTGTGTAAAAAATTAAAACGCAGTGAAGGATATATGAAACGCGAGCGCAGCCACGGTCACACGGCTAGTTATGTTAATAAGTATGCACTTATGCTAAAGATTGAATGGGTGATTACTGTATAAAAATAATTATATATTAATAAATAGTTTATTTATTAAACATTACTTAAATTCTCTTTAATCTAAACTTACATGATTATAAATTTATTTACATTTCGGTAACGTGTTTCATAGCGAAAATTACAGTAACTTAGACCTTTTCATAAATGTTGTCCTATTATTTGTATTTTCAAAATAATAATGTATTCAAATCTCTTCGAGTTTCACAGACATTCATAGATAATGTGAGATCTTTGAAAATGTGATTGTGTTAAAGCTGAAGAATGGTGTTTAATTAGCTTAAAGTCAGTCTATTCCATCGCCATTAATTCAAATAAGGTTAATGGATGGTCGTGGTAATCGTTATAATCGTCAGAGCCTCTTGCTGCATGGTTCTCTCCTTCATTATTAAACGGTGAAAGTTCTAATGATGAATCTTTATCATCATATTCGTAAAATTCTTCACGCTTTTCGTTATCGTTTTTACTTTTATCTTCAAGGGAATCCAGGAAATGTTCGAAATCACCAGTATTAGTAAATTGCTCCAAACTTTCATTTTCTTCTTTATCTTTGATGATAGGCTGTGGCTTGAGTTGTGTTTCTACCGTTGTATCAGCGTTAAAACTGCGTAATAATTCATCAAAGAAACCGGAAGACAAGGAATTTTCTGTTGTAGTATTATTACTAATGATAGTCTCTTCATGATGTAAATTGTTATTAAATTTTTTCACTGTTGCTGTAGTGTTATTATTATGTTTTTTCTTTTTACATCTACTTTTATTTTTCACAATAGTTTTTGGTGTGGTTGTAATAATTTGCTCTGTTGTTATTATATTGTCACCTATGTCGTCACTCTTGTCAACATATGGTGATGTGACATTGAAGATATATTCATTTTGATCTTTAATGTCATGTGCGCTATCATCTTTTATATGTATCTCTTTAAATTTTTCAATATCACTTTCTTCTGAAGTCACTGCTGCTTCTATGCTGCTTGTAGAATACTGATCTGTCAAATTTTCTGTTTGAACTAGAGACTTACTTTCAGCTTCAGTTGTAATTTTTTCACTACTATTATTTACTTCGGAAAGAATTGTGGACAAATGTTCTTTGTTTTGTTTAACATCTTTGTTGTTAACATCCTTAATTCTTAATGTGGTTGAAGAATGACCTTGGAAATTTGACTCATTTCTTCTAAATGGCTTGTGTGATGATATCAATTTGTTTTTTTCTGTTGCTGCCCCATTCCATCTGTCGTGTTTAACAGATGTTCCTTTTTGCATTAGAGTGGATATTCTGTAGCGATTTTTATATTTTGGTTGTGTGGTTGCAGGCACATCGACGTCAGCAGTTATATTGCTGGTCGATGTTATTGTTGACGACTCAGTTGGCAGAGTGATCGTAGATTGTTTTGTTGTTGTAGTAGGTTGAGTTGATGTTCTAACAGTTGTATTTAATAAAGTAGTAAGAAGCGTTGTAGATTCTGTCTTATTTTTAGGTTTCCAACTTAATTTATCATTTGTAGGCGCCGAGCTTGCTTGAAGTGCTAGGTCTTGAGTCGTTGTCTTTACTGTAGTATGTTGTGGTGCGTTTGTGGTCGTTGTGGTTGTTGAGGTAGTTACTCTTTTATGTTTCTTCAATTTATTCAATTTTGTAAAATTAGGTGGTGGCCGAGTTCGCTTTGTTAAAGTTGCCGTTGTGGTAGTAATATATACAACTTCCGGTTTCATTGCTGTCGTCGAAGAAATAGGAGTCGTCGAGGTGGGTACACTTTCAGTTATATTGGAGTTTATTTTTTCTGACACCATAGGTGTTGTTTTACTGAAGGCTCCCAATAAATTTACCCAATCTTTTGAATCTTCTTCGTCAAAAGAATCGTTGTGTGCCGTTATGATATCTGGGGTAGTAGTTGTGGTTTTTTGTGGTTTTATGTTTACTATCGTTTTTGGAGGTTTCCTAGTAGTTGTACTCAGTTTCCTTTTTTTATGAGTGTCTGTGATGTTACTTTTGACAGTAGTAGTGTTGTCTGTATATCCTAAAGTAATTGGTCTAAATGCGGAATCCGGAACAGAATCGGGGTCGGAAAATTGGGTATCTAAAATTTGTGGGCTCGGTCGGAAATCTACTGGTCTAGACTTGGAACTTGGAATGAATTTTAAAGGTGGCATTGGTTTAAAAGGTTTCTTGTCCATGGTGACAAATACTCCTGGTGGTGCATTGAAAACTGGTGGTCTAACATAATCTGTAAAATAACTAACCTTCACGGGAGTCGGTTTAGGCTTGTTATAACTTTTATAAGTCGCCTCAAATTTTGGCTCTTTGGTGATAGATTCAGTTGTATTTAAATATGTTACTGTATCAGTGGAAAACTGAACTTTATTGGGAACGGTAAATGACATGACGGGCATAACAGGAGTGGGTAAAAATGCTGGTCTAGTTGTTTTTACTATATTGGATGGCAAATTTTTGTAATCTCCGTGTGTGAGAGAGAAAGGATTATTAAACATATTATCTTTGAAATCTATATAAGGTTGAATGATTGGCGGTGGTGAAGTCGGAAGCGGTTGTCGAAAATGTTTGTAAGGTTGAGGTTTGTAAGGATATGGCATGAATTTTCTCTGATCTCCAAAAGTTCCTACGTTTCCCACTTTTGATAATTGAGGGGTTTGTTGTTGTTGTACAAATACGTTCTGTTGTTTATACCTCGGAAGATCGTAGTCATCTTCATCAGAGAATAACGATGAGAAAAATCTGTCTAAACCTTGGTTGCGTTGATGGTTTCCGTGATGTTTTGGCGGTACTATGTTCTTATGCACCCAGACCGCCCTTTGAGGTCTGTGACCATATTTTATAGGATTGTGCATGTATTCTGTATCTCTCGGAGGACTCTCTCGTACTGTAAATGTTCTTACAGAGTTATTATAAGATTTCTTTTCTTTTTGTAACGTTTGTGATGTTACTGAAAATGTTATTTCATAGTGATATTTTCCTGGTTGAGTTTCAGAATCTCTTTGTCTCACTCGTTTAACTGACCAGAATGCTTTAACGCCTTCTTTACATTTCTCGTCGACACATTTTTCTCTTGTTTCATCTTCTATGAACCGGTATCCGCCGTTTTGTTCCAATAATCTACCTTTTGACAATACACTAATATCGCCAATAGGTGCTGTATTCTGATGTACTAATCGATCGAACGGTGCACTTTTTATTTTTTCCCACATGTCACGATCATCGTCTTCCTTTGTAACAGGTTCAGGTTTACTGTTTTCAAACTTAACAGCGCTTTTAGCAATTAGCTGGTCAATTTTGTCTCTGACCAAAGTGAGGTAAACACTGTGGCGTAAAGCGTCTTCCCAGTAATGTTCTGGAACTGCTGCAACGGACGCTGGAGCGGCAGTCTTCACAATTTCCTGTACAGTCCCAGTGCTTCCTTCGCGTTTGTCTTGCCATTTGTCAAGTGGAATCGGCGTCGGTCTAAAGTCATCGTCTGGAACGGCACGGCTACCTTTGTGTACCTGGAAAAGGAAATATGTGTTTATTAACGGTGATTAAATTACTAATGAAGACTATTTATTGGAAAAAAAATTAAAGCATATTTCAGTATGCGTTTGAAAGTAAAATGGTAGTTGAGAAAGTACGCTGCGTTGGTTGGCGTGTTGCATGATGCTCGCGTGCTTGACAATCCGATCCCTCTCCAAGTTTCCAATCGAACAATTTCCATTGGGTTTGTAGTCTTTGAAAATGCACAATAAATAAAATGCAATTTTATTTGTTCACTGTAAAATGTAATTTAAACTTTATTTACAGATAATTTCTTTTCTAATTACATTCAACTTGCCTACATTATATTGCAGATCCGTTTCATTTTACCATACTAGCTATGCCACACGATTCCGTGCGTATAAACAGTTAATACTCTGCAAGATTGATTCATTGGTTTTAGTTTAACAACAACCTTTTTGGTTAATTATTTATCTATTTACATTTTTCCATATAAGCTAAATGACGATTAAAAAAAAGAGATGCTGTCTTTTATATCCTCTTTTTCGTTATTAATTTTTAATATATCTTTTTATTAGTTTGAATTTATTTTACGGACATCTGAAACCGACGGTAAAAATTGGGTATCTTTTCTCATTTTCTAAGGCACTTATTTTATATCATATAATTTATAGAAAAGATAAAAAAGTACGGGTTTGGTGGTCGTGGGTATATGGTATATAGTATTAAAATATTGACTGTAATGTCACTATCCAGGGAGGAAACAGGGTAATACGTTTGTATGGAATAAACGTAGCCCATATATCATCTCAATTTGAAAATATGACTTCCGTGTGTCTATATAAATAATTGCACTTTACACGAATAATTGACAGTCAAGTAAGCTATTTGTGGTAAATAGGTATAGCGGAACAGTTTCATAATGTTAGTTGTATGAAGGGTGTTTTGTAATTTTCTTTGTATCACCACACAATAAGATGGTACGGTGCGATAGTTTATCATGCTATTAATATGCTTATAAGATCTAGACCTACGTCTACATGCTTATCAGCCGTTGCTGTTGCAATATGATCATCATGCTTATGACATAATTATAAAAAACTTCTCCGTATAGTAACTAGAAAGATCAAAAATCATCATCATCTCCCTACCCTTTTCCCATTTTCATTTGGGGTCGGCGCAACATGTCATCCTCTTCCATTCCTCTCTATTTGTTGTCATCTCCGCATTCACTCCTTTCCCCTAAGCATATCATTTTTCACACAGTCCATCCATCTTTTCTTTGGTCTTCCCCTTCACATACACCGTGATATTTTTCCATTTAAAAATAAAAGCGTAAACAATTCTCATTCGTTCTGCTACGAATATATTATAATTGAAAATAATAATCACGTTGTGCAAATAAAAATTAAGTTCGGTTGTTTTCGATTTATAAGCTAACAGATAGACAAACAGAGATGTAGGTATCTAAAATCCGCTTCATTCGTAATGTAATAATTTAAAAAAAATGCAATTTACCACGCGCGATTAAGCACGATCACAATGTCTAGTGTTTAGTTAAGATCGCTCCACTTTTGTGGGAGTATCACACCCCCGAACAATGGGTGAGATGGAGGCCATTGCCTCTTGTAACCATAGTTGCTATTAATTACGTTTATTACAATGAATTCGTTCAATTTATTTATTAATATTGAGTTTTCTTAAGGGATTACATATTTTACTATTATATCGATTTATTTAAATTAAAACTCAAATAAAATTATTATTATTTTGAACGGCCTGAAATGAAAAATAAACATTTAAAATTTAATCATTGTTTTAGAAAAAAATAAAATACTGTAAGTATATTGGGAATTTTAAAAAGCTTCTGTTTATTTCAAAAAAATTAAAAAAATACATACATAAAAAAGAATTCATATTTGCATGTGTTAATCTTACAAGTTCTATGTTATAATTTTGAATTACATTAGAAAGAGTTAGAATTCTTGAGTTTCATATATATACTAAGAGCATGTGAGAGTATTAATAATAATAAATTAATATTATTTCTCTAATTTATTTATTTTCACGATTCCACATTAATGAAAGAGTTATTTTATCGTTTTTAGTATATACATATAAATTTAGCACACTTACGATAATTAGCGCAATGAAAATGCATTGAAAAGCGTTTATCATCTTTCGGACACTGATTGCACGGGCACTGATTTTTTAGGTACTAGTTTCACAGAGATGATTTTATTTTCCGTTTGATGTGGCGCGTGCTACGCGCGTTCCTATCTACGCTTACTGGCTAACTTTGGGGGCTTAGCGTTCCATCCCTCCTTTCTTCAGGAATCGATGTCAACCTCTAATTAATTAGCAGTAACAAATTCATGTGAGAATAGGACGGCGATATGTGTACGAATAAATTAAATTGAACTGTCTGCCTGTGATTTAACAAAAAAATACATTAACTTAATTTTACTTATAAAACGCTTCTTTTTTTGTTGACAGTAATGTCCATTTATTTGTTTGTGCTTTTCTCTGTAGAGGCTAAACAAATTTTGATCTTTTTACCCTTATATATCTATTCTATATATTCTATCCTATGTTGATGTATATGTTTTTGTTACGCTTTCATGGCTGTTTTTTTTTTACAAGCGGTCATCATGAAATCGACATATACATTTTACCTAACGGGTACAGAAAATTACACGACATTCATGCAACCGAAAATTATTTACGTTGTAAAAGACAACGTCTCTCATTTTGTGTGTTAGTTGGGTTATAACTCGAGAACCACTGAACCGATTAACATGATATTCTTGTGAATCATATATGCATTTTCCTGACAAAAAACATACAAATTAACTGCCGTGGTGCTCTATACACAGTATTATAACTAAACAATTAATTATGGAAATAAGTATTAAATTTGAGAGACAAAACACAACGAATAACTAAATAATAGAATCGGTTATTTAAGTGTGCCACACACATGCAGTGAACAATAAATCATATGTTAACACGAGCGGAACCGCGCTCATAGCTAGTCCGAAACAAGTCGATGACTTTAATATTTTTTTCTATACCTGCTCATTGTAGTCTAGTATTAGATTATTTTCTGAACATGTTTATATAATAGTTAGTATCGAAATATATAATATAAATTAGGTTTAATATGTACCTTTTCTCCTGTACGTCGACCTATTTTTTTTTTTGTTTTTGTTCAGTAGATATTGCCGAGCTTTATAGCTTTTAATTAAAAAAAAACCGAGAGCATATTTCCCTAAAAAATTTAAAAAAATTGTCCTATTTAGATAGAATCGTATTTGACTAATCGATCGTAAATACTTTATTTACTTTTTTTAGTTGCAATTAGTTGATAATAGTATCATGGCATTCTTAATAAAGAACTGGGAATTACTTATGCGTTGTTCTTATAGTTAGATATATCAAATTTACGTGGTGGATTCTAGACAAAATTTTGCTTTTTTGAAATTAAAACAACGTCAAGAATTTTTCTTTAAAAATAATAAATTACTTACTAATTTTTCTTGAGCTTTCTTATCTGGTTTTGTTTTAACATTCATCCTATTTTTTAGTCTACATTTATTATCTTATTATTGTCGGTGGCGTAACTGCCTCGATGTCGCAGTTGTATTACGGTGCAACTGCCGTTCTGAGGTCTCGGGATCGATCCCAGAGTCGGGTCAAGTGGTATAGGATTTTTCTACTCAGTATCATCCCGGAGTTTGGAATTTGTGTCCGATATGGCGACAGGCTCGCCCCCTGTCACATCTGGGACGGAACTAAGCTCAGCGAAATGTGGGTGGGATGTTCGCTATTTCACCTCTGCCTAACCCTTCGGGGAAAACAGGCGTGAGGTTATGTTATTGTTTTAATTTTTATCACATCTCCATAAAAATGTAATATATACTTTTAAGATGTAATGATTACACGGGTGTAGGTACTAAAAGATTTTAATTCCATGACGGTTACAATAGAGCGCCATAGGATATACGTTGCGAAAGTACACTGCTAGGAGGATGTTGCTAAATAGACGTTTGTTGTTTAGTTTTTATTAAAAACTTAATTAGACTCTTATCTCTTATAGACTGTACGTTCTTACACTGTACATATTTATATATGTATTGTAAAATAGATCGATTAATTAAATTTGCTCACTTGCACAGTATTAGTTTATCTTATTCAAATTTATGAGCGCTCCTTTAAATTATTGTAGACCAAGAAGGAATTTCAATTTAAAAAAAATCTATTTGTAGTAAAAACTCTTTGTAACAATTCTGCAAAATTTCGTTTATTATTAGGAAAACTTTTAACCTGACGCTCTTGTCAGTAATAAGTTTGTCATCGGCAAAGGTATTTCTCACAAATTCAAACACCCTAAATATTTTCCAAAAATTTAGTTACGCGGAGTAACTTCAAATTATCTGGAACAAACAGAATGACAATCAATCAATTTGTATTTTCAAGTAAATATTATTTTAACATTTTATCTGGTATGAAATCATCGTGTAACTCAAAACGTATAGATTATTTTTCATACGTTAATGATGTCCGTTTACGCCGTGCGGACGAAAGAAATTCCCGGCTCATTGCGTGCGTTTGCACACTTTCCGTCTCGTGGACTTTTCGCATTGTCTTATAATATATACACTTTTGTCGCTAACAATGTACGGGCTATTTTATACTGCCAAAGCGTTGCTATGTAATATAGCTTAAAGTATGATTTCGTTACCAGTAGTTTTCCTTCAGAACATTCATGTCCTTTATGAAAAAGTTGCACTAGCTAATAATGCGTGTTGTTGATAATAAAACCCTTTTATCTCTTATTAGAGGCAATTTAAATAAGTAAGCTACATATATGAGAGATAAAAATGGACAGCCATGGGTCTGCCGACAGAAGTGAAGACTCGAAACTTTGGAAAAAGTCTTATTAACACTTAACATTCAATTTTTTTTGTTGTCTTTACATCTATTGACGCTCCGAGCATTAATTAAACACATTTTTTATAGTTTATTCATAAACAAAACATACGATGGGGTACTTAAGTATGAATTTTATTATTTATCTCTGAGCGCCAACACGCCATTTTATATTTGATATACTGTAGCATGATGAGGAATGACGTCATAGTATGGGTATTATTATTATTATTCGAGAAAGGGGCTATGCAGGCTAAGACAGTCCTATGTCACTGCGACCTAGATAGATCTATTGTGATCGCCCCTGCCTAGACCTACAACCTGGATATACTGTAGGATCTTTTTGGCAGAGAGCGTCTGTACCTCCTCCAACGCATGTTTACCCAGAACTCGGTTGCGTATGGGTATTAGTGGGTCACAATCACACAAGATGTGCTTTGGTGTTTCACCTGCAATTTCACAGAATCTGCACTCTCTTGTGTTCTGGACACCGATGTTGTACACATGCTTGCGCAAACAACATTGCCCAGTTAGCGCTCTCACTAATACTCGCAGTTGATTCCTACTGAGCATCAGGGCTTCCTCAGCTTTGCGCTAAAAGCTAAAAGTCCTTGTCTCCTATCGAGAATCGCTTAACGCCACTAAATAACTTTTCACTGCTAAAATTACATAACTATTTTTTTTACATTTCACATTCTTAAATTTTTTTGGAACTTTGCACTTAATCACGTCAGATTATCTTATATACTCTATATGCACTGGCTTGTAATATATCTCTTTGTTAAATAATGCCGGTATTTTGTAAACAATTTCCAGACTTATGCTGCTTGTCTTTAGATCGATTTTAACTACTATTGTTTTAGGTTAATTCCGATATTTACGTTTTCTTAATGAGTATAAAATAACATGGTGCGTGAAACTTAGCGCATCGTGAATTAATTTGCTTTCCTAACAGCTAGATATTATGCATTTTATTTGTTTGTTTCTTGTTATTTGCATGTTGGCACGTATATTTTTTTTTACTCGATTCTAACTCGTTGAATGTTCAGAGATTGATTTTATAATTTTTGTCAATATTTATTTTTACAATGATTATTCTATTATTAAATACTGCTTGTTGCAAGCCTAGTGAAATGAATAAATTACAAATAAGTATACAGCAATTTCGTAAGTAACCAATTTTAAACTGCAAAGTAAGCGAACCCGCCGGTAGATTTTAACTTGTTGTTTATTAAGAAATATTAGTAATCTCACGGCATCTTAGCGCTGCCATGCGCAAATTTTAATGTTGAACTGTTTACTAGCGTTACGCAATAATTAACCAAGGTATTGTTCTGACAAAGCACCGCGGTCTTCGCTTTGTTTCCCTCCGTATTAATTGCTAGTATCTTTTGTAACTTGTTTTTTTTACTATACTTTTGTTTTTTGGATGATATTTGAAGGAGAATAAATATTCAAACAGCGAAATTATATTTTGCAAAAAAAAAAAAAACAGACGAGTTTTTAATTTCAAAGTAAAAAAACTGATAAAAAATTACACTAAAACTGTTTTATTTTAATTTATAGTTTCATAAGGATGAAACTTCTAGGAGATTAAATTTAGCTATTTTAAAATATTGGTCTACATTAAATCTGCGCAGTAAGACGCTTGTTTTCATCATCAACTGAAATACTGGGCATAGGTTTCCCCCCCAATGATCCAACGGATTCCCGCGATCTTCACTACGTCTTCGGTCCACCTTGTGGGGGGCCTACCCACGCTACGTCTTCCGATACGCGGCAGCCATTCGAGAACCTATTGGGATCATTGGGCATCGGTTCTGCAAGCACTGTGCTCAGCTCCCTGCCACTGTGTATCTCCTAATTCTTGATTCGATCACGCTATGAAACTCACAGCATACTTGTCTTCAAGTTTTCTGTATTTATACGCACGGCCATACAGCGTCTCTGCCGGGTACGGAGGCCGCACATCAGCTGGTGGTCTGCGTTCGGAACAAATGCACCCCGGAAGAAGCACTGAACGTGCTCAGGGAACTGCCGAACCCGCTACGCGAAGGTGAACAACCCGCTCCGCAAGCCTCACCGCATAACCCATTGAAGATAGACGTGTTCGTGCAGACCTTGCTCAATCTCGGCAGCAAGAGCATATCGCACAGTTTCGCCGCTATATCCAAGTTCCATTATGTGTTCAAAGTAAGTAAAACACTTTTAACTGACCAATACACTTTTATATATAATAATAAATAAAATTGTAGTGTCTGTTTGTTTGTAATATCGAAATTGATTTTTTTTAATACTCAATACATATGAATGTGTATACGATACCAATACCAAAAACACAATTTATAAAAAAATTTGTCTGTCTGTCTGTTTTTTTTACGGTTAATCTCCGGAACGGCTCCGCATAATTTAGAGCTTTGTGCTCTTGTTTTTGTAAAATAGGTATGGTTACGCGTAAAAAAATTAATACCCGTGAAATTTCGAATAAAATCCGTGAAGTAACTTGAGCTATCTACCAAAAAAAGGGCTCGTCATAATCGGTCCAGCCGTTCCGAAGATCACCCGGAATAAACAGACAGAAATACAAAATCTTCAATAATTTCATCATCATTCTATTCTTGTTATAGGTATCATATATACATTTATATGTATTAGTAAAAAATTGTAATTTTGATATTACAAACAGACACTTCAATTTTATTTATCAGGGTAGATTTTTACTCTAGATTAAGTACAATTTTTTTTTGTTGACTTGAATTATTCTATTTTATTATTGAATTTGAATTGAATTGAATTATTGAATTATTCTCGTTTAAAAAAAAAACTAAAACATTGACAGCTAACTTCAGGGTGTCGTTTTATCGTGACGGTGTCGTAAAAATTTACTCTCATCATTTTTCCCTAACGCGCGAAAAGAAGTATAACTTCTGTTATTATTTTTTTTTTTCATGAATAATTTCAGATTTTAGCGGAATCCGAAGAAGCGCAAATCTGCGTACTGCGCAATGTATGGGAGCTGTGGCAGCGGCACACGCAGATGGTGACCGTCCTCGTCGACAAAATGCTGAAGACCCAGATAGTCGAGTGCGGCGCCGTCGCGACCTGGCTCTTCTCCAAGGAGATGGCGCCGTACTTCACGCACGCCAGCCTCTGGGAGATGCTGCATCTCACCATAGACAAGATGAACAAACACGTCTCCAAACTCAGTAACTAAACATTTGTCTAAATAGTTCACAATATATCCGCCACACATCCGGCGGCGCTTTAAGATCTGCCCACTTCCGTTGGGGCCCCCTCTCTCGCCTGTCACGTGTCAGATCGAATAAGGACTATATAAGGCTCTGTAGAGCCGACACGAGGGCGCGGGAATTTTATGAAATAGCAGCCAGGCCGAGACTCGAACCCTTGTGCCTTCAGCACTCGCCCCCCAAAGTCACGGTGAAGCTGTAGAGGCCCTTCCGGTCAACAGCGTTAGGTAGGTTCGAAAAAAAAAAACACGAGGTCACTTTAGTTCTATCTACTAAAGTGAGTGAAAAGGTTAACGATATTTTAATATAATAAAGTGGTAACGGGGTAATAATATACAGTGAGAGTTTTAATATTATATTAATAAATAAAATTGAAGTGTATGTTCGTTATGCCAAAAATAATTATGCTTTACTCAATAGATATGAATATAACTATGAATATATATATATCGGAGACTCGTTATCTTCACGGTCGCTCATTGTGGGCATCAGCAGGGATCCGGGCGAGAAAATAAATACTTTGTATGTTCCAAATACGAATTTTTATTACACAGTGTAGGTAAATGACAATACAGCTTGACTCTAAATACTTTTCAATACACACATTACATTCCTAGGCTAGTGTTGCTTATTCAACCGATAGTACCGTAATAATAATTGTCGAATACAGAGTGCACGTTCTTTTATTAACGTTTACCCTCTCCAATCTAGGCTCTGTACACGTCACTTTGACGTTTGTGTATTGTTGATATTCCGAACTATTGACCCGGATGCGACATATATATATATAAGCAAAGTTTGTTTTGTTTGTCCGAGGTAAACTCGAAAACTACTGGACCGATCAGCATGAAACCACAACCATTCGACGCGGAATTAACCGGAGATGGTTAGGCTATATATTTTTCAAATTCTATATTCATTTGTTTTTTTTTTTTTAATTATCTATAAATGAAACTTCATATGCACTATGCACATATGCACTAGTTCTGAATATAAACGGAATACGATAACTATATCAAAAATACAATTTTGAAAATTTTTGTCGTGTCTGTATGGCCGTTTATTTGTTCCGAGTAATCTATCCGGAACGGCTGGACGGATTTTGACGCGACGTTTTTGAGTGGTTAGCTGAAGTTACTCCGGTTAACTTCTTAGGGTATTTTTAATTTTCGACAAATAATTAGGGGTTCCGTATAAAAAAAAAAAAAAAATGCAGTAATGGATATGTGAAACGCGGGTACTGCTAGTAGAGTATAAAAAATTCAGAAGTATGGCCTAAATTTATACCTATCCTTAATATTAGGTCGTCTTATAATTATGTGATTTTTTTTTCCTATATTTGAAGTGAGCTTTCAGATTATAAACACCTTTCCCTCTGCCCAAAATCTCGTATTTTATTGTTCGTTCAAAATATTTTTAAAATTACTCCGAACGAAATGGGGGTAACCTTCGAGCCTCGCATGATTAATGAACGATCCCTTAATAAAAAAAAAAACAAACGCTTTGAAAACGTTTATGGTGACGATAGCGCAGTGGATAGTGCGGTCGGATTCCGCGTCAATTGATACCACGTTTGAGCCCACATATCTAACTGTAAAATCGGCCTGAACTTTCGGTGAAGGAAAACATCGCGAGGAAACCAACGGCATGAGCTACCTAGGCGCAGTGTGTTTACCACCCTGGACCAGATCGCCACTTAACATCAGGCGAGATTGTGGTCAAAGCACTGAGTTATGGATAATATGATAGGATTTAGTGATGAATATATTGCTCAATGAGCTATAGTTTACATTTTCAATATTTGATGATGACATTAAAATTATTTATTAAAGGTGATGAACTCCAGGAGGCGAGGGAAGCGTTGGCGAGAGCAGACTCTAGCAGTTCAGACTCGGAAGATGAGAGTAATAAAAAGAAGAAGGATCAGGACAAACCCACCGAGGAGGTAAGGAGTTATTCACTCTACCGAGTAATTAAATGATTGAAAGTCCATTTCGTAGCTCACTGTACCGAAGACTTTATTCACACAACAGCAGCTTCTATAACGTGACTCTTGATTATTCAAGATTGACTGTTGGCCACAATATATGTGTTATTTAAAAAAAAAACGTAAATCTGTTTATTTTTTTTTTTCGAGTTTTATAGATTAACAGTACAGATAGGCAAACGTACAGACGAAGATTCGCTTTTTATAATATGTGTTTTTTATTATTATTTTTAACGTGTCAGGCGGTGGAACGGATGGAGGAGAGGCTAGAGGCCGCGCATATGGACCAGAAGCGCCTCTTCCTGATCGTGTTCCAGCGATTCATAATGATCCTTTCGGAGCATCTCGTGCGCGCGGACACGGACGCGCGCGATCCGGACACGTACTGGTACAAGAGCACCGTCGGACGGTTGCAGCAGGTGTTCCTAGTTGTGAGTATACCAACCAACCAACCTACCAATTCAACCAACCAATCAACCCATCAATTTCAACCCATTCACCAATACCAACTATCCCATCCACCAAACCAACCAAACCATCCACTAATACTAACCATCCCACCAATCCAACCAACCAATCAACCCATCAATTTCAACCAACAGTTCAACCCATTCACCAAACCAACCAAACCATCCACCAATCCAACCAACCAATCAACCCATCAATTTCAACCAACCATTCAATCCATCATCCAAATATATTTGAAACCTGGAGAAAACCCGCATGTATACCAACAGTATAGGGGAACAGTCCACCTATATATCTTCGATAACTTAATGCATATTCGTAAAAATTTAGACAAGCTCGATATAGTGAATGATCGTCATAATTTTAATATTAGAAGTAAAGACAAGTTGTCCGTCCCACGCTTTAGGTTAAGTAAGTGTAATAAAAGCTTTATAGGTAATAGTATTCGGTTTAACAATAAGATCCCAAGTAACGTTACCGATTTACCTGACAATAAGTTCAAGTATTATGTCAAGCAAGGTTTAATCTGAAAAGGTTATTACAGGGTGGATCATTACATGAACGATAGTGATGTCTGGAATTAACCCACATCTCTGTGCGCACCCGCTAACATTATTAAGACTATGATTTGTATAGTTTTATATGAAAAAAATGATATATTTGTAAAAAAAAAGAACCAGTTCGAGTTTCTTGCCTGCGCTCTTCTCGACTGGGTTGTTTTCCGAACCGGTGGTAGTGTTTTAGATGTTCATAAGCGACTTCTTAGGGCCTAAATTGAATAAATAAATTTAGATTTTGATTTTTTGAATACCAACCAACGAACAAAACAATCCGCAAACATAAATATACCCAGAAATAATTACATCACCCATCAACGAACCCATTGATACAAAACAAACCATTGCAACAAAATCAACCAACCATACCATCAAGATAGACATATATACGCTCGCTAGTACATAAATGTTTTTTGTAATATTCCCAGCATCACGAACAAGTGCAGAAGTACAGCAGCACCTTGGAAACGTTGCTGTTCACCCAGGACCTGGACCCTCACATCCTCGACGTGTTCCACCAGTTCGTTGCGCTGACGGCATAGCGCCGTCACGATCATCCGCATCAAATAAAGACTGTTCATGACGAATGAAGTTACGTGTCAATTGCCTCAAACCCTCAATAAACAGGCAATGGATTGAAGGAAATATATTATATTGCGACGACAAAGTGTAAATTGTTATACATATAAAGTTTTTCTTAAAAATAATAGGGCTGTTTCATTTATTCATAATGTGTGTTTGGGGGGGGGGGGGGTTATTTGAAACCTTCTGTATCGATAATGTTAAATATAAAATTGTATATTTCAAGATTTACTTTAAAAAACGCATTTATAAATCGACTCTGTAAGTGGACTTATATACTCGATATTAGACGGCATTGGGTTACATCGTAAAGGTTTTTTCTTTTAATGATAAATCTTAAACTTCATAATTTATACAATTACAAATGCCCGTACTTCATAGTACGATTTTAACTATACGAACGAGTTGTACCTTCGTTATATTAAGGAATTGGTAATTTTTTAATTCTAGTATATAGATTGAAATTCTGTTTTCAAGATATACGACCGACTCCAATGTCACTAGAGTGGCACTAAATAGTAAAAATTCGGGTTTACAGAATTAAAAAAAAATTACCATGCCTTTTTAAGAGATAGGGTACTTTAATATGTCGATTACCCATAAAATATGACGATAGGAAGATAAAAGGAAAACAATGGAAAGCTGACGTAAACGCCAGGTAAGTGCTCAAGGGGTTAAGAGAACTTTATAACTCCCCCTCAACCACGTCGGGGTCACCGCTTAAGAGAACTTTATGTGATAGGGCTACTCTGGGTTCGACGTTTATGTAGAAATAAAACGTTCAATCAGAAGGTTGAATATGAAGTATAATTCTTAATAAATGTGTCTACTTTTTTACCCGAAAATGTGGATCTGTACGAGAGAAATCCGATAGCTAGACCTTCTCTTGCATTGCGTCAATGTGGTAAACAAATGTTGTGAAGGGTCAGCGCGTTCATCTTGGTGCCAGCTGCGGCGAGCTTCATCCTCTAGGGGTATTATTGTTCTGCGCGATGATCCTTTGTGTTATTTATTGACTGCAGGGAGCAAAAACGGCTGCCCGGCGCCTTTCTGCCTGTCGCATTTCGTGGAAAGCTTCCCCCTTCTTCGGGACGACAAGTGCCTCTTTGTTTGTAGACGATCTTGGTAATTACGTTAATAATTATGGTATTAAGTAATTATTAATAAGTAGCTATAGAGCAGCTACACCATATTAAGAATAATATGTTTTGTATCGTATGGTCCATTTTTTTGGTTTTGAATTAATATACGTATAGGCATTACTAGTTTTTCGACCACATTGGGGTTGAAATTCGGCCATAAAGTGTTAAAAATTTTAATCGACTACTAAATAAAAATATAAAAAATATCAATTGATAAATAGAGAGGAAATGTCTGGACGTAGTTCATATATCAGTGATATAATAGATGTTTATTTAGAAATAAACTAAAAATTCAATGATATTATTGAACTAAAGCTATAAGGATTTACGGTACCTGAGTGGTAAAACATTAATAATTGAACTCGTTTTATCATTAATATTGTCTATGTTACAACGTTTTAAAAAATAAAACAATTATGATAAGAGTAGACCTTAGCCGGTTAAGTTTAAGTTGTAAATAAATGAATTAATAACAATAAATATCACTTTAAATATTGTAATAGTTCAGCGACGTCGTTCTTAGAGCCGAGGTAGCAAGGCGCACGTTGATGTATGGCAGTCGGTTGTATGTCTAGAATGGGTATCTTTCCATTGGTCGCGACACCGCCCGCCTCGGTCACGATAAACGCCATAGGGTTGCATTCGTACAGTAGCCGTAACTGTAACGAATATCATGTTTACAAATGTTATGTAACCTCAACATGTTCTAATTACACATTATCTGCGTCCTATAGAGTGACTAACTTATCTGGCAAAAAGACGACGCCATCTTTAAATGTCAATAGTCTGTTTTTTTTTATTATTTCTTTTATTGGATCATAGAAGCATGTGTTTATTGCTTTTCTTAAACATATTTACATATCATTTAAATGAAAAACGGCGTAATATGTACAGTGTGTAGGCACTTTATTTACTCTTATTCAGATATGAAACTCTATGTCCTTTTCTGTGAACGTGACGCAAACTTTCATGATTATCGATTGAGGACTTAAGACATGAAAGTGCAACAAACTCATGTTTACATTTATAATATCTATAATGATTAGATGACATCCCTGAGTGACCTTCGTAGGTATTTGACAACCATACAATTTCTATGTTATTCAGCTATAAATTATTATATACTGCACTTATCGATAATAAGCAAGAATAACAGAAATATGGATGTTTTGATGCTAAGGAGATTTTTGAAATGTTGCAGTATGTATATTAGTATATTATATGAGCGTACCTTTCCATTAGGTGCAGACTTTGTAGCGGGGTACATAAAAATACCACCATACTTGATGGTTCTGTGTACGTCTGCCACCATAGAACCGACATAGCGCGCGCCGTAAGCCTTTCCAGTTTTCGGTCGCTTTTTTTATCTTCTATGTATTTCATAAGGCCGGGTTCCCATTCGGCGGCGTAACCTTTTATAATATGAATATGGATAACTTTTGCTAATTTATAGTAGGTTTTTTTAAATAATACAATATAATGCTTTGGTACTCTCGGTATTAGTAAAGAACATATTTGATTTCACTGAATAAAATATATTTATAATAACAGGATTATTTTATCGTGATGAATACGTTACTATTTAGCTAGAATTATTATATTTTCAGTGATGTTTTTGTCAGTAAGGAGGCCTTTAAGTTTTACTTAAATTCATTTGAGTCTATACTATGCTTATTTTTTATGACATGGGTAGGAGTAGTAATTATGTAAGCAATATTTATTATTAATGTGTCGAGTACCCATAAAAATAAGACAATAGGAAAGCTGGCGTAAACGCCAGGTAAGTGCTCAAGGGGTTAATCTTTGTTTATTCTTTACATAATCATAGGGGTGGGGGTCAGGTTAAAAACTTTGCTTGCGTAATTCTTGAGCGGCCCCTATTTACTTAGTAATTTTCAAAAAATTAAAGGACTGCATCAAGTAGTCTATAAATGCGAAGCTCAGCTATACTCTTAATGATTATGACATTAATTACCTTCATTAATGGAGTAGATATTCCCCTTGTCCGGTATTCTCATGTTAGGGTCCGTCAGGATGAACTCTCCGATGGAAGGGTCGTACATGAACCCGTTGACGCCTTTACCCTTACCCAGGGAGAGCACCATCATGGTTGCGGATCCGTACAAAGCATACCCGGCCGCGACCAGCTCGTTACCTGGTTGTAATGCATCCGATTCTACTGGTTCTCCATGTGATTTTTTCCTACAATTCAAGCAATGCTGGTAGAAAATATTATGTTTACATTAAAACATCAATTATCATTTATTAAATCTACAAGATATAGGGTATAAGTTGATTACCTTACCAGAATAGATTTTTTTTAACCTATTTAATGCTGTTGACCGGAAGGGCCTTTACAGCTTCACCGAACTTTGTGAGCGAGTGCTGAAGGCACTCAGCCGCAAAAGGTAACTAGCTCAAGGGTTCGGACCTCGGCTCCCCCTACCTGAGTGCCAGAATAGTAATCAATATCAGATCTTCAAATAGCCTTGAATATTAGAGTTATTTTAAAGTTTTAAACCAAGTAAAATTAGAATATCAACCAACAAAAAAAAATACCTTTTTATTTTCAATAATTTATTTGAAATTCTAGAAGATATCCATTTATCCACATAATCTGATCAATTTACTGTTTTGTGATGCGGATGCATATTTATGACAAATTATTTTCTAGTTTAGTAAATTTATTGAGTTTACTATCAATGAGATCTAATTATGCTAAATTAATGTTTTACCTGAATATTGCGAAAATTGAACCGACTGATACCAGGCAGTCGATGTTTGATGAACCATCTAGCGGGTCGAAACATACAACGTATTTGCCACGTTTCTCCGTTTCTACCTGTAAATTTATCAATAATTATAATTGTAGCATATTCAAATTCACAGAACTGGCACTATTCTATCTATTCTACCGGCTATCGTCCACAGCTGGACATAGGTCTTCCCCAAAGGGTGGGATTGCCATAATCGCCACGGTTGGCGATCGCAGTAGTTGTTTATGATACTTGGGGGATACTGTTTCCCATTCCCTGATTTATCCATCCCTTAGTCATCTTTTACGACACCCTCGGGAAGATATAGGATGGTACTATTCTTAGCCGGTACCACACGGCCCTGTTACTACATTGACTAATCTCTTTACTAAACTTGTTCATTGATTGTTTTTAAATTTATCGAAAAAATAAAATTGATAATAAGTGTTATATACAAATATTACTTTAAAGTTAATGATTAATAAGTACAAGTAAAATATATTCTATATAATAATATGTTATGAAAACTATTTGGTTTTCCGGCAAATTAATACTTTATTGACATGTGTTATAAAATTATCCTGAATTTGTATATAATATTATATATATATATTTTTTATTATCATTAATTACAAATTTACATTTAGATACGCATATTTTATAGAAACTATTATCTAGACAAAAAGATTAACTTTATTCGACAAGTTTGACTTATTTTTGATAAAGAATAATACGCGGGTACCTACTTAAATTTTTATAATAAAATTGTGAAATCAATTATGTCATGAATTTAATAAACAACTATAATTTTCAAAATACTTTTATATGCATGCGTAATATAATGTACAAGAAATATGTAACAATTTGTTTCATGTTCCAACAAATAAATACGCCCAAAATATTTTTTTAACTTTTTTTTATATCGTTATTTATTTATAATATCTTACAATACTAACTTCATTTATGACTTCATAATAAGTATTGTAAAATTGCTAAATAAAATTCAGATTACTGTTATTGCCTACTTTCTATAAATAATGTCGTAATCAAATCGTATCCGCTAGCTTTGGAACTTATACTATAAAAAATCGTGTTCAAAGTTTCTGTTACATAGATGGTTTACAATAAATTGTATAATAACTGCGTGTATTTTGAATTTTATTTCTCTCGTCTTATTGATAGGGAAACAGGTCATTAATCGTGTTTACTCATTTTAACTATTGGTAAAATATTACAAAAGAGGATATGCGAGCGGCGTTTATTCCACACAAACGTATTCACCTGTTTTCTCCCTAGAAAATAGCATTGTGTTAAATATCTTTGTATCATATAATATATATCTACCACCGCCATGCCCCTATGTTTTAGTTTTCTCCATAAATTAAATATAGAAACTAGCGCTATCGAAAATGAGCAAAAAAAAACGCCCGATTTTCACCTTCATTTTCAAACGTCCGTCAAACAAATTAGACAAATAAGTAATAACAAAAAAAAGGCATAGCTAAAGTCTTTCTTATTTCATAATTAAAAGAAAAATTAAAAACTGGTCAGGTTTGGAGGAGGAAACAGTTATAACAAATTATCTTACTGTTATACTGATTCAGTGGCGTTAACTATGCCATCTGAGGCCCGTGGCAAATTCATTGTAATGGCCCCCTTAAAAATCGTCACGTTGTCATTTGATTTTACTAAATCATTAAAGTAATCACTAAAGCGTTTAAATCTTTAGTTGTGTCTAACTTTAATTGCATTTATAATTTTTACTAAATTTTCTTTTAATGTTAGAATACTTCTGAGCGCGCGGTTTGGCGGGCCGGGGCTCTTGGCATTTTGCCAGCTCTGCCATCCTATAGTTTCGTCACTGTACTGATCTTAATCATTTAATGTAATGTATAAGAAACCTATTTTTAATTGAAAATTTAAGTTGTACTTAATTGGAACTCAGGACATTTTCTTATATACATAAATATCTATCTATAATTGAAACGGATCTTTTTATCTGCCGTTATTGACTCACTTTTTGCCCCCGAGATAAATCCAATGGAGTATCATAAACTTGCATAACTAGCTTAGTTCAGTTTGTTTATATCGATATTTACAATGTTGTTATATGTATTTTACATATATTTCTTAATCTAGTGGTTGCGTTAACATTTTTAAGGGGGTCTGAGGGAACTGAGGAAGTTTTTACAGAATACCTCCATTTTTTGCAGGCGTAACCACGATGTATGGTTGTTAAATATAACAAGCACGGAAACATAATTATGTACACTACCCCTCGGCTCCACGCACAGATTACTGTATATAGCCATAGATAATACACTTAATATATAACACTGGTATATAGCTCCACCATAGGTCTACTACCACGACACCGGGAAGCCTGTCTGTCAATTCATACATTCATATCATAAAATGCAACAGATACACAGTTAGTTGGCTTATAATTACACAGCTATTGAACTGATTTGCATGATTATGTTTTAAATCATCCATATATTCATTGGTCAGGTGTTAATAATATGTACTTTGATATATAAAAATAAGGTAGGAAGTAATTATTTTTTTCGAACAAATTGAATACCGTTGATCGGAAGGATCTTGACAGCTTCAGCGAAAGTGATACGAATTTCGATATGGCTGTTACCTGAGATACGTAAATTGTACGAATTTAGCTCGCGCTAAATCTACGATAGTTAAGGGAGATCAATAATCTCAAGGTACCATATACCGTACAGAAGAAATACGTGTTTATGTTATTGCATGCAGAATTAGTATATCGGCATACATTATAATGCAACATGCATTACAATCAAATTGGACGTAAAAAAAACATGGTTTTTGCCGACAGAAGTGAAAATTGAAAACGTTAAGGAAATGGTTCTTTTTATGTAAATTTGCTCGGTGTACCTATTCATATTTTATCACACTTTAATTTACCAAAAATAAAATAATTTTACAATAAAACACTTTTAAAATAATCTAAAATGAACATTTATATGAAAATATTTTAGATGTGGCAACACAAAAGTGTGTTAAAGGCCATCTTATACTAGACATACTTTAACATGTTGACGGCTGATATCATGGCATTAGTAACGCGAATCTATAAGTCTTACCCCTACGGAGAATCGCACAACGCGGCTAAAAAAGTTTTCACTTCAAAAAATAATCAACATACATCCCTTACAATAATTTAACTGGATTATTTAATATTGTAAAGATATAATGCGGTGTTATATGCGAGTAGTAAATGTAAAAACCATGTACTTATAAAATAATTCCATGTGAAAGCATTGCTAATCTGCAGAACCACTAGAAGACATTTTATATCGATAGGTACTAGGATTTATACCTGTATAACGGATGAATTTTCTTCAGAGACGAGTAAGCACGCCGTGAATGAAGACTTGAGCATGTTAATAAACAAATCATTAGAGAGAACGTCCAGCTTCTTGACCTGTTCGCCTTGGACATTCGTGTCGCCTGATATACCATGACTGCGGTAAAAACAAATATAAAATAATAATTATCATATCTGATAAGATAACACAGTAACATGGAAAAATATTTTACATTAAAAAAAAATACTGTATAGGCTCAGTAATCTGAGCATAATCTCACCTGAATTTTAAGAGGAGATATGGCCAGGAAAGTAAGTAAACACACTAAACCTAGACGTATTGGTTCTCAAGCGATGTTGCCGGAACATATCTATTGGTGTTTGGCGACGGGTTTTCAAACTGGAGGGCAGTAGCTACCCAGACGTGCTTTATTCGAAAATTCCCTACCCTCATGCAATGGTTACCTCACGATGTTTTCCTTCATCAAAAACTCAGGCTGTTTTTAGAGTTGGATAGGTGGGCCATCATCATCGCTTTAAAAAAAAAAGGATAGAAATTATATCACTTTAATAACAATTTATTGTTTTTTGAAATTAAGCATGATTCTTATTATTCGACTATAGTTATGTTATTGTCACCTCAGCCTTAGAACCTGATATCTTGCTTGCTTTGCACTTGCTAAAACTAGTTTTGCAAACTAGAAACAACTTTTACTTTGTAGGTAACTAATTAAATTTTTGTGACAAACGAATGCAAAGATCACTAGATAATTGACCATTGAGCTTGATAACATCATTATTGGAATTCCAAAGGTACTCCTCTTTCGAATTGTTCTAGTACTTATAACTATGTCCAATTAAGAAAAAAAAAAAAACGAAGTAAATAAGAACAAACACTACGTTATCGTTACTAACAGTTTAGCGATACCGGCTTTCCTCACAGCAGTCTGTATGGCCTTCACAGCTGTTTGTATCGAATTCAGTAGCTGGGTTAGATCGCCTGTAGCCGTCGGTGCCGTCCTCTGTTGCGCTAGGACCCATCTGGTCAACGTCATAGCATTTACGTCGAACGCCGGTCCTTGTTGCGACATTTTTGTGACAACTTAAATGACTTAATACAAAAATAACTACAAGCGTGTACAGCTGACGACACGCGACTGCCGATGCCGAGTGCCGCGCCTCCCGTCCGACGACTTCGCTGTTGCCCCGAAGGTTAACGTACTACTATATTTTATGGACCGTTCATACTATCATTTTGTGTGATGCGTCAATTAATAAGTATGTTAAGCATAACTACATGCTTAACATTACATAATTGCATGTAGCTGAGGTACGAATGTTTAGATAGATGTGTCACATGAATAAATAAAACAAGGGATGCATATATTAAAGGTAGTTTGAAAGTTGTGAAAAAAAAAGATTCCCGTTTGTCGTGGTATGGACGTGTAAAATATGAATGTGAAAGGATGGAAAAGTGAAGGAAGGCCAAAGATACTGTGGATGGGAGCAGTGAGGTACCTAGGGGTTGGCAGAGCTGGCAAAATGCCAAGGGCTCTTGCCCGATGGAGCCTTGGCCCGCAAAGCCACGAGCTTATCAGATAACAAAATTCGAAAAAAATGTAAATACAATTAAAGTTAGACACGACTAAATATTTAAACGCTGTAGTGATTTATTGCAACCAAATTACAACGTGACGATTTTTACTGGGGATTGCCAAGATTGGGGATATCCAATGAATTTGCCACGGGCCTCAGATGGTATAGTTACACCACTGGACAGGAGTCTATAAGAAATTATATGATAGAGAAAGGGAGTAAATGAGAGAGGACGGCTGATAGGGTTGTGGAAGAAAAAAACATACTGCACCGACCCCAAGTGTATTGAGAACAAGAGACGCGAATTATATTATAAGCATAACTACACAATAAACTTTTTAGATTATGATTGCTACAAACATATTTGGTGTGAATTTTTTTAACAGTATACCATCTAAAGTGAAAGTTCACAGTTTGTAATTAGTTTTGCAATTTATGATGACACGGGGGAGGGTACGAAAGGGGACTAAATGGTGATGACGTAACCAATATTTAGTTAATAATCTAAGTTTAATTATTAATAAATACTAGGTACATTAGTTGTTTGAAATAATGAAGTCCAAATAAGCTACAATATAAACGCCTTTTAAAGGAATAATAGATCATAAGTTAAATTCGTAATTAATATCTTTCATAGTGAATTAAGTTAATATCAAATTATTGAAATAAAAATGTAACTTGCATAACTATAGTCTGAGAACGACATCAATAAAAAAAAACACACAAGCAAAGTCGCAGTGAAAAACTTTGTATTTCATATTTGCTAACTATCGTGTATCACACATTACAAAAAATTATTTGAATACATACCTATTTTTTATTCCATTGATTAAAATATAATTTAACATAACTACTTAAGGGAAAATATTGTACATGCGGCAACACAAAAGTGCCACCATTGAAACGCCTTCTTATACTTGATATACTGTAGCATGTTGACGGCTTACGTCTTAGCATTGGTAACACGAATCTACGAGTATAAGTTTTTCTCCTACCGAGAATCGTTCAACGCGGCTAAAGGAGTTTTCACTTCAATAAAATCTATTTAATACGCGCGTTTTTTATATTCGGCCTAAAGCACTTTTATACAGGCTCAGTTATCAGTTGTTGTTAACATCGCTTTGATTTTATTTAATATCTCGCTGGCGATGATGCAAGCATATGTTAAATTACGAGAAACGATATTTAAAATTTTAGAGGTGTGTTCTTGACGACATATTGATAAGACGTTTCATATTTTTTTTCTATCGGTATTATTTCAAAGCTCAAAGTTACGCAAAAGGCAAGGGAAAAGGCTATGCCCGAAGTTTCTCTGCGTGATCGAATCAGAAATTAGGAGATCCGCCAAAAAACCAAAACCAAATAAAAAAAAAACGACATTGTCTGAAGAATTACTAAACTTAAGTGGCAATGGGCTGGGCACATTCCTCATAAAACCGATGTTGGAGGGTACCAATGGGTTCTCCAATGGCTGCCACATAGCGGAAGACGCAGCGTAGGTGGGTCCTTGCACAAGGTGTACCGAAGACCTGCAGAAGGTCGCGGGATTCCACTGGATGTAGGTGGCGCCAGACCGGTCGTCGTGAGAGACCTATGTCCAGCTGTGGACGTCTTTCGGTTGAATTCGGATGGGTGGAATGATGTAATTTATGTTATTACTTATTACTTCATTCTCATAATTCTCCTTGACTATTCGTCATAAATTACTTTGGACACTTTCGTTAGAATGGATTTTAAATATTCCTTATGTCGGTATTAATAACTTTTATTTAGTATTCTGAGGTCACGAACAATTATTGCTGATTTAGAGTTTTATTCTGTATGAAATATCGTAAAGCTATAAATGCCCCTGCGGCGAACAACTCAGTAGATTTTTTTGAAAACTATTTGGTTTAAGTCAATCCTGTTTGTGACTCCAATTTACACTACATACACTCGTAATGGCAGAGTCTTCGCTAGAGTGGTTGCGCGGATGAAGGAAAGATGGGTTATCCCCAGTCTCGTCAAGTCAAGAGGATAAAGCGGGGTAAACACAACCTTCATTGCACTGGCGAGGCCGTCTGGAAGACAGTCTTTTTGCCGGGGGCTGTCTCTGAAACTATATAACTTGCTAGGGCTGTAATGCCCACCGATGGGTCATGCCTCCCTTCGGGGAGGCGGGCGAAGAGGTGGGGTGGAGTATCTCCCCCATCCCCATTGGGCCCTTGCACGACGAGGCCCGGTAGGTTCGCTGCAGGGGGCGACGCGGTGCCTGCGAAAGCCACCCCGTGTCGCCTCCATCCCAAATGCAGCGGACGGCCCCGGGGGGTTTTTTAGTAGGTATTTCCGGGCGCTTCACGCCCGGGCGAGTCCCACACTGGCACGTAGCTCGTCACTCCGTGCCCCCTTACCCATTGCATTGGGGGACTTCGGTCTCACTAATGGTAAGGGTAGTGCGTAAATGCATTTCCCCCCGTCAAAAAAAAAAAAAGGGTTCATATTATTGTCAGTTTGTGTCGATAGAATAATAACGACAAAACTTCTGCCACTTACTAAAACCTGCTAAAGTTGAGTTATTTTGCCCGCGTTATGAAAGTACTAATGATAAATATTCACATGTATGATTCAATATACATATTATGCTACATTCTGAAAACCCAACGAAAATCTTTTCTGTTTTTATATACTATTCATAAACGAAGTGAATCATAAATAATTGCATCCATTCTGCTTGTAATTACAAGTTCGTGAATATATTCTAGTAATAAACTAATATTTCATGTATACATACGAGATGAATCTTTTAGGGTTATCGACATCTAGTGGTCAAAATAAAAAAAATAACATTGTTTGATACACATAAGGAATCCCTAATTATTTTCCTAAAAAAATATTAAGATAAAATTACTAAAATAATGTAAATATATTTCTCATAAATTTAGCCACTTGCCCGTAAAACTGTGCATTAAATCGGATTTCATACGATTGTTTATGTTTCACTTTTTTTAAAAGGAACCCTAATTATTTTCGAAAATATAAAGTACCCTTAGTTATGCGGAGTAACTTCAGCTATCTACCAAAAAAAGTCTCGTCAAAATCCATCCAGCTGTTCCGGAGAATACCAGGAACAAACAGTCAGACCAAAGTTTTCAAAATTGTATTTTTGGTATAGGTATTATATATATTCATATTTATTAAAATAATTTAATTTTGACATTACAAACAGATACTACGATTTTATTTATTACTATAGATATAGATAAAATCAAGTAGCATAAATATTTTTTTTGGTCACATTTACCTACTCCTTTTTAAGGAAAAGGCGAAGGTACTAGTAGACCATGCAGATAAGTCAGACGTCAGGTACACTATCAATAAATGGCAGGCATAAAATGGTAGCCTTCTGTTTTTAACACAACCGGAGTGATTGGGACAATTCAAAATTCACGCTCCGTGTCATTATGTTCACTTCACTACACTTGTGCGTTATAACTAAACTATATCACGTACAATGGCACTAGGATTAGATAATATATAGTCAAAGACTGCAAGATAATGATTTTAAAAATAAGGACAACTACATGGCAAACCAAAATCGCGCCAAGCACCATTCGAATCAAAGACAATGGTTTAAAACTAGACGCATTTCAAAAAAGTTCATAGACTAAAGAGCAATGTCATCGGTTGGCCGCCATTAGTAAATAATAAACGTAAACATGGCACCGAAATTAAAATTTGCTGAAGGTACGTATGTCTCTATGAGAATTAATAAAAAGTAAGTGATTTATATTTGTATCCTAGTATCAAGACAAGAATAAGATTTTATTTAATACGTTTATGGCTTTTATGTTATTTCAGGTGAAAAAGTTTTATGTTTCCATGGCCCTTTAATTTACGAGGCGAAATGTCTTAAAAGCTCTGTGACTAAGGATAAACACGTCCGATATTTAATACATTACGCTGGATGGAATAAGAAGTGAGTATATTATTTTATTTATTCAGAATACAATGACACTTTTTTTCGGCATTAATTATCTCGCGATCTGGTATATTTTCTACTGTAATACATATTAGGTATAATGGTATTTATTAATTAGGTCTCCAAATAACTTTGGTGATTGAAATTGTCTTTGTTTTATTAAATTACACATTAAGTACATATATGTCTAAAAATTGGTAAAATAAAAATTATGCATTATTATGAGACTGATACAAAAAAATGATTGCAATTTCAGTTGGGATGAGTGGGTACCTGAAAGCCGAGTGCTTAAATACAATGAAGCTAATGTACAAAGGCAGAAAGAAGTGCAGAGGGCTCATTCGGCACAACCAGCGAAAACTAAGAAAAGTATGTTAAATTTTATTTAAAAAATGATCTTCTTTATATAATTTGGTAAAGATAAATAGTTCAGTGCCTTTTTTGCTCTATTTGTTAATCGATTTTTTGTTTCTTTTTTGTTTAGTAGTTATTCATGAATTTGAACATGTTGCGCCAACCACAGATAAAAATGGGAAAAGGGTAGGGAGATAATGAGCTATTGATGAATTTTAATGCTACTAATAAAAAAAAAAAAATTAAATAGTTATTTTCCTCAAATTGTCAATGTATCTAGGTGAAGACTAGTGTAATGATATGTGTTATTCTCAAGTCTCTGGTATTCACTGACATATATGTGTCATTGTTGTGTGTATTGGGTTGGCAAAAAAATAGGAATTTCTTTATTATTATAAATCTATTAGAACTTCATATTTCATTAACAATTAATAATGAATTATTATTAAATAAAGATTCTTCTGGGGCAGCGACCTATGTCCAGCAGTGGACATCTTTGGTTGAATGGATGGATGGAAATAGAGATTATGTCCTTCCTTGTTGTTTATGACTTCCTTCTAATTTTCAACAAAATTTTCAATACCTCATCGGTGGAAATAATCCTATTCATTGTGAACAAATCATCCAACTTTGCTTTCAATTTTGAATCAGTATTAATTAAAACTTTACACAGCATTTCAAAGATACCTAAATATAATAGTTGTAAATCTTTTCGTAACCAATTAAAAGTGTTTGATGGTTGTAGATAACACTTCCAAGCCATGGGGTTTGACTGACTTCCTTGGTAATTGGAGCATTTGCAGCTTTAAAAACTTGTTTATAACCAAAAAACGCTAATTTTTCTCAATTTTGCATTCCATTTTAAATATATGAAAATTAACATAAATAACTCAAACAAAAAATCAAATGTGATGACTCCAGTAAAAGAAAGTTTGCTCTTTACATATGACATATTAATTATTTTAAAAGACTTAAGAATTTTAAAATAAAAAAAAATAGTGGAAAATTAATTTCGAACCCAATAACTAAATTTATTTTTTAAATTAAAAGTTCACTGAGATATTGAAAAGAACAGATAAATTATGTAATGTTTAAATATTTATTTCTATATAATTAATACTGCTAAATATCCAATATATAAATTGATGGTATAGTTAATTCAATAGAACTGCGTAATAAGCCATTATTAATGTTAAATACTTTCCAAATTCAGCTCCGGCGAAAGGTCGTAAGTCTGAGGCGGCCACGACCGCAACACCCGCTAGAGAGGAATCTAGGGCTTCTACACCCGCTGGTAATTAATTACCTATTACGTTGTTTTAATAGGAATATGAATAAAATAATTACTAAATAATTAAGTTACTAGGTTTTATAGTAATATATCATAAGTTTAACGGTGAAAATTATATACTTAACCGATGATCGGTTTTAGTGAATAAACACGAGGGGCGGCCGCATTTCTACCATTGTCCAAATCAACACTTACACCTGACAAGTTTATGGCCATAAACTTTACCTTACATTATTTAAAACAAGTCTGTCTGTCTGTTTTTTACACGGTATAGGCTCAGTGCTTTGACCACAATCTCACAAACACATATCAAATAATTATCATAATAACTCTCAAACGTGATAAATTAAGAAAGTAACACGGAAAAATATTTTAACTTTTTTTTTTAAATACTTTATAGGCTCAGTGCATTGACTACTATCTTACTTGATGTTAAGTGACGATGGGGTCCAGGATGGTAAACACACTAAATCTACAGGTATTGGTTCTCAAGAGATGCTGACGGAACACACCTATTGGTGTTTGGTGACAGGTTTTCAAACTTGAGGGTGGTAGCTACCCAGGCGCTACCGCCATGTTCTGGTTTCCTCACGATGTTGTCCTTCACCGAAAGCTCGGGCTGATTATAGAGTTGGATAGGTGGGATCGAACCCGGATCTATTGACTCGGAATCCGGCCGCACTACCCACTGCGCCATCATCATTTTATAACTCTAGAACCAATCAATCAAATTACATGATCATTTTTTTTATTGTGTTTTACATAATAAATTATCTGGTTAGGTTTTAAAATTTTTATATATATCAATCATCTGTGCGTGTGTATGTGGTTAAACTCCTAAACGGCTGAACCGATTTTAATGACATTTTGTGTCTCTTTCTGTGGATTCGAGAATGGTTTAGATTCACAATTTGGTCCAATTTAACATTATTTAAATTATTACATTAAATATTATATAGAAAGTATTATTTTAATCTTAATAAATATAATAATCACAAAAATTACCGACAACCTTATCTTTTCTGCCGTTCTGAGGTCTCGGGTTCGATCCCCGGGTCGGGTCAAGTGGTATTGGGTTTTTCTACTCAGTATCATCCCAGGGTTTAGAATTTGTGCCCAATATGGCGACAGGCTCGCCCCCTGTCACATCTGGGACGGAACTAAGCTCGGCGAAATGTGGGTAGTGTAGTTCGCTACACCACCTCTGTCTAACCCTTCGGGGATAACAGGCGTGAGCTTATGTTATGTTATATGTTCTTTTTGTATATTCTTGTACATTATGTAAAACGTAAATATTCTTTAGTCTATCCATTCATCAGTTAGCTTATAACTTGCATCATAAATTTATTATTATATGGCCAAATTGTGAATATAAAAGTGATTCGAGTTAAATAAAATGAACACTAATTTTTTTAAATTAAATTAAAAAAATTACATGATGCAGTCATGTGGCGATCGTGAACAATATTTAAAAAATCATTACACTAATGTTGATTATTGATTAGTTCAAAATGTAGCGGATTATGAAATGAAGTTTTTTTTTAAGGTCAAATTAGTTGGTTAATAAATAAAGAGGTTTTATTGGGTTTCATATAGATTGAAAAAACAATGTTGTAGACGTCAAAACTTTTATTACCTTACGTTTGATTTTAGAGACTTGTTTAATTAATTTGATTTCTGGGGACAAGCTGAGCCCACAAGGTACTACTGTAGGATTCGTAAAGTGCTTTTAACTATATGTCTAGGGATTTTTTTCTATCTTTAGGGGTGAACATTAAAAAGGTAAAAAGGGGTGAAAATTATTTCAGGTAAGGAAGTGGAGGTAACTCCGACACCGGCCAAGGCGACCAAGACACAAAGCAAAGACACCCCCGCGGACTCTGGCTCGGATCAACCAAAGTGAGTAGTTTATTACACACTACTAGCCGGCGACCGCGACTTCGCCTACGTGTCTTATCTTGATTCAATTTGGAATGTCGTGATTTTGTCTTGTTTTTCATAGACCGAACCAGTTAATGTGTTAACACACGCACGGACCGGACCGCGGACATAGTACGGCGGGTAGCCAATATTGTCCGTCCCCTAAATTGGAATGCGAATCTTTTCCGAAAAAGATCGATTCGAATCCAAGTTTGATGAATCGATTTACAAAACATCGAGGCTCAAAAACTTATAAAGTATCGATTATTAGAGCGTCCTTTTTGTCTTCTATAAAATGATGATCGTCTGTAAATAGACAAAATTAAAACAGTTCAGTGTAATTTTTTCTTAGAAGGTTAGACATTCTTCTTTTTTTGTTTAGTTGATATTGATGGCCTAAAACAGCACGTTAATAAAAAAAATTAGAAACAGTTTTTGCAATAAATTATGATTTCGACCACTGGAAGAATACTATTTACGAATGAAAAGTCAAATAAAACAAGTTGAAAAAAAATGATCTCTTGGGCCCAGATTTTAGGTGAATCAATTTAAAAAAATCGATATTTTTGAAAAAAAATATTCCGCATTTTCTACTTAGGTGACTGATGATATGTCATGTCCGCGGTCCGGTCCGTACGTGTGTTAACAGCATTACCGACCGACACATGTTTCCCATACACCAAATTTTATTTGAAATTCAACTAGCAATTTTTGGTTTTTAATTATTATTTCTAACTGATATTTTATATAATTTATAAAAAAAAAGTTTTATACTTTATAGTTATTTATACTTCTTACACACAGTCTTATAAAAATCAGTCAACCTGTTGTTGACTTAAAAATCTTATAACATATCAATTTCTCCTTGATAAATACTTCCCGTGAACGAATGTTCATCCAAATAGGTCACAAACTGTTTTCGAGTTCAATTCAGACATACACAGAGACAATAAAAAGTTGTAATGTCAAATTCGAGATTAGTTAACGCCTTGAGCACTTACTGGCGTTTACGCCAGCTTTCCATTGTTTTCCTATTGTCTCATCTGAATGGGTACTCGACACTAAATATTGCTAAATACAAGATGCACAAGATTCCCAAAGAAAAAAACGATGTTAATAAAACAAAGTTAGTTAAGTTTAACTAATACAGTATTGTATTACAGAAAGAAACGCGGCCGTCTCGATTTGTCGATAGAATCTGAGGAACAGTACCTGGCGAAGGTGGAAGTTAAAATCAAGATACCGGAAGAGTTGAAGGTGTGGCTCGTAGACGATTGGGACGTGATCACACGGCAGCAGAAGCTGGCACTTCTGCCGGCGAAACTGACAGTCGGCCAAATCGTTGACAACTACCTCGCCTTCAAGAAATCCAGCAAGTCGCACAACCAGGCCAAGGAGTCCGTCCTAGTCGACATCACTGAAGGGATAAAGGAGTACTTCAATGCGACTCTCGGTTCACAGCTGCTGTATAAATTCGAACGGCCGCAATACAGTGAGATATTACAAGAATACCCGGACACGCCGATGTCTCAGATATACGGATCCATACATTTGTTAAGGTTGTTCGCTAAACTTGGCCCGATGTTGGCCTACACGGCCCTCGACGAGAAGTCCCTACAGCACGTACTGACCCACATACAAGATTTCCTCAAGTACATGGTGACGAACAGATCGACTCTGTTCAATCTGCAGGATTATGGTAACGCCACACCGGAGTATCATAGGAAAGTGCAGTAGTTTAGATAAGTGTGAACTTTATAAGTGTGTATACGTTATGAATCTTGTGACTATTTGAATCTAAGAGCCGATTTTTTTATCCGTAGTCAAAGTTACTATATCTATTTGTCAATTTTACTATTACTATTACACAAACCAATGGTTATAATCGCAATGCGTTTTTTGATGACAAAATCTACTATGGTTAAATTTAGCAATAGTTATTTATGTTGCCAGTAAAATGAACTGTATAATAGAATACTTTTGTTTCCAGTAGATTTTTTTTGTATGATTATTCCGAGTAAAATGTGTCAGGGTCCATAATTCGAGTTGTCGAACAAACATTACAAAAAACAAAGGGTCGAGCTACTCTCGAACATCTGTGTCCATTAGTTTTTTTTTTCATTTCGTCTTGTCTAAAATATTCTTTGATTTTATAATTTAATTCTTGAACTTAATATATTTTACAAGCCAAATAAATATTTGTACGGACTTGATATACTATACATAATGGAATAGTGAATTCTTATGAAAAACAGAATTAATAAACAAAAATATTACGAAAAAAGATAATAAATAGCAATACGTTGTAATTATTTAACAAATTATTTTATGTAATTGAATGATATATATTGAAACTTCAAATTATCTACTTCAAATGTTACACAAAAGCAATGAAACAGCTGTTCGCACTAGAGTTAACCATCCGCCATCTTGCTAACCCGACTGAGCTGAATGGTTCATTTTTATTAAGAAATAGTCTCATTTTTGACAAATGGTTAGCTTAACTATGTATCAAAAAACGCATCAGGAGATTACTTTAACCATTTGTTACAAATCTGACCATTTCTCAAGTTGACTACGGATTAAAAAATTGGCCCGAAGACGTTATTGTGTGTAATCATTCATCCGAGTCAATCTTAATAAGAAAATTATATTTAATAAATGTGCATACGTACAAAAAAAAATCCAATTTTGTTTTTGTGCATTTAGATATACTGATTATAGAACTTATATAATTGAGTGCTGTCCTCTATGTGTTAGCGCATCGTTCACTCTATCGTTCATCGAGTTGACATTTCATACAAAAGATGGCGTTCAAATTGTTCCAATAAATTATTTCTTTATGTCGCCAGTTCATATGTTTTCAGACTCGAGGTAAAGTCTACGTTAATTATCATTACGCTTTTATAGGAGCTAAGCAGTAGAAAAAAAGACAAAGGTAAACAGAGTCGCGTGATCCAGCTAGTTAATAATAAAATGTTATTCGATCCTATATTAATTATGTTTGTTCTTCATAATTGCAATAAAAAGTTTTGTTAAGGTTGTTTTATTTAACTTTCAGAGACCTGTTTCATTCTATATAGTTGTGTAAAAAGTACAAAGAATGTAAGTAGATTTTTTTTGTTGATACAATTCAAGATTAGTACTCCTGTCTTTTTATCTAATCACAGCTTATTTACGTTTCTGCCAATGTCACATGGTTAGAAAGAATACTTGAATGATTTTATACCAACACTAGCAAATCGTGTTTCTACAGCTTTTCAAGCACACCTTTTATTTTCCGTATTAATTTAATTGACTTCACTTGTGCCAAGAAACGAAATTTTATTGCGCTACCTAGATATTATTAGTAATAATAGAGGTTCAATAAAATACGGTAAGTTATGAAGATAAAAATTATCAGAGGGCAGACTAATTTCCAGCCAAAAATTCCTTGCCCTAATGATCCAAGGTTTGTTTCACGAGTTTAAAATAATAATCTAGGTATATATATTTATTTGACTATTTAGTCAAAGCTCAATACTTATTCTTCACTGTTTGTCTACCGTTTTTATATACTAGTATGAAAAGCTTTAGTATAATCAGTAAAAAAAAAATTGGCAGTATTTTTTTCCCCACAAAATTTAAAGAATAATTATGGTTACATTTCGAAAAATGGTTATCATAAAACGTCAAATGTGACACTAATGGCTGATTCATTGCAGCAGTGTTTCCGCGACACGATGACCAATTTTCAAAAACATGAGAACATCGTCTGTAATATGCGCGGGAAATATCGACTTTTTAAATATTTGTTGTTCCTATAATTACATTTTGGTGATTAGGTTTCTTCCTTTCCAACTATAATTAACCCATTTCATAATAAATTGGCAACTTTTGTTTTTACGGGTTATTTTTGAAGATCGGAGAGAGACAGAGAGGTTGGTTTACAATTAAACCTACCTAATTATTTATATTTTTAGAAAATACTGTTAAATACAAAATAAATAGATCACTTAAAAGTATCTAAAACTGGCTGAATTTTTTTTACATTGTAATTTTTCAAGTATTTGTTATGTTCCTAAATATAGGTATTCATAAAAAATAAATTCGAAACAGTTTTTCTTTCATTTTTTTTTAATACGATCGAATTTAGAACATTAGTGTTAGATTGAATATGTTTACAAAATTCCAATCTATAGTACGATACAACTTTTAAGAAAAAATTAGAGGTAATCGCATACACACCATTTGCACCATTAGTCATGCGTAAAGCAGTCTGCAACTCTCAAGTACAATGATATACTAAATTAACTTTATATAGTAATGCAAGGTTCTGCAGCATATGGTCTTGTCGAGTGCATGATGTTATCCAATTGTCATCATTTAAGTATTATATAAATGACTAAATCACACTCCGGTCTGGGTAAACAGGATACTGCAGCGTTAATCTATTGATTTATGTTAAAACATTCATTGGCACTTGTTACAGGTAAGTTAATAATTAATTTACAGTGTATGTGGTGCATCGGTAAGAATGTTATAAAATTTAATGTTTTAACTGTCAATCAATTTAACTTGAATATGTGGCCTTAATATTCCCAAAAAAAACGTTTTTTTTTTTTTTTATTTCGCTTGAAATAATAAGTATTCGCTACTTCGCTAGCCAGGCGTTACCAAGATAATAGGGATTTATTGCGATGTTTTCCTTCCCCGAAAGCTCTTGCCCATAATGATGCGATGATGGCGCAGCGGGTAGTACGGCCGGATTCTGCGTTAATCGACGCGGGTTCGATCCCCACCTATCCGACTCTAAAATCGGCCTCAGTTTTCGGTGTAGGAAAATATCGTGAGGAAACCATAGCATGGTGTAATGATGCCCGCCTGGGTAGCTACCACCCTCAACTGGTGTGTTCCGGCAGGATTGCTGGAGAGGCAGTACCTCTAGGCTCAGTTTGTTTACCATCCTGGACCACATCGCCACTTAACATCAGGTGAGATTGTAATCAAAGCATTGAGCTTATAAAGTGTAATAAAATAGCAATTATAAAATTACAGTATGACTACCTGGCGTTTTGCAATTTCGTTCCAATTAATATGCTTTTAATTCTCCACGAGAACTAAGTGTCCATATTGACTGGATGTAGGCACTTTATTATTTAATTTTTATTCGTAATTTCATCTCTGTTAACGTCTTTGAAAAGGCGTAGCGATACACTTAGATATTCCTTCGGGTACAGTTTTAGGGATATTAATCTCAAAACTATACCAAGAAAAACAGAAATTATGATTTTTGCAATATATCTGGACTATGTATTTTCCTGAATTCAATGGCACTTCAGCATTTCCTGAGCTCTTGACGCGTTTCCTACAATAACGAGATTTATGAGCAGATCAAAGCATATATTTACAGTGTATTTGCCTATAAGTAAAGGGGAATAGGAAGGCATGTTGCGGTGACCCCAAGTAAAATTGGGATAAAGACAGGAAGATGATGTGTAAATATTTCGTGCTCACATTCGTGTATTTAGTGTGAATAAATAATTTAATTCATTCTTTAACAAGGCAAGCGAAAATTAAAAACTCTTCTTGTCTGACCAATGCATGAACAGCCTGAGTTATTTGTAGTTTTAAAACCTGTCGCTTTCTTACAGTTGTTCGTGCATGTTTCCTCAGAGATAAATCATCTTTAAATTACTGTGTGTGTGTGTGTATTAAATTTAATAACAATGAATTTTGATTTCATTGCACATTGACATGTTTATTGTATTACGGAGTGCTTGTAGCAGCGTTACCAGGGTCTGCCACTGCCTTAAATGGTAGGAAATGTGTCAATATTTGCAACACGACGTCGTCGAAAGGTCGGCGACTCGACGGCGACACTTGATGGAATGGACTTTACCTTTAATAATTTACTATTACAACATTACTACTTATTATGGAGATGGAATATGTTGAACAGCAGTTTTCAAAGATAAATTACTAATAATTCTACATAGTTAGGGTTGCTAGAATGCATAAATTTCATACAGAATTTACTGTTACAGTATAGTAACTGTTTGCTATCACCAAAGTAGAGAAATTAATTCTACAAATTAGCTAGATAATATGCAGATTAATTAGGGTGACGTGGTAAAGTCATGAACTATTATTAAATGCTATATTAATACCTAGAAGTTGTCAACAAACAATCTCGTGTGTTATGAATAACTGTGCACGTCAATTTTTTAATGAATTTTTCGAAACTTCGTTAATACAATGACTTCCAAACTCATTCTGGGTAATCAGATCAAATCACTTTCACATCATTTAAAACAGACCGATTGATGTAAAACTCCTTTTTTAAATACCTCAGCACATAGGGCATTCTAAGCCATTTCAAACGTTCAACTGCCGCCTCGTGAAGAGTCGTAACAATACCAAATTGACTTAATGTTTTGAAGAGACTGATTAAGGTTATACTTATTTATTAAGGAAATCCACAGTGTTACCGACAGCGATTAGTAATCGTGAATTTACACACCAGCCCAAGGTTCCATTTTCGAAAACGAGTTTAGATCCTAGAGCTGGTAGGGAAACGTTCGCTATCGTGACTCGATATTTACTGCAAGTCAAACCTAACCTATCCTACTATAGTTGCGCTTCGATGAAAACTTTTGATTCTGCACTTAATGCAGTAAATCTATAGATTAGATAGACAATGTAACTATCATCTAATAATCCACTCATTGTAACTGCAAGGAATTGCAGAATATTTTGCTCTATCGTTATTTTGCAATCTAAGTTTAAACTGTCTCTTCAAGAATAACTTAATACCTACTACGTGTCTAATTTGCTGTGCCCGCGGCTCTGCTCGCTTATAATACTTGTAGTCTTCAAACGTTATTCATGGAACTTAATTTTTTAATTATTCATTGGTTTAGTTACAATATTTACAGATATTTATGCTGATGGTAAATTTTTTTTTTACTTCACTTTTATCTTCGTAATTTGATCAGATAGACCGAAAAATAAGACTGACGAGGCTAAGGATACAATGAATCAACTCAGATTGTATCCAATGGTGACATATTTGGTGTGATTACTGACTTCAGGATGTCATCTAAATTTTGTTTTACACAGTATAGACTCAGTGCTTTGATATAAATCTCCCCTGATGTTAAGTGACAATGTGGTCCAGGATGGTAAACACACTAAGCCTAGAGATACTGGTTCTCAAGTGATGCTGCCGGAACACACCTATTGGTATTTGGCGAAAAGTTTTCAAACTTGAGGGTGGTAGCTACCCAGGCGGACATTATTAGATAATGCCCGACCAACCATTTTATGGTTTTCTCAAGATGTTTTCCTTTAACGAAAGCTCAGGCTGATTTTAGAGTTGGATAGGTAGGTTCGAACCCGCGTCCATTGACACGGAATCCAGCCGCACTATCCATGGTGCCATCATCGCAGTCCATTATAAGATCTATCATATACTAAATTGAGCTACTAAGAACATGAATTAGAAACGATTGCAGGCAGACGCATAAAAAAATAATAATATAGGTAAATCGTTTCAGTCATTCTTGACTTATAAGCCACCTAACGAACAGACTGAGAGAGACGTAGCCTTCTACATAACGCAAAGATTACGCAATTCGGCTACATATTTAGCAGTTTGCAATGTTTTATTTTTGCCTTTGATTTTTTCAAGGAAATGCTTAGATATTGTTGGCTATTGCATCTCAACAACCCATTTCATGTTAGATGTATTTTATAGTTCTTGTATTGGTAAGTATTAATATTTTTAACGCTGCAAATAATGTTAATAGCTAACAGTTAAAATAAATGACTTAATTTTGGCCAATCGAAGGGTCACAGGATAATTATTCCGTGACTGTTGGAGGTACTTAGTCAGCATGGTAAAAATAAGTAAATTGGTAAATCCATATTGGTGGGTATTATTCATTCATTATTATGATATTATATTTCCCTGAGTTATTTTCATTTTGTATGTATATTACCAGGTGCCATAGTTATGAAGTTATCGACTATACGTTATTGATATGGAACAAAGACTATAGAAAACTGATTAAGCGTTTGCTTCTCTATTGCAGTAATGAATTGATGATATTTTATCTTTTCTGTTTTATAGGCATAATAATCCTTTTAATATAATATTTACCTTAAAATCGTGAGCTTTCATCGATTATTTTACACATATGTTTGTCTTTCAATTTTCAAACGCGAAGATCCATTAAAACAAACTTTAAGAGACATAATATGTCGCCATAATGATAAAAAACAAATGAGAAATTAAAAAATGTTGAAAAACATTTTTTTAACTATATCTTTACATCGGCACTAGGCACCGTCTTTCTGTCTGCCTGTCCTTCAGTTGGTTTAAAATTCGACAACTAGTGAACCGAGTTACATTTTTATTTTATTAATTATATATGCCACTGTATTTTTACGTCTTTTGTCACAATAAGTACTTGTTAATTAGGTTAAAACTTAAAATGACCACTCGATACCGGTATCTTGCAATATTTTGCCAAAAACAGTGAATATTTCAAATAGATAATGCTGTAATAAAACAAATTATTGCATACGATCGATGCCGCGAGGTTCAGTTAAATCCCTAATACTTTAAAACCAAACTATTTGTGCAATGTGCATTATCGAATTCTTATCTATAACTAACTATATATGTATATATCTTACGTATGCTTGCGAAGATTTAAATAAGATCTCATAACCTGGGCCAGTGATATATGACGAAATGAAGTTATTTCAGTCGCGCGCGCTCGCGGGCAACAGGAACGCTCTCCTTGTAACTATATTCTTATAAATAGAGCGATAGAATAAACGTGCTTTCACGTTGATCATGTTTTAATTCAACTAACTTGTCACAGTGGCTTCGTTTGCGAACATTTTATATAAATGTAGCCTGATTATGAATATCAAGTATAAACTGAGTGAGAATGTAAAACAAAATCGTTTTAAAATTCATTGGTTATGGTGCGTTATTACTTCACTACTTTATTAGTTGTGCCCGCGGCTTTATCCGCTTGGAATTGAGACAATTTACAGCCTATGTTCTTTCCTGGGTGCAATTTATGTCACTACCAATATTAATAGAATTCAGTTCAGTATTTTTTGCGTGATTGGCGAACAAATTAATAACCAGACAGACAACAGTTTTTAAAACTATCGAAATGTGTTCTGTAGTCGATTCTGAAGCGTCGCATATATTTTTTTTTCCTTAATATTTTCAATTTAATTTCCTTATGCTTTTATTATAAGTGTAGATTATTAAGCTTTTAATAAGTAATAAATAATTTTACTTTATTAATTTAATGTTTAAATCACAAATAATATGTTTTTTATTGTATTATAATGTAAGGAATATTTGTCCTTTGTTTCTTTTTTAATTTTGCTTCCATAGATTTTCAGAGTATTGGAATTCTCAACGTTCGAAGTATTTAGAGGAATTCCAATGCGAAGAATAAGCTGGAATAGAGTAACAGGTTGCCGACGAATAAATTATGACAGTATATTAAGTAACCTAGTATAAATTACAGCAATAAAGGCTTGTTTTATTTTTAGTTTAAGGGACATTTAACTCCTTGAGCACTAACCTGGCGTTTACGCCAGCTTTCCATTATTTTCCTATTATCTCATTTTTATGGGTAATACGCATATAAAAAAAAACTACCTAATTATAACCAATCATTGTCATGATATTATTAAATTCTGTAAACGCGCCCCAAAAAGTGCGGCTATCCCCATCCGGGGATAGTTACAACCGCTGGTAGCGCGATTTAGTCAACTTTCATCTACTAACAAAACTTACATATCATACCCAAGGTACATAGGTTCTATTATACAAATAAATTCACATCTGTTTTTTATTCCTCTTTATTTATAATTTCTTGACGGATAGATTTAGCCCGGATGAATTGTATGGAATTTGCATGTCAGTTACAGCTCAAGCTGAAGTTCGTATCACTGGAGTGCATTTGTGCTAGTAACCATAAAGCTGAAGATGCAAAGTCCTTTCATCGTTCTTCAGTTAGCAAAAAAAATATTTCTCCAGGTATTCATTCATTGTCGCTAGGTGCTCTGCCAAATACCTGAAACACAATAAGACCTTTAATGTGTTTACAAAATGTCAAAGCCTGATTAATTGATTATTAAAGTTTATCTATATCATGATTTAAAAATATGATATTTTATGTAAATCAATATAATTTTCGAAAACAGCTAATAGAAATGAGTGTATCCTCTTATGAATCAAGAGTAACTTATGCAGGTAACATCGCCATGATTCATTAGTGTTAACAGGAGATTCGTCACGTCTCAACTAACTGTTAGAAACGAACTGTATTTAATTAACATTAATGCGATTGTTTTTTTTTTCTAAAACTTTTTTTTTCCACTAAAAAGAATTTTGTCCAAATTACTTACTTGGTAATTTTACAACTTTTTTTTCATTCATTCATTTAACCATTAGACGTCCACTACTAGACATAGGGCTCCACCATTAAGGAGGGGATTGCCGTAATCGCCACGCAGTAAGATGGTTTTGATACCCAGAGGATGCTGCTGCCAATCTCCTGGTTCATATCCCTTAGTCGCTTTTTACGACACCCACGGGCAGATACATAGCCGGCACCACACGGCTATTTACAAATAAAGAGATTTATTTCTGTCTAATTGCCTGACAGTGGTTTTCGTTCTAATGGGTTGAATTATTGGCGTCAAATTTTCCAAATAATAATAATATAGAACCTAAGTTTATATTAAAATGTCGACTATTTATACAAACGACACGCACATATGATTCACAGTGATCACACAAGAACATTGACTGGAAGCCAGCAAGGTTTTCCTTTGACACCTGTTTCAATATTGATTTCTTATTACTAATTTTTAACAACAGATTATACAGTTGGATTTAAATCGATTTATGAATAAATAAGTAGCGTTTATCACTATTTATTTATAGAGTAGATGTACTATAGGCTCGCTCGTAATATGTATATTGTTTTTTTTTTACTGTATGAACTCACCGCTTTCACCCTTTGATGGCTGAGTTGGTAGTTGGGTCCTATTACGCGTCGATGGACGTAGTTTTCCTACACTACTCGTATATAGGCTGTGCTTTGACCACAATCTCACCTGATGTTAAGCGGCGATGTGGTCCAGGATGGTAATAAAACTAAGCCTAGAGGTACTGTTTCTCAAGTGATACTACTGGAATACATCTATTGGTATTTGACGACAGGTTTTCAAACATGAGGGTGGTAGCTACCCAGGCGGGCATTATTAGAAAATGCCTATCATCACTATGCTATGATTTCCTTACGATGTTTGCCTTCTCCGAAAGCTCAGGCTGATATTAAAGTTGGATAGGCGAACTCGAACCCGCGTCTATAGACGCGGAATCCGACCGCATTATCCACTGCACCATCATCGCTTCAAAAGAAAAATGATGGTATTAACCCCTTGAGCACTAACCTGGCGTTTACGCCAGCTTTCCATTGTTTTCTTATTGTCTCATTTTTATGGTTAATCGACGTATTAAAATGTGTAGCTTGCTCTAAACAGGGCCTTGCATGAAAATTTATACAGAATTTCTTCCACATGATCATGGCCAAGCCTAAGTGTAGGTTAAATATTGTGGATAACACTTTAAAGATTTTTACTTCCAAATAGTTTTCATCTAGGTGTCATTGATACGGCTGATATAGCGATAACTACGCCCATGATTAAACTAAACCCTTAGGCGATAATATTTCAAATATTCTTCTTAAAGTAGATAAATAGACTAATACGATACGATAAATTCCACTAGTATTGACGTTCAATGAGCTGCAACAAGCATGCTAAATTTAAAACGGGTTATGTATACAATTATACTTATTTATAATTTATGAATTTGCGATGTAATTTTTCAACAGTAGGATTTCACGGTAACAAATAGTTTTAAATTTGAATTGTGGCAAACTCAAAATAACGTAATTGTTTATTACTTTCTGGATAATTTTTTTTTTTTTTATGTATGTATATGCGTTTTGCTTTACAACACTGTGAAGAAAACGACAAACATTATTCAAACATTAAACAAGAATAGGATTGACTCTAAGAACAATGAATCAATGTTTGTTTAGATTTGACTAGATTGTTTTTGTGAATATCTAAAATCGCCAATTTAAACTAGGGTCGTATGTCAATCTACTTGCGAAAGGAGGTCGGCCAGCGTTCATTTGAAAAGGAGGTTGCTTCAATTACACAAAAGAGTTGAAAGATTGCAGGCACCGTCGAGTCAAATGTACATATATTCCTTTTGTGAGGCATACTGTTCTGACAGCCGAGGACCAGGTTTTCGATCTTCGCTTGTAAAAAGCGTTACATCACACTAAATGCTAATGAAGAAATACAAGAAAAACTTAATAAATTTCAATTTCAGCTGCCACTTTCCAATTTTCTTATTAATTTTAATATACAAAATGCTTCGTTATTGTAGTTATTGCTAAGTATAGACATATGATTATATTATCAATATAATCTATATTTTTTAGGATAGCTTTAGGTAAAATGTTTAGGTTAATTTATACGTCGAGTGTAAACTTTGCCTTGTATGGTAAAATTCAAAGAAATAAAACAATAATCATTTGCAATTGTGACTAAATGGAGCAAATTAGAACGTTATCGTGTTTTTGACGTATGTCTGACGAGGTCTTGCGGTTTGTATTGTATTGGCTGCGTAAGCGCATTTCGCATGTACCTACTGTACAGGTTGATGCAAACATCAAAACAGACCATTCTACGAATAAGTTAATATGTAGTTAGTTATATTTAAAGCGATGGTGATTTATTAATAACGTATTCGGATACAGAGTTAAAGGATGTTTGTTCGAATGCATAATCAAATGAATCTCGGTCTTAGGTTATAACAAATTTAATTACTTATACAAAGATAAATATGGTGTCTTCAAGCTATTAAATATATTAAAAGGAGTGAGTAACAAATTTGAAGAAATCTATTGCTATCGCGTTACGCTCCAAAGAAAGAGTTATAAAATGCGAAAGGGAAACTTTAGCTCGGGTTGATTGTACCTATTCAAAAATAAAGAATATAAAACCTAATAATGCCTTATGGTAATACATATGTATAGGAAAACATGCAATATGAGTTAACTAGGAGATCCTAGGAAAGGTTGACGTTAGGCAGGCGCCAGCTAATAAAACACTTAGCCAAATCGCATTACACAACATAAAAACAAATTGTGCCGACCCTGCTTATTGTAAGACGAGGGAAAAACGATGATAAAGGTGGTAGCAAACTAGACAGACATTCAAAAATACGCGCCCAACAATCAATAGTTTTAGTTATCCTTCATCAAAAACTTAGGATTATTACAGAATAAGATAGCTGGAATGGAACCCCCAACGCAGACTGCGACTGTACAATCACTGTGTCATAATAATCGCATGAGTAAATTTAATTTTTTTTCTTCAATAAAATGGGTTGATTACGTTGTAATGTTAGGCTTATTTTAGACCGTGTCCTAGATTCCTTCCGCTGTGGCACCTTTTTTCTTTACAATATACCTAATCGTATAAGCAACCAATTCCTTTAAATTTTGCTACCCTTAAGAAATTGTCGCTCTGTATTCAGACATTTTGAATTTAGCATCCATTACTGGTGTGTCCTAGACTGAGCATATGATGGCTTCATGAAGCTATTCTCTAATATGGTCACTCTAATTAACGTCTGTCATTGAACTATTTCTTTTTCTCTTAAATTTCAAAATCGTGACTCTTTTAAGCCTTCGATTGTGCCTGTGCCTTCTGTCAAAAGGCATTTTATGATAGAATATCATCGGCCTTAAGCTAAAATGCTAAATAAAGCTTGAAAATGATTACTGTTATCGTCGATCCACGAAATAAGGAATAGACGTTTTAACTCCTTATTACTATTTTATTCGATATAACCAGATTTTCAAGTGTGTTGTTTAAATTAATAGTTAAATACCATAGCCAATATATGACGCTACATCGAAAAAATTGCCCCAATTTAATTTAAAAATAAAAAAATTATTAAGTAAAAGACCTATGTTGAAATTTGCAAGGGTATAATAGATTTTTTATTTATTAATGTCGAAAGAATTAGTACGTAGTTAGATTTGCTTACCCAATGGAAGATTTTAAATTGTAAATGATTTTACTGGTCAGTCAATCATTTTTTAACCGACCTCAAAAAGGAGGAGGTTACCAATTCTTTGGCCACAATGGTCCAGGATGGTAAACACATTAAGCCTAGGTACTGGTTCTCAAGTGATGTTGCCGGAACACACCTATTGGTATTTGGCGTCAGGTTTGCAAACTTGAGGGTGGTAGCTACCCAGGCGGGCATCATTAGAAAATGCCCTACAACCACGGTATGGTTTCCTCACGATGTTTTCCCTCATCGAAAGCTCAGGCCGATTTTAGTCTTGGATAGGTGGGGTCGAACCCGCGTCGATTGACGCGGAATCCGGCAGCACTACCCACTTCGCTATCTTCGCTTCAATTTATGTTTGTTACTCGATTTCTTCGTCAATTGTGGTCCGATTGGCATTTTTTTTTAAACGAAATACTACGAGGTGACCCTATTTTATAATTATTAAAATTAAGAATATAACGAAGTTAGCAGAAGTAGATTAATAAACTAATCATTTATTCACTTCTTTTATGCATTTTATAGTATATTCCTTTGAAGTCGATTTTGTTTTTAAATAAAAAAGTTTTGTGTTTAACATTTTTGCACGGTGTTGAATTAAAAAAAAGAATTAGGTACCTTCCGTGATTTACTATTAATAACATACTATTTAGTGTTTGAATTGAAAATAAGTTATTCAACAGCACATTTCAAGCATATGCAACAAGTTTTGCAAAGAGTTGCAGATCTTTCAGTTATCAGAGGCAAAGAAGTTGAAACATGTAAATTTCTGCTGGAGAAGCGAATATCTAGAAATTCGTGAATGTAATAAAATTTGGTAAATGATAGTCTAATTTTGACCTAGATTCTTCCTAAAACAGGCGTACGTTGTAAGCTAAGTGTACTTTTTGTTATCGGGCTATATAAAATAAAAGAATGTTATCATGTAGAAATTATATATATATAGGTGTTATAAGTGTAATAAGTTATCCTTTTATAATTATATAAATTTCGAAGGCTTTTTCCAAAGATCTGTATTCTTGGAGCGGGGTGAGACGGGGAATCTCATCTCCTTTCGCGGCGGTAAGGCGACACCGCGAGTACTCCCGCGTCTCTTGCCAGTCGCACCACAGCACGCGTCGACTCGACATGTAAGTAACATCACTGTTTGTGCCCCATAGTGTATCAGTGAAAAAAAATTAAGTGTTTTTTTTTATTCAAGGTGCTTTGATCTTGTAAGTTTTTTTTTTATCGAATCCCGTTCGGTAAGTAGGGTGCTTTAGTGCTGTGATTTTATCGTGGAGAATATCGAACAGTTTTTAATTTTTTTTTGGTAAACCTTATTGGAACACGTGCCCTAATGAATATTATTCAGATGAATACATATTACCACATCTTTATTTGAAAGTTTATATTATGTTCATATAGTTATATCAATATGAATTGGTACTTTGATCGATCGACCTGTTTTGTAATTTTTTTTTCGGTATGTAATGCTGCCAGGATTTTTGTGACCGGGTTTCGTATCTATTTTTGAATATCGCGGTGCTCGGTTTCAAATCCTTTCAGCCAATAGAAACCGTCTATTCTGAAGTTCTCCGCGCTTTTTGGCATATCGCCAGGCGGTAACCAATAGGGTCCATGCGCGCGGGACGTGGGCGGCGAATGACGCGCATGCGCGTTCCGGCTGTCAAAGTTTGGTATAATTTTTCAGGGTTATAATTAGATACAAAAACTTATTTTCATTCAGCCAGCTGGCGTTTTAAATAGTTTTCAAATTGGAAAGCAAATTTATTGATAGAAAATTGTCAATTTTACGAATCTACAAATATCAGTACATATGATATCTTCATTTTACTTTTTAACAGCAACTATAAATGCTGTACGTAAATAGGTACTCAATAAATATAAGCACATGTAACTTAAAAAAAACACTTGAACCAGCAGAAAACCGCTGGCTACCTTGAAATTGAAACATCTGTCAGGAAGCCAAGGTTATGACGAATTGATGTATTCTATTATGAAAATATTATGACTTCTTTAACTCAAACTGCATACGTTACGGTATATACAGCTAAATATTTACAAACGCAGTCATTTCAAAGAGTTTGGAAGTAATATTCTATAATTCATTTATTTTTAAAGCAAAAAAAAAAGATGATAAAAGTATATTTACTTATTAATTTTTCATTCGTAATCCGTAGCAATTTGATGGTATGTCATAGTAATGAAATTATAGGAAAGAATATAATTTTCACATAATATTTTTTTGTTATTTATATTTTGAGCTAATAATATTGTTCTGAAATGAGATTAATTTTTTAAAAAACTAAGTTCTTGTCTATATATATTTACTTTAATTGGAAAATAGCTTAGAATTAAATTGACGATTAAACGAGATTATTTTAAAAAATCGGAGCTTAACATAAATACCACGTGAAACGTTAGTTTTTGTACAGTAGAGAAACTGGTACATTTATGACCTCATTGTGATATGAAAATTATAGTTTTTATTAACATTGACGAGAATTCCTCACTTGTTTGATATTGTAAGGTCGATCAAGCGAAAAACTATATAGGCTTACTTAGGTTTTGAAATTTCTAATGATATCTATAGTCCGTGTTACTTCCAGGACTATTTTATCCAAATTCTTAGGTGATATATTATAAAAGTTGCAAACGTGAATGCAGGTCACCCTAACTCATTGTTATTTATGCGAACAATGTATATTTCAAGTTACTTCAGTTGAAGGTTGGCTGTTGGAATGCACTGTATTGAAGAGATCTTAGCCATCACATATTTTGAATCTTTTTTTATACTGCATAGACTCACGCTATACAGACCACAATCACATCTGATGTTAAGCGACGTTGTGGGCTAGGTTGGTACACACGCTAAACCAATTAGTTGGCTCACATATGAAATTGTTGCTTGGTTTTCTAAACTTGAGGATAATAGTTACCCAGAAGGATATTATTAGTGAATTTCCTACCATCACGTTCGAACCTACGTTCATCGACTCGGAATCTGAACACATTACCAACTGAGTCATGACCACGTTTTACTTCTGCTGCTCTGGTACCACAACAATAAACAAACCAAGTAAACTTACCATTAGAGTTCCACGTAAAAAATTAAAACTCATGACATCTATACTAATAAATAAAATTGGAGTGTCTGTTTGTAATGTCAAAATTTAAATACAATTTTTAAAATTTTTGTCTGCCCGTGTCTCTGTTTGTAACGGGTAATCTCGGGAATGGCTGGACGGATTCTGACGGAACTTTTTTTGTTAGATAGCTAAAGTTACTCCGGGTAACTTAGGGTACTTGTAATTCGAAAATAATTCACGAAAAAATTCCGTGTAAAGAAATAAAATTTATAAAAAATTGAATAAAATCCGATTCAATGTACAGTTTTACGGGGAAGTGCTTAAATTTATGAGAAATATATTTACTATATTTTAGCAAAATTAAAACGCAGTGAAGAACATATGAAACGCGGATACAGCCGCGGGCACGCAGCTAGTTGTAAATAAAATACGATTCGGCGGACGGCACCATCAAAACATTATTTTCCAATGATTATTTAAAAACTATATTATGCAGTGAGGAATATAGAAAAACGCGGACAGAGCCGCAGGCACACGGCTAGTAAAATAATACATATATTTAAAAATCTTATCACTGCATATTACAAAGACAATACCTATCAAGGAAGACAATAAGGAAGTAATGTAAAATCAAATGATGAAGTAAATGCAGATAAATGAAATTAAACATAATATAATGTATGAATTTTATCTGTCCGCGCATCAGGAATGAAACATCCAAAGAATGCGTTTTTTTGTTTATTTCTTTACTTTGCACGTACGCAGCCGATGCAGTCATGAGTATGGACTAAGATGTGTCGACTCCGAGGTATTGCTTTTCATTTAAAATAAATTAAAATTTAATAATATTGAAACACAATTGAAGCCTAAGAAAGAAAGATGGAAAGAAGGAAAGGATTTTATACTATCGATTTTTTATATTCGATCAATAAATTAAATAGTTTATTAAATTTAAAACATTAAATAAAACGTTATTTTTGAATTTGTAATACAGTTAAGAAACTTCTAGCAACGATGTTTTATTTTTAATAACTAATTTAGTTCTTAAATAACATAGGTATGATGGCTCAAGTGTAATAAGGTAGGATAATGCGTTGATCGTTCAATCCTACGTTCAATTCCTGTTGTACATTGTGCTTGAACATACTATGAAGGATAATATGGTGATGAAATTATAGTGTGGTGGTAAGGGATATTCTAATACCCGCATGATTAACTTTCACCAGTAACTTGAAAATCTTATAGGTTTTCTAATTCTAATTAGGTAATCTATAGTCTAATAGGTTTGGTCAGACATTATAATTTTTCAAATTATTCCTCTAGTGTTCCAGATTTCTTCAAGCGCGTTATATTACCAATTAAAATCAGGCGATTTTGTTGTCAATAGCCCAAGCTATACACTATCAAAATAACAATTTCTACATAATTATTATTTTAATATATTACCTGACATGAATATTTTTTTAAACAGCTGTGAAACATGTAAACATGTAAATTAAAGGCGACCGTAAATTTCATGTACTTCAATGAAAAAAAAATTGTTTTAAACAAATGTTCGATATTCGTATTTGTAGTAAGTTAAGTTAACACGTACGGTGTATGGAGTAGGTCCGATGACCGGCTTCTCGTGCCGCAGACCCTTTGAAATTTATCGCGAATTATTCATGACTCATGCCTTGGAATGCTTTCCTTTTGACTCATCATCAGCCGAGTTATTTTGTATTATTAAAAACTGCGTAAGAAATTGCATGAATCCTAACCTATTTACATATTAACATGTCCAAATATTGCAATAAAATAAGATATATTTCTTGTAGTAAATTATAATTTAAATATAAGATATTTTATTTACATAACACCGTCTTTCGTTACGTAAATAGTTGGGAAGTACACCGCTTGTTGCGATTTAAATTTTATTACCTACATGACTTATTCAATCCTCCTTGCTTTGGATTATTTATGCTAATTTCAAACATTTTTATAATATACAAAAATATTTATGGTATTAAATTATAATTTCTTCATGATAAAAAAAAACGGTCACGTAACATGCAGATTTTAGAGTGGTGACATTATTGAAATCGGAAGTTTGTTTAAGATAATCGATTCTTTGCTATCTGTACAAATAAATAAAATTGAAGTGTCTAAAAATAACAATATGCGTTACGTATACATATATCGGTCGCGTGTGGGTATTAGTGGATCACATTCACACAGGATGTGCATTGGTGTTTCGTCTGTAATTTCACAGAACCTGCACGCTCTTATGTTCTGGACACCAATTTTGTGCATATATTTGCTCAAACAACAATGTCCCGCCAATGCTCTCAATAATACTCATTGTTGATTCGTACTGAGCATCAAGGCTTTTTCAGTATTGCGATGAGAGAATGGCCCGATAATCTCTTTGGAAATATTTTGCCCTGGCAAATTTTTCCAGAACTCTAAAGCTTTACAGGTGTATTGGTCCCTTATGGTCAATCGAACTAGGCTTTTTGGAATGTTACAAAACGGTATTGCCCAATTTTTTATTCCTATAGCTCCTGTTCTTGGAAGCTCATTCGTAGCTTCATTGCCGAGAACTCCTACGTGCCCTGGAATCCATCTCAGAGTCAGTCTGTTATTCTCACCCAGACTGTTCAACATTGCCACACAATTGGCATCTAGCTTTGAACCAATTATGTCTGAAGCCAGCGTCAAGAGAGCGGCTTGACTATCCAAATGGATATATATAGTATGGTCAACGTAGGATTTCTGCAGATTTATACAGGAACATTTTAGAATGGTGTATACCTCTGTCTGGAGAATGGAGGCGAAACTACCAAGATTAGTTGTTTTACTAAACTTAGGTCGCTCTCCTTTTATCCCACATCCAACGTTAAGTCCTATTTCGGACCAGTCAGTAAACTGCCTTAGTCACAGTAAGCTGCCTTCCCTCCACGTTATCTTACTGTTTAACCAGGAGTCCTGCAGAGGGGTTTTGTCATCATAATTTTTTTCCATTACTTAGTTTCAGGAATCATCATACCTGATATCATCGTGCTAAAACTAGTGTTTCTATCACTGACTTTAAAAAAAGATCTCATGGACTGGGATGCCCATTGTCTTCTCCCGAGGATGTATATTCTGTGCCGCCTTTTCTACATGTAGATGAAGGGGCGTCAGATTTAACAGAGCACCCAGACCCGCTCTAGGGGCGGTCGACATGGCTCCCGTCACTAAGATATAAGTCGTTCTTTGTACTGAATCGGGTACAAACCGACTGCTGTTGTGCTTTTTGGACCAAACCACACAGACGTATGTTATTATGGGTCTGACAACTGCCGTATAAACCCATATGGTTAGCCTGGGATTTAAACCCCAGCGCTTTCCAGCCATTCGACTACAGATTCCCATTGCTATTTTAGTCTTTTGAATTATATAACCAATTGGCTTTTCCAGGTCAGTTTCTGGTCGAGAATAACTCCCAAGTATTTGACCTCTGGTGAGAAGTTGATTGTCGTGCCGTTTAGTCAGCTAGTGAAATATTGAATTTTTTTTTATCTGCAATCTATTGCTCATATATAAATACTAGAAGTCAATACGACATGTCAAAAACCTTAATTTCATCGATTTACAAGTATGCAGATAATCGAAATACATATTTCAAAATTTAAATAATATCTTACATCGCTTAGGATATAATATTTCCTGACCGACGAATATAGTATAAACACTGGGTATTTGACTGTTTGCAACTACCTACTGAAATAATAATATGAAGAGGTCTTTTACCTCAGCCTGTCGGTATGCGCATTGGCAAATTATTATAGACAGTTCGTGTAAATAATTACCAACTATATATAAGTATTATAGGTAAATAAAAGTTAAATAGTCTGTTATGTTCTTTTCTTGTATACATTATAGATGATTTGAATTTTAAAACGTAGAATTTTCATTACGTCGTCCAAATTACATAAGGAAGAAAAAAAAAATGCATTACCGGGGAACAGAAATCTATTGAGGAAAATCTATTGAGCCTCTATCTATAATCAACTTTAGAACTTGAGCTGGCTTAAAATGTAGCTTCTTGATTATAAAATATTGTTCTTTTATAAAATTTAAAGAAAATCAACATTTTCATAATAAATCGTTTATACGTTGTCTTCTCCATATAAATTGCAATATCTTCCTTTTGTCACATAAAAGTGTTTGATTCCCATGGTTTGTCAATTAAAATTATTAACCTACGTTAAATTTTGAGAATAGTTTGTATGAGTTAATTTCTATGTTGTAAATTAATAGTAACGACAAATTCTAGAATTGACTGATAAATTATGAACTATTATAGTTATTTCATTAAAAATAAAGGAGATCGAATTTTAACTGCAGGATCAACATAAACAGAGTAATGGCGTTTCTGAACAGTGATAAATCTTAAACGCCATATAATTTTCTTGAATGTGTTTTGTCATTTATGTAGTCTTTTTCTGTTCAACGTTGATTTATTAGAAGGAATTGCTCCTTGGTATTATGCAAGGATTAATTTGAAATGTCAATTAAATATTCTTTTTCATAACAGAATATATTTCTCAAATTTAAGATGTACCCACACCATAAAAACACGTAGGAACGACCTACCTGTATGTATACCTTCGTACCTACTGAATGCGATTGAATCGTTCCTAAGCCCTTCTTTACAAGATCATTGCACCCTTCGTGTTTCTATAAATAGTACCTATGGCTTACTATTTCACTTACGCCACAATCCTTTTACTTTCTGTTCATATAACTTCATTTGTTTGTTACAATTGCCTAACTTTTTTTTGTTGAAACTTTCCATTAGTTTTACTTCTCACTGGAATTGAACATCATTGTGAATGCTTCGTCCTGTATATAATTACAAATTGCAAATCGTAAAAACATTTTATTGTGTATAATTTAGAGGCATGAAGTACAAACTTGATTGTTTGTTACAGCTATTTGTTTAAAGAGAGCAGACACAAACAAACCTTCATAATGGACGCGATCAAGAAGAAGATGCAGGCGATGAAGCTGGAGAAGCACAATGCGTTGGACCGCGCCGCTATGTGCGAACAGCAGGCCAAGGACGCCAACCTTCGCGCTGAAAAGGTCACTATTCACAACACACCTTACTCTTATATCTTTATCATTGTTCGAGACTTACTATCTCGAACCTTCTCGTACTTCGAAACTTGTGGAAATGTAAACGGTATATTTTCACTCTTTAACTTGTGGTATTTTTTAACCGGGATCGGCATAATAATTGCACTTAATCTACGTCCATTCAACCGATAGAGATCATGGACATAGGTCTCCTTCAAAGCTCTCCACAACGACCACTCTTGCGCCACCTTTTGGAGGCCTATCCACACTGAGTTATCCGGTATGCGACAGCCACTGGCCTCATCGGACATCGATTCTACGGGCAATCTGCCCAGCGCATTATCACTTAAATCTGGCAATTCTTCGGCCAATGTTGCTTACTTGATTCTTTTGAGCTCTTCCTCATTTCTGATTCGATCATGTAGTGAAGCTCCGAGTATATATATCTGTCTCCATTGCTCTTTGAGCTTTCTAATTAAGCCTATTAGCACGTCACAGTGTCGTAAATCATCACTGGCTTCAAGATTCACTTAATCTGATATTAAATGAACTACAGTCCAAGAACGATCTTGATTTATATCTAGGTAGTTCTGTATATAGACTTGCTGATGCCGGAATGCGATGCGTCGAAACTTGACATTATTATAGGTCCTATGTTTCATTTTAAAAAGTGTAATTTTAAGTACAAAGACTACAGTCCCGCTTAATTGTTATACAATTACCATCAAGTGATCTGTATGACTGTACAACAACAACATATGTCGAAAAGTCGTTAAACAAATGACTAATATAAAAAAATAGATTTTTCTTTATAAGTACCATACATGAGAAATCTGAAGGTCATTCAATTTTCTATAACAAATATGACTTATCTAAGATACTTCGCTACACAGCATTTCAATACAGTGCAGTTTCATATTTCGCAGAAATGTAAATCACCTAGGAATGTGATGTAGGTACAGAGATAACAATCTCGTCATGTTTATAATTAATTTTGATCTAATTATAATGGATACTAATATGACTATCATTGTACTCTTTTATCTTAAAGGTTTAGATTTATTATGGACCCTTTTTGTTGGCAATTATTGCTTTGTCAAATTTATAAATGATCTTAAGATTTCTTCTCATGATTACAAAGAACGTACTTTTTATAGTTATTATACGTTTGATTATCGAAGGTTTTGTTTATTTTTGATGACATGGGAGATGGGTGGGGGGCGGGGTGTTTGAATGGTTTATTAATCCTGTTTTTTTTGTTCACAATTATTCCAATGCCTACGTTATCTGGAGAATAGAAGTTTTTTTTTCTTACTATTGCTGAGAAATGGGAGTAAATAATCAAAAATGACTATAATTTTACCTACATAATACTTGAAAGGCTCCTAATAGATAAATTTACCTATTATTAACTAATTGACCACAAGATTTAAATCTATACTAATAAATAAAATTGAAGTGTCTGTTTGTTAAATGTCAAAATTAATTTTTGTCGATAAATAGATATAAATGTGTATATGATACCAATACCAAAAATACAATTTTTAAAATTTTCGTCTGTCTGTCTGTTTGTTCCGGGTAATCTCCGGAACGGCTAGATGGATTTTGACGGGACTTTTTTTGGTAGATAGCTGAAGTTACCCCGGGTAACTTAGGGTACTTTGATTTTGGAAAATCATTAGGGTTCCACTTAAAAAAAAAACTCATGAAATATCGAATAAAATCCGATTCAACGCACGGTTTGCACTAGCAAATGTTTGAATTTGTTAGAAATAGCTTTACTTTATCTTAACACCGAAAATAATTAGGGTTCCTTATAAAAAAAATTAAAACGCATTGAAGAACATATCAAAATAGGGCGCAGCCGCGGGTACACAGCTACTTAATAAATAAGTTAGTCCAGTTAAGTTTGCAGAGTCGTCGGGTAAAAGGTCGGTCAGTTGTACTGACTATCTACTTATACAATGTACCTTACACATTCCAAGGTAATAAGTAGCGCAAAAAGCTGGCGCTCAGGGTGTCTCGTTTAACTTGTAGAACGTGCGAAATTACTGGTTCAATACTTGGAAAATATATGGTCATATTGTCGTTTAATATTTCAGATTAGCATTAAACAATAGACAGAATAATATTAGGTATTTTTTTTTTTTTGCCCCAACAGAGATAGTGTATTTAGAAATAGAATCAGACATATATAATTATTCTAACGCTATTTAAAACAGGACCACATAGCATTTTTAACTACAGTTAAAAATTCTGCAAACGTAATATGTACTTGTTCGAAAGCAAAATCATCGAGGGCATTTAGACATGTAGTTCAAAACACACGCTTAGCCTAAAGGCTCTTGAATGATCCTGCCACCTATAGGCATTTGGTAACAGATTTTTAAATCTGAGCTAACCAGACGCTGTTAGTATGCAATGGTTTCACCGAGAATTGATCAAAATCAAAATCAAAATTTATTTATTCAATTTAGGCCCTAAGAAGGCGCTTATGAACGTCTAAAACACTACCACCGGTTCGGAAAACAACCCAGTCGAGAAGAGCCGGCAAAAAACTCGATCTGGTTCTTTTTTTTTTTCATAAATATAATATATATCATTTTTTTTGTCATATAAAAAACTATACAAATCGTAGTTTTAATAATGTTAGTGGAAGCACAGAGATGTGGGCTATTTCCAGACATCGCTATCGTTCACGTAATGATCCACCCTGTTGATGCTCAGTGATGATGATTGCTCAGTGGTCGCACTCCGCCTGGATGGATTTAGGTTTTAATTCACCTTCCAATTTCTAAAAAGAGCCTGAACTTTCGGTAAAGGATAAACATCTCTATGAACTCTGTAAATATATTGATTATAAGTGTCAGTTTGAAAAAAATCAGTTTCAAAATTTCGATTATAAATATCCGATCACCAAGACAGAAAAAATACCTATCTAGGTAAAATTAGAATAAACATATTTCAATCTAGATGTTTTTTTTTGTGCTAATTGGTATAGCCGTTTTTGAGAAATCATCTTCACATAATAGTATAAGATTAATTATTATGTAGAGAATCAGGCTAACTTCGCTAAGGCTATAGATGACAAAAGATAATTTGTATTGATTACTGAATTTCTAAAATTTCTGTTTAATCGATATAATATAATAAAATGTTATTAAAGCGATGATGGCTTAGTTGGTAGTTAGTGCATTTCGCATCAATGAATGCACGTTCAAACCCACCTATCCAACTCTAAAATTAGCCTGAGCTTTCGGTGAAGGAAAAAAATCGTGAGGAAAGCCGTAGCATGGTGGTAGGACATTTTCTAATAATGTCCGCCTGGGTAGTTACCACCCTCAAGTTTGAAAACCTATCGCCAAATACCAATAGGTGTGTTCCGGTAACATTGCTTGAGAACCAGTACCTAGGCTTAGTGTGTTTACCATCCTGGACCACATCGTTACTTAATATCAGGTGAGATTGTGGTCAAAGCACTGAGCCTACCTGTAAAAAAAAAATTTAGTTGCTTGCAGGACTTTATCGTAAATTACATTTGTCAAATTGTTTTTATAAAACTGTCTTAGGTAACTACTAAAATCTAGATAAATATTATAATTGCTAATCAAGTCACGAGTAAATGTTAGTTTTCTTAACGTTTGAAAGAGCAGAACCTTGACATGCTAGGCGCATGTCGCTGTCAAGGTTGAGGACGACAAGCTTTAGTCTAGACCTGAATAAATGATCTTATTTGATAGGGCTGTCATTATTTTATAACAAAAATAACTATAGAATGAACAAAATAAATTACTGTATAGGTCATAGACATTTTATCAGATTCATTTTAAACTTTGCGTTTTCGTTTTTAGTAAACATCATTCATCTTCTCAGTTTATGGCCAACTGTCAAGCACAGACCCAATTTTGCCGGTGTCATGAGGATAAAATATTTTGCCAATCCTTTGTAGACACTTCAGCGATAGATGCTATAACTTTCCAAGGAGTTTTTATGCTATCCCCACATCATTTAAAATATTTCGTGCTATTATTTCACCTGTGTACAATAACCAAACTATATCACGCAAAATTACATAATATAGGTTCAAATATCACAAGTGAAAGAAATAAAGATAAGAACTATTACAGCACAAAATGAGATCGTCCAAAATTTCGTAAATATCATTGTAACATAAATAGTAAAAAAAATTATATTCAAAATGTCCTTACAATATTTTCGTAGATAAAATTATTATATAAAATATTCAGAGCCATTTTTAAAAATATGTTCTCTAATGTTTAGGCGGAAGAAGAGGCCAGGCAACTCCAGAAGAAGATCCAGACTATTGAAAACGACCTCGACCAGACACAAGAAGGCCTTATGCAAGTCAATGCCAAGCTCGAAGAGAAGGAAAAGGCTCTGCAGAACGTAAGTAACGGAAAAATGCTGCTTTTAATTTTAACATCTGTAATTGGGTCTAATCTAATCTATGTAAAGGTTTTACATTTTGCGTCTTTAGTCAACGTTGTTTTAAAATGTAGAATCGTGAGAATTTGTGTGGAATTAGAAGTACGGAACAACTGAAATTGACAAATATGCGAATAAATCGAATTGAAAGAGTGGTAGCTCGTCGAATTATGAAATTAGAACGTAAGAAGTTTAGGAAGACTAGGAATCTTGAACAGGGTGTGACGGTTTTTTACACCCGGCCAGCTTTACTTTTTAAACAAGGCACAAGTTCGGCCGTGTATGGATTACTGTTCGCATCTCTGGGAAGGATCCTCTAAATACGTCCTTGATGCCCTGGATAGGTTACAGAGACGGGTTGTCCGCATTGTAAAAGATGCAGACGTTACTAAATCCATCGAACCGCTTCAACTGACATTGCCTCGTTAAGCGTGTTCTACCGTCTGTATCATGGCGAGTGCTATGAAGAGCTGTTTAATCTGATCCCTTCTTATCCCTTCCATAGCAGAACCACACGCGCTCGGCTTCGGAGTCGCCACTGTTTTAGGATTGCATTGTGTTTACCATCAGGCACAATGCCGTCATTTTGCCGAGCTAACAAATAAAAAAAGTTGAAATATAGGTTTAGAAAGTGGTGATATCCCTTTCTTGTTTTTTGCTTAGCATTGGGGACATATGTTGTTTATAGATCATAAGCTAAGATATCGCCGGTTCGATTCCAGTACTGAGTAAAATTTTATATGATAAAACAATTGTTTATCAGAGATACCAATGTTTATGTTATTTCGCTATATAAACTGTTTGGTCATCAGGTCATCACAGAGCAAGCTAGTACACTGTTACTAAGTTATTTCTACGTAAGAAATACAATATTATATACTAATATTATTTTGTCCCAAAATATCATATGTAACATATTATGGGTCAGTAGATAAGCCTTCAATTTTAGTACCAAAAATCTTTTTCTATGAGTTACCACACTTTTTATACTATAACATATTGTACAAATATTCCAAACTTGATATTATAAAAAAAATAATCTTCTATTAACAATAATTACATAATTTCAGTTCTATTTCACATATGCAAAACTGTGCATTGGATGCATCACTCTAAAACTCCTTGCTACTAGTTCTAATAGGCTTCTACAAAATTTTGATTACCCTGGTAAAACTGAAATATTTATCTAAAGGTTTTCTACATAGGTATATACTGAGTATAAATACGAATGATTGTAAATCATGTCTTTTTTTTAAATACAAACTTCAAACACGGCTTTTTTTATTCTAATTTATTATATAACTTATTGTGTAGCAAACAAACAGCTTATATAACAATATTTGCATATATATTCAACGTTCAGACATGGAACGAGCAATTTTTATCATCATACAAAAACCATGCGACCTCTCAACTGTCAGCACAATGGAGACCGCATTCAGAATTCTGCTCTATAAAGTCTGTCTAATAAAGGAAATGCTTAGTAAAATATGTAGGTTTTAACAAAATTGGTAATTTCCTGTGTCATCATCACCATCACGTTTCCTGTGTGGTTATTTAAATAATTAAATTTTATTCGTTGTTAGTTTTTGGTTACACTTACTGTGAAATCGTGAAAGTGATTTACTCATGTTTGCAATTTTATTTGTTTAGTAAGTAATTTATGTACTTAAATTACTAATCATAATTAGATTTTAAAACGTAATGTTAATAATCTATAAGCTACTACACGGGATATGAGAAATTTGGAGCTCCGTATCGCCTGGTTATTTTCGGCACTCGACACCTAATATGGTCCCGATGCCCGGTGTTACGATAAAAATAGATGTCTGACTACCCTGCCTCGTGTACGAACTTAGCCAATCCACAATGTTTTCCATAATAATCTATTTGGAGTATATGAAATTAGAAAACTTACAGATATTGTAAATTAATTAATGAAAATAATAATATAGCATTTCCATATCTATGTTTATCGCATAATAATGCTATTTACCTTCTTTGAAATTGGCGCGTTTCACCCTAAGCGATAATTTGAAGATATGTCGATAAAGTAGTTTAATGAAAATATAAGATGGCAACTATTTGAGGTGCGATTACAGCGCCGCGGTGTATGTATTGTGAATGTGACTGACAGTCATTCAACATGGCGGCCGCCGTTGCGCGGCCGGACGGATCGCGGCTAGAGTAGTAATGTCCGCGTTCGCGCCCCACGCCCACGGGCGCACCCCCGTGCGGCGTAGGGGGCACCAACACCACCCGCGGTTGAGGGGCGATCGGGTACCCGCCCCCAGCGTACCCCCGAATACTGATCCGTCCACTCGAGTGACCTCAGACAGTCAAACAAACGATGTTGTGCCTTGTGTCAATAGTGTCAGTGAATCTCAACAAATGACAAGGACAAATAGTGACGACGCACTTTCGAATAAAAACGTAGTTGAAGACTGTGTAAATGTTGATGATGAAATAGAATTCGATACTAAAGTAAAAAGTATAGAGTCCCTTGTTTTACCTCGGACGATGAATTTTTCTTTACGGAAGAGCGATCCGCGGGAGACGGAGCCGAATATACGGCCGTCCCTTCAGATATTTCAGACGATGACCCTGAGACCGCGGAGCTCGCGAAACTTAGATGTACTAGTGAGTGCACGGAAGTCTTGGCTGAGCGAGAAAACAGGCGTAGGAGGCGATGTGCGGACTATCCTGGTCTTGCTTTTGGCAGTTCAATATTTTCCTCTGACACAATGATGAAATTTTCCATCATTAAGAATGAACTGCAAAACATTAAGAACACTGCATTGAAAAGGGTAATGTCCCGAGTTATTTCAGCTTTTCTTAGCATGTGTGAGTAGCAAGTCGTGGGCCAAATGTGCACGAAACTATTTTTAATCGCGTTCTGTTGAGAAAGTTTGGTTTCTGTAGTGCGTAGCCAGACATCGCGCGTGGCGATCAGCTGAGCAACTGACATTTAATTTGACATGTTTACTCGGATGGTTGCACACGACACCGATAGATGTCGTAGCTAGAACGTGAAAACACGTTGCTTCGGCCCTTTTGTTATTAATTACTAATTTACAATAAAATTATTTTTTCAAAAATATCTTCAAATACATATTAAATAAATGTCATTGTCAAAGTCTTATTAAAGTAGTTCACTGAGATAAATTTATCTTATTACTATCTCAATAATTTTCAAATATCTAACTAGGTATGTAGACCGATAAAATATATTGATATAATATAGGTACACCTACCTACAGTTGTCTAGAATGAAATCGTGTTTTTGGAACGAGTACATTTGTAATTGACAAGGAAACGTTTACACAACAATAATTTACACAACTTTCTACATTTATTCATTGAGTAATAATTTTTGTTGGCCAAATGTATCGTTTTTTTTTTTTTTTTCTCTAGCCCTAAATCAACCATGTAAAAATATATATGTGACCAGCTGTCTGCCTGCGGCTGCGCTCGCGTTTCATAAATTCTTCACTGTATTTAATTTTTTTTACGGAACCCTAATTATTTTCATATTTTTTTTATTAAACTACAAATATTTCTCATACATACTTGGCCGCAAAACTTTGCAATGATTAAGATTTTATTAAAATTTTAATGAGTTTTATTTTTTACCCGGGACTTTTTTCGAAATTTAAAAGTACCTTAAGTCACCAGGAGTAACTTCAGCTATCTACCAAAAAAAAGTCCCGTCAAAATCGGTCTAGCCGTTCCTGATATTGCCCATTACAAACAGATAGACGACAAAAATTAAAAAAAAAAATATTTTGGTATATTTGTCGTATACGATATATACATTCATATCTAATTAGTAAAAAAAATTGACATTACAAAGGGGCACTTCAATTTTATTTATTAGTATAGATTATTGATATTTCTATAGAACAGTAGTTTATGATAAATATTTCATAATGGATTACAGCACTTATATATCATTGTGCAAAATTGTTTGGAACAGGCGCTCTAAAATATTTAATGGTTTTAATTGCGTGAAACTAGATGCTGCCACGTACCTAGGGTTTAACACATACGTTTTTACGTTTACTTTACGTTTAATAGTAAAGTCTTTAATTTATTACATCTTGTTATGTGTAAACATATTTTATTCGGTATTTAGTGTTATACGTAAAAAAAATCTGGGCAGTTCTTAATTGCTATAATTTACTTGTAATTGTTAATGCAATTCCCCCGTCAAAAAAAAAAAAAAAAAAGGTACTGAGCCAAAAATATGTATGGAACAACCTTTATCATAAAATCTCAGCCTCCGGATAAATAAAGAACAGTTACATAAGAAGAATCCCGATTTTAATTCTCTCCTTAAATTTGCTACTTCAGTTGTATGGTTAGTAATACATATTTCTTTAACTTATAATGTGTTTTGGCACCCTTATATCTATTGTTACAATGACAGATATTGATTTAGGATACAATACGATCGTTAGATACCGAAGCAGGGCATGTAGCATGTAGACACTTGTGTTTGTGACTTGACTTAAATACGGACAAAATCAACTTTAACAAACTTTAACAATAAAACGGATTATACACAGGTCAATCAAATTATGCTGTTAACACACGTACTTATACGTTATATGTTATACACAGAGTATGATCCGGCCTGTAGTTTTGCATGGGTCAGATTAGTGGCCCATAAAGGGGATGGATGAAAGAAGACTGCATGCTGCCGAGATAAGAATATTGAGACGGATGTGTCGGGTAACAAGAATAGATAGGATTGAGTACATTACAGGAAGTTTGAAAGTGGCTCCAGGCGCAGGGAGGAAGAGGATGTTGTAACAAAGGTATTGGATATGAATGTGGACGGTTATAAGGTAAGGGAAAGACGAAAGAAAAGATGGATGTACTGTGTGAAAGATGCTTAGAAAGGGAGAGAACATAGATATGATTTCAAATAGAGATGAATGGAAGAGGAAGACATGTTGCGCAGTCGGCCGACCTCAAATTAAAAATGCCAGAGAAATGATGATGACGATGATGTCATCATTATTATGATAATGATATGATGAAAATGATAATTCGTTGATAACTTGTATAACAAAAAAGAGCATTTTGAAAAACGAATCGAAAACCATTACTTAATCAAAAACCTTATTTGTATTTTAGTACCTACGTAATACGCAAATTTATATTCTATATGTTAAATTTACACAGGTGGTTCACAAAGGTAACCATTAGTGGTAGTTATATGGTACGATATATTTATATGGAACACAATATTAGTCAACATTTAGTAGGTTTCAGCCATATGCCAATAATCTGTTGAATTTGATATAGGTTAACTTTTTATAAAATACTATTTTTACATGTAACATAACCGTATTCCTAAATTATCAGTTGCCATGTAGACCTGGATATAGCTACATGGCGTGAGGTGATAATTTAATTAGTTTGTGGCTTGTGACACAGATTTACTAAACCTATTCGCATTATTATTCAGTACAAAACTAGTCCAATAAAATCTCGAGTTTACTATACTAATCAATCACAAAATAAAATGGTAGTTATAAAACGTTAAAGTATTTAGATATAATGGAATTGAATATTGATAAAGAGAGTGTTAACCGTAAACAACATGTTCATCAATTTGCCCCAATAAATCAATCATCTCCAACCGGATCAAATGACAAACGAGTCGATAATACGCTTGACGAACTTTCTACTTTATTTATATGGGTCCGTTGAAATCATGTTTTTTACTTCGTGTTACGTAAATATTAATTACTTTTAAAGTTAACTACTTATAGCAAAACAATTAGTAGTCGTTTAAGGAGACATAAGTACCAGAAATGAACAATGAACGAGTGGAAGAATTCTTTGTTGTTTAAGAATTCACGTAATGCATACATAATTATATGAATACAGTAAGAATTGTAGGATTCTGTTAGAACATGTAGGTTTTATGTTTGGAATATACCTATTCTATGGTTTACATCAAACACAGAATCTCTTGTATGTCGATGACAAAGTCAGGAGTAATCTTACTTATAATTTAGAGTAAAAATGACGAGATTCAATTTAACAATAGATTCTGAATCTGAAAGGTGGAACAAGGTCAATAAAATTAGTGCACAAATTATTATAGTCTGTGCTAAAATGAGTAAGCCACGTTCAGGTGATCTTGTACCTGATAGATCTAGTTACTAAAAAAGTTGCAAACCGTTTACAAAGTAATAAAAAGTATTATATATAATAGACGCAAAGTATAGTTTGAAAGTTGTGCCAGAAAGGTTCCCGTTTGTCGTGGTATGGACCATGTTATGAAAAGAGAGGAAGCGCATTGAGTAAAATAGGTGTGAATATGAATGTGGAAGGATGGAAAAGTAGAGGTAGGTCTAAGAAAGTGTGAATGGAGTGTGTAATAAATGATATAAAAGAAAAAGGAGTAAATGAAAAGATGATAACTGATAAGGACGTATGGAAGAATAAAACATACTGTACCGACCCCAAGTGAGTTGGTCAGGGCATGAGAATGATGAGAAGCAAATTGTTAATGAGTTAACTTGTTTTTTATAAGTTTTTTTGCTTACAAAATTGATGTAGAAATAGGTGTAATGGTGCGGTTGAAGCAATGATGGGGCAGCGGGTAGTGCGGCCGGATTCCGCGTCAATCGACTATATAATCGATTCCCACATATAAAAAAAAATCGTGAGGAAGCCATAGCATGGTGGTAGGGCATTTTCTAATGATGCCCGCCTGGGTAGCTACCTCCCTCAAGTTTGAAAACCTGTCGCCAAATACCAATAGGTGTGTTCCGGCAGCATCACTTGAGAACCAGTACCTCTAAGCTTAGTGTGTTTACCATCCTGGACCACATCGTCACTACACATTAGGTGAGATCGTGGTCTAAGCATTGAACCTATTCTGTGTTAAAAAAAAGGTATACAGCAGAAAATCAACATTGCCCGTTTCAGTTAATATTTAATAATAATTGCATAGGTAAAAACTAAGAAAAATAATAGGTTTTTGCGCTTTAAACTGAACTGCGTGCTCATTTCGTTTTGTCGAAATAGCCATTTTTTTTGCGTGGTTACTTAACGGAATTTAAAACAGGCGCATACTTTCCAAATGACGTCATATGAATTTCGGTTAGTCTCGTGTAGTGGTTCGTATCTTTTCGTACTTAAGTTTTTGTCTTTGTTGTTCAACTTATATCGAGTCCTTTATCATCTCAACAGATGGCGCTTATTATAACAGATGGATACTTATTGGTTGATAGACATGGTACATGAATTAAAAAGGATTGAATATAATAAATGTTCTATTTAAAGAAAATACTTTCTAAAATACATGTTTGAATATTTTGTTATTATAACATTTTATTTTGTTAACAAATAGCGTTTTGTATGACTCTCTTTCAATGCCCTTTTGAATTTCACATAACATTAAATACAATATCAGGTAATAGCCCTTCACTCAATTCGACTTCCGACTCCGGTTAATTGTGTGAAGTTATTCTACCGTTTCGCCCATCCTATATTTTCGGTTTTCTTTTGGGGCATCGCTTTTGACCCTACAGGATGTAGTTATCAATAAACGTCAACAGGTGGAGTCACTAGTGCTGCTGTTAATATAGTACGGTCGATCATTCTGTACAAGTGACGTTACGCGTTGTAACTACTCATGTTTCGGTGTCAAAGTCAAGAATGTCTATTTGTATGAATTATCAGTAATATTTCAATTAGTTACTTGATATCACTCTTATATTTAGTTGGTGCTTGTTCTTAATTTTAAAATAAAAGTTATTTGTAAATACAAAGTTGAGCGTTAAGTTCGGTGGCGGCCATTTTATTCGCCGGCTGTGTTCATTCGTGCCGAGCCCATCTCAACATTACGGGGCAATAACGAGCGGGGCAGTCAGTTGGCATTTTCGCGAGAAGGGCGAAGGTGTATTTAGTTTTTAAAGTTTAGGAAGTGAATTTAAACACAAAAGTGCATAAAAATGACGACTAACATGCAGCAAGGCACTATTCTAGACGTTTTGAAGAAGAAAATGCGTCAGACAAAAGAGGAAATGGAGAAATATAAAGACGAGTGTGAGGAGTATCACAAACGATTACAAGTAGAAATAATGCGGAGAGAAGAAGTAAGGAAACGTATTATATTTTAGTGTAATGTACTTTGTGAATTCCTAATTTTAAGGCTGATTTGTGTTAACTTTACATATAATCAAAAGTACGAGTTATCAGTAATCTTGTACTATCTACCTATAGTGAGTATGTCCGGCCATACTTAGGTGTACTAAGCCAACGCACGCATATTAACCTCTCTTTCGGATTCATCTCAACCGGATCTCTGTGAAAGAGACGGCAAATCGTTATTCTTTTCACGGAGCCACAATATCCTTCATTTCTATAAGGTTTCGGTTTTGTTTCCTAAAGTAGTTTCTTTTTGGGACCGTGATATTCCGAATGTGAAATACTTTCTCGGATATTATTTTACGTAATTTTAACTGCGACTGTGTGCTGGTTTCTGTTAAAAGTAACAGGTTTGATTGCGTTGGAGGTCGTGTACCGGTCTTTTCTGGCACATGTAGAGCAAACTGGGTGAATTCGTGAGGTTTAATATTGTATATATTCCTGTTGCTTGGACGTCCTCGATGCAGGATAGACGGCGCCGCGAAGGCGTGTCCCTACTACTACTTGCCGTTATCATCCATATGACGTAATCCACCAAATCACCGATGTACCTATGAATTTTACCTTTAAATTAATTATTAAAATCCTATTATATTCATAACTTTGACATTTTTCTCTTTTTCTTTGTAAAATTCCTATTTTTAGTGTGGTTTATTCATATTCCATGTATTTACTTAATACACCATCTTATTGTGTTATTCTCATATCTTGTAAAACACGGAATGCCTTATCATTTCACGTCTATCGCAATAATTTTGATAAGACGTTTTCCAGCGAGGATAAATTGTTAAAATATAATATAACAATTATTGATTATTAAGTAATCGAACAGAAAATATTAGGATAAAATAATAATTGTATTTTTTTTCCATCGTGAATCAAGTGCCCATTTAATTATTGAGTCTGCATACAGTTTAAATTGTAATGGGCTTTTTAGATTACCTTTTATGTTGCCCTTATTTTGTGTTATTGCCTAATTTTTTTTTTGAAAAAGCACCAAATAGAGTCGTTTAATAAAAAAATCAGCTGATTGTGACTATCATCTTTAGACCTACACAAAAGAATTGAAAAGCATTAACGCGTTTGAACATTTTGTCGTGGGGGAGATAGTGTGTACTAACTACTAACTAACACTGGAAAATAACACGACTTATTTAAACAAGAATTATTGAGGTTAACTCAATTTAAACGTATGTCTACACAAAACAAGGATAATGTCAATTAATTGAATTTTATTTAACTAAACGATAATAGTAATGAAATGTAATCAAATTTAATGATAATATTAATTAAAAAGAATAATGAAATACTTTCAATCAAACTTCGAGATATCATTATTGGTAGGGTTGCCATCTCTAAAATTTGGCAACCAGGACAAGACGCGTGAAAACTCCGGATTTTAGAGCTCAGTACCCGGACATGTCAACAGGTTTTTTTAAACATAGTCAGTGTAATAAAAAACAGTGTGGGGCACATTGCGTGTCGCGGGCGGCCCAAGACTTTAAATTTTTAAACTCTGATTGCAATGAAGTTCCATCCGGACGCTCTCCGGGTAAACTAGGACAAATCTAGGGAAACCCGGACGGATGGCAACCCTAATTATTAGCCAAGTTCTGCATCGTATATTTTTTTATCTATTAAATAATTGGCTTTACAACACAGAATATTTCTTATGTGCACTTAAGTGTTGATAATTTCAATGTTACTGTTTCTGGTTTAATTCGTTAAATATATCCAATTTGCGTGACTTGTATGTATTAAATAAAACATCTAGGGAATGAAAAGGGATTATTTAGGAACTCCCATTACATTTCAAAGGGGGGCGATCGATACGGTTCAAATGATTCGAAACTAATTCGATCTCTGTAGAGTTTTTACTACCGAAAGAATCATGTACAATATTATTAATTGAGGCTAGTTCTGAGAAACACGTTGCGTGAAATTGAACTGCAAGTTCATTATGCGGCATCTAATAAAGGTCTTTAACCTCACTTACTAAATCAGAGATATTCTATTTGATAGACCAATTCGAAAATAAACTCTAGCTAATAACGTATCTTTGAATCGGTTCAAGGTGATTGGCGACTTAAAAGTCAAGATATTCAGTCGAACACATTTTATCTCCGTAACACAACTTTCCATTTATTTTTTTTTTTTTTGTATGGAGAGTACCGTCTCAATACGTGTATAAATAAATAAGTTACGTGTGGTGACCGGTTTAATTGCTGTAAAAAGTAGGTATGTGCATTTAAGATGCGAGCGTGATTGTTAGTAACTCATCTAGGTAGCTTTATTATTAGAAACATAGTTACGGCGCACTGATGACGACACTGGATTAGAACAGAAACTGGGACTGGTCTGTGTTTCCTCACGGCAAGGACGCATGACGTCATCAACATGTGCAACACAGAATATCAAATAAAGGAACGCAAAATGTTCCTGTCGTCGGTCTCTCGTGTTAATTCTCAACACGTATAATGTACTAACATTGAACAGTGTACACATTACGTGTACAAAATCATTTACATCCATATAGATAATAACGTAATTAATTGTGCGTTAATAAGTTTTTTTTATATTTTATGTATGACCAAAATATCATTTTTGGTCCTAGGTGCGGACAATGTACTTCAAAATTGAATGCATACTGATAAATTTCAAGTAGCAAGTATTAGTAATGCGGGCATTAGAAAAGGCACTAAAACAATAAAACAACACTTACAAAAAAAAAAAATTATATTGTATAAATAATTTCAGATATGACATGCGTTTATCATCCCATTACCAGGGATAATATACAAGAACTTTATATTGTAACCTTATTGTTCTATCAAAATTAATTCAATGTCTCTATTGTATGTATCATCTGGAAAGACCTCGAAATAAATATGTAATTTATTCAATTCGATATGTGTATGTAATTCTTGACACATAAAGATAAATGAGTACTCCTGACCCTGTAGTTTAATTACTACTTTTCTTTAAATTGCGCTAAAACAATAATGAAGTCATGTCATTTGATAAATTATACCTCATGGCCACACAACAAGAACCTCTTATGGCTATTTGGCCAAGGGTGGCCAATGTTTGTGTTAGATTGGTAGTAATTTTATATACATAGGTTATTATGTTAGGATTGAATTCTTATTTCATTGGGTGCTTTTATTATTGTCAAGTCAGTTGTGTAAGTTAAGCTACACATTACCTGATAAGGTTCTTTGTTTTATTTTATAAAAAAGCATATTTTATCCATGCAATAATCATTCTGAGTGCATAGTAGATAAAGCTCTTTGAAATGATAATTTCAGGAATAGCTTTAATTTTATATAATTTTAACTTTATTAATGAAAATTATTTGATATCACTCTCCTATACATGGACAGTTTCGATGTAAACAGTTACACTGAATGAGAGTAAATACTTTATTAACCTTTGTATAGATCCAGTGTAGCAGTGCTCATAATTTATAGAGGAGTTGACATGTTCATAAGCAATGAAAATAGTAACGTGTTATATTAACTGGGTTTGGTTTCGTTCAGGCTGAGTCTGAAGTGGCTGCCCTCAACCGACGCATCCAACTGCTGGAGGAGGACCTTGAGAGGTCCGAGGAGCGTCTCGCCACTGCCACAGCCAAGTTGGCTGAGGCTAGCCAGGCCGCCGATGAGTCCGAACGGTGAGTCAATACCATTGTAAGACAAAACAATTTGAATAGAAATAAACAAAAACTTAAAAATACTATAAAAAATAGTTACTATGAGACATTGTTAATGAACTATAATTGATTTTGAATTCTTGCTTATTTTATCTAATTGGAAAATTTACAAGCTTAACAAATAAATTCAAAATCTCTAGTTATGGGACAAAGTAATACATAAGAATTTATATGAGTATTTTAAAATTTTATACCATTAATTATTTTAACTGATAAATTTTAGAATTTCTTTTTTTTTTTTTTTTTTTTTTTTTTGTATGTGAGAGGATCAACATATGGATTAATTTCTTTATTCTGTAGATTCATTTCATTCAAATATATATAGCGATGTGATTCTTAGAATTACATTTAGATTGTAATTTATATCTGTGTGCGCATGAGTGTTTTTCTTTATTGTTTTTACCCTTAACCACCATATTACCTGCAAATACTCTATTTACTATTTTTCGTTAACTATTTCTTTATTGAGATTAGGTCTTTCAGTTTTTAAACTCTTAAAATTTGTTCATAATATACATAAAAAAGCCACAAAAACTTAACGCATAACATGTTTTATTTTATCAATGTTATAACACGCATGTGTTTGGCTCCGCACTAATCAGAATACGCAAGGCGTTGGAGAACAGGACCAACATGGAAGACGACCGTGTCGCTATACTGGAGACCCAACTGTCCCAGGCAAAACTCATCGCCGAAGAGTCGGATAAGAAATACGAGGAGGTGATAGCTTGTTCACAATGTCAAATCTTGTCAAATTTTACCATTATCCTGATACAATTTAGAAGTTTGACAAGATCCGTATTGTAATTATGTGTTATATTGTGATAAAAAATACACTAATTCTCGATGTATCGCAAAAAAAAAAACAACATCGCTTTGAATGAATATCGGGCGTGTATAGCAAATGTCATTAGTCATAACTTGACAGCGATTTGATAGCTGTGCTTGTCGTCTTGCAAATTTGTGCTTTTCGAATAAGGAATATTTTTTTTTTGTACGTAATATTGTTTTATTCCGTTGAGAGTCTATGGAGTCTATTATCACATTATAACACTAAATAATTGATTTACAACATTGAAAAGCTTAATAATCCAGATATTAATGCCTAATTCATATCTGAATTATTACCCTTTTGTTGTCAAATATTTGTAACGTTCCATTATTTGGTTTAAAATGTTTGAAAAAAAAAAAACAAATGACAACGAAATAGCTCATGTAATTTAATTAATTACCACTTCCTGCAGCGTTACAAATAATGTTATTAACAAAATTGTGTTAGTCTTAGTTGCATGTAATTTGTAAAGTTTTGAAACCACCAATACAGTTGCATATTGCTCACTTAATTATTTATCAATTTATTGGTCGTTTCAATATAATAATGATTCTCTCCACAGCGTATTATTCGAGTCTTTGCGAGTTGTTCGTTGCTTTAAGTGTTTCTTGCAATTTTCGTGTGATCGTCTTTTTGCATGTCTTCTTCTAACATTTGGGTCACCCTTGAGAAAACAATTAATTGTTTACGTATAGATATTCGGTTATTTTACTCAATTTGTATAATGTTTTGGGGTCCAGTGCCCGCAAGATCCTCGAGAACAGGTCGTTGGCCGATGAGGAGCGCATGGACGCCCTGGAGAACCAGCTGAAGGAAGCCAGGTTCCTCGCCGAGGAAGCAGACAAGAAATATGATGAGGTCTTTATATGGGAAATTCGATGTCGTTTGACTTGGCTTGTCTTGCTTGATCGAGTATAACATACGTTACAGCATCTTTTTTACATTATTACATGTTTACTAAAATAATTGTGTTGCCAATAATTGAAAAGGTATTGAATAGTGTACCCAACGTTAGTTTTCTATTTTGTCTAGACAATGTGTGTTGTGCTTCCCATTCCGTAAGTGGAATATGATCATAAATGATACTTGTCGTTTTTACCCCGACCTAATAATTCCCAAAAGTAACATATTATAACCGTTTTGAAAGTTTCGTGTTATTTTAATTCCACTAAACTTGAAACAAACAGCGTCGACTTCAATTTGCAAGTAACACTAACATGACCTTATATTAACCTAGTTTGAACTTCGATATGAAGACTTTCGCTATAGAGCAAATAATGTTCCAGAAATTGATAATTACCTATGTTATCGCCATAATACACATTTTACACCATTTCCATAAATAACCATTGTATCGTGTGTTTGACGCCAGATGGTTGACTTTGTAATAATATGTCCTAATTACATTGGTGTATGACCCTGCGTCGCCGTAAAGGCGAGCGTGTAAGTCAGCGTCCCAAGAAGGCGAATCGTACCGCGTCTGATCTTGGACCGTTTACCTTATACGGCGAGGACTAGTCTCCTTCGTCGCAGATGTTGTTACATAAGGATTACTTCCATATTTGAAGGGTCAACTTGCTCAGCGTATCATGAATGTAACTGTATATCATATGATTTGAATATCTGATCAGCGTCGTCTAATTTGATATGGTGTGTTCAGGTTGCTCGTAAACTCGCCATGGTTGAGGCCGACTTGGAGCGCGCGGAGGAGCGCGCCGAAGCCGGTGAATCGTAGGTGTTTCCATTCCAATTCGCCCAAAGGATCACTGCACAAATCGACATTGACCCCTAAAACGTTGTAATAAGAACTTAATTGACTTGATACATTTCGTGAAAGCCTTTAAATTATACTTCTTATCGCGGCGTGTCACTTGATAATAATCGTTAGCGCAGTGATCCCTAAGGCTTTGTTTTTGCAAGATTTCGCCAACGTTCTGCATGGTTGTTCATTTGCGTTCTTAACATTGATGCACAGTAACCAGATTTACCTACATAGGTGTTTCTAACATTTGCTCTCACTTTTAATTTTTATTGCATGTCCCATTTTTAGGTCGTCTGTGAGCCGCAAAAAGCAGAGTTCAAGAATTTTATGTTTAATTTATTATATTGCTTCAGTCATGACTTAATACGGTGTCGTCGGTTTCATAAAAGAAATGATGACATTACTTAATTTTAAGCAAATGGGGGGTCAGTGTAATTTATTGAATTTCCTTTACTTTGGTAATAAATGACACTGTACCATCACGTTTATTGTCGAAACTAAAACAAGGGTTGCCCCATCTCATGGATATTTCTTATGTTTAACTATCATGTCCGTCTCTCGACTAAACTTCTGTTCTTCAGTGTGTGTACCGGCTAAACGTGGCTAAATAGGGTTAGGTTGCCAGGAAATATGTGTGGTATAGGGCAATTTTCGTTTTCAGATATGCACCGCATTACACCAGAATTACTGGCCGTATGCGTGCCGCACATATGCAAGCGCACACATCACATAACGAATACAATAATAATGCACTAGATAGCACTTAGATTATTAATGTTTTTGAAAAATTATCTTTTTAAACCTATATATGTTTTGGGACAACCCTCGTTTATATTATTTTTTTATTTTAACATGAGCTATGACGCCGCTCTCGACTTTACCCGCTTTGTGTGATCCTTTTTTGAGATTTTAATGCACTTTTGCTTTGCTGTTTTTACGATGTGTGATATTATTTGTGAAACGCCTTATTTATTATATTCGGGCTTAAAATTACTATTCTGTACAGATATTCCTATGCAGAATACTGTAGTTTCTCTGAAGCTTCAATTCATATCAAGGACCTTTAAAGAAATACGCTTAATTTTTTGACGTCATTGTTATTAACCCTTTCACGACCGGGGCAAACATTTTTCCACATAGTAAAATTGATGACTGTTTGTTCCTTTTAAATATTGGAAAAAGTTTCTCACAAAACAAAAACTAAAACAATTGAACGCTAATATTTACTCTCCGCCACGTTATGATCCTGAAAGGGTTAAAACAATCGTTGAGGCAGACCTAGAAGATGGTTACCTTCCGTTCCTACTACCTACCCCCACACGCGTTCCCTGGCACTCGTGCACTTTCGTAAAACAATGTCAGCCCAAAGGCGTCGTAGTGTGGTGGTAAAGTTTGTATGCACTGCACAAGCGAAGCGCACACGAGTGGAGAGCGGCGTCCGGCTCGGTAGGCTAGTGTGTGTTGTGTGTGTGTGTGTGCGTGTGAGCGTGTACTAACGCTCGGCCGGCGGTAGGTGGCGCGCAAGCTTGTACTCATGGAGCAGGACCTAGAGAGAGCAGAGGAACGTGCCGACCAGAGCGACAGGTCAGTACCCATTACGCAACTAACAAACAAATGAAGATTGAAGCTACTATTTCGAAAACCGGCTCACAACGTTTTTTTCCCACTTGTATATAGAATTTTCTAAAAGGCAGATAGGTGAGACTGGAACGTATTTATTAATTAATCAATTCTAATATCCTTGATTGCATATATCTATTTTTGTTTATATGTTAGTTTATTATTTTCTCTTTAAATCTGTTTCTTAAATAATTCAGTTGCAACATAGAGACAACGTTCACAAGTTGTTTTTTTTTAATTACAACCACCATTACTATCTAATCGTGAAAAGTTTTTAATTGGTAAATTACTTTATATTCGTATTTCTTTTTTACTGTCGATATTTTCTGTCGATTTTCCGTGTAAATAAACAATGAGCCAATTTTAACATCTTGTTACGGGATTATAACTTATAGCATATTTATACTAGTATATATAAAGTACAGCCAACAAAAAAAAAAATCTAAAATTATTTATCTGAAATACAGACCACGGTGATTTTACCAATTCTTACCAAGATAATTTTTCAAGAGTCAGTCGTTCTTAGTGCATACTCATCAGCGGGCGTTTCTTACAGCAAGTGATCAAATATAAAGTAAAAGCCTAAAACTAAATACAATTATTTTGATATCTGCGACTCCAGTAAAAGGAAACTATAGTAAATTAATTACTCAGCAATATTTACAAAGAAACGTATGACTTTATATATTTACATTTACTAATTGCATCAGTTTACATTGAAAAATGTAATGAATACAGTCAATTATCAGTGAATTTTTAAATGAAGTAAATGTTATTCATAGAAATAACATTATGACTGTTCATGATAATTATACGTTCAAATACTAAGAAGAATTAAGGAAACCATACTTTTAAAATGTTTTTTTTTTTTCGATAAAATATAGCTGCAATCTCCAGATGACTAATTTCACAATTGACTAATTGGATATTGTTATTCCGGTCAATGACTAATAGTAATTTAGATAAATTTAATTACTATAGTAATACCAATTAGTTAGTTATAATATTTTAGTAAATAAATATTACTTTTTTTTATTTTATGCTGCATGTGTTTCAGTCATTAGTTACGGTGATCAATACATTATGTATATATTAGTCAAAACGGGAAAGCGTGTACACATCTATACTAATAAATAAAATTGAAGTGTCTGTTTGTAATGACAAAATAATTTTTTTTGTTACTATTTAGATATGAATGTATAGTCGATACCTATACCAAAAATGCAATTTTTAAAATTTTTGTCTGTCTGTCTGTTGCCGGTAATCTGCTGGACGGATTTTGACGGGAATTTTTTTGGTTGATAACTGAAGTTACCCCGGGTAACTTAGGGTACATTTAATTTTCGAAAATTATTAGGGTTCCGCATAAAAAATAACATAAAAAATTGAATAAAATCCGATTCAATGCACAATTTTTCGGGCAAGTGCTTGAATTTATGAAAATAATTTTTATTTTATCTTAGTGCTAAACAAAAATTTGGGTTCTGTATAAAAAAAAAAAAACTAAAAAAACAATGAAGAATATGTGAAACGCAGGCGCAGCCGCGGGCACACGGCTAGTTTGTAATAAATAAAATATGAATTAACGAAACTGTTATCTCATGTTCTCGAAGCAAATTACGTGATACCTTGATAATGTGAAACCTATACGAGCATATCTAGAATTTTAAATCGTATGATGGTGATGATTTGATTTGATTTGATGATTTTACTTTAATGATGAAATTATTGTTAACATTATACAATATTTAAAACATTTTTAAATAATGATTATCTTTGTCTATTGAATATTTTGTTTCCCTTTTGCCTTTCGTATTATATATTGCTTAAAATATTGATCACTGGAGCTTCTAATTTAAATGATATAATAACACGCCAATAGCTTTATCATTATTAATAATAACTTATTTAAAAAAACGTATTAATCACACTATTTATGATTAATTTGTTTTGCACTGTATGATGTTGTAGACATTCTCTTGGTACTTTATAAACATATATATTTCCATAATTTAAGTAAATTAGTCGAACAAATAATTTTTAGTAATTTCCTTAATGTATTTTAACAATTACAGTAGAAGTTGATTGGCCTTTTTTGTAAATTTTCAGCAAAATCGTGGAGCTCGAGGAAGAACTCCGTGTCGTTGGTAACAACCTGAAGTCCCTGGAAGTCTCTGAGGAAAAGGTATGTTCAAAATCATAATAGATTTACACTCAATGATACTTTTAATTTAGTAAAGACAATAATTAAAATCGTAGACGAATTGACCAATAATGTGTTGAAATTTAGTATAACGACTGATGTGTATGATGCACCAACCAAATAGAGAAATAAGAATTAACAGATGTTATAAGTTTTGAAAACTTCCAGATAGGTCAAGGGGTAATATAAAATCCCTGTAATTTATGATAATAATTGTTTTTTTTATTTCCATTGTAAGAATAACGATGTGTGTGTACAATTTGACACAGGCCAACCAACGCGAGGAAGAGTACAAAAACCAGATCAAAACCCTCACCACCCGCCTAAAGGAGGTGTGAACGCGTCGAATGAAACCGTTTTCATTCGCTCGCTTACCCTGAGTGTTTTGTACGCTTTGCCTAACCGCATTCTGTTGCAGACGGTTCTCTAGCAATAATACCTCTATGTTTTACCATTAGAACCTTCTCATGGTAAGAGCGGGGAATTCTAGCACGCCTGCAACCTGGTCCTTATTGTTTTTTTTTTCTTCGACTTTTAATACAATACATTAGTAGTCTTTAGTATAATCTGTACAGGCAAAATAATATCTCACAGCGCTGTCGATATAATGACGAATAATCAAACGCCGTGTGATGTTGCATGATTTTCCTTTTTCGTGTTTTCATTGTTTTTTGTGTTTTTTTTTTTTTTAACAAATAATAATCGCAGGCAACGCAAAGGGAAGAAACATACGAGGGTCAAGTAAAACTACTGGACGCACAACTGAAAGAGGTAAAATGCGACTAGCAGCGGATCGAAAGTCGTAGATAGAGTTTTGGTTACGGGTTGTAGTGTCGAGGTCATATTATTATTATATGTTCATATTGCATTTTGTGTCTGGGAGTTGAGGAGATCGGGTGCGCGCTATAAATGCTAATTTAAATAACGGCAAACGTTTGCTATTTTAAATTGGCATACTGTGGTTTTATTAGTTGGTTTAGGCTTCGTACGGCTGTATTCATTGGTGTAGGTCTAGCAGAGTCGCGTTGCTGACTGGCAGCGGTTGGTGCTTCATCTATGTATCTAAATATATTTTCACCTATTATGTGTTAATTTATTATTCTCTATCTGTATGTACACATTTAGCCTGTGTTGTGATTGTACGCTTAACCGGTTAGGGCTTCACTCGAGTGCAGTCAACCTCATATTTGATTTAGTTGAGTTTTATATAGAGCTTATCGTTTTCGAGTGTTTCTCGTGTAAGCGGTGTTTGAACACGTTATCGGCTGTTTAGATAGATACGTGCTCTTTTTTATAATGTACGTGTTGAACGTAGTTCTAAAATTCATCTGTATGTAAATCTAATTTTGTGCGTGGCATCCCTAGACGGTTCAATTGTTTGCATATATGAAGCGTTATGCTTTAGTATTAGGGTTTATAATTAGGCCTTAAAGCGTACAGTCACGACTATGGCACCTGCATATCGGTCGGTTGCCCTGAGTAATGAGTCCTGTGTGGGTAGGCAATGGCGACGCGAGAACACGTCGAGGATAAGATCCACAACCTCTCGCAGAAATTGACGCAGGTAAGTCCGGGTATATTGCATACAGTCTCTGGTCACATTTGTTCTTCTTGTTCATTAATTAATCGTAATGACGACGAGTTTGAACGGGACGTAAGGAACAGGATGAATGACGTCACGTCTCAGGGATAACATGTGACCCGTATATATATGTCTGTAAAATTTATAAGACCTGTCGTGTTGTGTGAATCTGTGTGTTAGGCAACTAAAGAGACGGACGCAATAAGAATGCACGTAGCGGACATGCGAATGTAGCCATAACTAGAATTAATTGCAAATGAGTATGAAAATCAAAATCAAAAATTATTTATTCAATTAAGGCCCTAAGAAGGCGCTTACGAACGTCTAAAACACTACCACCGGTTCGGAAAACAACCCAGTCGAGAAGAGCGCAGGCAAGAAACTCGATCTGGTTCTTTTTTTTTTTTCATAAATATAATATATATCATTTTTTTTGTCATATAAAAAACGATACAAATCGTAGTTTTAAAAATATTAGTGGAAGCACAGAGATGTGGGTTAATTCCAGACATCACTATCGTTCACGTAATGATCCGCCCTGTAATAACCTTTTGAGATTAAGACTTGCTTGACATAATACTTGAACTTATTGTCAGGTAAATCGGTAATAGTAACAGTATAACAGAGGTAATACAAGCAAAGGTAACGCGTGAAAACCCGTTAAAATTAACTGAATTTAAATATGGAACGCGAAAACTTAAAAAAAAAAAAAAAATTACATAACAGAGGAAGTTTGAAAGTGGCACCAGTAACAGAGAAGTTAAAGGTTATCGTGGTATGAATATGTCATGAAGAGAGATGAAAGTCTAGAACTAAAACTAGAAGATTATTAAGTGTGAAGGTGGATGGAGGAAAACTGAAAGATGAATTGTGTAAATGAATGACGGCGGAAAATGGAAGAAGACTTAACATAGGAAAAGGTAAAGAAGATATTAATGTAGACACTGAGTAATGATCAAACGATTGATTTTTAATTAGGTTATTTTTTTACCCATAATATTACAGTGTATTTGTTTTAAGGGTTTTTTTTGAGAAAGTGACCAGTGACTTTATTTTATTCATTTATTACATAAGTTACTATATATTTTTACTTAATTCATTTTGGGTTATTTATTTATACGTTTATTTGGTGACGGTTCATAGTATTTGTACAAGACATATAGCCGCTTGCGGTAAAGGTAAATTGCATGCTATTTTTGTCGCTTGGTTATGTGTGTTTAAATTATTTAGTTTGCTGTATAAATTTTCTGTTGTAATTTCGAATGAGTTTAATATTTTTGATGTTATAAAACTTATAAATACAAATTTAACAAATTTGAAGAAAAAAAAATTGAGTTATAATTTAATAAAAATAAATAATAATTCGAATTGCATGTTTTAATATATAATTTAATAAAAACAGTCTGTTTTCTGGTTATATGACATTTTATTTATAACTAGCTAATGCTCGCGACTCGTTTTTGTTGTTCATTATTATCGTAAAAGTATATTTATAAAATTAATGAAAACATGGTAATATGTTTTTTTTTAGATAAGAAGTAAAAGTAACGAAGAAAGTATTGAATTCTGTCCAGTAGTTTTTTTTGTCGATGAAGCGCTATCATTTTATTTTTGTAAATTCCAAATATTGTTTTGTGTGAAAATTTTAAGAGTAGGTTTAATTTGAAAATGTATTTAATGATGACCAGAAAAGAGGCTGTTTTTATCAAAAGGACACATTATAAGATAATTCTTTAAAAAATTACAGGCTGAAGCTCGTGCTGAATTTTGCTGAGCGCTCCGTACAGAAACTCCAAAAGGAGGTCGACAGGCTTGAAGGTAATCTATCATTTCAAATATATTGTGATCGTATAAATGAAGTTTATTTGAAAATTCTTTATTTAAAATATAGCGTAAGATTAATTATTCATAGCAGATATTTTTAGGAATTTGATGCATACAATTTTTAACGAGTCTTTTTAGGGTTATCCAGATGTATAACAGAATCGCGTACAGCAGTTCGGTTAAGTGATAAATATGGTTTAAATATAATCTGAAGTCAAGTTAAATAACATCGTTTTATGAATAACATTGATTTTGTTATTGAGCTTTTAACAAAAATCGTCGTTGTGATATGTCATTAGGAATTAATTGGCTTTGAGTTACAATGCTGTACAATAGATTTGAAAGCTTCATACTCTCCTCATCTCTGCTATCATTTGCAATTGCTTAATATTTCTTATTTTCATAGTAACTGATAATAGTTTTTAGTTCTTTTTTTTGTTCTTTAATTATTACTATTTTAAAAACTAGTGTCATAGGAACTGGTTCTATATGCCTCTAAAAATATAGGCTCGTAAATTCATGAAAAGACCATGGTTATTTAGACAATATCAGTTCTGTTGACATAAATATAACGTTAGCATGTATATGTAAATGTGTCCCACTAGAGTTGCTCTGATTCTAGATGTTTCTTTTGTTATTTTCTGTGTATTTTGGCATGGTTTTTATTTTTTACATAATTATAATTCGATGTCGTTTTTTTGCCTGTTTTTTGTTTCAAACATACTTGTCGCTCAGTGATTTCACAGAATATTATAATTTTCCTTAAACATTTATTAATAATAAATTGATTGACGCATTATAAAATTAATGTCATTGAGTACAAGGATGTTTTGGTATGCGTTGCTTCATTTAAATTTAACAAATGGTAAACAATTTGAAATTTAAATTTCTATACGTAATAGGGATGTTGACTGTTTATTTTCGATATCTTACCAAAGAAAAGTAACATAAATATAACAATTGATAATTTAAAATAAACTTAAAATCTGAAGAAAGAGATTAAAGAGAACTTATATAGAGTTTTAATTTTATCCTAGAGACGAGAGAGTACTTCAAATTATATGAAGTCGCACGTATGTATTTCGTACAAGGAAAGATATAGAGCTGTGGTCGTCAAACACACTCAGCCTATATCATGTAAAAAAAAAACACTTATCCTACTGCCTAGATGAGTTATCTTCAAGTGCGGCCCGCGGGCCTCATGCGGCCCTCAGACATTATTTCCGCGGCCCGCGATATCGCAAACATTTTTGTTTTACATATAGTTAGTGAATTAGGTTGTTACAAAATGGCTTCATAGGTTGTTATTGCCACAGAAAGTCTATGGGGAAATCGCGTTTGACAGCTCATAAACATATGTCAATTAATTGATGGTATCAACTATCTGTGCGTTGAGTTATATGGCCATTGAACAGAAAGGTGTGACGACTGATATTTAAATATTTAAGTATTTAAATGATATTTTATTCACTTGGTCATTTGTTTTTAATAAATTAAATATCAATCAAGTAATCATTCGTCTTCTACATGAAAATCGTTGTCTATGCTGTATTAGATACTATCGTCGGCCATGTTTGATTGTTTACCGTTTTTGTTAAATTGAAATGGAGCGGTGTGTAGCGTTGTTGTGTGCTACTGACCGTGGCCCCGTACACCTTCCAGACGACCTGGTCGCCGAGCGCGAAAAGAGCAAACTCCTGCAGGAGGAAATGGAGGCCACGCTCCACGACATTCAGAACATGTGAACACTCCCTCTCCCTCACTCCCCTATCCCTGTCCCGCTCGTTCGTTCGTCTCACTCGCTCGTCTAGTTTTATTGCGATCGGAATGATATCGTGAACGGTTCGTAGATATGATAGTAGTGGTTCTGTCTATCATCTAGTGGGGCGAACGAGTGATAACGTTATTAGTTTTTAGAGCAATTGCCAGCCGCTTTTTTTAAATGTAACCTCAGATTCGAGTGTCCGCTACATAGCACCATACTGCCATGTGCAATTTATTTTATTTATATTACGATATAAAAATTATTCATAATAATAATAATTATCCGTTTAATTATGGTATTTTTATCTCATTGATTTAGTCATTATTTACATGCGTGCCTGTCCGTTTGTTTGTATGCAATTAACGATTGAGGCACATTTTTTAATATAAGACGAAATACTAATGGATATTATGTTAGCATTCCAAAAAAAAAAAAAATAAGGGGGACCAAAAGGATTTTTATATACTTAACTTAAAAAAAGAGACATTTAGTATCTTTCTTTTGTTATGATAAAATTGCACATTTATTTTGTATACCGAGTCACGTCGAGTATTACATTTGTTACTTTCAATTTCAAAGTATTTCGATTAAAATTAATCCTGAGATAATAATAAAAAAAAAAGTTAAACGCAATAGTAGTGGGAATTCACAAACAGCCAACGAGCGACATTCATCGAGCTGTGTGTATACTCTATGCAATTTATTATGAACTCTTTTTTTTTTATTTACTTAATTTTAGAGAAAGAGATTAGATATTTTATTTAATTAGTGACGGTAACAAGTAAAATGATATTTATAAGAATAAATAATAATATACTTGCTTATAGAGTATTCGATATATCTATTATTATTGTTTCGAGTATGAATTTTCTCGTGTCATAATATAATTTCGAGTTTTGTTTTGTTAATTTATTTTAAATTAATCGATGAGTAAATGGCGAACGTGTTCTTGTTCCATTGCTGTAAATGTTCTGCAAACGAGTGTCGAGTTTATATATTATAAAAGCAATGGGGAGCTGGCAATTTAGTTGTGTAGTGCTAAATGCACCGCCACGACATAAACGAGTCTTTATTCCATTCCCGTGTAAAAGTATAAAACGCGATCGAGACGAATCCGTCTTTTTTTTTCATGTTATCGATTAATGAGAATTGATATAAAGATAAGTTCGTGAAAACATAAATTATAATTAATGATTTTTAAGAGTATTCTAACACAAGTGTTTATAAATATATATTATTATTATTATTTTTACCCGAGTGTTTTTTTTTTTACTAATACACCATGCTGAAACCCCCTTTTCCCTTGTCACATTATTAAACGTTCATCGATTCTATCAGCTATATAAAAACATTTAAAAAATATATATAATCACTCGTCATCATGATCCCAGTTCGTTTATCCCTCCGTCGATTAGACAACATACTCGGGAGCCGACGCGATATCGATTCAATGGTGGTCAGGGGATGGTAGTAAGATCGCGTGACCCCTGTATGTACGTAGTGTGAACGTCCGACCAAAGCATCGGCATGCGAAGAACCCGCACGGTCCCCGTAGAGTGCTAACGCATGCTCGCGTCCGGCGCGTGACCCCCGGTGACCCCGGACAGGCCGCTCACCGGCTCGCCTGACGCAGATGACCTCATCAACGAGATCGAGAAGTACAACGACATCGGACATGGCATCGACGACACCTTCGTCGAGCTCATCCCGGGAGTGGATAGGACCCCGCGGCAGGTGGAGGCCGCGCGACTCGAAGCCGAGCGACAGCGCGACGCGGCACGCAAGGAGAGGGAACGACAGGTCGAGAACGCGCGCAGGGAACAGGAGAGACTCGTCGAGGCTGCGCGCAGGGAACTAGAAAGGCCGCCGCAAGACCAACAGACAGCTCAACCGGTAGCTACACCTGAGACTGCCGCAACCACTGATGGAACTTCATCAGAGACGACAGCTTCTGCAGATTCTGCCCCTCTGTCGTAAACACATCGTTATCCGTCTCTAACATCCTCAAAACCTTGACACTCTGTCCAGGTATCAGAATAGATATGTTGATACGATGATAGTATTTTTTATGGTATCCAAATAAAATATACAAAGAAATAGCTGATGGAATTGTTTTTCAATCGGTATAATCTCGTTTGGAAGGGAACCGTTGCCTGCGCATGCACGTGTGGTGTTCGCGCGGTACTTATAGCGCGCTCGGAGATCGCGCGCGGTACTTATAGCGCGCTCGGAAATCGCGCGAGGTACTTATAGCGCGCTCGGAGGTCGCGCGCGAGACTTATAGCGCGCTCGGTGTCCGCAGACGATCTGATCGCCGGCAAGGAGATATTCCATGAGATCGGCGGCGAACTGGACACCGCTATCGAGGACCTCGGACTACAGCCGCCGCAACCACTCCTCTTGCACACATGCGAACTATGCGCCTGCTCTCACTGACCCACGGACGCGTTTACATATCTCGCTTCCCCACGTGTGAATTTATAAAAATAATAATAATACAAAAACCCTTTAAATATATAATAATAATAAAAAATGACGTCACCGATTTAGCTTTCTAACTGATTCTGCATGAGTTGAACTACGTACATATATAATTCTGTTAATATTATAAAGAAACGGCACTGCGTTATGCGTAATGCGATATTTACATAACGGCAAGAACTCTGCGCATGGCTTCAGAATTATAACAAGGATCGCAACATGTAAGCATAAACTTTATTACAGCTTCATAAAGCGTTTACAGACGGTTTATTAAATAAAATAAATAAATACATTAAAAAAAACATGTAAAAATGTATGATACGATTTATGTATAAATGGATGTGTGTCGTTGTAATTAATTTTTATTAATCGTTTATCGTTATTAATCATTCATTTTCGAGTACCTGCCCGAATAATAGGCATTTTTAACACGAATTTTAAAGGCACAACACATTCGTATACTATCACTGTATTAAGCGTGTCAGCAGTTCGCCTAGCATCATCACACCGTCTGCATTCGCATTTATAAAATAACGCTTCAACTAATTTACATTCAACTTGACTTTAAAGATCTTTTTTATTGAAGTTTCTATAGTAGGAGTAATATTAAAGGGTTATTTACATTTAAAATTATGTATACTTAAAAGTATGTTACGTGTTTAGATGAGCTCGTCGCGGAGAAGGAGAAATACAAGGATATCGGAGACGACCTGGACACCGCCTTCGTCGAACTTATTCTCAAGGAATAAGTGTCATCGACCACACGCTTCGGTGACGTCATCTGCCAGCCATTAATCCGAATAGATGTATCATATATATTAATTTTATATTTTTATACTCTCTCTCTCATTTAAATTATAACAAGCTTTACTGCGGTATATTTATTTTCGATTAATATATAAAATAAAAATTAATTTATTACTTCCTTTTGTTTTACTTTCTCGTTATAACTCCCCGGGGTAAATAAAAATAGAAAAAAAAAAAACCATCACTATTCAATCTAAATTTACCTAATACAGATTGAAATAATTAATTAATGCTTCGTAGTGATTTAGGTGGGAAAATACTTGATTGCTTGCTCAGCTTTTCAGAGTCGGAAAAATTGTATCCAAAGGAAACCGTTGACGCAAAAACTTAGGCTACAAACGACTACGGGCGCCTCACGCCCGGGCGAGTCTCACACTGGCACGGAGCTCGTCCCTCCGTGCCCCCTTACCTATTGCATTGGGGGACTCCGGTCTCACTAATGCAATAGGTAAGGGTAGTACGTAAATGCATTTCCCCCCGTCAAAAAAAAAAGGCTACAAACGACTTTGTCTATTTTTAAAATTTTATGATTGTATAAAATTGATAAATTATAATTGACCATTGAAATGAAATAAGCTAAGCACAGAAAAAAGCTAAAATTTCTAATATTCTCAAATGATAATATATTCAATGAAGCTATAGGTAGCTTCTATATTAAAGAGCCTTAATTTATGAATGAAGAATGTTCGTACTTTACTGAAATAAATCTAGCACAGCTGTACACAAACAACGCCAAATTAGAAATTCGTAGGATATATTTCACATTCGTAGATCCGCTGTAAAATTAGTACATTTGCTTGAATTAGTCATAGTTGAAAAGTAATTGGCAATGCTTTGGTATGTCCTGTAGATATAATTAGTTGCCATGTGTTTTTCTTATATCACATTTATTCGTAGAAAATTTGTTGCTTCTTTTTATAATTTACATTAGAGTAGACGAAATAACATAAGTATTTGGGTCTAAAGACTAAAGACCGTGTAGAGAAACATGTAATTATAATACGTTTTACTAATGTACTAACAGACGAGGTGATCGAAGAACAAAGCAAATACAAAGCCATAGCAGAAGAAGTGGACCAGACATTTGCAGATTTATCCGGATACTAAACGACAGCCATTTTGCAAAATTACACACATTATGGACAAAATCGTATGCCTATTATTAGGTGTTCTAACGCTTTTAAGTCATGAATGTTCAGAAAATGTGTTGTGATTTTTTTTTGAAGTATTTATACGCATATGTCGAATATAAATTAATTTTCAATTGATTATCTAATAAAGATACAGTCAGGGCCGTAGCTTGTGTTGAATTTAAAGTAGCCCTACTAGTTATGGTTGCAGGCGGGGCAGAAGTGAATTATTGCTTCATATTTAATTATAGTATTTGCACAATGCCTACCCCTAGCTACGGCCATGGACGCAGTGAGTTTAAAGCTAAATAAAATTTAAGTTCTGCCAATATCCTTGTTTTGTAAACTTGGTTAGAAGTATTTCATTGTAAAGAATAAAATCTAAATTCGGTTTATAAACATAACTGCATCATAAGCAACGATTACTGAAGTCTAATAAGAGAAATATGATAATGATGAAAAAAATATGCCTTAGGTAAAAAGACCGTTGTAAAATTACTTTTGCCTAGAGCTTATTTATTAAATAACTCGCTATTTTCTTACGTGCGGCAATTTAAATTTATAAACTATAGGCGTAGCCAAGATCAACGAAATTTAAAATATTGACAGTAAAATTTATATTGTCGGGACATTGGAGTAATCAGAAACATTGAGTATTTCAAATCAGTCTCGACAATTATTTTTGTCAAAGTCGCATGCATTATCAAGGTATTATTCCTTCTGAATTTGTGAATAGAGTCGGAAAAATCCGTACCCTATCTATGAATATATTTTTAGCCATACCCATATACTGTGTTGATGTGTATAAAGGTTTTCAAGTAACCTATAACTTTTAAGAAATAAAGAAATTTTACTGATTTGAGAGAACGAGAAGTCTAAGCTAAGTTTATATGTACTATATATATAAGACACGAGTTTTTTAGTTAGACAAACTTTTGGAAGTCATTGATGCTACTAAATACTTTAAATACAGTAGATACTTTTAAAAATTAATTTTGGTTTTTTAGATGTGAAAACTTTAGTGAAATGTTTATTCATCAGTTATCAACATAACTGCCGAATTTATTTTATATAATTTAAAATAATATTACAAATAATGTATTCTTAACCAAATATAATTAACCATTTCAAATTAAGCTAAGAATTGTGACGTCTCAAGGATGATGGCTGAATAAATATGACGTCAATATAGGTAATAAGTTTCTACTCATTGTATTTTTACGAACTTTTACTGAAATTCACATTTATTTAGCTTATTAGCTTAAATGTACATTGAGTACGTAACATATACAATATAGTAACATTTTTGGATGCAATGTGTGAGAAGCTTTGATAAATTAATGTTGCAAATTTGGTAAAATTGTAAACAGAACATAATAAAGTTTGTAAGAAATGAATTCGTTTCTTTTAATAAATCTCGTACTTATAGGCGTGCAGTCCGCATTGTAAATGATGCAGGTATCACCAGTTCCATAGAACCGCTTCAATTGCGCAGGGACATAGCCTCTCTAAGCGTATTTTACCGCGTGTATCATGGCGAGTGTTCTGGAGAGCTCTTTGAGCTGATCCCCTCCTCTCCATTTCATAACAGAACCACGCGAGCAGGACTTCGGTGTCACGGTTTCACGGTGACGTAACTTCAAGAACCAAAAAATTTGCTGACTCTTACTTTTGTCGCACTGTGAGGTTATGGAACCGTCTTCCTGTCAGCGTGTTCCCTCCTTCATATGATATTGGGTCCTTCAAAAGAGGCGTGAAGAGGTATTTAAGCAGGCCAGCATGACATCGGTGACTGGCAAAGAATTCTGTTCAGTGTCAGTCACCGCTGTTTTGGATTGTACTGTACTTACCATCAGGTCCAGTGCAGTCAGTGCTGTGCTTTATAAAAAAAAATTATGTTATTTTTAATCTATACTAATAAATAGTATAATAAGTAACCACATGACTATATATGGTACCTATGACAAAAAAAAAACAATTTTTAAATTTTTCCTCCGTTATTTCCGGCTAATCTCCGTAACGGCTGGACCGATTTGAACGGGACTTTTTTGGTAGATAGCTAAAGCTACTACGCGTACACTAACACTACTAATTTTACGGAAATAATTAGGGTTTCGTGTAAAAAAATAAAACAAAAATTTGGAAAAAAAAGAGGTTTCAATCGTCAGTTTTACGGGCAAGTGCTTGAATTTATGAAAAATGGTTTTACTTGGATTATCTCAATACCAAAAAAATAGTAGGTTCCGTGTAAAAATATTAAAACTCATGAAATTGCAAACAAAACACGATTCTATGGGCAGCACCATCAAAACGTTACTTTCTAAAGATTATTTGAAAACTATATTACGCTGTGGAGAGTGTATAAAATGCGGGCAGAGCCGCGAGTACGCGGCTAGATATGATGATATGACCTAAGGTCAATATTTTAATGCGATAATTGCGTCGATGGATGTAGGTTCGAAACCCACCTAACCAACTATAATAAGCCTGAGCTTTCGGTGACGGAAATATTGTGAGGAAACCAAGAATAGCAAATAGCTTTAAAACAGATTGATAAATTAGAAATTATTTTTTATTATTTTTATTACGGTCTTTTGGCATAAGTCATATCAGCCCCATCACGACTTAATATTATTAAGATAAAAAAATTATTTCATTACATACATCATTTATCATAAAATCATCTTTTAGTCAATTTACATCAAAATTGAAATGTTGGCTCAGTTGAAATTGCGGTGGAATAAATAACAAACATATTTATAACTATAATGAGTCTTAGCTTTCGGCGAAGGAAAATATCGTGAGGAAACAGAATAGTGGTACGGCATTCTCTAATAATGCCCATCTGGGTAGTAACTACCCTCAAATTAAAAAGCCTGTCGCCAAGCACGAAGAAATGTATTCCGATAGCATAATTTTAGAACCAGTATCTCTTGGCTTATTGTGCTTACCATTCTAGACCACATTGTTACTTAACATCAGGCGAGATTGTGGTCATTACGATTGGGTCATTGTGGCAAATGGAAGGATGTGGTCTCTGCCTACCCTTATGGGAAAGAGCCGTGACGTTACGTATGTATGTATGGAATAATTAACGACCCTATAAATATTTTCTTTTGTCATTATCATTAGTCGAAAATTGCTTTTTAAGATAGACAGCGCTTTGGATCACAATTTCATCTAACGTTTAAAAATCATGTGGCCTAAGATGGTAAACACGCTAAGCCTCTCAACGTGATGCTGCTGGAATTCACTTATAGGTCTCCAATTGAAAGGTGCTAGTTAGCCAGGCGGCGAAGACTTCCCTTCCAAGTGATTTTGTGATAAATATGTTGACAATTGAAAGGATAAACTTTCTGATTTTTGAAACACGTTGCATATTAAATTTCTCTTATAAGTATTATTACGTTAATGCGATGAAAACTGAACGGCGAAGTCAATGAAGTTCTGTAAAATGCTAAATATAACTGCGACGATCATTTTTACATTGAAAGTTCGGATAAACAGCAATTTTAATCGTCGTGAAAGAATGAGATGGCCTTACAAATTCGTAGATGATTGATGTGTTTGAATATTATCGATGTATCGACAGAAAAATTACATATGCTGTCTGTCACTGCGTCATTGTACGGAGTCGGTAATGGACATCGCAATGATAGTGCGTTGCGACGTGTGCGAGCGTGATGGAAAGTGGTAGGAGCTTTCGTTGCGATCGTGATGCTCGATCGGAATCCTGGATTTTTGGCACCGAAAATAGTCGGGCGGGCGCGCGGTTTTACCGCGAGGGCGGGCGCGGCGCAGTGCGTGTCGCTCCGCCGTGTGAACAGCCCGTTCGTGAGGTGAGTGCAGCGCGTGCGCACCCTGTGCCGTCGACGAGCTTGGATACTCCACAAGGATAACCAGGACCTGCCAAGGTCGCCGCGAGCTGCTGCGGACAGAGAGTGACAGTGACCCTTGTGGTATGTGCCGTGTGGAGTATCCAAGCTTCTGGACGTTAATTCCTTCAACGATATATTCCGTGATATCGATTCGTGTTACGTTAACCTCTACCTCACATCGAAACCTTTGTTTAGTCATCGTCGATTAGGTTCGAAATATATTCGTAATCAAGTGGTCAAAGTATCTTGTAAAGTCTGGTGGTACGAAGCTGCGAGTTTTCCGATATGACTCGGGTTTCACTGGTCTCGTGGCCTCGCTGAAAATAGTGTTCCCGGCCGCCGCCCACACTGTCGTTTGCGCCCGCGTCGACGTGTAGCTTATAGCCTATTTGCGGCACGTACCGACATCAGTATTTATTTAGTGAGATGAGGAAACACGTCTCATTTTTTATTTTCAAACCAGACGTGGCCCATTTCGCTTGTAATTAGGACTCGATGACTATGTATGTCGGTATTTGCGCTACGCTGTGGGTTTCTTGTTACAACACGGCTCGTTCATTACATCCCTTTATATTTATATAAATATTTTTGAAACAATATCCAATTACTCCAAATTATAGGTAACATTATAATAATCCATTTTAATTAGTAACATTTTTGTACAAATGATTTTCTTTTATTGAATATAGGTTACAGTTATCTTTTCAGCTTACCTATGCTAATAATAATATTCTGGAATGTGCTGGCCCATAATCGAATTAGGTCATCGGATTGGATACTTTATACACATTTACACTCAAATGAAGAGTTTTTATTAAACATCAGGGATAATATAAATATATAGATTTATTATATCAGCTTATTGTTTAGGATAATGTGTAAAAATCTTTTTTAATGACCTTGGGAAAACTACTAAAAAAAATTCTATAATATTAAACTTATTTGAACCACCTTGTTATATATAGATATTATAATTATCTTATTATAATTATACTATGAATATTTTATTAATTTTTTACCATATCATCTACAGACACAACTAATGTTGAGTGATGGAGAAATTATAGTTGCTAACTAGATGAATCTGAAAAATTTTAATAAAAGTTTCCCTACATATTTTCAACGAGTTGATTGTAACTAATCAGCCGGACACTGAAAAGTGCTATTTCTTTATATCTATTTTCAAATACAGTTGCATGAAGTGCTCGAATCCGTTTACGTGGTCAACGGATGTTTTATCACAGAGCCATCGTCGTTTAAATTTCTAATTTACTGTGTTTAATTTTTTTTTACAAATTATATTTAATTACGAGAGCTGCAATATTTCAACGTTTACCTAAATGCGTAGTATTCTTGACATTTTAGGTTATTTGGCGGTTAAAACATACATTTTAGGTTATTTGGCGGTAAAAACATACATTTTAGGTTAGGTTAGGTTATTTAGTTGTTAAACATTACATATTTTAAAATACAACTTTTCTCTATATTTTCTTTAGTTGGCTTACTAAATCGATTTATATGATTTATTTTTTATAAAATAGTTTTGATCCGGACTCAGAAGTGAAATGTACATGATAGGAATCTATAGGTACCTGTAACAATACTGTAATGAAACAAACTCTCTATATTAAATGTATGTTTAGTTAAATATCGAAGCATTGATTATACTGGAATGTCGTTTTACAAATACGTACTTCTCTGCGGACGGAATCGCGGACCCTGCTAGTATCGAAATTAGTTAAAATTTTACATTTATCAGGATACAACGAACCTTGTGAATTGATATCAGTGACTTAAAAATTTTTGAAAGTATTAGCTACGAACGAGATGACGTCAAGGGCAAGAATTTATTTTAAGTTCCATAGCAGTTAAATTTATTTATTTATTGGATGACCAACAGCTATATCTTACATTGCTTAACAATTATTTTAGAAATAAAAGCCATTTACTGGTCCTCGCCGTTAACTAGCAAATTAAAAATCAAATGGTTTGTTATTACATTATAACATATTACTCTATGAACCTAAAATTAAAATACAAAAATGGAAAGTTTATAATTACTTACAACCGCCATCATTAAAGAGGCTACTTAAGGATTTTCATGCCTTATTATTGTTAGTATTGAGAATATTTTAGTCACCAATCTCATTCACACTATTGAAAGAGTGACTAGCTCGCTATAAAAATGAATTTTGCCGGAAATTAGTATAAATAGTGGGCAGTGATAGGGGGACATTCGTACGTAAATACTTTATTGGCACGGTTAAACATATTTGGAAAGAAGTTCGCGACAAAAACAACGTTACTGGACGCAATTTTCAGCAGATATGTAATGTCAGCAATTTCTCGTCGTTTAACAATTGCCCCTTGGACAAATGATGTTTCCTACAAAGTTTATTATAACAATTGGGATCATAGATTTGAAACAGTAACATAGTATTGATGTAGAACTATTTACAATTGAGTTATGCAAAATTTATTTACACATTTCTGGAAAAAATATGTACCTACGTTTATGAACACAATCTAACATAGAATCAGAAGGAAGCTTTTGACGTCGCCACCAGCGCGATACAGTGACATTGACCATGCACTGAGCATTACACGCACAATACTGCATACACACTCCTGTACATAACACGCAGGTACATAGTTCTTGTAAGGAACCTTGTTTTGTATTAACAAATAAAAAATGTAGGGTTTAGCTAGGATTAAATTCCGCCGAAATTTTTTAAACATAGGAAGCGGCCAAGCCGACGTTCGAACCCTTGTGCTAGTTACTCTTTTGTTGCCAAATACTTTACACACACACACACACACATGTAAATATTATCTTATAATTAGTTTTTAAATAGTGATAAATTCATTTTTCTCTCTTTACTTTATGTATCGGTTTAGTTTATATGTATATTTTATACGAGCTGTTAATTTTAATGTAAATAAATAAATAAATAAACAGAATGTATAATTATGCCGGCGTAATCCAAAGGGTTAAAGGCCACAATATATTGGAAAAAAGTAACTTGTTGCGGCGAGTGCCTTCAGCACTCGTTTAGAAAATAAAACAATCAGAAGGAAAAACGTTACGAGGAGCTAGCTTTTTAAACACTGGATGTTATGGAGACTGGCAACTTTTGATATTATATTGAAATACTTCAGTTGATTTTCTGATGTAGGTTATTTAAAAAATAAAATTAGATTTTAGAAGAAAATATCAATTTCCGTATTACAGTTTTAAGAGTATAATAATTGTAAAAGTGAAAAATTATGACACTTTATCATAATATGAAAAAATAACCAATCAGGCAAACGGTTCACTTGATGTTAAACGGTTATAGCATTGCATATGGACGTCTGTGATACTAGTGGCATGACATGTCGACCTCTAAATAATTGTAACACCTCCTTTTTTCAAGATCCCATAGTGCAGCAATGTAAGGTATCAACTTCGGGCCGCACTTATATAAATTAGGTAGCTGATACCAACTAAATGACATATTTTTATGAACTGTCAAACGTGAATTCCCCATAAATTTTGTGTGGCAATAACAAGCTATGAATTCATTTTTGTGAACCTAATTCACTAAGTATATATATATATATTTATGTAAACTCAGGTTTGAGTTATTGTCTCTCAAAATTATTTGCGACATCACGGGCCGCACAAATTTGGATTGTCCAAGGGCCGCAGTTTGACGACCACTGCCACATTTCATTAATGCTGTTTTTTTTTAAATACAGCAACAATAAACAAACAGTAGAGCGCGTGAAGATTTTGTGATAAACAAATATTCTTTCACATTCATAAAAACGTTTTTACAACTAATACTGTTAATACACGTATGGACCGCACCGCAGACTAGCGATGGGAATTCTTTCCGAAAAAGATTAGTTTTTTTTTTACACGGTATAGGCTCAGTGCTTTAACCACAATCTCACCTAATGTTAAATGACGATGTGGCCCAGGGTGGTAAACACACTAAGCCTAGAGGTACTAGTTCTCAAGTGAATGCTGCCGGAATACACCTATTGGTATTTGGCGACAGGTTTTCAAACTTGAGGGTGGTAGTTACCCAGGCAGGCATCATTAGAAAATGCTCTAGCACCATGCTATGGTTTTCTAATGACGTTTTCCTTTACCGGAAGCTCAAGCCGATTCAAGAGTCGAATAGGTGGGGATCGAACCCGCGTCGTTTGAGGCGGGATCTGGCCGTACTACCCGCTGCGCCATCATCGCTTCATTCATCAATATTGTTGATGTACAAAAGAATTTATTGGAACTTTCTCATAAATCTACTGGTTCGAAAGTTATTCAAGACCAGAGTAATTTGGTAACAAATATTGTGATTTGGACATTCTTGGAAATTTCGGAATAGACACATCTAGTAGGTATAACATATGTACATATGTATCATGATAATCTTTTTAAAATCATTTTTATCTATCAAACAATGATGATTTTTTAGCGACATATATTATATTATGGTAAATTCTGTATGTATTTCTATTAACTAAAATGACGTACAAAGATTTATACTTAAACATATTTCTTGGGAAATAAATTAATAATATGAAAAAACTTTCATATAAATACACTGGATAGTTTCGTTTATTATTTTGCTACGTTTATTATTTTAACCTATCACTGGCTAAAACTGTTACAAATAACGTAGAAGCGTTTTATTTCTGCTAACATGTTAGGCACACTTGACAAGAATCCAGAAATATCCGCAACGTCACACCGGCTCTGTTTTCTGTTATTTTCGCAACAGTTACGCTGCTTTCAGCCTTCATATTTTTTTACACTTCACACAGCAGCCGTCTTACTGTTGCAGTTAAATGATATTTTAAATATTTTTTTGATATAAAATATCATTTTAAGTTAATCTTACCTGTATGTATTAAAATACCGATTTGTACTCCAACATTTGTCAAACGTATATTCTTGTAAAAAAGCATCGTTTCTTTTTTGTCCCCCACTTTCCTCTGTCGTGACCAGAGAACTTATTAATACTCATACTTTACTTTGTGTGCGCTCTTTTGGTGTTTATATTTATTAGCTTGTTCTTTTGCTCTTAGTTTACAACTTGTCTTAACATCAACAGTTTAACTATGTGTGTGCTCTTTTGGTATAAGTTGTCAGCTAGTTCTTTTGCTGATCATTGACTTATGATAGAGTCTTAAAACTACTTACTCACTAATACAATTCAAATTTAATATTTATGACATTTGTCATTTTAGCACCAAACAATCGCTTTTACAATTTTGCCAAATTATACTTTAGCTAAATTTTTGTGTCAAATCGGCTAATGGTATTAAATTTTAGATAGCAATGAGAGGTACAGTAGATAGAAATAGAATAGAAACAGATAGATATAGCAGTGATTAATAACTTAGAGATTAATTCATTGAATGGAAATGAAGACTTAATACTATAATTTAATACATGTCAGCTTAATACAATAATGAATTATAATAATAATAATAATAATTCAATAATAAATCTATAATAATAATTGTAATAGTAATACAGCCATGTCAGATTTCGGTTTAACAGTTGCAAAAAAAAAAGCATCGTTTGGCTGTACCTACTTTTTTATTATTAAGAAATAAACACGGCAAATTTGTAGTACCTTTGGTAATATATAAGTTATTGTGAAAATAGGTCTGATATTGTATTCCACTTTATATGTGAGCTATCTATTGTTGTTCAACATGATTGTAATTAATTTATAAGCAAACTGTCAACTCATTTTAATATATAAATTACTTCCTTGTTTTAATATCTGTACAAAAATATGACACATTTTTAAAATACATGTAATAGTTTACCCATATATTATATAGTCAGATTCTAATTAAATGTCAAGAAACTATTTTTTTTTCTAATTAAAAAGAAATAATATTATAAAAAAAAATTAAGTAATACACTCAAGATTTTATTAAGTTCACGCGTTACCTTCATTGGATGAAACGCGAAAATTTATATACATATAAATAAAAATAAAAGATACTAACTGTGCCTGTAACTCTGTCCGCATGGAATTCCCCGTCTGGAAATAATGATTTTTTATAATTATTTACTGTACTGAATCTCTTATATATTCATTGGTAAAATATTATAATGGATACAGTGGTGGATAAATTTGTGTCGAATGCATTCACTATTAACATCATAAATGTTCTTATATAACTCCCTAAAATAACCAAATACATTCTAAAACCAGACCAGACAATATATCTACGTTTAAAAAAAATAATCATGTAAATCAGTAAAAAACATTATTATTAGATGATAATATGTAAAATAAAACGGATAATCTATTTTTAATTGAACTACAAAATGAAGCTATTCGTCAAACAAACATTATCGTCATGTTTGTCATTCATTAACCGAATAGACACATTAGGCTTGCGTCAATAAATGGGGGTTTTCGTCGAATTCCGCCTGTTCGATATATAAAACATCTGAATGTATCAGCAAATTTGTAATTTGGAATGAGTCATAACTGATAAAGTCTTATAAAAGCTTTATTACTGGATTTCTATATGATGCTTTAACTACAATTGTAACTGGCGTTAAATTATTTTACAATGATAGATTGATTCGAACGAAAGAGTCCACTGCTGGACATAGATCTCCCCGATTAAAGAGGGGAATTGCCGTTATCGCCATGCTTGGCAGGCGGGTTGACGATCGAAATAGGTTTTTGTGGTATTCAGAAGATGATGCTTCCCTGCTTTACCCTTTAGTCGCTTTTTACCACAACCATGGGAAGATATGGCGTGGTACTATTCTAGCCGGCAAAAACCGGAACATTTTTAGCCGGCACCATACGGTCCTATAATCTATCATCCTAATCCAACACAATAAAATAATTATTTTTAGAATTTTTTTTCTTCGCACTAATTCATGTCGATAACTGAACAACCCTTTTTATATACAGTCGCAACTCGACTATCTTCGTGGTCGAAACTTTTTCGAGTCGTGACTTATGTTTTAATAAACATTATAAAAAAATCTAGATCTAATAATGTAACGGTAAACCAGTTAAAAATAGCTAAGATGTACGTTTTGCGCCGCGTTCAGTAAGATGATTTTCCGAACCAACTTCTTTAAAAAATAATCGTGCTCTTTTAAATCGTTTAGAACACTGTCACTTTTTGTAGATAGTGATGGCTTGATTAGGGTTGGCGGCAGATTACAGCACAGTAGCTTACGGTTCGATGCGAAACATCCTATTTTGCTTCCTAAACGCGATCCCATCACAAATATACTTATCGATTTTTATCATAAATAAATATTTACACTAATTACTCTCGATGTTACGCTCAAATTATTTCTGACAGGAAAGTAATTCGAAAGCGTTTTCAAGCTTGCAATAGCTGTTTTAGAGTTTCGCCTAAACCCATGTTTCCATATATGTCCGCTCTTCCGACAATTCGAGTGAATCAACCTAAACCTTTTCTAAAAACAGGAACCGACTATCCAGGCCCTATTCCTATGTTAAGAGGATTTGCGAGTGGTGTTTATTCCATACAAACGTAGTTCCCTGTTTACGTTTTGATTTTTTTTCCATAAACAAGTTATTGTAGATATTATAAGACTAAGAAAAAATGCTCGATTTTACAGTCGTTTTCAGGCGTTCATCCAAAAAGTTAGATAAATAAAAACAAAAAAAGTTTTCTTATTTTATATTAACTGAAAGAAAATTAAAAATCGGTTCAGTTTTGGTGTAGGAAACGGTACTACGAAGTGATATTCTCATCTATTTTGCAAAGGCAAAATCAGCCGGAGCTGAAGTTGCCCCTTTCGTGTTTTATAACTCTTTTATTGGGCCGCAACGTGATGAATAGATTTCTGAGATACCTACTTTTCAGATTTATCGCCCACCGCATATCCTCTTAGTGAGTTAATACCGAGGTGCGCATTACGAAAAGGCCTATATCTGTTTATTTAATTGTTTTGTGAAAGTTCCATTACTAAATTTAACACTGTTATGTTAACACAGAAATAGGGCCGCGGCCTTTGATTTCGCTTAACTCCAGCTGTTAGCCAGGTTTTAGAGTTAAAATCGGTTATTTTTAACTGTATTACGCGGTGCTCCGTTCGTTCGTTGCAATCCCCTGTCTTGATTTGTCGATATTCCCATCAATATTATTTATTAATTAACTTAATAATTATAAATTAATTAACTTAATATTGCAAAATATTTAATGAACGTTAGAATAACAGTAGTCGAAGCTTCTATAGATCGTTTCTATACTAACAGTAACAATATGGATCTTTACTAAATTACATATAACATAAGCTCACGCCTGTTATCCCCGAAGGGTTAGGCAGAGGTGAAATAGCGAACAACAACACCCACATTTCGCCGAGCTTAGTTCCGTCCAAGATGTGACAGGGGGCGAGCCTGTCGCCATATCGGGCACAAATTCCAAACTCCGAGATGATATTGAGTAGAAAAACCCAATACCACTTGACCCGACCCGGAGAATGAACCCGAGACCACAGAACGGCAGTCACACCGTAATACAACTGCGCCACCGAGGCAGTTAATTAACATTATGTTAAAAAGATTTTGAGTTTTTAATTTTCAAAAGCCCCAGAGCTCTCATTACGAACTTGTGGATTGGCACGACTATTATTTATCAGTAAAATTCACAAGAACTTAATAGAATAAGAAACAATAGTTAATAGTCAAATTAAAATAAATAGGATGTAAAATATGTTACATTTCTATAGTAGGTATCTGCTTAATCTAGTAAGATAAGATGAAATATTGTGTAGTCACATGTAGAGCACGCTTCAAACGTAAGTAGTCAGTCAATTAAAAGTTGTTCCCTTCGCTCTGTCGTGTAGCTATAGAGTTTCATATCGGGCCCGTGTAATTTAATATAAGCTCCGGAACTTTTATGTATATTAGATTCGTTTATTATATATTCAAAGTAAAGTTAGATTTTTGAAATAAATATTTCGAGGAATACATATTTATATCGTTTAGAATATAAAACTAGAATAGAAAGTTACAAATAAGTTACAAAAATTTTGAAAATAACTAATTATTTATTTTCTATTATCCGCGGCTGCGTCCGCGTTTTGTATATTATCCACTCCTTTTTAATTTTTTTTTATACGAAACTCTAATTACTTTCCTAAAAATTTTTTTAGTAAGTAAAAATATTTTTCATAAATTCCAACACCTGCCAGTAAAACTGTGCATTGAATCGGATTTATTTATAGTTTTATAAGTTTAAATTCTTTTACGCGGAACCCCTATTAATACAGCTATCTAAAAACAAAAAGTCCCGTCAAAATCGGTTCAACCGTTCCCGAGATTACCCGGAACATACAAACAGACCTTATAGACAGAATTTACCTTTTATAAATAATATATTGTTTACGATTTTATGAAATCTATACTAATTAATTTAAATAAAGTGACTGTTTGTAATATGAAAATAAAACTATTTCAGTAAATACATATGAATGTATATACGGCACCTAAACTAAAAACACAATTTTAAAATTTTAGTCTGTCTGTTTGTTCCAGCTAATCTCCGGAACGGCTTGACCGATTTGGACTGAACTGTTTTGGTAGATAGTTGAAGTTACTCCGCGTAACTTTTATTTTCGAAAATAATTAGTTTCGTATAAAAAAAAATTAATATTCATAAAATTATGAATAAAATCCGACTCAATGCAGTCTGAATTTACGAGCAATATCTTCATTTTCTTATAGTACCAAATTTTTGTTAAGAAATCCAATTAGGGTCCTGTGTGAATGGGGTAACACCATAAAAACATTATTTTCCAATAATTATTACGCAGATTGTGAATATATGAAACGCGGGCAGAGCCGCGGGCACACAGCTAGTCAATAATAAATATGCTATAAGACATAAAAAAACGTTCAGAATATATGAGAATTGTTATATATATTGGGAGAAATATATTATAACGAAACAATGTGATTTCTGTTACAGGCGTTTATTTTGACCAGACCGTAAGAACACAAAGCCGCCAACATGGACGCGATCAAAAAGAAGATGCAGGCGATGAAGCTGGAGAAGGACAATGCCATGGACAAGGCAGATACCAGCGAACAGCAGGCTAGAGATGCCAACCTCCGTGCCGAGAAGGTACTAACTAATTCAGTATTACTTTCATAAAGAAAGGACAAAATAAAAAAGACAAGTCAAGACTCAACCTTAAGACTGGTCTTTGTTCCGCCTTTCTTCAACTTCTGGACCTCTTCCTAGACTCCTGGCCAGAAAGCTGTTTCCCTGACGACAGAGGTGCCACCCTTGAAGAAGACTCTCCTCCAGATCCGCCATCCTTGCTCCTAACTCATACATCGCCTGCTTGAGAACACCCTCGATGTTCTTTGTGGCAACCGTCACAGCGATGGCTACAATTTCCGCCAACGTATCCCGCACATATGATTCTGCCGGGGAAAGATCGCCCAACTTGTTAGGTACCCTCTTAGCCATCTCCACCTTATGTGGATCAAGTTCTTTCCGAAGCAAATTTTTGTACGCTGCGCGTTTATCGCCACCCTAGCGCGCGTTAACTCTGTGGAGTCATTCTGCACCAGTAGTGCCTTCATCGCCTCTTTCAAATCACAGGCCGAGTCCTTGAGGACTTTACGGTAAGGGTGGCGAACGAATCTCGATCAAATCGACCACGCCTTAAATAAAGCTTAAAAGCACCCATAACCGTCGAGCATGTATGAAAGTGCTCATGAAAGCAGAACAAGCGAAAGAGATGTGTCAAGATCGTAGCAAGTGGAAGGACGTAGTCACTGTCTACTCCCACGGAAGAAAGGAGTGATATTATGTATGAATGTATGTACAGTATCTTGACATAAGAAATTTCAGGATTAGCGCAGAAATTTAAATTAAATGTTTCGGGCAATGCTTCAGCGATCTGCCTCGAAACTATTATCATATCATAGGATAATAATATGTATTATCATTTCAGGTCAATGAGGAAGTCCGTGAGCTCCAGAAGAAGCTCGCCCAAGTAGAGGAGGATCTTATTCTTAACAAGAACAAGCTCGAGCAGGCTAACAAGGACCTGGAAGAGAAAGAGAAGCAGCTGGCCGCCACTGAGGCTGAGGTTGCCGCCCTTAACAGGAAGGTGCAGCAGATTGAAGAGGATCTCGAGAAATCTGAAGAGAGGTCTGGTACAGCCCAACAGAAACTCCTCGAGGCTCAGCAGGCTGCTGACGAGAACAACCGGTAAGACACTTTAATTACATCACTGCTGGGATCATTAATTATTGAAGTGAAAATTTCTTTAGCGACGTTGAGCGTTTCTCGGTAAGGGAAAAACTTATAGATTCGCGTTAACGTTATGACGTAAGCTGCAGACATGCGACAGTATCTCAAGTGTAAGATGGCTTTTAAGTCAGAGATAAATAATAAAATTTACCCGTACTCTTATCGTATATTTTGATTATGATTAAGCTATATGAAAATGTAAATAATTATTGCTCGGAGAATTCAGACAATTCGCAGCAGATGTTCTCCCTCTGGATGCAATTTATCTTACTACCAAATTTTATCGAAGTTTTATCTGTGGGTTAGGTGTAAAAAGTTAACAGACAGACAGACAGAGCTAGATGATGCCCGCGATTTCGCCTATGTAGAATTAGTACTTCGATTACCGTATTTTTATTCTAAAATTTTATTAATCTACAAACTAATTTAAAAAAGATTAAAAATGTTATCTGAAATATTGCCAAAAAGTTTCTAAACTGTCGAAATGTGTTCTGTATTCTATTCTGAAGCCCCGCAAAGTACTTTTTCTCAAATATCTTCAATGTACAGATTGTTCCGTTAGCCTTTTATTATATGTAAAGATAGATAGATTTTATTTGTACATATGAAAGATTTTTGGAAAACGTGAAAATAAAATGTGGCTTTAAATTTATTACATTTCTATTTTTTTTTCACTATTTATTGATTATGTTATTATGCGTACGCTTCACTATTATGGTTTTTTTTATTAAATGAAACTATATGACCCCTATTCATACATTATATAAATATATATATGTGTAATACTAGATGTTATTATAGAGTATAAACTACTACCATACTGAATTTCATGGAATTCGGTGCAGTAGTTTTTGCATAACTGGCAAACAAATTACTAAACTAAACGGAAAAAAACATTTTAAAACTATCAAAATGTGTTCTGTTGTCGATTCTGAAGCTCATCATGGTATTAATTCTGAAATATTTTCAATGTACAAATTTCGTCACTTTAGGCTTTTATGATAAGTATAGATTTGATGTCGATATACGTTCAAATAAATCATATATTGTGTTGGAAATTAGATATATCATAGGATAGACTTAATATTGAAATAAAATAATAGTTTGACAAGTAATATACGTTTTTTTATTTAATTCTAGTATGTGCAAAGTATTGGAGAACAGGGCACAACAAGACGAAGAGCGTATGGACCAACTCACCAACCAGCTGAAGGAAGCCCGTCTCCTCGCTGAAGACGCTGACGGCAAATCCGACGAAGTAATTAACCTATATTCTTCATCTTTCTTAATGGCAATCTGTGTATTAGATGATTCTGCCAAAGTCTTCATGTGGATAACATATTTTAGGGAGATCCTAAGAAAAAGGTGGCTATATTGTTAAGAACTTATAAAGATGTTGTAACTTTTTAGAATTTTCAATACACTTCACCAACTAATAACCAAACTATATAACGCGTAACAACCAACAAAATTACATGTACATAATGTGGGGCAAAATAAGAAAGGTAATTAATTAAACACAAAAATCTTCTACAAGATAGACTTAGATCCCGCTATGTTTGAAATAATCTGTCTCACGTAGGTACTTCATAATTGAGTCGTTTAAAATGCACTTTTGCTTCCTTTTTCAACCTATATGAAATTCTCAGTCTACTCATTGCTAATTGAGCAAGCTATCTGAATGATTTGAGGTTAAAAACCAAACTTCGTTTAAAAATCGGCTACAACTTTAAACTAATGAAGAATATCAGCCTCCACCACATTTGCGTGACGGCGTTTGATTTGAGACGAATTATCTGTTTTTAGTTTTAAGACTTGTGCCTTTTGATGATCAGGTATCGCGTAAACTGGCGTTCGTTGAAGACGAACTTGAAGTTGCTGAGGACCGTGTCAAATCCGGTGACGCTAAGATCTCAGAACTTGAGGAGGAATTGAAGGTAAGTAATCTTTACTAGAAAAAGTATCTAAATGATTTTAAATGATAAATTTAAAATTGACGTTACATTGTATCTTATAATTACTAGGTCGTTGGTAACTCCCTCAAATCACTGGAAGTATCCGAAGAAAAGGCGAACCAGCGTGTCGAAGAATTCAAGAAACAACTTAAAAGCCTCACCAGCAAACTGAAGGAAGCGGAAGCCCGTGCCGAATTCGCTGAGAAGACAGTCAAGAAACTGCAAAAGGAAGTCGACAGGCTCGAAGGTAGTACAAACTTAATCTAACCCGTCCAATAAATATTAATAACTTCTTAAATTCCATAAGTTAAACTAAAAGATAATAATAACATAAAATAAAAAAGCAATAAAAGAAAGAAAAAAGAAAACTATTTTCAAAATTCTAAACATTAATTCGGAATGTCGATCAAATAATTTACAAATATAATAACGAATTAACCAATCGAGAATACTATGGCTTCTCTAAAAACTGGCAAAGCTTTTTAATCAAAACTATCTAAAAATTAATTAAACTTCCAAAACTAAACTTCAATATTAAACAGGGTTTGAGACGAGAACGTAAGTTTTAGATACTATTTAATGGCAAAATTTTCCAGACTCATTATTCACCGAGAAGGAGAAATACAAGGCGATATGCGATGACTTGGATGGCACTTTCGCTGAGCTGACTGGATACTAACCATACCTCATTGCACTTACTCTATAAGATAAAACCGTCCGATTCACACCCACATTTAAATTATATATGTATCATTACATTTAAAAAAAAACTATTGCTTTAATATATATGCCTCAAATCACTTCCACCGTGATGTAAATTTTTACATCCGCAAGACCATTGAACTCGATCGGAGTTTCAAAACGGTTTCGATCATCATCCACACGTTTCAGGTTTATCATATTCTGTATCTATTTAACGCGTCCTAATCCTTTCATCGATGTTTAGAGGATTGTCACAAATAAACGACCTATTGACGTACAACATACTCTATGGTAACTGGAGTATTTGCTGTCAGTCCTTTAGAAATCGTAGTTGTTTTAGGCCCTGCTTTTATGTGTTGTGATTAACATATCTTTCGTTTTACGTCTACCGTCGTGGACCATTTACTTCCCAGGTACTGGTAACCGTTTAATCACTTCAATTCTTCTATTTAAAGCTAATTCATTAAACTTTGAATAAAAAAATAAAAAACTTTAATAAACAAATAATTTCTCCTAATGTTCTAATTCCCTTCAAATAAGCTATTCATTATTACCTATTAAATAAACATTATTGTCTTCATATGAGTATCTAACTCTATAGCAGATGTCTCTTTCAAAATTGCTATTTTCATCTACCCAGCGGTTTTTATTGGGCTATGAAAATATAATGATTTTTTTTATAAATAAAACGTACAACTAAAATTCTGGTAAAAAAAGTTTACTCAAACATGGTTTGCAGTGGCCATGTACAGTACAGTAATGATATATCTTAAGTATGAAATATGTAGCAAAATTTAATTGTTATTATGTATGTTATCAGACGAGCTCGGAATCAACAAGGACAGATACAAGAGCTTGGCTGACGAGATGGACTCCACTTTCGCCGAGTTGGCTGGTTATTAGACGCGCCCCGCACTCCATAAACTTATATATAATTACACAACACAATACAACAACAAACAAACACACAGACACATACACGCGCAGCTCAGCTGAATCACAGAACACAGTCACAATATTATTACAACAAGATCCAAATTTAATTTTGTTTGTAAAAGTGATGTAATGATATTTATTAATACTTTATGTAAATTTATTTACGATTTTCAATAAAAATTAATTTGTAACAAGTTCATTTTTTGTATGTCCCTCTCACCACAACATTCATGATTCTTAAAATAACAGTTTTTATTTATTTCTGATGCTGTAAGAAAGGTATTGGATATGAATGTGGACGGTTACATGGGAAGGGGAAGACTAAAGAAAAGATGGATGGACTGTGTGAATGATGATATGCTTAGGAAAGGAGTGAATGCGGAGATGACAACAAATAGAGAGGAATGGAAGACAAGGAAATGTTGCGCAGACCTCAAATAAAAATGGAAAAAGGGTAGGGAGATGATGATGATGAGCTGTGACTGCGATTTCTACCGCATGACGTTGAGAATATATGCAGTATACTTTCTTCTGTATTAAAATCAACCTCGCTGCCATTTTTTTATGAAGTCTGTTTTATAGTTTAAGCGTGACAAGTTAACAGATAGACATCTAGAGCTAGCTTTGGACGGTGACAGACCAAAGATCCCTGTCATCTGGTGGTCGTGACTATCAACAAACTTGAATTCGGTTATGGTGACCGTCATTTTCGACTGTCACCGTCATTATTGGATATACATATATCAACGGTCACCATCATTAATTAATATACCTACTCTAAGACTGGTTACAACCACTAAATGCTAGGAACGATCAACTGTCACCGTCATCCGTAGACATGGAAAGTACGACAATCGGCACCATAAATTGATATGTTACGATATCTTGTGATATTTTCTAGAAAGAAGGTTTATTCTTAATAGTAACAATTATTCTCAAAATTTAACAGGTTAAGTCAAGTCACTTTCACCTTGAATTAACTTCAAATTAATTTTAACCTCTGAAGGTTCTGAAGGTGTGGCTTATGTTTATGAAGAAATTTCTTTTGTCTTCTATTTTCCATTATTCATATAATTCATCACTAAAGATATTTCTCGATATAGTTTTTTATAATTAACAAAAGACAGCATCATCCACCGCGTTCAGTAAGCTACAACGATAATAAACACGGTTTTTTGAATTTGAATAAATGTTCAACGCAAAGTCAACTAACGTACAAAACCAATCACAGAGTATACCTCCATATTAAATCAACCATTCGTATGACGTCTTTCAAACCGGAAGTTCTATTTGACCCGCGAAACATCAATTGTCAAATGACGTACTTCCGTTAAAAAATGGCGACGGCTCGTTCGGAACGCATGCGGGTAGGAATGCGCGAGGCGCATGCGTGACTACCCTCCCAGTTCAATCGATAGTGCAGTATCGAAACAGCCTGTTGGGCTCACGTTATTTTCTCGCTGCGGTCGAATATATTACAAAGAATTTTTAATTTTTATCCTGTGACTCGGTGAAAAAATAAGTCACAGTGTCGGTATCAAGCAGCGTACTCCCCGGCGCCATCATAATGAAGAAACTGGCATCTCAAGAAGGACTCGATATATCACCAGTCGACCCTTGTACGTACTAATAATAACAATTTATCAACCCACTTAACCACTCGGGTGATTATTATAATTTGAAATTTTTTCCCAAAACCTCATACGTTCTTCACAGACGTTGTTTTCATATCATTGTGGTTAAAACTCGGATTTTTTTCCAAAATGCGCAGTAAAACAAATCTCGGTAAAGGCTTATTTCTTTATTCTTTACTATTTACACGAAAAGTACATGCGTAGCCTAATGATTATTCCTGTAAATATATTCAAATGTACAGAAAATACAAGAAAAATGAACCGAAAAAAGATAATCTATAAGAAACAGATTATTTTTAAATTAATTAGTGTTTATTATTTTATTCAAAAGATTGAAAAAAAAATATGGAAATGTAGCATAATCATATACAATTTCAATGCATGTACTTTGGTAAAGATTCTATGTATGATAAAGTCCAAAAAACTCTCTAAAAAAAGGTTTTTAAATAACCATATAAGTAAAAAGTAAAATTATAAATCCAGTAGTTTTTAAGGAAATATGTCTCGTATGTTATAAACATAATAATTAAAAAATTAGCAAAATCAGTGAAACTTAAAAGGTAATGTAACCAACAGCTTAAAAACAGATTCATATAGCGCGTACTTATTATCAGCGATTGATATAAAAACGATTACACTTGAGATAACGATCGAAAACATTCTCATTATACTAACGTTCCACGATCTCTCATACTCGACTATATTACATATAGTAATATGGCTTATAATTAATATAATAATTAATATAATAAACGTATTAATATAATAAGCTATAACAATATGGCTCAAATAGTTTTTTATGCCTTACAAAAAAAAGTAAAATAATTATAAAAACAAATGAATCCATAGAGAAATAAAGCAGAGTACCTGTAAATTTATTTTTATAATTTTGAAGCGATGATTGCGCAGTTGGTAGTGCATTCGAGTTCTGCGTCGATGGAAGTAGGTTCGAACCCACCTATCCAAAATTATAATGAGGCTAAATTTCCGGAGGAAACCATAGCATGATGGTAGGGCATTTTTTTAATTATGTCCGTCTGGATAGCAACTATTCTCAAGTTTGAATAAACCTGTCGCCAAACACCAATACGCGTGTTATGTCAGCATCACTTGAGACTCTAAACCTCTAAACTTAGTGTGTTTATCATCTTAGACCACATTATCACTTAACATCAAGTGAGACTGTGGTTGAAGCGCTGAGTCTTAGACACTTAGACAGTATAAAAAAATATTACGAAAACATTTTTTACAAGTTAGAACAGAATTCATAAAAATCCATAAATTAAATTATGAAAGACTAGATACAGCCGTGACTCCGCTTACATAAAACTATTAGTAATTTTATTATTTTATTCCTAAAACAGTGATTCAGGTCTAGGTTAGGTTAGGTTAGCCTTTCGCGGTGCATGCACCAGTTCGATCCCGTGCTTGCTCCAACTTGGTGGCGGGAGGTACCGGGGGGTTTAGTGGGTAGTGGTCAACGGCGCTTCTCGCCGCGAGTCCCACACTAATCCTATGTGACAGCCTCTCGTACTTACGTGCGAGAGACTGTCACACATCTTCAGACGCGTTTCAGCCAGATCTGGAAGGGGGGTCCCTATCAGATCTGGTTGGACGGCTAGTGCGTAAATGCATTCCCCTCAAAAAAAAGGGGTGGTTAGCCTGTGGTGATTGTTTTGAAGACTTCATTGAATATCGTCTTCATAACTATTCTATATATTAGATATATAGTTTTAAAAGGGTATAAAAAATCTGTCCATAGAATACATCTGACATAAAGAGAAGAAACGTTATATCTGGTTCAGTGGCTTTAGACTCATGAGCAAACGGACTTGCAAACAGTCACATTGCCTGTGATAATATGTATGCAATATGTGCATATCAATCATGAAAAAAGTCACTTACAACAGTTTGTAAATATAATTGTAATTTTTTTTTCAAGTTTACGCCATGACTCCATGGTCATATTGTTACGAGACGTAATAAAATATGCATTCTATAATGCTCTCCCAGCAATGCATGGTTGACGTCAGAATCAAGGTATACTGATACTCCATATGATAGAAGACGGTCTTCATAAGACATTGTTTAATATGCACAGTCTTTGTTCAAAAGTGTATTTATAATAAAATCCCTTAAAAATAGTGCAAACGTATCGCTATGCGATTTAAAAACTAATGATTACTAAATAAAAACAAAAGAAAACAGGTCGATAAACACAGATTTTTAAAAATCCTGTTTTATTTTTGCCTGTGTATAAATATAAAATAATTTGTTAGTTAATAATTTTATGGTATTAATAACTAGTTGTTTTTTGTACGGATCGATTAAGTGTAGATGAATTCACAATTTTCAAATTTTCATTTCGAGTTGCTTTCCACTATTGACATAATTCATTGAAAATTCCATAAACAAATAATGTAATTCCAAATAAAGTCTATACAATAACGTATTAAATCTTTAAACTGAAGAAAATAAACAAAGGTTAAGGGTTGACGTGTGGTGTTTTATTAGCTAATTTTGTTACGTGGCCACACAGAAGTCCGATTAGCACGGCAATTGAAATGAGTGCTAATTATGGTACACTTATAGTTGTTATATTATTTTATTTCAATTGGCTTTCGTGAAATTAGCCAGTTAATCTAATGACTCAACCGCAATACGTTATAATTTCAAATAACTTTTAATGCCATGTTATATGAATATTTTATTTCTTAACCCCGAATAAAAGTAGATTCGTTTGTAATAATAGTATATATATATATATATATATATATATATATATATATATATATGATAATTTATTTATAAAACTAGCTGGGTGCTTGCGGCTGCGCCCGCGGTTCATATGTTCTTCACTGCCTTTTAATTTTTTTATACGGAACCCTAATTGTTATCCTAAAAATTCTTTAGTATTAAGATAAAGTAAAAATATATTTCTTATAAATTCAAGCACTTGCACGAAAAAACTGTGCATTGAATCAGATTTTATTACATTTTATGAGTTTTATTTTTCAATAACAATATGGGTAATATTACGTGGAGTAATTTCCGCTATCTACCAAAAATGTCTCGTTCAAATCGGTTCAACCACTCCGGAGATTACCAGAAACAAACAGACAGACTGGCAAAAAGATTCAAAATTGTATTTTTAGTATCCTTTAGGTATCGTATATACATTTACATGTATTTGGTAAAAAAAAGGTTAATTTATTATTACACACAGACACTTTATTATTACAATAATTTTATTTATTAGTATAGATGATAAGTAATAAAGGCTGTATGTATATGTTTTATAATTAGATATTCCGAAACCGGTGGTGGTCACTAGTTATAAACACAACAATTATTGATTTTTAATATAATAACTTTGTATTTAATATACACACATAAATAGGCTCACGCCTGTTATCATCGAAGGGTTTGGCAGAGGTGAAATAGCGAACTACACCACATTCCGCCGAGCTTAGTTCCGTCCCAGATGTGACAGAGGCGAGCATGTCACCATATCGGGCACAAATTCCAGACTCTGTGATGATACTGAGTAGAAAAACTCAATATCACTTGACCCCGACCCGGGGATCGAACCCGAGACCTCAGAAAGATAGTCGTACCGTAATACAACTGCGCCACCGAGGCGGTTGTATTTAATTAAGTAATTTTAAATGTGAAACTACGAGTGTAAAATTAATTATATCACATTTTTCAATATACGTTGTTTGTCTATAAAATTTTACTAATATAAATATGTACCATCCATACTTATAATGAAAGGCTAACGAGACCAAATATTATGAGGGGCTCCAGAATCGACTACTGCACACGTTTCGATAGTTTAAAATTTTTTTTTTACTGCTCGTCTGTTTATTCATTTATTCGCTAACCACGCGAAAGCTACTGAACCGATTTCGTTGAAAGTCGGTAATGACATGCACTGCATCCGTGCCGAGAACCTAGGCAAATTCCAAATTGTCTGAATTCCAAGCGGTTACGGCCGCGGGCAACGCTAGTACTAAATAAAGATAATTCTAGTTGTGATGTTTGAATAACAGTGACTTAATATTTTTCTATTGCGTTATTCTTTATTTTCTGTACTTTATTTAACAGTTATACTTTAATATAAATTTTAAATTCAATCTAAAAACTTATGATTTAAATCAAACACTAAACTATCTCTTTTCTTTGAAATAATAAACGAGTGTTAAGTTTTAAGGTTAATTACTTAAAACATTTTACTCCCATGATAAAAGCTTCTAAATTGACATACTTTTTCAATTTACGGCAAACATGTTTTTCCATGAAGAAAAATTATGTCGCCCTTCCTTTTACTATAGAGAATTGTTTTTTCTTCTTTTGTTTTGTTCGTGTGTCTTATTGTTTATTATGAATCATTTACTTAATAAAATTATGCATAAATTATGATTGGAACGTACCTTGTACGTGGTCCGATCCTCGCGTCTGTTAGGGGTTTACCTTTATAGTAACATCGCTCTAGCGTCCCCACCATCATCCCAACTCGCGATCTGTTAGACGAAAGCTTAAAGCATTTTCATTGAAACTTTAAAATATTTTTAGGATGTTTCATTTTTGTCAATAATCTCAGGCATGTGTCTCGAACTGGTTAGTAATAGTCTGATCTGGTCGGTAAGTTCATAAATACTCACTTATTAGAATAAGGAAAAAATCATTTTAATTGTTTCTATACACATCCAACAAAATTTCATACCCAAGTTCCTTTGCGAAAAATTACATAATATCAAGGAATCCCTTCCTTGGTGCGGTAACGTCATCTTTAATTTGTTACGTCACTTGTTTTCCTTGGTATAATGCGGGACAGGGACGTGCACGAACTGTCGAGGTAATTATGTTATAACTACCCTACAAAATTGGGGAGCAAGTTAGGGCTGATAGCCATGGTAACATTTTCTAAGGACTCGTCTATTTTACCTGTCTGTTTATTTAACAAACTATATTTTTTTATGTTAACCTATTCATTGTCCGACTAAATGGTGATATATATATAAAGTTTATTTATTTCATTTAGGTTACAGATTTATAATGCTACATTTTAACAAGGGCTGTCGAACTAGATAAAGTCAGGATACGATTTATAAATTAACATGGCCACCTCAGTTGGCCACAGAAGTTTCAAACATTTAGTTAGCCAAGATAAAACATTAACATGTCAAAATATTAAAGCTAAGCTTATAATTAATATATATATATATATATATATATATATATATATATATATATATATATATATATATATATATATATATATATATATATAAACATACATAAATGTTACTATTAATTGTGTAATTATATAGATATGTTGCAGCTTCGATTTTTTTCTTTTCATATGTTTCTGTTTTTTAAAGAGTTTATGTTTCTATTACTATTTTTTTTACCCGATACAATTATTACAATATGAATGAAAATAACAAGAAAGTACATATATTTTTTATGAATATTTCAAGAGCTCACGTGACTATTAGACGTGGCAACCGACAGCCCTGCACGCGACTGGAGTAGGCCACCAACGTGACTCAAAAAAAATAAGAAGACGGGTCGCGATATTAAACAGCAGTTCGTAGATATAGTAATTGAGATATAGTATATTTACGGGTTCTTATAATTACAACATTTTCTATTATCTCAGTGACATATATATATATGCGTATTTATTTTTTTCCCTAATTCTTCTAAACGGGTTTACAATCCGATCCTACACAACCAATTTCAATAAAGTCTGATCCTTGAAATGAAAGCCTGAATATTGGTTTAGTTTATTTAAAAAAATACTTTTTATAATATAAAGCGAAAGTTATCAAAATAAAATTCATTCTGAATTGGGTTGGATATACTGAATACATTATAGAATGGCGTAGGGTGAATATTTTAATACAGAAACTAACCTGATAAAAAAATTTGGTAAAATGTCATTTACGGCCAGTTTCAATATTTGTTCTCAATCTGTTTCTTCGATATTTTAATCCTTTTTCCTTTAAAGTGTCCTTGTCAGCGATTAGTGAGAAAAACAGATATAGAGAAATTTTAATTTTTTAGTCTCGATGTTTACACCCGCTGTCAATGAATGTTGTTTTTATTTCAAAGTTAATTCTGTGAGAATTGGCTGCTTATGAACCTTAGATAAGTTAATATTAAAGTCAACATTAAAACAATTAAACATTTTATAATGTTGACTTGTATTGAATTTATGTTGTATAATTTGACACGTAACGCCAATGGAGTTAAAACAACTGCGCCTTAGGATGCAAAAGACTGGTAGATGGTAAGACAGTAAAATGGTTATGGATTTATTCCCCAAAATCCCTCAAAAATAATCCGAGGCTTTATTTGTCTACGCTGTACTTTTATACTAAAAAAACTACTGTGTCCCGTAAAACTGATCGTTTCAAAATTATTGAGTTATTTTTCAGAAATCATACAACTTGTTATTAATATTTTACTACGCACCACCATCCATAATATCTAAATGATATTAAGGATCACTTGAACGCCATAACCATATAGCTCTGTAATGATGTCATTGGGTCCCTTTCCTAATCTGACGCAACACGAGGCCTAGCGCCTTGAGGCTTTTAGAATAAAATGGCGCGGAAATAATGAAATGTTGCCATATACTAAAAACTAAATAAAAACGGAAGAGCGGATGAAATTTCAACTAAAAAACTGTATACTATTGTTTGTTTTAAAATGTAATGTTAAAAAAAGTTATATAGAAATAGCGGCACTTGAATTATATCTTCGTTTTTAAAAAAAGTCACTCTTTAATTAAACTTTATAGGGATATTAATTTTTAACTGACTAACGCTGTTGACCGGAAAGCCTATATACACAGCGTTACCGAACATTAGGGCGAGCTTTAAAGCCTAGAAGTAATTAGCAAAAATGTGGTTTCGAAATAGTTTTATACAAAAGTCAATTTTATGCCCAGTGCATATGCTCTGTATATATAAAGTTTGTCACTGTCATTTTGTTAATGGCCGTCATTTAAAATGTATTTACTGAAATATAAGTGTACTAAAAATGTTTTAATCAAAGGTCTAAGGTTCTTCTTAGTTATTCTGGAATCATTAAGATACTTAAGTGTGTTCCGGCAGCATCACTTGAGAACCAGTATCTAGGCTTAGTGTGTTTACCATCCCGGACAACATCGTCACTTAACATCAGGTGAGATTGTGGTAAAAGCGTTGAGCCTATACCGTATAAAACAAAATTCTAAAGGCCGATCTGAAAATTTAAATATTAACAAATGTTATACTCAATTTGAGTTTTTGAAGGAAACCACCAAAATATAGGCAAGTAAAATGGTAGGCCAGGGTCGATAATTTTTAAAACAAAAAAAAAAATATAGTAGGGTGAAACACATTGGAAAAGAAAGAGAATCTAACAAAAATTAAAGCAACAAAAATAACAGTGTGTTTGGGACATAAAAAGGTAAGTTTTCACCAAATTTTAGGAAAAAAAAACGAAAATCTTGGCTATTTCAATTTTTGACATAAATTTTGAAGTTATGTGAAAAAAACTGTGAACACAAACGTTGTAGATCTTTTTATTACCTATAACTTTGCTATTTAACTTTTTCCATAGGACTTATAGTTTTGTCGGAAATCGAGATAAAGCGTTTCTTACCCTTAAAAACTTACCCCCTTCCATTTTTGTAGTATTCTCTTCCTTTTCCAATAGGTTTCAACCAACCATTGCTTTTTTTTCACTTCTTACCATTTTCAATGGCTTCAGCCCTGGTCTAGTACTTACCTTACCTGGCAACATCAAATCCAATAAAGTTTAATAAAAGAGTACCTCTGAAAGGGTTCCTATTAATTTTTACATAACGGTAGCAATTACTTCTAACTGGCTTTTATCAGGAAAGGAAAATGGTTCTTAATAAAATCTTTCTGTTCCCCAAGGAACGGCGTCAATTACTTTTTATGTTGCAGGTTTCAGAAAAAGTATTGCTATGAAAATTGTGTCAAAGTAAAATAAAAATATATTTTATACTTTATTATCGAGTTATTATGTAAGAATCTATAATATTTTCATCGAAATGTCCGGTTTTATTAGTAATATGTAGCACATTAAATTTATAGGCAGCAACAAACGTTCATATTGTGAATGAAACAGATGTCACTAAGAATTTCAATTCAGTTACAAAGTTGAATCACCCCACTGGAGATCTTTGTCATTTGTATCCTTATCCCCTTATCTGCCTTCCAGACCAGAAGAGTCTGATAGTCGGAATCATCATAGATACACGGGATATTCTGTCTCGTCACGAATAAAGAATCTCTTCCTTTCTATGATATGACCTATAGTCACAAAAAAAAATACACGACATGTTTATGGGATGAGTAAATAAAAATTCACGCTGAACACCGCGACTACTTATTTCTAGAACCTAAAACAATTTAAGCTCCACCATCACTCCTATTTACCCACAAAATTGTAGTACTGACTCCGTTCCGTCTACACAAGGCGCCCCAACTCACTTTTTAGAAATAACAATGCAGTTTCGACTGGCTTTTTCTTGACATTGTCCTTCCTGACATTGACTTCTTTAATATTTCGTACTATACACGAAAATACCAATAAATATACCCTACCCTAACAACGTATGTACCCTATAAATGACATTAAATAAATAAATAAAAACTTATCAATAAATTAAAAAATCATGTTTAGATTTCGATTGCAGAGAATTATGCAAGATCTATAGACTGAGATTATTTTTATTAGGGCTCTGGTTGTATGAACTTTGAGAAATCGTGCACCATTTTTATTAGCAGGGCAGTATCAAGGGCAAAGGGCGTTTTCAACTACGCCCTTTAGAGATTGTATCGAGAGTTTAAACGAATGAGAAATTTTGTTTAAAATCAATTTTACATTGTACAAACTCAAGGATAAACGTGTTTAAAAGATGCCCCATATGATTTACAGGTTTAAAGATGCCCGACGTAACATCATGTGTCTAAATTCTTCTATCATTGAACGATAAATTGGTAAACGGTTTATCAGCTCGAACAATGTTGATGATTATTTTGTGTATTTATGGAATCATCTGGGCGATTTTTTGTGTATTATTATTACCTTATATTAACAATTGAATGTTTAAGATATTTAATGTGTTGATAGTTCGGAAGAATCCCTTACAGTCACGGTTCGTTCATTGATGTAATGAATGAACATACTAAATGTATCATATATGTCGTGTTAAACATTAGTTTTATATATATATTATCTATGAAATCTTTATCCCTCACAATCCAAGAACTATCACAAAAGTAGGTTTTCCCCATCCTATTCAATTCAAGGATTCTTTCTCTTTATCTATTGTAAACGAACAGTAATAATCCAAGAGCCAAGCTCACGGTAAAATCCTGTCCTTTATATCGAGCAAAACCTTTTGTATTGTGATTCATATCTATTATTTATTGTACCTAGTCGTGGAACCAGTTTCGACCATGATCATTTTGATAAAGAAATATTGATAACAGGGTATAGGAAGAGTCGTATAATTTGTACAGAGTTTTCAAAAGGAACAATGGTCATTTGGGAACACGAAAGAGATTAATATTTTCTGTAATTGCTGCAGTAACGTCACGTATAGAAAAGATTAAGTAACTAGATAGATATATCTAGTGGCGTAAATCTATTTATGGCCTCGAATGACGCGGATACTTGCAGCTCGAGCGTTTCGCCAAGGCCCAACTAGAGTCTCGACGTTGGCTCTAATAATATTATTAGTGGGTGTTTCGATGATGTTATTGTGCTCTAGGTATATAAATTTATTTCTAAATAAATAGGGTAATATTATTTTCTTCTTCGAAGTTATAGTAATTGTTTAATTTACTAGTTCCGACGAGGTTATATTTAAAACGTTGCTTATTTACCAAAAACATGTAGGTATCTACTTACCGTTTATTAGGGTTAAAAATGACAACTTTTTAATTGAATATATATAGCAGTAGAATCAGTAAAAATGTTATTTTCTCTTGTTAAAACTGTGGAACTTTTATTCTAAGGTGCCACAAAAAATCCCTAGAAAGTTCCACCAAGTTAGCTGCCGCTTTACTAGAGCTTTGAAGTTTGATTTGATTGTATTTCCTATTATTAATTAAAGATTCTCATTAAACTTTATACCTAATGGAAGTAGATTGTTATTTTTTACATACACGACTACACGTCTCTCTTCCATAAGCGTAGGCAGAGACTACATCCTTCCACTGGCTACGATTGACACACGTTATTCGTCTACTTTCATAAGCACTTTTGACCTGGCTTTTCTTCAGAACGTCCTCGGTCTGGTCGAGAAACTTTCGCCTAGGAGGACCCTTACCAATTTGGCCAGTCACACTCGTCTTGTAAATTTTGTTTTGTCAATCTTCTCTCATCCATCTTTTATACGTGTCCGAACTAATTATTAACGGAATTTTCAGATACATACATATCTATCTACATATATATCTACTTTCTTTTAGAGATACGTGTTTTGTGTGGCTTGAGGTTTGTTTTAAGCCTGAGATACTATTTGCAAATCGTCTGGTTTGTAATAAATCTCAGTTGTATCTCCACGGTCGTGACATTGTTTTAATAAGGTCATTCGGTGCGCTCAGACCAATATCGATGTGTTGGTTACAAGCTTTGTTTAATTTAGTTCAAGTTTTATGTAAACATAGACCGTTTTTGCTTATTTTTGATGAGGTAATAAACAATGTTTTACTTATTATAGTCTAAGTTATTTTTTTTTTAAAGTTGTGCCGATGGTTTTAGGGAGGTTAGAGCTTTGCTTATATTTGCTGAGAAGGTGGGAGGGTTTGCTAACATGATACTTGAGTGGCTCCTTGTAAGATTACATGAAAACTCGCATACAAGAATAATGAACGTTTTTTTTACACGGTATAGCTCATTGCTTTGACTACAATCTTACCTGATGTTAAGTGACGATGTGGTCTAGTATAGTAAACACACTAAGACTTTTTTTTTGACGGGGGGAAATGCATTTACGCACTACCCTTACCCATTGCATTAGTGAGACCGAAGTCCCCCAATGCAATGGGTAAGGGGGCATGGAGTGACGAGTTCCGTGCCAGTGTGGGACTCACCCGGGCGTGAAGCGCTCGGAAATACCCACTAAAACCCCCCGGGGCCGTCCGCTGCATTTGGGATGGGGGCGACACGGGGTGGCTTTCGCAAGCACCGCATCGCCCCCTGAAACATACTAAGCATAGAGGTACTGGTTCTCAATTGATGCTACCGGAACATACCTATTCCGACAGGTTTTCAAACTTGAGGCGGGCATTATTAGTAAATGTTCTATCACCATACTATGGTTTCCTCACGATGTTTTCTTTCACTGAAAGCTCAGCCTGATTTAGAGTTGAATAGGTGGGCTCGAACCCACGTCCATTGACGCGGAATCCGGCCGCTAATTTACGCCTTTGGATGCTTTTATTATAGATTTATAAATTGTACCTCTTTTTTTGGTTAAATATTACAATAATACCTATATAATAATAATCGCAGACTTTGAGATTCTACTTTGTTTATAAACTAATAACGTTTGATCTAGAAAATTCTTAATCATTTAACAAACAGATGTTAGATATAAAACGAGAAGATAAATAAAAAATATAAAAACTAATTAAAAGATTTGATATAAGATGTTTCACTTTAAATTAAATATACGTGTACACACTTCAGAACTAAATCAAGCCCTTCATGAAGTCGATTTGATATTTTAAGAATTAGTTAATTGCAAGAAACATTCGTGCTCATTTAATGTCGATCGATATAAAAAATAAACGAGGAAACAAATAAAGAAAACAAATGCTATCACAATATTAAAATATGAGTCAACTTAAGCGCGATTTAGACATTATTTCTACATTCTTAAAATGATTTTATGTCAATGCTTGATAATCAGTATGCCAATGCCAATCTGCCACGAGTTCAAGTACCTCGGCTCACTCCTGCAAAGCAATGGCGAAATAGACCGGACGGTAAAGCATAGAATTAACGCAGCATGGATGAAATGGCGGCAGGTTTCGGCTACTACGTGTGATCCGCAAATCCCCTTTAAATTAAAGGGGAAGATTTACAAGAACATAATACGACCTGTCGTCTTGTATGGATCAGAATGTTACCCCATAAAGGTGATGGACGAAAGAAGATTACATGCAGCTGAGATGCGAATGTTGAGATGGGATGTGTGTGGGGTAACAAGAATGGACAGGATTAGGAATGAATATATTAGAGGAAGTTTGAAAGTGGCGCCAATAACAGACAAGTTAAGAGGCGGTCGTTTATCCTGGTATGGACATGTGATGCGCAGGGAGAAAGAGAATGTTATAAGAAAGGTATTGGATATGAATGTGGACGGTTACATGGGAAGGGGAAAACCAAAGAAAAGATGGATGGACTCTGTGAAAGATGATATGTTTAGAAAAGGAGTGAATGCGGAGATGACAACAAATAGAGAGGAATGGAAGAGGAAGACATGTTGCGCCGACCCCAAATAAAAATGGGAAAAGGGTAGGGAGATGATGATGATGATGATGCTTGATAATCAGTATATCAAATAGATAGTTGACTCTATAGTCCCTTGAACACATATTCTAGTTAAGGTGAATCTATAATAAATCAGATTTTGACACGATCTCAAATCAAATACATAATCGTTACTTTTTCAAGATTTCCAGAATTATACGTGGCCCGTAGACAGAGTAAACTACCGACAACGACGTGGTCAGTGGGTTACGGATAATGTCACTAAGCATCATTATGGTACTAACCCTCCACCTTTCTATGTATAAACGTGTTGGGAGGGTCTATTTTAGGTCCGTGATTATGTGTGTTTTACGGGATCGATGCGGTTTATTGCGTATCTCGTCTGGTGCTCACGGTCGTGATATTGATTCAATTAAACTTATTTGAACAGTGAATAGATTACTGATTTAGATGAGAAATAGGCTTAACACGAAGAATTTGTTTGAGCACATATAATTAGTTTCTGATATATATACTAGTGAGTAGTAGAATAATTAATGGTAGTGTTGTCGGATAACACGTCGATGGATATTTTGCATTATTGGTGAGACAAATAAATAGTTCGGCACACAGCGGTAGAATGTTTATATAAATTTTAATGACTCAGAATTATTTATATAATTTTGAAAAGATGTAGGGGGCTTTAAGTCTAAGTTCCCACCGGTCACGATACCACACTGGCTCGAATGGCGAGTTACAAACACCTCGCCGTTTTTATATATTCAGCGATGTGTCGTTACAGACATTAATAAGTCCCATTGGATCATAACTACCGTACATTGGTGAAAGGCTCATTCTATTTACACGTTAAGCGGCATCGCGATAATGAATTGTATATCTAAATAGTGGCGTAGCTATATGAGCCCTATATCAAGACTTGTCGAAGGGTCCTTTTACCGGATCGTAGCGAGGCCCAAATGGAGTGTGAACAACATTTTCAGAATTTTTGCTTTGAATTGTAGCTCAAATCTTTGATATGGCGGTAACTACGCTCATGGACCTTTAACAAGTAATTATGTGTTTAGTAAGTGTATTTGTTTGTTACAGCGGGCGAATGGCATGGACTACTGTTTTGGATGTTTGTTTGCGGTGCCTCTGGCCTGGCATTTGCGATACTCGCAGCGTTGGCCTGCTGGGTCGCTCGACGCAGAAATTCCCTGGCTCATAAACTTGGTTAGTAACTTTTATTAATTCAAATATTCCGTGCTTTTTATCAGACAAGTTCTTAGACGGAGATAGGCGGCGCTGGCCACAGTAGTAATACACGTTACTGCGACCTATTAGATCTATTGTGCTAACATACTTCAGATGTTTTTGGTATGGTAATGTGGGGTGTGGAGCGATCATTGGGGAGAATTAGATCATTTACATAAGAAACACTTTAGCACTTCTTCCGCACTTTCGGTTAATATCATCAAAGAAGATGGCATCATGCCCCTCTTAGAAAGTGGTTTTTTTTTTTGGTGTAGATAAAACATTATCAGCATAAATACGCAAGCTAGATAAAAGAGGAGTATGCACTACTATCATACGAGAATTATAACGATGTTTTCCCTGATCGGTGACGTCAACTTCCTTCGTCGTTTACGTGTAGACATCAGCAACCAATAATCGGTTGATGATATATTGCCACCAACTGTGCAAAGTTATTAATGCAGGGGGTAAACGCGGTCCAGACAAGGCGCTGGTGTTCCAACCACCGAGACGTGCGACTGCGGTACGCTCGCCGGGATCAGCCACGCACTACTTGAGGAAGTCACCATCGCCCACAGCTGCTGCACCTCCCCGCACCCACCTCCCCGCAACAGGCCCAGCAACCCCAGCAACCCCAGCCACCGCAGACGCCGCAGAACCCGGTTAGCAATCTCGTTTATTTCACAGAGAAACAAGTAATTTACATGAATCACTATGCTATAAATATGAGCTTCCTACTGAAGAAGTCATCACGATAAAATCATATGTGGATGAAGCGATGATTGCGCAGTGGTTAGTGCTGCCGGATTCCGCGTCAATGGACGTGGGTTCGAGTCTTCAACTCTAAATCAGCCCGAGCTTTCGGTAAAGGAAAACATCATGAGAAAACAATAATATGGTAGTAGAGCATTTTCTAAAGATGCCCGCCTGGATAGCTACTATTCTCAAGTTTGGAAACCTGTCGCCAAATACCAATATGTGTGTTCCGGCAGCATCACTTGAGAACCAGTACCTCTAGACTTACTATCATTCTGGACCACATCGTCACTTAACATCAGGTGACATTAAGCGATCACCATGACTACCTATAGGGTTTATCCGTAGTGGATGTAGCCCGGTATGATAATGCTGACTGTCAATTGATTCTTATCTATCGGCGGTTGTCGTTGTTATTGGAATGTATCAACTTACAAATGTACAGTCACTTTGCCGTACCAGCCTGAAAAAAATGTATATTTCCAACAATTTATAAGTTCTGGGCGCATTACTTAGCGTGTATACCATATACGGCAATATTGACACTTCAAATCAGATGAGATTGTAGTAAATCCTATACAGGAAGCAATAAATTCACCTTCCGGAATGTCCTTTTTGCTTGGCAATAGTGGGTCGTAGATAACCGGATGGGTAAGCTAATTGCTAATAATTCGGAGTTATTATTATGATTTGTATTTATAACTCAAAATTAACGTTTTCTTCTTTAGCCATCAACGAATAACAGCCCGAACACACCGACCTCACCGACAGAGCCGACACCGCTGAGCAAGGAGCTTGCCGACGCTCACGCCACGGAGAAGATCAAGCCCGTCGAACCGGAAAATAATGAGGGGCGGCTCGGTGATTTACACTTCAAACTCCGGTAAGTATTTTTCTTTTACAACAGTTGTCACAGAAGGATTTACCAGTGTCAGTATTTTTATTTCGATAGCAATAACATTAGATTTTTGTTGTCAACTAAAATCCTGTCAAAGAAAACTTACAAAGAACCACCAATTCAGGCTGACAATAAGTTCAAGCACTATGCCGAGCAGGTTTTAAATGATATTATTGGGTTGAACATCACGTGATGTCTGGAATTAAGGCCCCTCTTTGTGCTTAACGCCCCGCTAAAACTGAGTATAACAAAAAATTCTATCATTTTTACATAAAAACCTTTTTTAAAAAAAAAAACCTGATCCAGTTTCTTGTTCGTTCTTCTGGATTTTATTGTTTTTTGAACTGGTGGTAGTTTTTTTTAAGTTCATAAGCACTTTCTGGAACCAAAATTGAATAAAGTATTTTCTGTACTTTGATTATTTAAAAATATATTTTTTATAAAAATTTCTTTTAAAAATTATATGCTATTAAAATATATAAATAAATAAACATCAAAAATAATTTGTCAGCTGTTGCAATTTTGTTGCGTCAATATTTATAACAATTGAGAGAGTTAGCTGAAAGAAAACTGAAAATTATTATGGATCATCTGGTCCTTTCATTATAAAACAATATATATATATATATATATATTTATATATATATATATTTATATATTTTCTCAATTTGTTTGTTTATTAATTTATTTGCTCCCATAAAACAAAAGACAGGCATTTATCCTTGTAATAAATAAAAGGTAAATGGTATTCCTGTGACGCACCATCACCTCAAAACTACTGAACATATCGGGATGGGACTAATACCTATCAACGCAGTATTTTTCGTAGACAGGTATTTTTTGGATTCCACCGATCCTCTCTCATTTTTTTTATGATTTACTCTTTTGTACATTTTCCACTTCAATTTACGCTTATATACATTTTTTCCGCTAATAAAAACAAAATACTTATTTTGTTTTTATTACTCTTATTTTTATTGCTCTTACTTTTATTCATTTATTTGTTTTTTAAATTAGCTATAAATGAAACGTCATATGCACAGAACATATGAAACGCGGGCGGAGCCGCGGGCACCAGCTAGTATACATATATATGTACACACGGCTGAGTCATTATTACGTAGTCAACGATTAAAACATTAAACCACAAAATTTAAACGTATGGGTACCTGCAGGTAATTTTTCATGTACCTACATGATACATGAGGTAATAAAATATAATTCATAATGAAATGTCATCGCTAACGCGTATTGTGTGTCTGGGAAACGCCATCGCAAAATCAATAATCGCGCGCTCAGTCTGGGCCTCTGTTCTATATAGGCACTCGATTATGTACGTACGTACTACAATACAGGGTCGGACTAGGCCGCAAGGGTTCGGGTGGCTGACAACAAGCGCGAGATCCGAGACTAGTTGAGATACACAAATTGAGAAAAACAAAATATGATATTTAATTATCAACGCTGTAATAAATTATTAGGTATGGACAATAGCACATCAGGTTACCTTCTACCAGTATAAAAGGACCTCCCATAATAGGCGAGTTTCATATAACTCGAGCTCAGTTCAAGTTCAAAGTATAGTAACGTGATAGATATTCCAATAATTATTAATTACGTTAAACACACGTTTAAGAAAGGCGTTCTCTGTAAATTATTTGTTACAAGAGACTGATATTAATTACATAGTCTCTTCTCTAACCTCTAATGGGTTGTAGGTTTATTTTGTCTTAGTATTTAATATGTTGATTACCCATCAAAATGAAGCAATAGGAAGACATTAGGAAAACAATGAGAAGCTGGCGTAAACGCCAGGTTAGTGCTCAAGGGGTTAATACACATGTAAATTACACTTACATAAAATATCAACCATTGAGTGCTTGGTTACTTGGATGTCCTATTTTGTATTATGTACAAAACAATTCAAACATGTATGTTAAATATAAGGTGTTGGATATCTCAACCAGTAATAAAATAAAATAATAAAAATAACAAATAATATATAAATCTAGCCGATCAATTTTTTTTTTAAAAGAGGAAAACTTTCATCTAAACAGTTAATGACTCGATCGTAAAACCTGCTGTTCTCGTCATCCTTGATTAGATCCGACTCTGTGTTTAATATAATCAATGAGTCCAACAGTTCTTCCCCCAGTAGAGAGCGAAGTCTCCTTTTAATGCACTTCAGCGCTGATAATCTTCTCTCACAAGTCACTTGCGTTAATGAAATTGTGAAAATGACATAATATGCAACGTAAAAGGTGGTGTACGTGCTGATATGCGTGTATACTGTGATAAAAGTTTACGTGTACATGGTATGCAACTTTGACAGACGTCCAAACCACTTCTTGGAAAACACAAACTTATTTGCAAAAGATTTCAGTTCTATTGACAGCAAATCTCGATGGACATTTACAATTGTAGCGAGAGACTTTAGTGCGTCATTAGGAATTCCATTTTCTATGATTTTGTAGCCGCTCTATAACTACATATTAATAATTACATAAATACCATAATTATTACGTAATTACCAAGATCGTATACAAACAAAGAGGTACATGTCGTCCCGAAAAAGAGCGGAAGGTCTCAACAAAACGCTACTAGCAGAGAGGGGCCGGGGCTCCGTTGTTGCTACCTGTAGTCAATAACACAAAGGACCGCCATGCAGAACAACAATACCCCTAGCAGATAAACCTCGCCGGCCGAGGGTGACGCCAAGACGACCGCGCCGACCCTACACAATATCTGTTGACCATAAACCACATTGACGCAATGCAAGAGAAGATCAAGCGAATGGAATTCTCACTCGCACAGGTACAAATACAGATACAGGTTACAATACTGTATACAGAAATAGTACAGCTTTTGCAACCTAAAACACTGCAACCCGCCATCGCACTTACAGTAATTGAATTAAAGATCAACGAGTTGTTTGGATAACCTTCAAGTTCGCCCAGGACTAAAAATCGGCCACGGCGACAAGGACAAAAAACAACTTATGTCTTTTTTTATCACATAGGTAATATCATTTAAACATATCATGCAGTATATTAAATTATTTAAACATATCTGTCTGTCATATTAAGTAACATTCTGGGAGTAGTAATTCTATTAAGTAGATGCTATTTTGTTTTGTTTTATTCCACGTATGAGTGATATATGTAATTTGATTTGCGCGTGAGAGTGAAAGAGAGAATTAATGCGACAAGCTACAGTCATGAAAGTGGTTGCTGGAACGTTTTATAGTTTTTCTAGGCATAGTTAAAGGTTTCAACGATTAGAAGTTGAATCGGGACGACCACTATTAATGCTGCAGTTTTTGTGGAATTTATTATACCTATGACGCCTTTAAAACGTCATTATTATAAAAATGTTAATCATGCATCTGTGTTATCATCACGCTGTGCTGTCTTGTTTAATCTCTGTTGATATTCGAGTAAGTTCAGCATGATAGGTATTGGATTAAAATGGATCGTCGTGCGTCGTAAAAGTTTTAACTGCGACATTGGACGATAGCATTAAACCGGCGGTTTTATTGAAACAATACGTCTCTTCGTATAAAAATGTTATATACTTAGCAGTGAAAACCATCTTAAATTAGATCACTGGGGTACGCCTTTACACGATTCATGTTGCAGTCGACACGTGTACCTCTTGTGTGCATTAAAAATGGGTCTGTAATAAAATAACATTACTTTTTTATCGTGGGTCAGATAACTTTTAAAATACAATGGTCTTATTTATAAAATAGTAACACGGTAAAATGGCTTATATTAACTGGCTCTTGAGAAATGCCGCCGGAACACTCCTAGATGTAAGTATATTCGATGATGGCGTAGTGGATAATGCTGCCGCATTCCGCGTCAATGAACACAGCTTCCAGCCCGCCTATCCAATTCTAAAATCAGCCTGACCTTTCGGTGAAGGAAAACATCGTAAGGAAGCCATAACATGGTGGTAGGGCATTTTCTGATAATGCCAGTCTGCGTAGCGACCACCCTCAAGTTTGAAAGCCTGTCGCCAAATACCAATAGGTGTGTTCCGGCAGAACCATTTGAGAACCAGTACCTCTAGGCTTAGTGTGTTTACCATCTTGGACCACGTCGTGACGTAACATCAGGTGAGATTGTAGTTAAAGCACTGGAACAATACCGTGTAAAAAAAATTAAGCTAAGCGTATATAGAAAATATTTTTGAGCTGAAAACTACGGAATCTAATCGAAAAAAGAAACTTGCAGTGAAACTTAGTAACAGAATATACAAGTAGACTTTACTGCATAGCTTTATTACACGCGTATGAAAAATAATATTGTAATATAATTGCAAAAAAAAAAAAAAAAAATTAAAACTGCGTATTCACTTTCATACATGACATACGGTCATCAAAATAATTTCAATTTTATTGCTTATACCGATTTTTTCCCCTTCACATGTTATGTAAATATTAAAACAAAAAAAATTGTGCGGTCGGGGGACCTGCGTCAGGAACGAAGTTCTTAGTTAGAACAGGAATAGAAAAAAAAAAAAAAAAAACTATATAAAATGACTCGTGAAGAAAATATCTTAAATTATTATTATACCTTGCCAACTAAAAATTAAACATCGTGCGACGCCATCCAGTGTTCAAACATTAAACGTTTAACAAATTACTACAGTGAGAAACCGATTTAATATTATAATATAAAGCGCCATCTCTTATTTCTATTACAATAATAATATACAAAGAAACAGCTATTTATATGAATAATAATAATATGATAAAATAATAATAGAAAATCGCAATAATAATAACAGTATTCATGTAAACTTTACATTAGACACAGTATAGCCATCGTACATAGACTACATAAAAGGGAAAAAAAAAAAAACAAAAATATGTGTCAATTATAACTAGTATTTGCGTAGTGGCTGAAATTCGATCAAAATATTTATTCAAAAAACTTTGGCTTGTAAAAATAATCTACTTCTAAATATGTTATTTAAATAACTTCAAAATAAGTCAATATTAAACAAAAAACATACAACGAAGATATTATATACTGAAATATTTTATGGTTAACTATTTATATATGGATACATTTTGTGTAAAATAAACATTAAAAATGAGTTTTGTATTGAACTATGAAAATTTTGACGTATCGTAAAATAAAAATAAAAATAACGCCCCCGGGTGTGCTCGAACCAACCAACCTTTCGGTAAACAGCCGAACGCACTAAACAATTGCGCCACGGAAGCAATATCTCTTTGCTAAAATTTAATTACACCTACACACAGGTTACGCTTTTTTTTAACGTTACGTACGTTTTTTTTCCGGGTAGGTTACCCCTCCACAAGACCCCATAAGGAACTTAGTTAAATAAAAAAAAAAAAAAAAAAAAACAATAAAAACATGTCTGCGATTACGAAAAGCAGACATTGGAATCAACATACATTATTTAAAATATATTTTACAGAATACATACTCTAATTCATATAAAATATTTCTTCGGCGTAACCCTGGCCATGAATTTATAGACAAAAAATTCGCACACGTTTTTCGTGAGTAAATTATATGAAGGTGCCCGGACGCGAGATAGGTCGTAAAGTATTCCCCGAAACATCTATTTTATTTTAAGCGCCCTTGTTTCGTATATATATACACAAGATCTTACATCTTATATTTTAATACTATTTAATACTCCCTTAACGGTACTTCTAAATATATAGATATATTCTACATTAGCAGTACCCAAGTACTCCGACCGCGTGGAATTCCGAGTTCATAAATCGATATATTTGATAAAATTTTGATTAATATTTGCAGTAACACATTAACGCACGTTTTATTAATAATCATACAAAATTGCACCTCTTTTCCCCTACTCCCCCTATATAATTTTTTTAGGTATGTTTTAAGTGTAGATGATTAGATGTAGATTTTGTTTCTTTACACTTTTGTTTTTAGTATATAAGCGTATCTTCTACATCGAATCCTTATGGCTGAGGGTCGTGACCATCATAGTGATTGAGCTTGATTGAAGTGCTTTTCACCCCGGACGATCTGCCTTCCGTATAGAACCCTGGAGTTTGACGCCTGCAATCTTCTTAACTGCATCCATCCATCTTGCCTCTGCTTCTCTAGCCCTCAACCCGGCCTAGAAGCTTCAGCTTTTCTAAGCTATCGAGCTCCCAGCGGGCCAAGTGACTAAACAAGCCTAGAATTCTTCTGAGGCAGGTAGCAGAGAGGCGAGTGTCAATATTTAGCTCTTCTAGGATATACACGTTTGTGCGATACGCAGTTCAGGAAATAACCAACATATTGCGTCAACACCACGTTTAGAACGCGTCTATTCGTGCCCTTGTACGAGCTTTCAATGTCCAAGTTTCCGCTGAGTAGTGAAATATGGAGAATACCAATATGCTCATGAGCTGTACTTTAGTGCTCCGTTTGATGTTTCTGTTCTTTCATATTTTCTCCAGACGTTTGACAGCTGATTTTATCATTTCATCGCGCCGTATAAATTCCTTATCGCAATCGCCATTGTTGCAGATTAGTGACCCCAGGTATATGAATTCTTGCACAGTATCCAGGTCACGCAGTTCATAAGTCCTTTGCATCTTTTCTGGTCGATCAAGAAACATCAGCTTGGTCTTGCTCCGATTGATGAGTAGTCTGTACTCTGCATACACTAGTTGTACTCTGCTCAACAGTTCTTAGAGTTCGGCCTCATTGGATCCAAAAATAATTTAAGTAAATATAAAGATTCGACATAACCACAATGCAATAGGAACACATAGATAAGAAATAGAATAAGATTGTAAAATAGAAATAAGATGAAAACAATAAAGCCACAAAAAAAGTAAACAAAATTCGGATTATGTCTGAGATGTAAGGGGACTAAATAAAAAAAAAAATAGTGGTTTAATCGGTAAAACTCAGGTTATTTGGTGGCCACCTACCCAAACACTTCCGTTCCACTCGTCCAGTACCCGACGCATAATGTGTTCTCCAATCAGGCTGAAGAACTGTACGTAACCTTGCCTGACCCCTCTCTCTGCTTTAAAGGTGGCTAAAATATTTTGTCGTCTAACCGTACTCTAGAACAGCCATCCACATAAAGGTTCTGCACAAGAAAAACTAGGTGTTCAGGTATACCCATTTCTATCATAACTCCAAATATTTTGCGTCAGCTGATGCAGTCAAAAGCCTAGTCGATGAAACAAAGTGGCATCGGCACGTTAAATTTCCTGCATTTCTATATAGATTATATACAGACATAGATAATATAGATTTATAATATTAATACAGATAGTATATTCAAAAATGAAATTGATTACGTATTAAAACTGAACTAATCATACTTGATAATATGACATATAGTACGTGAATAAATCTCGTGGGTTTTTTACGATCCAGAATGTACCTATATTTTATATACTTACTAAAATAAACTGGGTTGACCTTCTCTCTCCCTATACTTAATGGGCAAGACCCAGCCGGCCGGTTGAAAGCGTGTCTACCACTTTTGTTTTATATACATACATTCTATGCAGGGTTGTCTCTACTATGTAAATGCATTCCCCTCGACAAAAAAAAAGGGTTGTCTCTACTAAAAATAATCAATACTAATAAATAAAATTGAAGTACATATCTGTAATGTCAAAATGTTTTTTTTTTTAGTAAATATGAATGTATATACGATACCTATACCAAAAGTACATATTTTAAAATTCTTGTCTGCTTGTCTGTTTGTTCCGGTAATCTCCGGAATGGCTAGGCCGATTTTGACGGGACTTTTTTAGTAGATAGCTGAAGTTACTCCGCGTAACTTCTTTTCTTTTTCTTAAAAAAAAATAAAACCCATGAAATTGTGAATGTAATCCGATTCAATACACAGTCATACTGGCAGGCATTTGGACTTGTAAGAAATATCTTTACTTAATATTAGTAGCTTATAATAAAAATTAAAAACTATGTATTACACAGTGAAATACGATATGAAACGCGGGCACACACCTATTTCCATAATAAAATCTATAGATAGAGCTTTGGCAAAGAATTTAACGGACAAAATTTTAAATCTATGCGTTTTGTTTTTAGTTATTTATATATATTTTAACTTATAAAGGAAAATAATTTTTAATTCATTTTTCGATATACATTTTAAGTTTACTGTATTTAGGTAAACGAGATTTTTCAAAAAACTAATATTACACTTAGGAACGGACATTGTTTTTAATTATTTGAATACTATTCGAAGAATGAGGATCATGAAATCGAGAGAATGTTTATTTCCATGCCCATGTGTTTTAGACATGAAGACAAATAATTCAAGTAAAAACCACTCTAATATTTTGCTCAACCCTATAGGATGAGTATTCTTATAATTTTAATACTTGAAGGCATAAGTACAAGGCTTTATTGGTGGAATTCACGATGGGCGTCATGTTCTAAGACATTATCTCACATTTGTTAATATGCTACCGCTCAAGTTGGAAAACTTGTCGCGAAGCATCAATAGGTGTGTTCCGGCAGTTTCACTTGAGAGCCTAGTTTTTAAATATACCAGGACCAGATCATCACTTAACATCAGGTGAGATTGAGGTGAAATACCTGAGCTTATACAGTGTAAAAAAATCTAAAAATAAGCCTCATTATAGAGTTGGCTCTGTGGGTACGAACCTGTGTCGATCGACGCGAAATTCGATGGCACTACCATCTGAGCCATCATGCTTCAGGACAAAGACCTTTCATAATATGTAAGGACAAGTGCTTTGACCACAATCTCACCTGATGTTAAGTGACGATGTGGTCCAGGATGGTAAACACACTAAGCCTAGAGGTACTTGTTCTCAGGTGATGCTGCACGAACACACCTATTGGTATTTGACGGACAGGTTTTCAAACTTGAGGGTGGTTGCTGCTACCCAGGCGGGCATTATTAGAAAATACCCTACCACCGTGCTGTGGTTTCCTTGCGATGTTTTCCTTCACCGAAAGCTCAGGCTAATTTTAGAGTTAGAGAAGTGGGTTCGAACCCGCGTTCATTGACACGGAATCCGGCCGCGCTATACACTGCGCCATCGTCGTACTCATAACATGTAATCAGAAGAATACTTTGTTGAAATTAGAGGCTACTGTAGACAAAGTTAGTATTAAATCTCCTCATACTCAATACGTAATATTTTAATTAGCTAAATAATAAATGAAGCCGTAGTAAGTGCTAATGAACATTATAAGTACAATGTACAATGTATAATATTAAATTTTATTAGTCAGTGTAGGAATTATTAAATTTAAATTCAATATATTTCGTTATATGTTTTAGTTTTCTGTCAGTTGCAGTCATGAAGCGATGCGTTCGGAAGGGAGAACTGTGATAGCAATTTCTCAAGTTTAAAATAAGTAATCTATTCTTGATTAGATATGAAACTGAGAAGAATGCTCTGGTGGTGTCGGTTGTGTCCTGCCAAGGATTACCTGGTCGTGAGCCTGCTGGCCCAGACCCCTACGTCAAGCTGCAACTGCTTCCTGATAAACAGCACAAAGTTAAAACCAGGTAGGCTTCTTATGACCAAAACGAATCTTTTGCCAAGTAATAATTAATGTTTTACCCGCTATTTTCAAATGTAACTCATTTCTTTGAAAGCTTACGAACAAAAGGCAGCTGTAAAAAAAGCAATTATGTAAATTACCCAGTTTACTTTAGCAATGAATATCAACTAATCCATAAGGTTTTTCTACAAAAAGCTAAATCGCTTCTTAGCAAAGGAAAGTTGAACTAGTTGAAAGGGTTGGCATTGATAAGGGTACATCATTTTTTTAATATAAAGAGAATACTTTTCTAGATAAACGCTTGAAAGCCAAATAAAATACAATAAAGAATAATTTCTAAGTCCGAACGTTTTAGATTAATGGAATGTTCAGTCGATGTCAGCAAAATACTAACGAATTTGCGTAAGCTTCTCATAAAGCTATTAATATGAATTGGTAATGCTACGCGCTTATTGTGTAGAAAAATGTCATTTGGAAACTGGAACCTCTTGTGAAATGTTCTTCTAGTAACACGGTGTTTTCTCGAACTGTGAACTGTAGAGATCTTGACGTTTTGAAATCGCCAATACACTTCTTGGGTTAGCATGATGATTGAGTGCTTTGTTCACCACTGAAATATTGAGGGACGGCCAATATATTATTGAAGTGAAATCTTTTTAGTGGCATTGAGTTATTTACGATAAGGGAAACTTATACATTCGCGTTGCTAATGCTATGACGTCAGCCATCAACATGCTACAGTGTGTCAAATATAAGATGGGGTTTAAGTGTAGGTGCTCAAAGATAAATAATAAAATGTATAATCATGCAGCATATCGTATGTTTTGATTATGAAGAAACTATATGATAATGTCTAACACGCACCGGAAGCCGTAGCGTGGGTAGGTCCCCCATAAAGTGAAGTGAAGTTAAGGTCACGGGAATACGCTGGATGCGGGTGGCGCAAGCCTACTCGTCGTAGAGACCTTTGGGAGAGATCTATGTCCAGCAGTGGCGGTCTTTCGGATGAATGGATGGATGGATGTGAAAATATACATAAGTACCGCTCGGAGTGCCAAGAGATTTGAAAAACAGACGAATGTTATTTGTTAGGTTATAACTTCATTTAGCAAATTATTATATTTAAATATTAAAAAAAAAAAAAACAGTTGTTCCAAAGTTTGGAGTTTTCACTTCTGTCAGCAATCTCTATGGCGGTCTAGTTTTTTTTATTTAATTTATGAACTCGTGCATTTGCTTAGGGTCGTCCGCAAGACCCGCTGCCCTATCTACGATGAAGACTTCACTTTCTATGGCATCGCTCCGCATCAGATCACCGGCATCACCTTGCATTTCGTGGTGCTAAGTTTCGACAGGTTAGTGGATACTTTACAGAACACTTCCTTCCTTCACTTATATTAAAGATTTCATATAGGTCACAGTTTCTCAACCTTATTTTGAACATCGCCCCCACTTTGAGATTATGTTTTTTTTCTAGAGTCCCAAATAGGTTCAATTGGTTTTCTAGTCTCTTAATTTTTTGCTTTTTTTAGACTATATTTTAAATCTGCCCACGCCCCTTCTGTGCTATCTCAATGCCCCTTAATTTTCTCTGGGTCTTCTACTTCTACAAGGGGGTGTTATCGTCCATGTTGAGATCTTAGAATATATTTAATCAGCAAGCTCAGTCATGAAAAAAATTATGAAAAGTAACCCTTTTGACATAAATAAAATTGAAGTGTCTTTTTGTAATGTTAAAATAACAATGTTTACTAAATAAATATGAATTTATATACGACTAAGTGTGTGCCCGCGACTGCGCTCACGTTTCATATATTGTTCACTGCGTTTTAATTTTTTTATACGAAACTTTTAATTATTTTCCAAAAATGATTTAGTAGATAGATAGTAGATATTAGTAGTACATAATAGGTAGATAGCTGAAGTTACTGCGCGAGTAACTTTTGATTTTCGAAAATAATTAGGGATTCGCAAAAAAAATAAAACTCATAAAAAATTAAACAAAATCCGATCCAATGCACTGTTTTTTATGGGCAAGTGTTTGAACTTTTGAGAAATATTTTTACTTTATCTGAGTACAAAATTTTTTATGAAAGGGTTCCGTATAAACATATTAAAACGCAGTGAAGAATATATGAAACGCTGGCGAAGTCGCGGGCACACAGCTAGACAAGAATAAAAATCTTGTCAACAAGGTAACACATAGGTGTGTTCTGGCAATACAGTTGAGAGTTGCTAGTTTTCATATTTTTTTTTCCATATTCTTTTTAGAAAAACTGTATACACAATATGAGAATTTAATAAGCGATCACAATCCCTGTCATATGAACATGATTATGATGCTTCACGGAATTTTATCTGGAAAATAATGCCAATTTATTTTTCTACATGGATTTTTAGTTGCAATTTCATTGTTATGATAACAAGTACTGATAAATGTAATGATTTGAAAACTACATTCAAATTTATTTAGGAGTTTAAATAGTTTGCACTTTTTACAGATATTCTCGCGATGAAATAATTGGCGAAGTCGTCTCTCCGTTGTCGAACCTTCAGCTGCAGAGTGGGGAGGCCATGGCTCTTTGCCGCGAGATACAACCACGTAGTTTGAAGGTGAGATTAGTTTTTTACAAGCATAGTATATCGGAGTAGAATATTTCGTACATGTTTATTCATTTATTTATATAAAACGGATGGCCAGTGCCCAATACACTAAATTACAGTTATTAATTAAATACTAAATACATGCAATTGGCCTTTGAAGTCCACTATTGCATGCTTAGGTTGTGACCATAACAAACATAATTAATATAGGTCCATAAATTTAACAAAATATTACTAAGTAGTTAAGTACTCACAAATAATTAATTTCACAAAATGTTCAACAATAATATCATAATAAAGTAAAATGTCACAAATTTAATGTCAACAATAGGTTTAAAAAACAATGCGGGCATACAATAAATAAATGACCAAAGTTACAGAAGATAAATCAAGAAACCCGATGGCTCCGAAAAATTTCAGAATTTTGATTTTAAATATTCGCAATGAATTAGAAAATAAGTGAACAGAGTCACCGAGAAGATTGTTCGAGCGAGACAATCTGCACTGCGATATTACAGTTCGAATAGCTAATTCAGACAGTCTTAACATTTAGCAATGTGACAAGGTTCTTGAATTCAACAATTTCTTAGTTTTTACAAATGAAGCTTCTTTGCGCGTGATGAAAGTAAATTTTCAAAGTCGCGTCACTTGATGAGCGTTAGAATTAGCGTCATGATTTTTTAATTTGAAAACTCTACTGACGGTGTTGTAGATGCGGAGCGTGGGTCGCGGGGAGGTGCTGGTGTCGCTGTGCTGGCAGCCAGCCGCCGCAAGGCTCACCGTCGTTCTGCTGAAAGCGCGCAACTTACCCAAGATGGATGTAACCGGACTCGCCGACCCGTAAGTATTAAAAAAAATCAAAAATCTGCAAGAAACCAAAGTAATTTATATTGTTTTATTAAACGAATTTTTTTAATATAGTGTCTGATACCTCGTGAGATATATCGTTTCAAGTAGGTACATTTGTCAGTTTTCTAGAGAAATTTATAATGTTCGATAAATTTATTCGCTAATTGTGAATTCTCCGGCTTGCATATAATAACAATTGCTATTTTTCACGATTATCTTTTAAAATATTCTATAACTTACCAAAGAAATTATGACAGTACGTTATACATTGGCCATAAAACCCGAGGTAAGTAATATGAATACGGCGGCTTGATAATGCGCTATGAACTTGCAACCTAATAATACTTCGTTATAAAATATGCAATTCTGTGTATAAGTAAAATTTACAGGCTCAGTACTTTGACCACAGCCTCACTTGATGTTAAGTGACGATGTGGTCCAGAAGGGTTAACACACTAAGCCTAGAGATAGTGCTTTCATTAGAAAATACCCTACCACCATGATATGGTTTCCTCAAGATGTTTTCCTTCACCGAAAGCTCAAGTCGATTTTAGAGTCGGATAGGTGGGGATCGAACCCGCGTCGATTGACGCGGAATTTGGCCGCACTACCCGCTGCGACATCATCGCTTCGACATATAACATAGTTGAAATAAGAAGGGATATTGGATTTACTGCTTTGATTGGCATTACCAACATGTGAAAGCATCAATAGTCTATTTTGTTAATTGCAGTTACGTAAAAATGTACCTGCTGTATAACGGGCAACGCATCGCAAAGAAGAAGACCCACGTGAAGAAGCGAACCCTGAACCCGGTGTTCAACGAGTCGTTCGTGTTCGAAGTCCCGGGCGCGCCGGCCGCTGCGCTCGACCACGTCTCGCTCGAGCTGCTCGTGCTCGACTGGGATAGAGTCACCAAGAACGAGGTCTGGACCACTGATCATTCTTTATTTGAAATCTTTGCATTCATTTAACGGATTGTATACTGTATAAGTCCGTTATAAGACCTGTCCTACTGTATGGATCAGAATGTTGGAAAGAGGGATGAAAAGCAGCAGAGATGCAAATGTTGAGATGGATGTGTGGCGTGAACAGAATGGATAGGATCAGGAATGAGTATGTTAGAGGAAGTTTGAAAGTGGCTCCAGTGATAGGAAAGATGAAAAGGAATTTTTGTCTTGGTGTACATGTTTTGAGAAGAGACGAAACGCATGTGATGAAGAAAGTGATAACTATGAACGTTGAGGGATGCAGGGGAGAGGACGTCCAAAGAAAAGATGGATGGAGTGTGTGAGGGAAGAAATGAAGGCAAAAGGGGTGAATGAATATATGGTGGGTGATAGAGTTTTTTTGTGAAAGAAGAAGACATACTGCGCTGGCCCCAAATAACAAATTGGGAGCAGGACGATGATGATGATGCATTCATTTAACGGATTAGTTATTAGGTTATATTTTACTCTACTAGGCAGATCAGAATATACACTTTCTGGATCTAAATGTGTCATTATGACGCCTTATTTTTGTGAATGTACAGTGGTGGCCATTCATTCGGGCATGAGAGCCTTACCACACCGTACACCTATTGCTGCTTGGTGTAAGATTACCAAACTTGACCGTGTATACTATCCACGCGCGAAATAGAAAATTCTTTACAAAAATACTACAGTTTCATCATTATGTTATCTGTGATCAAAACTGGCCTCATTTCATAGTAGGATAGGTCAGTGTTCGGCAAAACGCAGCTCTTGCACGAAATTTTAGTGCAGAGACGGAATATTATTTATTATTAAGCCTTGTAAGAGCTCTTCGTATACATTTCTAAAAAAGGAGTCCTAAAAAAAAGAGGCGCATTTTTAGAAATTAACAATAGTACAGATAATCGCTCGAAAACATATTCAACAAAAAAAAAATGCAGCATAGATACAAAATGTTTTATCATGATTCGGTCGAGCCAGGCGAACGTTATTTAAACTGAAACATGTTTAGTAAAGGCAAGCTCAGGAGTCTACTTTTAATTCCTAATTATTTCCGTTCTCTGTACTAAAACTTGTAAAAAGTGGCTGTTCGTGAATAAACTTCAAATTTGTATTGTTTATATTTGGCTCTTTTGGATGACGAGTTGGCTGACCACTGGGATAGCTAGATCCAACCAGACTATATGTACTGTTGTGCCATCGTCTCTTCCTCTTTTAATGCAAAAAGGTATTTTTGTTCCTTAGGTCATAGGAAGATTGGAGTTAGGCGCGAACGGGACCGGCAGCGCCCGACACCACTGGCGCGAGGTGCAAGCCGCACCGCGTCGCCAGATTGCGGACTGGCACAAACTTAAGGAGTGAAAACTAATGTTGAACCCCTTTCCTAACACCCGCCTCAGACACCCTTTCATTGGCGGGGCTCCCGTACATCCCCTATCACCTCTACGACCCCGCCGTATTTTCACAGATATTTACGAAACCGACACACTACATTAAAGCTCTAACTGACTAACGGACCGGACCGCGTACTAGGTATGGCGGACGACCGATGTCATCATTCCCCTTGCGGGATTAGTCACGTATGGACGTCATTACCAAAGCGGGAAAAATATTGCTACTGCTTTAGCGGGAAGTTTAATGCGGCCAACAAATCACATAAATTAAAAGGCAGTATCTATCTGTTTATGTGTTCGTTACTTGCATAAATAGCAATTTTTAATTTCTCGCACTTCCATAATGATGTCCGTACCGGACTGTATTCTTAAAGCGACTGATAAATTCGGTCAATTCGGTCCGCGCACCTGTTGGAACTTTTAATATCGTTCCGAGTCGAACAACGTAATCGTTTTGAGTGTAGGATTGCCAATTTTATGTTTTAAGTAATATACGCTAATGTAGAAGTAGGAGATTTAAATTGTATTATCTTTTTCTGTAATAACTTGATGTTTTTAAAAGCATACGACAATAGCAACTATCATAAAAACAGAGTAATAATATACAAAAGAATATGTCGATGAAACATTCGTTTTTGTACTTGAATCGACAAGAAATTAATTGTAAATTCACAATGCATCAGCTGTCGCAGTACGATTAACTTGTAGAAATTAAACGAAATTAATAACTCCGTATTTCCTCTGATCTTATTTAATTGATCTATTGCAAAAAAAATTAAATAATTTCAGTTAAACAAAGAAATTAAATGCATATAAAAAATACGAATGTTAAAATATAACTAAATATTAATTATTCTAAAATCTTTTACTTTTTTATTTTGCTCTTTTTTATATGTATACATTGCTTTCATTTAATTACACATTGAAAAAAAAAATATTTTACAAACAGTTACATATATTCGGAAATTATTTTATATTCAGATATGATTCACCTTATTCAGTTTTATAAGGTTTCGATGAATATTTCAAAGTACTTAACCCCCTTGAGCACTAACCTGGCATTTACGCCAGCTTTCCATTGTTTTCCTATTGTCTTCTTGTTGTATCATTTTTATGGGTAATCGACATTCCAAAATGACTGTTTTATAAATTCCAATAGTTCCAGAAATGAAGCTTTTAATGATTTGTTAAAAAAAAAATAAAAATAATTATCATAGATTGTTTGAACTATAATGCGATAGTTTTCTATATTACTATTATCAAAAATATTTTAATTATAAACTTAATTTCAGTTACACTGATTATAAAGTGCACGGTTCGCTGGTAAGTAAAAGTAAGGTGGCTAAGCCAATGTCCAGACACAGGAGCGAATTGTAATGAATTAGAATTAATTTATAATTAAATTAAAAAAAAAAAGAAAAAGATTTTCTATATCTAGTAGATAGACAATCACTACATTGTTTTTACCTTAATAACTTTTATTGATAAATGTATTTTTAATTATAGAAAATTTCCAATATTAATGTGGTATTTCCAATTATTACACGAATTAATCAAATCACAATAAAAATAATAAGATCGACTTAAAACGCACAGTTTCTCATACATATTATTATTCTTCTAAATATCGTCTCAAAGGATACTACTAGTTAAAAGTATTGACAGACGCGAAGACTGGACCGCGTACATGATACGGAAAACAAGCGAACTTATCATTCGCCTTGTGGGCACATTAAGGTATGGGATTCATTACCGTAGCGCGGAAAATGACATTGTTAACGCTGCCATAAAAATTAATTCATTTTATAAAACTCAGTTTTTTTATAGTCCCCCTGACATAATCAGGGACTTTGGTAAAGACTCGGGTAATTAATAGGAATCTTCCACCCTTTTTCTTGCCTTTTATTCTTTTGTAGGCTTTTTCTTTTGCCTCTTGTTCTAAATTCTTTTCTTTATCCTTTATTTTTTCTCACACTTAATTTACTTAACTAAACTTAAATTTAATTTACATCGTCTTATGTTACACTATGTATATTTTCTGTACCATGTTGTCCTTCTTACTTTCAAACTCAGATGTTGGTAATATTATCTGTCAGTATGTAGGATATATTACGAATGAATAGTAATTACTGTTTATTTCAATCTGGTGTAATGACACCCGTACCTGACTTTGCCCACAAGGCAATTAAGCAACCGATAACTACGGTCAGTTTGGTTGTCCGCGCGGTCTAGTTCGCACGTCTGTTAGCACTTTAACATTTGTACAAGTCAAGGCTTGTATCGATTTCGAAGTTTTGAACTTGTAGGCCACAAATCAAGTAAAACAGACACATTACATTCAAATATTGAAAATCCTAAAACATTTATAGATTTATAGAAACATTCTAAAAACGACTCATTACGTATTAATTTACTCTTATGTATATATGATAGTAAGTATTAATTATTTCAACGAAAATAATCCTCAATAATATATATGTAGGGTACATTTATTATTATTATAGAATAAATGTTAGGAAAAAAATATATAAATGTAACAACATCTATAAAGAATATTAATTACATAGAAATTAAATTAACGGGTATTTTCATTTTTATTTTTGTACGTGGCAACATTTTTTCCTCTTTATTTTATCCGAGTCCATACAGATTTAATGTATTTTTCTACTCTAAATATAATTAGTTTTATAATTCTTCGTAAGTTTTATTTTTAATATAATATTATTCCGGTTTATTAATTTTATAAGCCATATGACTATGTAATTATATTAATTGTTACATATTTTAAACGTTTAGCATTGTGTTAACGAAATTATTTTTAAACAACCCAAATGAATACCTAACGTTATGCTATTGAAGCCTAAATTGTATTTTGATTTTGTAACCTTTGTAATTTATTCTTAATTATAAGAGTAGCGATAAAAAAAATTAATAATATTGGAGTAAAGAATATTGTTGAGTGTTTAACTCTCGGAAAATGCGAATTTGTTTAACAACTTAAGAGTAAGGAAATAATAAGATATACGATTGCTTTGTTGAACACTCGAGAGAAGAGAAATTTAAGTATAGTTTTTAAGAAAATACTCTAAAATGTTAACCTTTTTTTTCTGAATAATTTAATTAAAGTGTAGTTTATTCGATTGTGTCCACATTTGTAAATCGTGAAAGTAAATTCGATTCGTAATAACAACATGGGCATTATTAAATTGGTTATGATTCTCAATAATATTAGTCGTATAGTATGTAGGATAGAGAAATCTATTTTATACTAACTTTAGTTGTTACTTTCGACATAAGGTTTTATGTGAAGCTCATGATGTCCTAGCTTTGGGCTTTAGTCACTTGTACCTAGCGGCGAATGTACACCACCATAGATGGAATTATCGCTGTTGATTAATTTATAATAAAAACTAATGATCTCATAATACTATGATGTAAACTGGTTTATTTTAGTAAATTTATGATTTACGTGTTATGCAGTTTTAATTTAATATTCAAACAACTCAGTGATATTTCACAAGTATCTTTATTCACGTAAAACATAGGCAATTGTTTCAGGCAATAATCAAACCTTTTTGCACAATTTTTATCTTATGTTGTATCCATCTACCCGTCCATCCATTCAACCGAAAGACGTCCACTGCTGGACATCGGTCTCTCCCAAAGATCACAACGGCCAGTCTTACGCCACCCGCATCCAGTGAATTCCTGCGACCTTTACCGGGTCGTTGATCCACCTTGTGGGGGGTCTACTCACGCTACGTCTTCCGGTACGCGGCAGTCATTCGAGAAACCATTAGCCCCGTCGGGCATCGGTTCTACGAGCAGTACGGGCAATGCCGGTTACTTAGATTCTTTTGCGGATCTTCTCATCCCTGATTCGATCACGCAGTGAAACTACGAGCATAGGCCGCTCCAGTGCCCTTTGGGTAACTTCAAAGTAAACCTCAAGGTTTATGGAATTGGCCACTTCATTTCACAGAAGAAACTCATAATTAAACATAAAGTAAAAAAATTCACGAATCCAAAGTTGTCATTAATCAAAAATTAGATAAGAGTGTGTGTGTTACATTGTATCCACACATTGAAATAGGGAGTCATTTCATAAATATTACAAAGACTTTCAAATAGACAAACCATCTTGCGAAGCGGTAGTTTTTTTTTAATTTGCTGGGATACTACTTGCTAACAATACTAAAGTTGCTTCTTAAAATTAATATAATACATTAATATCTTGGCAAAACGTGCAATTAGGCAAGTTAATACGAGTACGTATGAAATTTTCAGACCTGCATAATGCGCAAACACTACTCAATAAATTATACTGTTAACTTTGAAAGGTATGTTTGTGAAATAATCAACAAATCAAGCCAGTTTTTTTGTTCGAAACGCGATCACGTTTTTATATAATTTATAGCCAAGCTCAAGAATCGTATATTTCTACTAAGTATATTTAAATTAATTACAATCTTTAATAAATAACAAATTATTCTATCGAAATAATGTTTCGAGTAAATTTAAGTAATGTTTCATTAAAATACTCCAATACTTCAACATTCCATACTGATAGGCTGTAAATATTTATTGCTTTTGTCATCATCCGTGAAGCTTTCACACTAAGTGTCTAATTAATAATATAATAAATTTTAATAAATATAAGTAGTTTCAATTTGTAACTGTTGTAGGTATTTTGTAAATTATTTACATCGTTGATAGACGATGTGGTATCCGTAAAAGCGTATAAAATACTGCACGTATTTGCATCGTAATATTAAATGTGAAAGAAGTGATGTTGTTTCTTGTATGATATCCATAGATGTTGTAGATGTCATAATAAACTACTAAAAATGAAACTACTAACGGCGATTGTCATAAATATAAGATATTCCTTGAAATAGAAATAGGGATAGAAAGAGATAGAAACATATTTCTTTCTACGTCCGCATTCTGAAGTCATAATCAGGTTGATTATTCAAATATTGTTTATTCTACTATCTTGGTTATTTCAATGGTTCAAAATAATACTTGAAATTTTGAACACTTTACATTTTTTTTAATAATATAACCTATAATAGATAATCAGTATAATTTTCATATATTAATCAGGGAGCAGTTACTACATCAAGCTATATCTTATATTTAATGCAAAAAGAATTTACAACAATGTAGATCTAAATAGCATTCACGTCATCGAAAACAGATCCGTATAATAAAAAAAAAATATTGAATAAAGTTACTGACTGGTGCTTTCGCAACCATTGTTCGTTTTATTTTTACATCCCCAGTGTATATGCTATTATTATTTATAGCATTTATTGCCGGTTTCAACATGCGTTCTCAAACTGTGTTATCACAATTTGAATTCTTTTTATCTCTAAAGTAAAACGGACATATTTTTGGTTTGATCTTAACATCTAAGATTCGATATTGAAACCCGCCGTAAATTATCATTAGTGTATGATAAGTGATGAAAACTAATCAGTCTATATAATAATTTGTTATAATTGAATTTCCTCTTAACATTTGCATGAGCAACCATAGAATTTTACAATATTGCATCTAGATTTGACAATATAGTGATAATATGAATACAAAAAACACAAAACAGATCAATATATTTTTCAATGCAATCAATTTTCTGTTACCAATAAAAGGGGTTTAGAAACGAAAATTGTTTTTTTTTTCCTCAAATTTCGAGCATTTTGGAAACGCTAGTAAGAATTGACAAGAATAAACCTATTTGTATAGCTAAATGGTAACCATAGAAGGTTATATAGCATATATCCTTTTTATAATATAACATTATAGTTTCCTTCTGTTCTAATTGTGTTGCTAAGGTCAAGGGTTACCTGCATAAGTGGCAGTAAAAATAGTTCCTTAATTTTCATAGTTTAATCATGATGGCAGTCTTTATGGGGAAGGGGCAGACAGTACTAAGCATCGTCCCTCCTGTAAAATATGCCATGTATCTTGTAACCCCTATAAATCTTAAGTTAGAAGGTAAGAGCCGGCGTACCATCAGGCCAGGTCAGTCGCTGAGGCTCCGCGGAGTACTCTGGACTGATCCCGCGTCGCCCCGCAAAGGTGGGAGAAGACATTGTGGGGGTTTAGCGGGTATTCCCGTTATTTCTCGGCGGGCGAGCCATAAATATCAGCCCCTGTTTCATGCGGAATGGTATGAGAAAATGCCTTTCGCCAAATAAAGGAAAAAAGAATAGCCATAGATCAACATTTTCAAATCTAACCTAATGTTTGTTTGTTTAACCCTTTGAGCACTAACCTGGCGTTTACGCCGGCTTTCCATTATTTTCCTATTGTCTCATTTTTATGGGTAATCGACATATTAAGATAATAAATACAGGCTATCAAGTGCCATTATTGATCAATTAAACATATCTCCAAAGTCTAATTATGAAAAGTCGTGACTTCAAGTGATGATGTTTGTACAATACGAAGTCAAGAGATGTTGGTTCAGTGTGTACTGCTGTAAAATCCGCGTCGATGGACGCAAGTTCGAACCCACCTATACTACTCTATAATGAACTTGAGCTTTCTGTGAAGGAAACCGTAGCATAACGGTATAGCATTTTCTAATAAAGCTCGTCTCAGTAGCTACCACCCTAATAGGCCAAGCAATAATAAACGTGTTCCGACAATATCACTTTAGAGCATCCTGGACCACATCTTCACTCAATATCAGATTTAGTTGTGGTCAAAGCGTTGAAGCTTATTAAATATAATAACCCACATCTCTGTGCTTCCACTAACATTATTAAAACTACGATTTGTATAGTTTTTTATATGACAAAAAAATGATATATATTATATTTATACAAAAAAAGAACCAGATCGAGTTTCTCGCCTGCGCTCTTCTCGGCTGGGTTGTTTTCCGAACCGGTGGTAGTGTTTTAGACGTTCATAAGCGCCTTCTTATGGCCTAAATTGAATAAATAAATTTTGATTTTGATTTTGATAAAACAAATGTGACATTCGATTGAGTTCTAAATGCTGATATCGTGTCATATATTTAAATTTATAGTTTCATTATAAAAAAAGGTAAGGTCTCTCTGTCTGACTAACTGAACCGATTTATATAACATTTTTTTTAAACTTAAACATAGTAAGTAAACATGTGACCACCGCTACATCATCTGGCAAAAATTTAACTAAATCCTTGAATTAAAAAAAAATACATTGCAGTAAATAATTTTTGAAGAATGGAATTATTATACCCAGAAACAACCAGTAGAGAGCGCGGAAGACACTTTGTCTAGAATAGTAGCCAACATAACCATCTATGTGCCCTGTAAGGAACCTTTTTATTATTGTCTATTATTAAATAAATATGTAGGACTACTTTCAAAATTCCGCGAAATTTTTCATACTCAGGTAACGGGCCCAGCCGAGATCCATACCACTTAGGTAACCCTTCTGGTAGTTACCTTTATGCGATTGAGTGCCTTCAGCATTCTCCCTCAAAGTCACGATGAAGCTGTAAGACTTTCGGTCAAAAGCGTTAGTTAGTTAGAGAAAAATGTACTACAAGAAAACTCGGCTTGGTCTAATCCGAATTAGGTCCGAAATATGAAAATAGATAGGGTTGTAAAATAGATGAAAAGTAAATAATTAACACATGAAACATTGTTGTCAATTGTATATTTGCTATCAAATCTTATTTCGTACATATAACACAGCTTAACATAAAATGAATACATATAGATAACCGGCTTAGGTTTAAAATTCAAATGTCGGTAATAAAGAGTTTTCTGCATATGATTCTTGATATTCCTCTGAACTATCTGAAGAAATCGATGTTATTCCAACTCCATTATGAATTAAGGTCTTGTAACATTTGAGTATTCTTTAAGCGGTAGATTTTAAACGATTTAATTATAAAAATACTTAATCAAGGATCAAAAATAGTACCCAAAAGACGACGTGATGACGTCGACGTGTATTTATTGCATAGTTTAGAATAGCAATGATCAATATGTTATGGATTTTTTTTACAATCAAAGCAAATAAAATCGAACCTGGCAACCTTAACTATTTATCGACTTTTACATATTTAAAAAAAACGTGCTAATAATACTGATATCATATTCTATATATGTATATAGGCAGTTATTAATTCGGTTTGTAATTATTGCCGTAAGATATATCACCAAGTAAATAAAAAAAAATGTCATAATATTATCCATCGACAGGAAAAAAAATACTAAAATATTTATAATTAAATTACGAAGATTACCGGGATTGATTTTAAATGCGTCATTTGTAAGACTGCAAAAAAACCTAATGTAAATAGTCATATTATACGAATTGCAAGAGAAGACTTAATCATAATACCTGACACATACAATATAAAATCAGACCTTGAAATCTCATAGAGAGAGCCGCAAAAAAGAAACAACACTTTTTATTAACGATACATACATTAATATATTGTCTTTTTTTAATACAATCCCTACATGGACGTCTCTTTGATTTCATCTAGCTACAGCAGTGCACAGTCGAGATAATTCATCACACGCAATGTTCCAACAATTTACCAACAATCACTACACACATCGCGCAACTGTGTAAAAAAGTTCGACATAAACAATTCCGCCATTAACAATAATTGCCGCCATCTTTGTACTCTCACACTGGATTATCAAAATTATTTTTGACAATACAAGAATATAATCTCTCAACCTTTACGCTGTCCTAAACGTTTATGAAATAAATGCAAATGTATAGTATTCATTTAAAATGAGATTACGATTAATTTATTAATTAGAATTCAGTTTCCATCTCATTAATCGAATTAATTGTATGTATTTATTTATGAAATGAGTGCGGAGGTTATCAGACAGAATTTAATTTAAACGAATTTAATCTGAATTGTATTTTCCGATCTTATTGTAGTTTTGTATTTCAAATAAATTAAAAGGATTCAAATTCATAAAAAAGGACCAAATTCACGATTACTTTTAAACAGCTTCGTGTAATTTGATTCTAGTCGCAAATTATCCAGACAACTATATATTCCTTCGACTGGCACCGACTTTACGAACACACCACTAAATCGACAAATAGTGAGGAGACATTAGGCAAGACTAAGAAAAGTGTCCAATAGTTATACACTACAACGTACAATTACAAAAAAAAAAGGTCTTCAAGCTTCAATCTCACTACATTCGATACACTTCAGGCACGGATCTATTTAAACAGCATCGTTCAACTGCGTATTGTTTTTTCAAATGTATATCGTTTTTCCTAATTCATATCGGCTTACAAATATTATATATGTATTGTCTTTCCGACTGCATATTGCTCTTTGACTGCACGTGGTCTTTAAATGACATTATCGTCTTTTCATTTGCATTTTTTTACTTCGATTATATAATACAGTCTTTTTAGACGGCAAATTGTCTATTATATAATGAAGCCTTCAACTCGCAACACTCCCAAACATTATAGAACACAACACGTAAAAACTATATGACTACGAATTCATTTATTGCTAATACAAAAATTAAGATATGACTTTTAGTTCCAGATATGTTCGAACTATGTAAAGATATTAATTTTTCTTTTTGGTCCGAAATCGTGTACAAATTTTAATAGTAGTTATATTAATTTATGTGGTCTTACATTAACAATAAGAAATATTAATAGTGATAAAGCATTCTACATATTAATTATAACTCTATTGTCATGATGTATTTTTTTTTGTCATTTTATTATTATTTCAGTGGGTAATAAATAATTGCTTATCGTAATTTAAACACTGAATAAATGCTTGAAGCAAAATATTTTGGACCCGACGCAATATCGGTATATATTAATCATAAAAATCACGCATAAATACGTAAACTTGAAATGTCAATGTTAGAAATATCCCTCAAAATTGGACCAGAGGTCATTTCATACTAATTTCACAATTAATACAACCTTAAACTCTTTGTCTTAACCCATGGTATATTAAAAATTGTCATATACACACGGCCATATTATATAAAATGCCAAATGTATTTACCAAATGAATTTATAAATGTTTTTCTTCATAATAACTTAGTTATTATATTATTTGTATAATACGATAGATAAAACTTACATTTTAAGAGTTTGTTGTAAGATTATTAAATAAATATACGAATAAATAAGGTAACCATAAAAAAAGACATTCAATTAAATTTATAGAAACTGTGTGTTTTCTGTGTTTATTATCTGTAAATTAAATGCCCCACATGAACTATAGTTTAAAATAGATTTATAATTATTGCAAAAACTAACTATAGATTATGTTATTTATAAATTAATACAATGGTAGTTAAATGATATTAAGCAGATTAAAGTTACAAAGACCTTTAAAAAAATTTTTTTCTTACATTCTCCACTTTGTAATACGGCAAAGATACACTAGTTACTAGTTGTTGCTATTGAAAATTTCAAAGTAAAAAAATTCAAATTGTGAATACAAAAAATAAGTTTTTTTTTTTTTTACTTTAAACATAAATAATGCAATAATAACTTCATTTCAAAATGTATATGGTTTTTGATTTAACCATTATTTTTTCACAGTAAATCCTATTATTAAAATGGATTAAATTATAGAAAGTGGTTACATGTAAATAGCACTTGTAACAGTTGATAATTCAAAAAACATGTAATATTATGGTGTATACTTAACCTAAAACGGTGTTTACGGTAACTTTATCATGTCGTATTAAGACTCGTATACGCGACACCAGTTATTTGTACTCAGGCCTGTGTACTGGACCACACTAAACTTACTAACTTATTGTAATTACTTTGAGTAAAATTTCAAGGTCTCGTCACATGGTGAGCGTCACGACTTTGAATATTAAAGGGTCGATAGAAATATATAATGAGAAAAAAAATGACAGAAACTTTTTGAGCGTAGAATTACTGTCATTTATTCCTTTGTTTATTTGTGTTTTGTATAATTTGATTCAATGTGACCAAGAATTAAAAAAAACCACATTGTTATTGTTATATTTTTATATATGTGAAATCATGTGGTATATATTTATTTATTGTTACCTTATTATTAATACTTCGTTTTAGCACTTATTATTTAAGCAAAGTATTTATAAAATATTTTAATTCTAATTTTGTTTTAAGAATTACAATTACATATTAATTAAGAACATTTTTACTTATTTTTATTCACGATAATAAAAATAGCCATTCATATATTATTTGTTTTTTAATTACCACATCATATTAAAAGAACTATCTTTTCTGGCAGGTGTATTTTGCCCTGGCCCGCCTCCGTTCTGTCCCTTTCTTCCCGTTTCTTTTTATTGGGGCAGGAGTATATCCTGCCTCGGAATGTTGACCGATGGGTCAAGCCACCCCTTCGGGGGGGAGGGTGAAGGGGTGGGGTTGAGGAATATCCTCCCCCATCCCCATTGGGCCATTGCACGACGAGGCCCGGTGGGTTCGCTGCAGGGGGCAACGCGGCGACATGCCTTGGCAACCCCGTATTGCCCTCATCCCAAATGCAGCGGACGGCCCCGGGGGGTTTTAGTGGGTATTTCCGGGCGACTCTCGCCCGGGTGAGTCCCACACTGGCACGGAGCTCGTCACTCCGTGCCCCCTTATCTATTGTATTTGGGGGACTTTGATTCTTCAAATACAATAGATAAGGGCAGTGCCTAAATGCATTTCCCCCCGTCAAAAAAAAAAAAAAAAAAGGTGTATTTTGCCCCTTTTTTTGAATAGTTTAGACACGCTACTTTCATATAATAATGCTACACAATGAGATTAAATGTTATTCCATTATTGACAAATGTCGTTGAATCTCTAATTTGTTCGCTACCGTGACAGCAATGTTTTTTTTTAATTTCTCGTTCTAAATACTTTATTGACGTTTAGAATTAATAATCACTTGCATGATATTATATTTGCTTATAGCACTGGCGTCGTGTATACAAAGTCTTAGATAACCGTTCAATAATTATCCGAGAGTATATAAATAATAATTATCCTTAAAATAATATTTACAAAACATTAAACATGTTAATGATATTCTAATATGAAATAATTATAATGTATTGTATTATAATATTTTTCGTTATTTCACAGTATTTAATAGGCAAGATACGATTTTATATTTTAAGGAGCAAAATCACAATCTTTTTTGTTGTTGAAATTGTAAGATAAACATAATATATGAGAAAAGCATTTATCTAAGAAGCGACATCATAAAAAATGATAGACAAAAAATTATTCCATCTAAAACTTTAATCTTGTAGTACGTTGCAATATCGAAAATAGAGGAATCGAGAATATAATTAGGGAATATTTTGCCGGCTTGAAATTAAAGTTGATCAAATATATGTTTTTTTGCATGAAACGTTCAAAATTACTTAACTCACGGGGATTGTTGAATCTATTTGTTTCACTAAAAAAATTGATTTGTTTTATTGACTCATACTATAGAGTAGTACACAGATAACAAAAATGAATCGATTATATTAATTATCTGTCACTAAATAGTTCCATTTTACGAACGCACGTTACTTAAAATATAATAATTTATTATGATGTCTTTATTTATTATTGACAAAAGAAACTTAAGAAGTATTATTCATCGGAGATTCATATTTTAAAATATTGTCAGCGTATCGTATTCATATTTAGAAATAGTCAAAATCATAAAAATATTTCATGAGAATAATAAAGCCTAATTTTTTTTTATAAACATAACGACTATTTAAAATTGTAATAGTTTTTTTTTATTTTTAAACGAATAACAGTCTTGTATATCAGAGAGCTAATGTGCGTGTGAGAGAGTTTTATTTATTAAGTGAAAAGTTGGTAATGTGTATGTGAAATAAGGTTAGAGTGAATGTTTTAATACAGTAATACGGGTAACGGCTTAGTTAATTATATCCTTTGTATTTTAATAAATAACATATTAGCGAGTTTTAAATTAATTGATATAAATTTACGTCTAATTTTGTATAATATTAAGTGTGTTTATTAAACAGAATACAGAAAGGGAAAACTTTTATTGTGATAAACAAATTATTGTAAAATTAGTTAATACGAGATTCCGAAACCTTATATAATTGAATTACATTTTTTTTTTTTATATTTTGAAATCAAATTTCGAGTTAATTTTCACGATAAAAAGTAACAAAGCATTAGTTTGTTATTATTTCAAAGAAAAAATTATTTACACATTAAAATTTAAAATCATTATTATCATTGGTAGTAAATTTATCAGTACGACTTAAATAATATCTATTGTGAGGAGTTGTATCATAAAGCTCGAAAGAAGTCGATACAAACTTCATTGCAGAATAGTTATATCGTTTACGGTCGTATTCGAGAATCAAATCTCCATTTATGGAGATAACGTTATTATACGTGATCCCATAATCGGTTTTACACCTTTGACCTTGATCTACTATAGGTGCAACTGCGTCGCAACTCGTCTAAATTACGATGGCAAGCAAACCTTTGGTTGTGGTAGGACGGCTCATTGTTTCCCCCGTGGTCGGATTATAGCAGGCCCCTGTCGAGTTCCTTGCGCAGCATCCGGGTCAGTTTGAGCACGTCTTCGTCCACTTGACCCGAGAATAGGGAGTCGAGGAGTTCGCCTCGGGAGGCGAGAGCGAACACGCCCGCCAGTCGAGACACTGACTTGTCCGATAAGTGTCTCTCGACCACCGATCTGAAAACACACATATCAACGCTGATTAGCAATAAAGTGTAAACTCTAGGCTCTCAACGTAGTCGTAACGTCCCCTTGTAGAAGACCCAGAGAAGATTAGGGGGCATTCAGATAGCGCAGATTAAAAATATAGTAGTAAAAAAAAGGGGACAAAAATCAGATAGGGAGGATGAAACACTAGAGCAAAACATATTCTCAAAGTTATCGGTGAGCAAAATAAGGTTGAGAAACTGTAGTGTAAACCTTCAAAAAACAAAATGATTACATAATGACGTATGTACGGATTGGAATGTTCCAATTTCGTTGCCAAGTTTTCAAGTTTAGCGATCTCATTAATACAAAAAATCTATTTTATACAGATAAGAGTTTGGTACAAAAAAAATGCATTTAAGTGATATTGAAAAAAAAAAAAACCTAAATGATAAATAATAATAACAATAAATCATCTAAGATTCCCGTGAGTAGAAATGTGCAGCACGCGTGCCAAAACAACACACTGTTTGTTAAGGAGCCGCGCGGAAATAACGTGGATATGCCGATCGCATACCGAATCAGGTATAGGCCAAAATAAGTATGTGTTGATGCGCTAATAAGGGGTACCGATGCCACGATATTTGTCTTCATTCGTTCGATTAACTTATGAAATGCGCTTTAAATTTTTCAAATAGTTCTATTTTATAAGAGATTAAAATTGGTCCTTCGAGCCGGATCATACTTGTAAGAGCAGTATTTAGAGGAAAAAAAATTTGTTGAATCTTCATGTTATTTCAGGCAAAATTTTATTGATAGGTAACTAATGAAAACGACGATAGTAACTGACTCTCAAATAAATGTAAATACATGTCTGTTTAACGTCAGATTTTCAAATACCCAGGTAGGTATTAGAAATTCAAAAATTCTATCTGAATGTTTTCCTTTGCCAAAGCGTAACCTTAACGTAAGTTCGATTTATTATATTGCGCTTTGACCACAATCTCACCTGATGTTAAGCGTCGATGTGACCCAAGATGGTAAACATGCTAAACTAGACGGTTATTAGTAACTGCCGTGATATAGTATCACGATGTTTTCCTTCACTGAAAACTCAGGTTCATTATAGTATTCCAAACCGCAACAATGGATGCGGTGTTAAATCACAAATCACCAATGAGCCATCATCGCTTCATTCATTATGAACAGAATGGGTTTAACGCTTTCCTAACTGACGATACTAATTTGTATCAAGTGAATGCCTTAATAATATCTCATTTATGAAGCGTTATATTGCATATCTTGTACACTTATTTAATCGACGTATCGAGAGAAACACAGAGCAGGTGATTACACTGTTCGACAATGGCACCAAACTGAGGCAGATACGATATACGCAGTATAAAGAAGTTACAATAGAAACCACATTCCAAATGTTCCCATTACAATGATTTTGTGCTTCAATGAAAAGAAAATGTTGTTTTACCGAATATACGACGTAGATTTTTAAATATTGTCTAAGATTTTTTAAATTATTAATACGTTTATAAAAAAACGTTGTAAATCTGTAGCGGGATATTTTCCAAGAATAACTTACTTTAGGGATTGATGGGATTCCCGAAGCGCGTCCTGTAGAAAGCCGCGGTCATACGAGAAATCCACTTCGCAGAATGAAACAACAGCCATCAACACCGTCTGTAATAAGCATATACGTATGTTAGAAAATCCACGGAAAAGTTCCTTGTAAATCATTTGAATGGTATAAAAGTCTAATAAAGAAATAATCAGTAAAAGACGATAAAACATTTCTGAAAATAAGCGTCGTTAACAAACAGTCAAAGTTTGTTATATGCACAATAAAGGGCAGAGTAGTTTTGAGATTTCTCAATTTCGCTAAACTAATTCGACTACTATTTAATTAATAGTACCCCGATTGACAAGTAATAATAACAACGTTCGACTATTATAAAACAGGATTACAAGAAAAAAAAGGATCATTATAATGTCTTATTTGAACTGACTTAACACTGTTGATTTGAAGGCACTTTCATTGAACTTTGAGACAATCGATCAATGCTCTTCCAGCTAAAAGATGGTTGCTAGAGCAAGGGTAACAAAATGGTACGAGGTTGTGCTGTTACCCATGTTGATAATATTTTATAATTGGCTATAGTTAAACCTTATGATGTAATACTGACGTGGAATTTCGACCGGAAGGCGGCGAGCGCACGATCGTCAGCGGCGGTGAGCTGCCCGTGCCGCCGCAAGACGCCGAGCTTCACCGCTGATTTTATTACGTGCTTCACCAACTTCTCTGCTTCACGTTTCTCCACGCGCTCCCGTAGCACAATGAGGAACTTGAAAATAATATATTCATTATAATTTAAGGTTAATTTATTATTTCAGCATTTGTTTCATTATACGCAATTTATATCGTTACCAGTTGTGACGTCTAATTTTTTCTTTTTCCTACTTTCAAATTTTGAATAATTATTTTTTAAATAACGTTGCGAATAAAACCGTAAGCGAATATAGTGTTCAAGATGCCTTTGTCTTTTATGGTTTCGTCACACAGCGGGGCGGTCTGGACGCCAGCGCGATGTTTCTAGAGAAGACAAAACGTCGACGAGATAAGCTTATTTACCATTAAATAGTCTTCTCTCGAGGCAAAACAATTGCGCTTTGACCCAGATGTTTGTTGGATGAAACTTTGCTGCAAATAAAATGTATAATATCCAAAAACAATCACCTGATCAAGCAGTTTCGCAGCATGTTCGTCTAAGACCAACGCTCGAGCGCTGCTATTCCCACCGACCCTGGACAAGAACTTCTTCTGTGCTCTCAATGAAATGTCGCGGGCGCACCACGCACCGCCCTCATTAGCTGAAACCACAAACAATAAGGTAAATTAAACACCTAACACCGAAGATCTCGAAAGTTCTTCCAAATTTATTAGACTGGTTTTTAGTTCCAACAAATTCATTTCTTCACAATTATTATATTATTTTTCCTAAAATATTCTTTGGTTTAGATAAATTACAACAAGGAATGTTCCTGTGGTTATTTCTATATAGATTTCATTCACTATTAGTATAATAATTTTTTTCACTAGCGACCCGTCTCGGCTTCGCACGAGTATATAGAAATATACATTTAATATTAAAACAAATTTAGTGTATGTTACTCGCTGATAGTTTGTTTTAATTTGTTTATAATTTGCCTCGGTAGCGCAGTTGTATTACATGCGACTGCCGTTCTGAGGTCTCGGGTTCGATCCCCGGGTCGGGTCAAGTGGGATTGGGTTTCTCTACTCAGTATCATCCCGGAGTTAGGAATTTGTGCCTGATATGGCGACAGGCTCGCCCCCTGTCACATCTGGGACGGAACTAAGCTCGGCGAAATGTGGGTGGTGTAGTTCGCTACTTCACCTCTGCCTAACCCTTCGGGGATAACAGGCGTGAGCATATGTATGTATGGTAACAAAATAAATAGGTAACAAAATATATACTTAATCATGATTGAACATCTATGATATAAACTTATTTATATACGTTAGATTTATTTAAGTAAGTTAATAGATAGCCAGGACAGACGGTACTTTTTATTGTATTTAACGATGAGGATGTCTTAAACAATTGTAACAAGTATATAAAGATATTCTTCCAAAACGCGGGCGAATCCGTCAAACAAAATCGATTCTAAAATTTTAATGTTCATACTATGTTTTTTTTTACACTGAATAGGCTCAGTGGTTTGACCACAATCTCACCTGATGTTAAATGACGATGTGGTCCAGTATGGTAAGCACACTAAGGCTAGAGGTACTGGTTGTCAAGTGATGCTGCCGGAACACACCTATTGGTATTTGGTGACAGGTTTTCAAACTTGAGGGTGGTAGCTACCCCGACGAGCATCATTAGAAATCGCCCTACCCACCATGCTATGGTATCCTCACGATGTTTTCCTTCACCGAAAGCTCAGACTGATTTTAGAGTCGGATATGTGGGGTTCGCACCCGTGTCGATTGACGCGGAATCCGGCCGCACTACCCGTTGCGCCATCATCGTTTCAATGTTAAATGTCAAAAATGTTATGTTTTTACGACTCAAGTATTTTTAAATTAGAAAACAATGTATATAAACATTAATATGAATGTTGTTCTATCCATCTCTATTATCGCCGATGAACGCAGTTTACAATAGTTAAGAGGAATTTATATCAATTTGGAATGACACAATGGACAATTGTACTTTCAATTGAGAATCACTGTAAACTGGGTCATTTTGCTTGTGATTTTCTGCTATGATGATATAACTTTATAACTATGTGGGATCGTACGCGAGATAATACTTTTAGTGTTACACTAGTTTACTAAACAAATACAATTTCTTTTAAAAATTTCTTAATAAATAACGCGCCTTCATTTTACGGCTCGCTCGTCATCACAGTCAGCCCCATATAGAATACACACTCCAACCATTTCAGTTATAATCGGCAAAGGACATCAATTCATACATCCTACATGTACATTAACATACAATAAATCACGTTAAAATTAGCTTAATTTTTTGGGCGAAAATAGATTTAATACACGTAGTCTTATTTCTAGTAACAAACCTTTCAGTTTGTAATAAATTATCTATCATATTAAACAAAGTTATTAAGCATTTAGTAATACAAAAATTAAGTTTCGCGTACTAGGCGTACTTTCAAAAGCTTTGAAATACTGTTATACAGTGATACCACTGGAAAAAAGTGGAAACGTATTTGTCAACATGATTATTGAATATTTCTCAGAAAATAACACACACCATGCTAAGGTACACGCGTAATTACTTTATGCAAACAAAGTTTGTCGCAAATTGATGAGGCGTAACCTTACCCGGCGATACTAACGTACAGTATACGCCGATATGCTCCGCTGCGCTGCGTTCCTTAACATCGTATCCATAGTTAAATAAAAAACAGCTGCTTCACTAACCAGTGGATTGTTTTGTTAATACATCATTTATTCTGTATTTACCTTCGATAGTTATATTATCTACTATAATAATTAATAAATGAAAATCAAAATTTATTTATTCAATTTAGGCTCTAAGAAGGCGCTTATGAACGTCTAAAACACTACCACCAGTTCGGAAAACAACTCAGTCGAGAAGAGCCGGCAAGAAACTCGTTTTGGTTCTTTTTTTTATAAATATAATATATATCATTTTTTTTTTGTCATATAAAAAACTATACAAATCATAGTCTTAATAATGTTAGTGGAAGCACAGAGATGTGGGTTAATTCCAGACATCACTATCGTTCATGTAATGATACACCCTGTAATAACCTTTTGAGATTAAAACTTGCTTGACATAATACTTGAACTTATTGTCAGGTAAATCGGTAATGTTACTTGGGATCTTATTGTAAAACCGAATATTACTTATAAAGCTTTTATTAGACTTACTTAGCCTAAAGCGTGGGACGGCCAACTTGTCTTTACTTCTAATATTAAAATTATGACGATCATTCACTAGATCGAGCTTGTCTAAATTTTTACGAATATGCATTAAGTTATCGAAGATTTAATTATAATATAAGTAATATAAGTTATTAATCCAAATAACTCACTCAGACATTAGTAGCTTTAAAAGGGTCCTTCATGTTTTTGAAGTGTGAATTTCTTTAGCGCAGTTGAGTGATTCTCGGTAGGGGAAAAACTTATAGATTCACATGCCCAATGTAATGACATAAGCCGTCAACATGCCACAGTACGTCAAGTATAAGATGGCGTTCAAGTGCTGGCGCTCAGACATAAATAATATAATTTATACTTTAACAGCCTGTCGTATCTTTTGATTATATAACAATGTACATAATTATTGATCGGAGCACAAATAGATCTGAAATCCAGACAATTTTTATATGTTAAATTTTAGGTTAAGCTAATAATTTCAAATTAAAAAATACGATATTGAAATTTTTAAAAAAATCGAGTTTTTTTTTTTCATCGTTAGGAGTTTTCACTTCTGTCGGCAGTTCCCGTGGCTGCCTAGTTTTTTTGTTTTGCAACTATCGTTATCTAAAATAAATATTTATAATTAATACTAGCTGTGCCTACATAATTGTACTATCTTTTGTATAATAAACTATAAATAGCGAGGTCATAAGTATCTCCCTCTAGATGAAAAACGAACCTTTATAAATGACTGAAAATGTATTTAAACATAAGCGTCGAGTCATCGGCTGTGTTTAGTCATTCATTTACAACTGTTAGACTATCTTACAATAGACTCTTTTTGATGCTCAAGGTTAGAGATCAAGGTCAGATAGAAACTAAATACATATATACATTTTTATAAAAAAAATATTATTTGTTACTAAATCTTACATTTAATATTGTATACAAATGAGAGTAATATATATATATATATATAGAGAAAAAAAACTACTATACTAACCGCACGAAAAATTTACCAGGGGCACATAAGCTCAATGAATCACTTATTGAATGAAAGAGATCACATTAAAGAGAATATTAAGTGATCGTCATTGTGTTAAGAGGACAAGAAACGATAGAAACATCTCGATCTCAATGTCGTCAAAAATGTTACAAATTTTTAATCGTAGAGGACGCATCTAACGATTTTAATCTAGGATTTCAAGTACAGTAATTAATACTTCGAAACTGTTGAATTTACCTGTACTTACCCCTATTGTTCAATACATGTACATGTTCTAGGGGCAAATAAATTTAGAAACGAACAGTGATGACGTTTAAAAACGGCTAAATTCTCAGAAACACGTACTGAAGATTCGTCCAGAAACGTATAGGCAAAAACAAGACAATGAAGAACACGTTTCTTAACACTCACTTTAATCAGAAGATCGAATAACGGTTGGAAAATTCACTGACCTTAGAGTACTATTGAAAAAAAAAAGTGTTATAACTGTTATAAACGAAAAAGCATTTCGTCTAGTAAACTCGGAATAAAAAAAATAACCAGCACGCTGGTATGCCAGAGATAATTTTTCGAAAGAAGACAAATTTCGTCGAGTCGTCAGACCACTTTGTTACATTTTACAAAGCTTTGTTCTACATAAAAATATCTTTCTATAAATTATTATTTTCTCTAGTGTCCATCGCAATTTGATTTGCATGGTTTTATAGCTCAGTCCCACCCATTGATTAAGTTTTGAGTATTATCTACACTAATAAATAAAATTGAAGTGTCTGTATTGTCAAAATATTATTTTTTTACTAAATATATATTAATATAGGTATATACGACACAAAAATACATTTTTTTTTTAATTTGTCTGTCTGTCCGTTTTGTTCCGGGTAATCTCCGGAACGGCTGAACGGATTTTGACGGGACTTTTACTCATAAAAACTCATAAACTCATAAAACTCATAAAAATTTGAATAAAATCCGATTCATCGGTTCATGTTTCATGGGAAATATTTTTATTTTATCTTAATACTAAAAAAAAAATAAAAAAGCTAGTGTTTTTAAATATTTCTTAAAAAATCAGGGTAGTATTATTTAAAATGTTACTGTATAAGCCCTTACACCTTGTTAGGTCGAGGTCGATGACTACCGAACTCCACACGCACAGGACCGCCCAACAGCGTTCCGGCGGAACAAGATAAAATTACATTACCATATCGCGTGCTATTATACCACAGCCTTGGCGGTTGGAGGGCCGCCAAAACTACGACCTCACCCTGACGCCACAATGTCAAGTTCCTACGCCCTGGAACAATGTCAACGATCCGAATACCTAAAAACCTACTGGTCGTATATTGAACAACCCGTCTGTTTGTATTGCTTGGCAATCAAAATCAAAATCAAAATCAAAAACAAAATCAAAATTTATTTATTCAATTTAGGCCCTAAGAAGGCGCTTATGAACGTCTAAAACACTACCACCGGTTCGGAAAACAACCCAGTCGAGAAGAGCGCAGGCGAGAAACTCGATCTGGTTCTTTTTTTTTATAAATATAATATATATCATTTTTTTGTCATATAAAAAACTATACAAATCGTAGTCTTAATAATGTTAGCGGGTGCGCACAGAGATGTGGGTGAATTCCAGACATCACTATCGTTCACGTAATGATCCACCCTGTAATAACCTTTTGAGATTAAAACTTGCTTGACATAATACTTGAACTTATTGTCAGGTAAATCGGTAATGTTACTTGGGATCTTATTGTAAAACCGAATACTATTACCTATAAAGCTTTTATTACACTTACAATATATATATATATATATATATATATATATATATATATATATACTAGTAAATAAAATTGTTTATAATGTCAAAATTATCATTTTTTTACTTTTGTGTGTCTGTCTGTCCGTCTGCTTCAAAACTGCCCAAAATTATGCTTATGCACTTCTTCAACGGCCTCTAATATGTATACCATATCTCCGAACTAAAACGGAAATTATTTAAGATTCACACCACTATTAAACTAGAGGAAGATTATCACCCTTAATCGCAATAAACGATATTTTGAAAGTCACTTTACTGTTACCTACTAAAATATATACAAGTATAATTTTTTTTACACAGTTATAGGCTCAGTGCTTTGACACAATATTACCTGTTGTTAAGTGAAGATGTGGTCTAGGATGGTAGGCACACTAAGCCTAGAGGCACTGGTTCTCAAATGATGCTGCCCGACACACCTATTGTTATTTGGCGATAGGTTTTCAAACTTGAGGGTGGTAGCTAGTAGCTACCCAGAGCGGCATTATTAGAAAACGCCCTACCACCATGCTATGGTTTCCTCACGCTGCTTTCCTTCACCGAACCCTCAGCCTGATTTTAGAGTTGGATAATAGGGTTCTTTTGTTTTTTTGTTCTTTTGTTTTCCCTAAAATTTTTCCCTAAAAATTCCGACCGTATTTTTACATTAACAAAAAATTAAAGTTATACCTACATTTATTATTATTATAACAAATAATGCAATAAATCTAAGTTTCTATACTATAAAAAGTACCTTTAAAACTATATTTTTGTTTATCGCATCGTATAATAATTAGATTTCAATTAAAACTCACAATATATTTTGAAATAAATCCTGTAAACTAGTACTAATAATAGTTACTCAGTAATTTTTTTTTCTAGAAAACAACAGCTCATTTTGCAAATATTACATCAAAACATTTAACCAAAAAACGTTGAACAAACTATTCCGGATTTGATATAACAATCGTCTGTCTATGGTTTGTTTTAACAAATATAAATTTAATTTTATTCCGTGCGAAGTAAAGCCATTATGATAGTAGACATATCGTAAGTGTGTTAGTGCAAATTGTTTGTATACAAAGTTTACCGAATTAACGGGCTAAAGTAAACAATACTCTGAGACCGCGCACGCTCCGCATTAATGTTAATTGTTAAATATTCACTATCATGAAAGCTTTTGTATGTTGAAACTTTGTCTATTATCACCTTCTCTACGGTAATCAATGCGGTAAATATTTTACAATGATAATAATAGTGGTAAACCCATAAAATACTTTTCGGTGAAATGAATCATCGTGATGAAACCAAAACATGGTGTTAATTAGTCACGCGCATATCAAGTCCAGGAGCGGATCGAACATAGAAAAGTTCCTTTTCTTAGAGGAACTAGATGCATAAACAAGTATGTACAAGTTAAAACCGATAATCGCTTCGATTCAAAATATGTATGCGCGTCCAATTTTGGTTCAATCGTTTAAAAACCTGTCTCAATTGACATTTCGGATTGGACCGACATCGTTCCAGTAAAGGATATAGTAAAGTTCCTGGAACTATGACGATCGGAAAGTGCCCATATCTAGTTTTAAAGTATTTTCTACTATGCAACTAGCCGGCTACCAATATAAAGGTTGAAAATCAGTCGCTAAGCAACTGTAGGTGTGGTTTAGCATAGCTTGAAAGCTAGCATAACATGTGGTTATATCAATAGAGTTTTAAAATATCTACCTGAATTTAAGTCCTATAATAGAATTATAATTATGCATTATTAACTTGCTAGTTATGTCTCGTAAATTGTACATCTATTATCAAATTATTCCCCTGTATATAGGAACAGCACTGTAGATCCAATCACAGATACTAAGAATTCTATATGTTATGTATTTTTCTCCATCACATTGTACGAGAATAATCTTCAAGTGTTCAGATTTCCTAACGATAATTTGAATATTTCACTGGCTATACCGATTTCAACACGAATGTGCAAATTAGATGGACTGATGTTAAAATGCATATCACATAAATTAAGTCAGTATGCATTTTTATTTATGTACCCATTAAGAGGATATGCGGTCGGCGAAAGATTTGAAAGGTAGGTATTTCAGAAATCTATTGCTATCGCGTTGGCCCCAAAGAAAGAGTTATAAAAGACGAAAGGGACAACTGCAGTTCGGGCTTATTTTGCATAGGCAAAATAGACGAAAACATCACTTCGTAGTACCCTGTTCCCTCCTCGAAAACTTAACCGATTTTTAATTTTCTTTCAGTTATAGAATAAAAAAGACTTTCGCTATGCCTCTACGTTTGCTGTTTTAAATTTTATTCACCAAATTTTTTTTGACGAACGTCTGACTATGACGGTAAAAATCGAGCATTTCTTTTCATATTCAAAGGCTCCTAGTTTCTACAATAATTAATTTATGGAAAAAATCAAAACGTACGAGCATGGCGGTGGTGGATATATATTATTTATTATGAAAATATTTACAATAATGCTATTATTCAGGGAGGAAACAGGGAACTACGTTTGTATGGAGTAAATGCCGCTAGTATATCCTCTTAAGGGTAACCATAAGGGAGCGAAACGACGTTACAAATCCCGAAGGACGCTTAATAAATAAATAAAAAATGGTTAATGAAGCCGTAGCAGGTCGACCAAAACAAACATTTACTGGAAACAAACAAACATCCTGTGAACTTCACTTAATACTTGTTGTTTCTCTGTTGGTTTTGGCAAATCGCCCGTGGCAAATCGCTTCATGCTCCGAGATAACAAATCAAGAACCGATCATCATCTCCCTGCCCTTATCCGTTTTTTATTTGATGTCGGCGCAAAATGTCTTCCACTTCCATTCATCTCGATTTGAGATCATACCTACATTCACTCTCTTTCTAAGCATATCATCTTTCACACAGTCGACCTATCTCTTCTTCGGTCTTCCTCTTCCCCTATACCCGTCCACATTCATATCCAACACCTTTCTTACAACATCCTCTTCCTACCTGCGAATTATATGCCCATACCAAGACAGACGCCTGCTCCTTACCTTCTCTTTCACTGGTGCCAAATCTCTAACCGATAATAACTATTAATTACCACAATTTTATTTTTTTAAACTAATTATTCCTATCTCTAAAGCGTAATAAGTTGGTACTAAACGCAATGTATTAATTAACCGGAAAGGTTAATTTTTACTATTTCTGAAGGTTTCCATTATTAAACTGCCTCGGTGGCGCAGTTGTATTACGGCGCGACTGGCGTTCTGAGGTCTCGGATTCGATCCCCGGGTCGGGGCAAGTGGTATTGGGTTTTTCTACTCAGTATCATCCCGGAGTTTGGAATTTGTGCCCGATATGGCGACAGGCTCACCCCCTGTCACATCTGGGACGGAACTAAGCTCGGCGATATGTGAGTCAAGTTCGCTACATCATCTCTGCCTAACCCTTCGGGGATAACAGGCGTAAGCTTATGTATGTTTTTATGTTCCATTATTAAAATAAATTTAGTGAAGTTATATTATGTAGATGAAAATCCCAATTATTATATAAAATTACTTTATGAAAATTTTGATGCGCTGCACTTAGAACAAGTTTTATTAAAAAAATTTGGATATGTTCAAAATTTGTATCTTTTATTACTTATTTATACAACATATTTTGACCTTTAATGCAATTCTCATAATCAATAAATTATGGTATGTATAAGGAGATAATAAATAATAGGTTATAGTAAAATCTTTAAATTTGTATGTCCCACTGCGCAAACATTATTATTCTTCAACACGGTTAATATTTGTAACGTGGGTATGTTAATGTAGCCATTAGTCGTTCTGAGGGGCGACCTCTTCGAGGCCGTGGTGGGTAGAAACACGCCAAGCCGCGCGCCGCGTCGCTCAGGAAATTACTCCCTCGGGCCACAGTTAACCCCTTAATCACTCCACAGTCTACCGAATAGCCGTTACTATAGAATGAACTGTTACTTTTTGTATACTTTAATAAATGAGCTCTTTTGTTTTATAACGTTACTATCTGTGTGCCCGCGGCTCCGCCCGCGTTTTCTGTATTCTTCACTGCGTAATATAGTATTTAAATAATAAATGGAAAATAATGTTTTGATGGTGCTTTCCATTGAATCGTATTTCGTTCAACTATCTACCAATAAAAGTCTCGGCAAAATTTTTCTAGCCATTCCAAACATTAACTGGAATAACACATAAACAGACACGAGAATTTATGATGACACAGTGGGTAGTGAAGCCGGATTCAGCGTCAATCGACGCGGGTTTGATCCCACCTATCCAACTTTAAAAAATCGGCCTTAACTTTTGGTGAAGGAAAACATCATCAGAAAACCATAGCATGGTGGTAGGACATTTTATAATGATGCTCGTCGGGGTAGCTACCACCCTCAAGTTTGAAAAACCGTCGCCAAAGATCCAATAGGTGTGTTTCGCAGCATCACTTGAGAACCAGTAACTAGGTTAAGTGTGTTCACCATCCTGGATCACATCGCCACTTAACATCAGGTAAGATTGTGGTCGAAGCACTGAGCCTATATTGTGTAAAAAAACATACACACACATTAACAGACACTTCAATTTTATTTATTAGTATAGATAACTGTAAAGACTTCTATAACGATGCTATATTAATTTAATTTTTCTTTTAGTAGAGTAGTAATAGAGTTATACGTCCAATAGAACTGGTTGGTTAAAGGCATTTTTCCATACAGTTTATTCTGAAGTTCAAACTTAAATCAACACCCTAGCAAGACTATGGCAATCCCTCTACAATGTTCCATGGAATTTTCGTGGCACCTCAGAATAAACGTTCCGTGCCATTATTTTCAATACAATTGTACACAATAACTAAACCATATTATATAAAAACCACCAAAATCACATAATACAGGGTCCGGTAACGCAAGTAATTGAATTAAAGATAACAGCTACATTAAAGACTGAGTTACTGCCAAAAAAAGGCTCCTCTTGAATACAGCAATTTCTATTGTCCAAAACTATCATAAATATAGAATGGTTTAGTTTTGCGAAATACAACAACAAAGTTACACCACGACCATGGTGCCCATAGTTTTTTTTTTTTCATATGTTCTCCCTATCCAGTATGTACCATATACACTATAACACCCAGACTATTTCCTTAGGAAGATAGAATCGAAGTGTCCCTTTACCAGTTCAACTGCGTCTTATAATCCAGTCAACAATCGTAAAAACGCGCGCGGGGTGAAAGAATCTGCCGTTGGCAGGTGTGCGAAACGCCACCGGAAACGTCTAACAACTTGCAAACACTTATTGGGCGAAGATGGAAGCTGAGCGAAGACGTCACGAACTGCCGCCGGAAGTACGGCGATAACACATATATTAATTATTATAAAAATTAGGAACCTTCAAAAATGATAAAAAGTCCCCGAATGTATCGTCGTTTTCAGACGTCCCTCAAACACCTTTGACGTGTAGAAACAAAAAAAGATAAACAACGTAGCCCAGCCATAGCCAAAGTTTTTATTTTCTAATTGAATAACGAATTAAAATCTGTCCCATTTTGCCAGAGAAAACCGTAACCAAAATTTTTGATTCTCCACTCCTTTGTTAACAATAGTGGGGGGCTATGGGGGGGCCTGAACTTCCATTGCATTGGGGAAGCCGTCGGGGGGATTTAGTCTTGGCTGACCGGGACTTGTCTCCTACGTGGTTAGGAGTCTGGCCTTCTTGACTGGAACATCCGCTCTGGGGTATTCGCGGACAAATGCATACGCAGTACCGTGTAGCCCCCATATGGCGGTAAAAACGGTCACTCATATGTGTTTAGTGGGAAGTCGCGGGGCTCTCTCCCGTGTGCCCTCGTATGGAAGAGCGTGAGTAAATGCATTCTCCTATGTAAAAAAAGGACTTACCCTCATGATTACGTAAGTATTTGAAAACTTTTAAATATTAGTAAATAAATATTACTGTCGTAATCACCATTCACACAACCCGCCCTCGATTATTGTTACGTTATACCTGTTCGGCCCCTCACTATTATATATAGTCATTTTTGGGAACATAAAAAAGTAATATTAACTAAATGTCTTAAAGAAATATCATTGAGCATTTTCCTGATTGACGGTTAATTTCAATTTTGCTCCGAGTTCAGGGCTTATTTATAATTTAATGAACGAAGATAAATTTTATCTGAAATTTATACACACAAATTTTACCGGCTTTAGGGTTGAACCACATTTTTAAATGTATCGCATTTTATGAACTAGTTACAAGACTATATTGCCTAGCTAGCGTTATTTGTTTTAAATTTATTCGAGTAGATTAGTAGACAAAAATACAAAATTTCAAACTACAGTATTTTTTCAGACTGAATTGGCATACGTTAAAAGAGGTGTATACTCAACATCGAACAAAAGCAGGTTAAGGTAGCAGTATTATTTACGGTGCCTTTCTATAAGTACTAAATGTAAAATACTGATGACATTTTAAACCTGATTTTAAAAAGAAAACCGAAATGTTAGGAACGGTAGCGAAGGATTGACCAACAAAATACACAAAATAAGAGCCTCAATATTTGCTTTAAAAAATTCTAGCTCTTGTGGCCATTTATAAAATCAAATAACGCATACACGTGTTTTATAAATATTAACAAACCTCGGCGAATATAAATCAGGTATACATTTTAAAGCGATGATGGCGCAGTGGTAGTGACACCCGGATTTCAATTCAAACGACGCAGGTTCGATCCCACGTATCTAACTCTAAGATCGGCCTGAGTTTTCGGTGCTGGAAAAGCCTGGGTAGCTACCACCATTAAGTTAGAAAAACCTGTTGCCAAATACCAATAGGTGTGTTCCGTCAGCATCACTTGAGAAGCAGTACTTAGGTTTAGTGTGCTTACCATCCTGGACCACATCGTCGCTTAACATCAGGTGAGATTGTGGTCAAAACACTGAGACTATATCGTGTAAAAAAAAACATACATTTACAAATAAAGCATAACATATGAAAATATCCAGTCAGTCAAGTTTTTTTAAAAATAACTTAATAATACAGTATAGTAGTATCAACCCTAAACCGTTTTCCAGTTTAAGGGATCCAGTTCAACGCCCGTCAGTTCTTGATAGACAATTAAGAACTCGCTTTTGTTAATTGGAGCAACTGAAGGCTAGGTCTCAAGAGATTGACCGTTCATTGGACGATGCGTCTTCACTTTGTAAAATAGGCCTAGCTGGACCCTAGAGAACACTTTCTTCCATATAAATAAGTTTATTATTAAACGAATTTTATTGATTCTTGCATAGAAATTATAATAACATTAGCAACTTGTAAATATTTTACTTCTGAACAAAGGTTTCTTGGTTATCCACCATCAGATGCAAGATATAAATGAGATCATTGTCACTCCAGAACCGCGCGATAATGATGACTTAAAACTAATTGATAAATATACTAGGAAAACGTTTGTTGGATGTTTCGGATATAATGCAATATTTCCCATCATCATTTGTTCATAGGAGTGAATGAAACAAGCATGCAGAGATATGAAGCAAGAGTAATTCAACATTTCTGGTACATGGTACTCCATACTGTTTGTTTTCAAAATTGTTTCCAAATTTGATTAACATAATGGTTTTGTAAACATTGTAGTTGAAAAGTTCATGTAACTAGAAATGTTTTAGTTGAATGGTATATTTCACAAACTTGTCGGCACCTGTTTTTGTGTCGAATTAGGTCGTCGATATCCATTACCTCAGATTCAGTCGTAAATCTATACGAGCAAGGTTAACCTCGAACAAAGGAATAAGCCTCCGATACTTGTACAAATTTATACAGCAGATGTGGGACTTCCGATAAATAGTGCCTTTTTCTAATACGGATATTATTCTGTCAATGTTTGCAATTAAGTCTTCAGGGGGGTGTAATTGCTGAAAGAAATAATGTAAAGGAAGGTTTTTTAAACCATGTATATGAATATAAAATCTGGAATACTTTTAAAACGATAATGGCTCAGTTGTTAGTATGGTCGGATTCCACGTCGATGGACGTATGTTCGAACCTACCTATCCAACTTTATAAAACAGTCTGAGGATTCGATGAAGGCAGACATCGTCAGGAAACTACAGCATGGTGGCAGGACTTTTTCTAATGATGGCCGGATAGATTCTACCATCCTCGAGTATTAAAAATCTATCGCTAAGCACCAATAGTGTGTTCCGGCAGCATCATTTGGGAACCAGTTACTTCTAGGCTTAGTACGTTTACCACCCTGGATCACAACGTCATTTAACATCATGTAAATAGAGTGTTTGAAAGAATACGACGGGAAATATATCTAATGGCATTCGATCCTATAATAATTGATAACATTTATCTCTAATAAATAATTCCAATATAGCAAGTTTTCAGCGAATACGTTTGCTAAAAGGTTCGCAAAATGTTATTTACCGAAGTTAATATCATTTACTATAAGACAAAAAATTTGTTCAAAGTTGAACGACCTACGAAACAAAAGCACCTCTTTGTTGCGTCCTTCTGAGAGCGTTATTATATTATTTCTCCTTCCTAAACAGTTCATGTTTGTTTATGATAAAATAATTTATTGTTTTACTGAAAACCTAAATATTTACCAATTATTTTAATTACATTTACGTTTCTTTTGGTTTATTAAACTTATTTAAACAGTATGTAGTTTATGAGCGAGCAAAGCCTATTCAGTAAAATTTTTAGTTGATCGTTTTTTTTCACCTAGCTAATGCTGTTGACTGGATGGGCCTTTAACTATATTTGATAAACTAATTATAATTCTCGATCTTTTTGCTTTATTGTCCCTAATCTTACAGTTAGACGTCGTAGCCTTTTATTGGTAAAAATTTCTGTAGCATTTATCCGATATACGAGTATTCAGATTTAAACCTCATTTAATACCATCTTTTTTTTTTTAATTCGCGTATATTTAGTAATAACTGGGCACCTGCGTTTCATATAAATTTTCACATCATAGTATAGTTTTTAATTTTTTTATACGGAACCCTAATTATTTTTCTACTTTTTTTTTTGCTTCTAACATTAAACAAAGATATTTCTCACAAGTTCAAATACCTGCCAGTAAAACTGTGCATTTAATCGGATTTTATTCAAATTTTATGAGTTCTAATTTTTTTACGTAACCCTAATAATTTTCGAAAATCAAAAGTACCCTAAGTTATGCAGAGTCACTTCAGCTATCTACCAAAAATAGTCCCGTCAAAATCTGTCTAGCCGTTCCGGAGATTACTGTTACAAATGGCCAGACAACAAATTCAAAAATCGAACTATTGGTATAGGTATCTTACATACATTGATACATACATATCTATTTAGTAAAGAAATTTAATTTTGACATTACAAATAGACACTGCAAAAAACTTGAAGTTATAAATTAAAATTTAATAGTATAGATATGTAGTAGTAACATTATACATTAAGGAAGCTCTATATCTTTAAAGTCTTATAATTTGGGAATGGCTTAACCATTTTATGTTTCCTAGTAAGACGAGGTTGAACTCCGTAACATCCATTAGGAAGAGGTCTTACCAATTCGCCCATTAAATATTTAGTTAAAGCGACCTATTATGTCTTTAATTATTACTTTGCAAATATATTATTGTTATACCTCCATCAATTGAAATGATATATGACAAAAATTTTACAATCATGAGCGGTTTCTTGTGCTTTTTAGATATATTTGCGTATCTTACCTCTTTTACGGTGGTTTTATTTAAATAGTAATGAATCTAATAATACTATTTTAATGAATTATTCGATGCTTATAGCAGTCAGTTCTTTTTGGTTAAGATTAATAGCAAGTTTGAAAAAACAAGTAAATAAGTTGTAAGAAAATACTTTTACAGAAGTGTTGGTCTAATTTGGAAATAGCTAATTTACTCCTTATCACCAAGAATATAATCTTTTAATAGAGTAACCAGTGCCGAAAAAGTTATCAATATTATTTTAGATACAACGTTTTGATGTCTCATGAATCTATGTAATAGTAAACTAAAAACTTAGAAGAGATCTAAATAACCTCACTTAATTATAGCAACAAACTTTGAACGGGAAAACTTTTAAAAGATTTTATTTGACACAAGTTTAACAATTTATTCCCGTGTACCCGTTCTTGAGCAGCAGCGCGGGCTGAATTTATTACAGTATAAAATAAATTGGAAGAGGAGAAAATAAGAAAAAGTTGAAGGCAGTTAGTTGGAGTCGGTGAGCATGAATGGTGATCATAACTCTATGTGATTTGGAAGTTTTACTGTTTCAATTTGAAAGATGTATTTTTTTGTCTTGTTCTTCCACCGTCTTTATTGTAAACTTTTGTAGTTTCATCACCACAATTTATTTATTTATTTAACACTTTTTGCACACATTTATGTACAAAGGCGGACTTAATGCCTTAGGCATTTTCTCCCAGTCAATTCAATGATATATAATCAACAGCATTTCTAGAGGTTATCATCTAATTCGAATCTATATTGCGAAGATTTGTAACGAAACCATATCATGATAGCGTGTTTCGTAAAGGCCTACCGTCCCCAAGTTTGTTGTAATTCCGTCGTAAAATACCTGTGAGTACATATCGATAGAATCACTAGAGTGTCAGTGTTTCTAGGTACTGGCTTAGTTGGAATTATTCTAAAGCCGCTAGTTACTTATCTCGTGTCGTTTATGGTTTATAAAGATGTGTACAATTGGTCCAAATTGATTTTTCTTTTAGGTATAATTTCTTTTGTCGCTTACACCGAAACACGCTTCAAAGATGTTAACAGAGATCAAGATGGTAAATCTTGTGGTATATCGCTGTACAAATGTGATGAGATTGTGACCAGAGCGCATAACCCTAATCCTACAAATGTAATAAAAAAAAATATTATTAATGCAAATTAAATAGACAGGCTAGACAAGCATTTTTTTTTTTTTAATCTTGATGTTTTAATTATTTTTTAAAACACTGCAGTTTCGTTATTATTGATTTTAAAGGTAAGTGCTGGAAGGAAAACCTACAGATTATTTCAACTTATACCTTTAAATCCCAAGTATACGGTGTATTTCTACACTCATAATCGTTAATTTAAATTTATTTTAAAATCACAGTCAAATCACTGGTTGTCATATAAACCAAGGAACCACACGCAGCCAATTGCGTGTTGCGTATTACCCAAGCGAACATCGATCCACACCTGTCTCCTGTACTTCGCTTCATATAGTCAGCGAGTGCTCTTTTAATTTTAAACCATTTCATTATTGCATTCGTAAGCTTAGAGATATAGCTGTTATATACCTGTGAATACATGTACACATATTTAAAAAACGTAATTACCTCTCTTTTTATTTTTAATTATGCCGTTAATTATTATGCAAGTAAATTTAAAATCGACAATCGACACGAAATAAGAAATACAGATTTATTGTTGGGATAATATTACGAATTAAAACATATTTGTTGCGGTACAAACGAACAAAACGCTTTAATAAGAGACACAAACGGAGTACTAATGCCAATAAGGTGGACAGTCAGGAGATAAAATAGAACAATCATAAAAAAAAATAAACAAATGAAAATACACATTACATCAACTAAAACTTAGTAAATATTGTGCGTAAGAGTGACACAGTCACACCCACTATCAGCATTTATGCAATTGAGTGTATATTTACAATGACTAAGTTTAATGTATCATCATAAATTATTCTACCTTACTCACCTTGATCACATCTAAAATGGAAGGCAAGATCTTGCTAAATATTTGTTGTGTTTTAAGTCCCTAATAATGTTTAAAACAAAGACAAGGTAAGGAGCAAGAGTCTGTCTTGGTATGGGCATGTAATCCGCAGGGTGAAAGAGGATGTTGTAAGGAAGATATTGGAAATGAATGTGGACGGGTATAGGGGAAGAGGAAGACCAAAGAAAAGATGGGTGGACTGTGTGAAAGATGATATGCTTAGAAAGAGACTGAATGTAGATATAACCTCAAGTAGAGATGAATGGAAGAGTTGCGAAGACCCTAAATAATAATGGGATATGGGTAGGGATATGATGATGACTGTTTAAAACAAAAATATCATATCTACATCAATATGACCATATTATTCAAAAATCTTACAAAATGTTGGGCTTCATAACGAGAATTTCAGTACCTTTTAAGAGCAAATCTTCAATAAAGGCATTGTTTGTGCTTATGTACGCAGTGTATTAGAATTTGCATCTCAGATATGGGCTCCTTATTACAATATACACAGTCAAAGGATCGAAAGTATTCAAAATAAATTCCTGAATTTACTTAGGCGACGAGGCATGCTTTCGTCTGCGGATAAAAATGAGAATCTCCGCGAATTAGGTCTAATGCCTCTGGAACAGAGACGTATGGTAGCCGATCTGATGTTTTTATATAATTTAATTAATAATAAAATCGATTGTCCATATTTGTTAGAGCGGATAGGTTTGTGGGCAACACCAATACGTACCCGTAATCCTCGTCTTTTCCACGAGCAACTAACCAGAACCAACTATGCCCGTCATTCATTGATGACTAGATGTTCACACCTATATAATATGAATGCAGCTAATGTAGACATTTTTTTTGAGAGCAGTGTAGCGTTTAAGAGAAAGATTCAATCTTCCTTTAATAGTCTATAACACATCACAATCACACGTTCTTTCACGAACACACACACACACACACACACACAAACGCTTGCGCATGCGCGCCACGCACTCACACGCTCGCACACACATATAAACGTGCACACACTCATATGTACACAGACACATACGCGCACACCACACAACAATTACGTGAACTATTATTATTACTATTTTTTTTTATTAGTTTTGATGCGAATATTCTTATTATTTCAATTTAATTATTTTCCCTATTTTTTATTTTTTATTTTTATGTAATAGCATATAATCTTCCGATGTAGTTCTGTTTTATAGTATAATGTATAGTTGTGTAATATTGTGGTGAGATCATATTGAAAACAATAGTATTGTATTCAAATAATTTATTTTATTATAGGTGTTTCGTTTAGATTTTACTGTTTATCTTTTTAAGTAAATTTAGAAATCGTCTTTGGCTAATCCAATATGTTAATAATTATTTTAGTGAATATGTAATTAAGAGCTGTTGATTTCTCTAATAAATAAATAAAAAAAAAAAAAAAAAATATCTAGAGTAGCAGAGTAGCAGTAGAACGTTGTTGAAGCAGTTCATTTAAAAGAAAGTTTGAAAACTGTAGTACTATATACAAAATTAAAACACTGTATAAGTCCCGGAACAAATACAATATTATTTGCTGTTTCTTATATCCACGTTAACTTATCGTAAAGGTATTTAATGGAGTTTTTTTGTAATATGTTTTATAAATTGTCATGTATGGGGTTGATTATAATGATTATCTTTAATTTTGAACAACAAGATGCTAAATAACTAAGTCTTTCGTTGATGAAATTGATTAATAACCACTAAAAAAGATGTCGATTACCCATAAAAATGAGATAATAGGCAGACAATAGGAAAACAATGGAAAGCTGGCGTAAACGCGAGGTTAGTGCTCAAGGGGTTTAAAAAACAAATTGATAAAGACATTAATTTCAATATTCGCCAAATGGTGCTTAATGTGTCGAGTACACATAAAGATGAAACAATAGAAAGACAGTAGGAAAACAATGGAAAGCTGGCGTAAACGCCGGGAAGGTGCTCAAGGGGTTAAATAAATATAAAATAGACAGAAATCACTATTTAAGAATAACAACAAGATTGACAGAAATGGTATTAGAAAAATTGTATACATTGGTAAGTTTTATGTTCTGCAATTTGGTATTGAATTTGATTTGAATTGAATAGAATAAGGATATGATATACTTCCTAATGAAATAACAATTTTAACCAATACAAATTAACTTATTCGAAGCATTTATATGACATACGAAAAATACCTAATAGAAAAATCAATTAACACCAATTATAGCCATCTTTATCAATTATAAGCGACGTAGAATACAAATAATTAGCGACATTAGAATAATTCCTTTTATGGTTGGTTTATTTACATCGTACTAATAGCATAGTAAATGATGAATCATGCTGTCCGTTTCATGCATATACCGTAACATGGCTTGAAGATTACTCATGCGTTGCATATATAACCTATCTATTTTTCATAGAACTGAACAAAGTTATATGACTAGGTGGAGCCTTAGCATTAAAACTTAGGATTTTCTATAACAAGAAATATAACATTCGAATTTATAAAAGTAAATTTTTAAATAAAATATGTCAAAAATGCATTATTGTGTCCGAAAAATAATTAGCGGAATTTTATCTATTTTTATCATTTTCAATCACCATAATTTCAGTGATAATTCATATAAACAATACTTTTTTTTTAAATTGCATCCTATTTAATTTGCCAATTATTCAAATAAATTTTAGAATAACTATGGATCAATTTGTAGTTTATGATGTTTCGTAAACTTTAAGATCAAATTTCATAATGTGACGTAGACAGACTGAAGCATTTATTTAATAACCCCTTGAGCTCTAACCTGGCGTTTACGCCAGCTTTCTATTGTTTTCCTATTGTCACATTTTTATAAGTAATCGACATAATAATTTGAATTTTATTAACTTATGCTAAAGTGAAAATCACATACAGTTAAATATATTATCCATATAAGTTTACTAAATTATTACTTACAGACTATAGACTTTCTCTAGTGTTCAATAAACAGAGTTCATTCGTCGCCATGCAGTCTGCGCACTATGGAAATTTCCATTTGGTAAACACTCGGTTACTAGAGTCGTGAAGTTAAAAGAAGATCGGACTAGCAGAGTATATACTCTACGGGAAATACTTTAGACTCGAATTGCAACCTCTCGAGAACATACTGTCATGATCGAATTCATAAAAGACAATAAAACTGTATTGTTTCGAAAGGAACTGGTATATCGAGAAAGATGCAAAGAAAAAGAATACCACATTAATATACTTAATTACACACATTAATACATGATAGTTATAGGGAAATGGTTTTATGTTTGTCAGGGAACTGAATAAATTCTCTAAACAAATGGCTAGATTTTAAGAATTTGAAAAAATTAGAAGTCTGTTGATAATACAATGTGATCGCGATTAATGACTTCAAAATAAGTTTCACGGCTTCATAAAGACTAAAATGGCGCAGTTGGTAGTGCGGTCGGATTCCGCGTCAATGGACGCAAAACAACGTGAGAAAACCATACCATTATTGTAGCTACCACCAATAAGATTGAAAACCTGTCGCCTAATACCTATAGGTTTGTTCCGGCAGTATCACTTGAGAACCAGTATCTGAAGGTTTAGTGTGCTGACATTCTGGACCACATTGTCACTGAACATCAGGTGAGACTGTGGTCAAAGCACTGGCTATACAGTATTTTATAGTATACTAAAGTATTTTCTATAGAAACATTTCGAATAAGTAAGCAAGCAAATCGTAATGATTCCTGAATTCAATCTTTGTTCAGTTTATTACCCATAGTAGTAGGGCGGTACATAATAAAACCACACTGTGTCCACCTGGGGAGCTCATTAGAGAGACCTCTCCACCGTACAACTTGACATTTGCCACAAGTGGGTGCCATGGTTTGTGTACAAGGGAAATGAACTTTTGAGATACGAACAAAAACGAGTATTTACTGTATTCTGACCATCTAAATTTTAAATTATTAAAATTATTTTTATTTCGTCGATGAAATGATTCTAATTATAAAACAATTGTGGATCTTATAATTAGAAATGCCAATCAATTCTCAAATTGTCCATCATTCGATGATGTCTCTTTAGACATATATATTTAACCATTAACCGAAATATTGTCCAAAGATGTCTGATGGCAAAGGGCGTAGTTATAAAATGTGAAAAATCGTATTGTTAGCAACCATTAAAAGTTATCAAAGTAAAAAAAAAAAGACAAAATACAACAATAAAATTGTGTGGTCTTATAAGACATTGATGACGGTAAATTTTGTAACGGTATTTTTATTCATACTAATGTTTGAACATGGTCGAAATTCGACCGTAAAATTCACGAAATAATCAAAATCTCAAAAAAATCTTTCTTCAATTCAGGTCCTAAGAAGTCTTATGAACGTCAAAACCGCCAGCGGTTTGGAAAATACCCCAGTCGAGAAGATCCGGTAAGAAAATCGATGAGGTTTCTTCTTTTATAAATTGGACTAGTCATATAATTTGTAAATAAAAAAACTATACAAATCACAGTTATGTGTGCGGAAGCACAGAGATGTGGGTTAATTCCAGACATCACTATCGTTCACGTAATGATCCACCCTGTAATAACCTTTTGAGATTAAGACTTGCATGACATAGTGCTTGAAATTATTGTCAGGTAAATCGGTAATGTTCATTGGGGTCTTATTATAAACCGAATACTATATATACTAACAAATAAAATTAAAGTGTCTGTTTGTAATGTCAAAATTATATTTTTTTCTAAATAGATATGAATGTAGTAGTATATACGATACCTATATCTAAAATACTTTTTTTTAAATTTTCGTCTGGCTATTTCGGGTAATCTCCGGAACCGCTGGATAGTTTTTGATGGGACTTTTTTTGGTAGATATCTGAAGTTACTCCAGCTAACTTAGGATATTTTTAATTATCGACAACAATTCGCGTGTTTGGGTGCCGCGTAAAAAAATCAAACTACTAATAAATTGAATAAAATCCGGTTCAAAACAAAGTTTTATGGGCGAGTGCTTAAGTTTATGAGATTTTTTTTAGGAAAACAATTAGCGTTCCGTGTAAAAAAATTAAAAAGCAGTGAAGAATATATGAAACGCGGGCGCAGCCGCGGCCACACAGCTAGTAATAAGTATAATTCCTAATGAATTTCTCATATAATTACTTGCACATCAACCGATGACTTTTAATATGTTAAGCCATAACTTTTTAAATTTATATCAATTTTAATGACCATACAATTAATATGAATGTTATTTTTTTGTAACAAACTTAAACTAACATAGGACGACTCATTTAGCCAATACACTTCAAGGATGATTACGGCTGACTCATATTTATTTTTAGAATCCGGATAATTATATGGTTTCATGTTTTAGTTGATAAAATTAAACTGTTGAATAATTTGTTTAGTTGTTTTTTAAGATATTTTAATGTTAAAATAATGTATTTAAAAGGATCGGGGAAAAAAAAAAAATTGAAATTTCGAAATCTTAGTCGAAGAAAACATCTACCGATCTTTATCGATCTTTACTATTATATAATAAAGGTAATATTATTTTTTTTGTTTATTATGGATAAAATCAAAAACTACTTGACCGATTTCAAAAATCCTGACATCTGTAGACAGCTTATACGATCACCGAGTAACATATATTTTTAAATTAAGAAGAGATTCCTCCTATATACCCGTAACAGCCGGGGCGGCTCTCTAATCTCTATATACGAGTATATATATATATAAATGAACCCCTATTTCTTCTTTTCATGCTATAACTTGAAAACGGCTTAACCGAATTCATTCATCTCCTTATTTTAATGTTTTCTAATACATTGTAGATGGTTCTTACATAAAAAAAAAATTAAGAAAATTTCGCAGAAACTTAGAAAATATAAGAGAACTTAACCGGTACATTTATTATAAACTTTTTTAATGGAACCTTAGCTCGAGCGTTATATACTCTTTGCTAAGCACGTTTGAAATAACTGTCAGTTGTTTAACTGTAAGAGCTAGATCGCACACCCCCATTATCGTATATATTTAGACAGTATAATTCTAACGTAGCGTTATATTCTCTTTGCGTTAATTAGGTATAGTATTCCAGTTAGAACGTCTGTCGGGGCAGCTAGTCTAAGATAAATGTCTTCCTTCACTCAAAATCCCAAAATTAAAACCATATCGTAAAATCGAAATCAAAGTAGGTATCTATTTTCATAATCGATTCGAATAGTTATCAAAAATACTCATAGAAATATTATGGCCTACATATTCTTATAACAAAATTTAACGACATGGCCCTAATCAACATCAGTAAATAAATAATAGCCGGGGCATATGTACATCCTTGACATGACATGGCGTGTGCCACAAGTGACCTGCCTGGCCTCGGAATGACAATATGTGCCAAGGAAAACTCATAGCAAACAAACGGAATGGTATATGGAATTTTTGTACAATCACCTGAAGTGAGTTTAGCATATTTTATAATCATGCTAACGAACACTAACACCGTAGTCGTAGCTAGTTTTTTATTACACGCCTTATATTAGCTTCAATACAGGATTTATGTACCAAACGATATCTTTGAACTCAATTTTCGTTTATTTCAAAACGTCGGATTGATTTACGCACACTTATCAAAGAGCGATGACAACGCAATAATTTAATGAATTCTGTTCTTTGTCCTGACCAGCGTTTACAGGATTAGCGATATATCTATAATTAGCGATTAATAATAATAAATCTTATAATCTGCTAGAAATAAACTATATTTCTAATATTTGATGTCAAGCACCCCGCAGTGTTGTTATTAATTTTAAAATTTTATTAGAATTTAAAATTAGAATTTTGTCAATAAATCCAGTGAACTTTTTTATATCGCCATAGAACGAACCCTCTATTTATTATTTACACTTTATTACCGAACATTTAAACGAAATATTTTGTACTTTTTAGTTCGGCTAACTATTAAAGCATGTGTATGTATGTATTGTTTTATAAAAGTTAACGTGTTTCTATTTGTCTGTATCTCCGTTAGGAGGTTTATAAATTATAACTTAAGTAGCACCAAGTCGATTTAATATACTTTTTGTATTTAAAATAGTGACTCTAGTAGATAGGGTTTTGTTTTAGAATAGCAGTTCCCAACTTGTGGTCCGTGAACGTTAAATATGATCTTAAAAACAGAAGAGAGACAAAAAAAAATTGGTCACTGGTCAAGAAAAGACTAGGAGCTTTTGCTTCAGAACGTTTTCGATCTGATAGAGATACGTTCGCCTAGGTTGGACCTACCTCCTTTCAGCTTTATATCTCTGTTTCGTCATTCTTCTATCCAAGAATTATTAATTTAATATTATTAAAACTAATTTAACTAACTATAATATTTAATGATGTTATGACTCTAATATAGTAGTTAAAAAAAAGTCAATATAGGTAAAAAGGTAAAGAAATAATGGCTTTATAAGCAAACTGAATATTTAACTAGAAATTAAAAAAAACTCCAAATAAAGTTAAAAAAAATGTGATATTAGTAATATCATACATTCCTTACTGAATAAAAAGTAAACCAACCCTTGAAAAACTCTGTGAATCGATATTGTAGATTAACCTACTATGTTGTAAGACTAAAAAAGGCCACACGAACCAAGGAGTAAATTAAAATTATTTATAAAGTATGCCCGAATAATAAGGACAAAGATTAAAAACAGTAAGTATATCTCGATAACGTATATAATTTATAGCTTAATGAAACAATTTATTATATCATAGCCCGTAAATTTTTCGATAAGCTTATTTGAAGTGTACAAAAAGCTAAGGAATAAAAACTTCGACAGAACGTATTTCTTGCCATTAAAACGGGCCATAGCGTATTTGCACAAAATAGCAACCAAGTTACACAAACTCTTAATAAATAACGTAAATATCAGAACAGTATTCTCTTTGTCCTCCTTTCTATTTGTTCTTTGCAAATTTAATAATAAGTTACAAGGAAAAAAGAAATCAAATACTTGGCAATACCATTAAGCACGATTTTGATTCTCCTTACTCTTTGTCTTACAGTCTCCAATCACATTGTATTTTGTCAAATAATTTTATATGGATATATGAGTATATATTTCATGTTATGAATAAATTTGAACTAGTTTTCACCTATTGTTTTATTCATTAGCAATTAAATAAAAAATACTTCTAAATCTAAATCTAAATCTTCTTTCGTGTCAAACAATAATATCTGAACATACCGTCACTTAATGAAATTAAAGTTTAGTTTCGATTTAGCAAAAAGGGATAGATAGTTTTTTCCACAGCACCTGCTGCAAGCGGACTAATTAACGCGCAGAATTCTAAAAAAAGACGTTTGCTTGGTGTTAAGGGTAAACGTGCAAAGGTAGTAAAAACACTAAACAGTTTTAATTAAACAAAAAGGGGATTATTACTCCTTAGAGAAGACTGCTCGCCTGGTATTAATTATGGTGGTTTAATCGCAGTGGTGGATTCAAGGGGGGTCGCGTGAGGTTATGTCCCCTTTTTAAGCTAGCCATTTAACATGTTGACCAATGCCTGTGCTAGTTTATTTCCAGTGACTTGTTAAATAAAAGTACTAAATAATACTGTTTTTATAGTTGATCGTTACTATTGTCTTCACAAAGTAGTAATAAAAAATCGAATTGAGACGTAGTTAATTGTTCAGCTTTAACTCGAATTTGCTCTATTTTTTCCGATTTAATCTGGGTATGTATATATAAACTTGCCAACCACGGGGACTACCGACAGAAGTGAAAACTCGAAACTTTAGAAATACTGTTTTTTTAAGTTTAAATTTCATAATTTGTTAATTGAAACTATTAACATAACCTAACATTTAACAACATATAACATTTGTCTGGTTTGTACATCTATTGTCGCTCCGAGCAATATTATTTACATTGTCATATAGTTTATTCATAGGTAATTAAAACATATAATAGACAACGTAAATATAAATTTTATTATTTATCTCTGAGCTCCAGCACTTTGGCATATAGTGTAGCATGTTGACGGCTGACGTCATAGTATAAGTAAGGCGAATCTATAAGTTTTTCCTCTACTAAAAATTGCCCAACACCACAAAAAAAGCTTTCCCTTCAAAAACGAATGTTTTTGAACGAACGAATTGCCCACCATAAAAATTGGTATTATGTATTTTAAAAGGTAAGAAGTAGTGAGTCTATTACTTGAAAATGGCAGTAATGGACTCTAAAGAGGACTGAGTTGTCAAGTTAAAAAAAAGAAGAAGAGAGAAGGTAAGTATTTATGTTAAATCTCTTGTTGTTACTAAGGGCCTCCTTGTCAACGATAGTAGACAATGTTTATGCCCCCCCCCTCATACTAAAGTAAGCATTGGTATAATTTTTACAAAATCCGCTTAAACAATTAACAGTAAATAAGTAAAGATTGCTTTCGTAATCGCCATTCGGAGAGTGATTTATAATAACAGATGAAATTTTTTTGAGTCAAATTAATATCTGCTAAATCTTCTGAAATACCAACTGACTTTTCTTTACTTTATTTCGTATTTTAATGCATTATTTTTAACAATATTCAAAGCCTAATAAATTTATTAAACACTCCTATGGCTCATAAAGTAATAATAAGGAAGTTTTGTTAATAATATTACATATTTATAACTAGCATTGTCTCCGCGACTCCACCCGCGTATCATTTTACAAATTATAATTAAATATAGTTTTTAAATAAACAATGTTTCGATGGTCATTATTTTTTAGCTCTACTTGGTACTAATAAAAATAGAAAGCAAAGACATTTCTTGCAAATTCTGCTAAGAAAGCAGTCTATTGAATCGTATTTTGTTCATAATTTCATGTTTTTTTTGGGCGTGGAACAGTAATAACTTTCGAAAACTAAAAATAGTCTAAGTTACGCGCTTTAGCTATCTGCCAAAAAAGTCCCGTTAAAATTGATAATGCCGTTCCGGAGATTACCGGGAACAAACAGAGACAAAAATTTAAAAATATTGTTTTTTTTTTTTTGATATAGATACACCCGTATTGATGTGTATTTGGACATAAGTTATCACAATTTTTTAAATTACAAACAGACACTTCAATTTTATTTATTAGTATAGGTAACTAACTATAGGCAATAATATTTTGTTTCCGTACATGGTACACGATATAAATGTCATTACACGTTTCTAGAACTGCCTCTAGCCTCCAGTTTTTTTTGTCTCTTATATTCAAGTAAATAAATCCTTTCGCTTACAACATATTCATTCGTTGGCATGCGAATAAAATGTTGCCAATAGAAAAAATAGATTTTAAGTCTATAGTACTAGGAACACATCAATTTTAAACCAACAGATACAAGGTTTTGTATATCCGTTATCTCTGCATCGGGACTCTTTCTTTTTATCATAATTATTCACTGTAATAAGTAGAAATTAATTACATAAAATTTAATAACACATCATATGCAATATTGAAAGAATTAGTTTTATTGACGCGCATGTGTTGCCACGGCTTTAGGATTTTAGTTATGAATAATTTACCTGAATCATCTTAACAATAGCGTACACTTATTTTAAACAACCGTTTGACCTAATTCTGTTTATAAACTGTCATCGTACAATTAACAATGCATTATACCAAAGACATTAATCTATTTATTGTCGTTAATATACTTTATCTATGGTTGGACAAATTAATGTATGCGATTCGAAATATTCATGAAGATTGTACATTGAAAACAAATGACAAAATTTCTTGATTTTTGAATTTTATCTATCTACAGTGCAAATGTAAATACTATTTATTTCTAAATAAATTATGTATTATGGTTTATTTAGGTCAACGATTTTTAGCCCGATAGTTTATATTTAACAATAGTTTAATATTTTGTATAACAGTCAATCGTAAAGTGTTATATAAAACAAAGGTTTTAACATTTTAACAGTAGTTTTTTTTATTAACATAGAAAGATAAACATTAGAGATTTTTCGACAACATAAAATAACATAAGCTCACGCCTGTTATCCCCGAAGGGTTAGGCAGAGGTGAAATAGCGAACTACACCACCCATATTTCGCCGAGCTTAGTTTCGTCCCAGATGTGACAGGGGACGAGCCTATCGCCATATCGGGCACAAATTCCAAACTCCGGGATGATACTGAGTAGAAAAACCACTTGACCCGACCCGGGGATCGAACCCGAGACCTCAGAACGGCAGTCGCACCGTAATACAACTACGCCACCGAGGCATTTTTCGACAAATGAGTTAATAAAAAACGATTTGAATTAAATGTCATTTAAAAATTCTAGCTGGTGTAAAAAAAAAATGCGTTTTTACACCAGCTCTATGATGTGACCTAATGGATGGTAAACACACTAAGCTTAGAGGTACTGGCTGCAAATTATACTACCGAAACACACGTATCACGTTGTTAACAGATTTCCAAACTTTCCTAGTGGTACTTAACTAGGCGGAGTTTAGAAAATGCTCTACAAACGTGAAAAAAATAACTTCGGATAGATTTTATTTCAATATTCATAAGTAAAAAAAACTGCGTTTTTAGACTGTCTGAACTCACGTTTGTTTTTGTACATTGGCCGAATTCATTTAACATGACGATGAGAACAACATAAGTACAAAAAAACCTCGTCTTAGCTTGTATTTGTATATTCAGGCAAAAACGACACGTTTATTTAATTGTCTATACATTGGTATAATACAGCCACTATGATGAATGATAAAAAAATATTCAAAAATAAGATCTAAACTAAAATTCTTATAATTATTATATGTATATAGTGATCGCCTGTGATCGAAATTCGACCATAATTCAATTGATGTATTTGGTTTCGTTTAAAAAAACAATTAATTTTTATAACGCTAACAATTTTGTTTCCATTCCCTTGTCAATATTGTTTAAAAGTAAAATTTCAAAAAAAAACACTGTTCTCACCGCGGTAAATAAAATAGCAAATCTTACAATGACACATGATTGAAAATGCGTTGGTAATCGTAAGAGATAATAATACATAATATGTGTCTGTGTGTGTGTGTGTGTGCTCGTCATTATAGTATCTATTTCTAATGCATTTTTTTAATAATCCCTTATACCGCTTCGGGCACAATCCGAGACTTTGTTTTCTATATAAATTTATAGAAAGATATATAGAAATAAAATATAAATAAGGAAAATTAGAAAGGAGTTCCCCGAGAATTACATAAAAATATCAACTTTCTGTTAAGTTAAAAATATCAATTTTCCCAAAAAAATATTCAATGCAGTGTTATTCCGAAATGGCGCACTTTCCCTACATGATGGGGTTAAATTACTCCTCTATGGTCCCAGATTCATCTCCCGAGTAGTATACGAGCAATTACAATTCATCATTTAAAGGAAAAAGGGGCCTTTGAGGCATCACCTCAAAACTACTGGACATATCGGAATGGGGCTACTACTACCGTTATTTTTGGATTCCATCGACCCTTTCTCATTTTTTTACGATTTACTCTTATTTACATTTTTTTTTCCGCTAATAAAACCAAAAGACTCATTTTTCTTCATTCATTTGTTTTTTAGGTTAGGTATAAATGAAATCCCGTGTCGCCCCCATCCCAAATGCGGCGGACGGCCCCGGGGGGTTTTAGTGGGTATTTCCGGGCGCTTCACGCCCGGGCGAGTCCCACACTGGCACGGAGTTCGTCCCTCCGTGCCCCCTTACCTATTGCATTGGGGGACTCCGGTCCCACGGTAAGGGTAGTGCGTTAATGCATTTCCCCCCGTCAAAAAAAAAAGGTATAAATGAAATGTTATATGCACAGAACATATGAAACGCGGACGGAGACGCAGTCACATAGCTAGTATATACATATATCGCATTTAGACTTACGTTATCTAGTCAATATTTGAAGGTAATAAAAATTACCTTAGATTTCAATATGTGGTCTAGAAATATTCCAGTTACAAATAGTCATACTGCTAGTCATGGTTAGTTAATTAAAGTGCTTATATAGTGTTCTCAGGTAAAGTTACCAATTAATTACTCACTATGATACCTTCTCATAATTCGTTGAAACTAATTACTTAACCACTTTCTGTTTATTTGAGGCATTTTGTGAAATTCACTTAAATGTTATAGATTTTTTTACTTGCTTCGTACAGAAAGTCTGAAGGCGAAATTTTGAAATCGTTTTAACATCTACCATCTTGTTACCACGCTTCACATTCTTTTAGGGAGTGAACAGATTTACTGAATAAATAAAAATTGATCTGAAGTAATGGTTAAATTCCATTGATGTCTTGGCAAAGCAACTACAATAATACAAGAAATTACTTTTATTAAATTATTACAAAGTATTTATAAAAAATTGGAACAACATTTGAATCTTTTTTTTTCATTACTAAATAGCTTCTACCTATGCAGACAATTTCAACAATGCCGTATCTTTAAAAAATACAGACTTTAATTATTTGACATTAATTATATTAATTTGTCTGATGTAAGACTTAAGGTTCTTCTGCAAATGTGGAAACCTACAAATACAGACAAAATATAATTATATATACATAGATAATAAGAGACGTTATAAAGACTAATGGACGTAATATGTATGATAAAAAATATAATCTGAACAATACATATATATTTTTATATATGCATATTATTGGTACCTATTTAGATACCTACTCACCTTCGAACTTCCGGTCGGAAGTCTGTTAGAAACTAAAACAAGTAGAGGTACAACCCCGATCGGTATCTTTGAAAAGGTCGACAAGATATTATCATAACTTATATAAACATATATTTTATTTTTAATTAGATATTACTATATTACTTGTGCGAAACCGGGGTCGCTTGTACGATATAAATACATAAAATTATCTATGTTTATGCATTACAGAATTAAAAATATCAATAAGATTAAGTGATTAAAATATGAAAAGACTTGGAATAAATATATTTAAAAAAGAAACTAGACAATTCTGAACCAAATAAATACTCATAAAATATATAAATCATCTAGTCGTATGCAACCGGCTAAGAAGAGTACCACCCCATATCTACCCGCGGGTCTCGTAAAAGGCGACTTAGGGATACACCAGGGTATGAGCAGCAGCATTCTCTGAGAACCACAAACACCTGTTGCGTTCTTTAACCCGCTTGCCAAGCGTGGCGATTATGGCCATCCCTCCCTTACTGGGGGTGACGTATGTCCAGGAGTGGATGTCCAATGGTTGAATAGAGGAAGAAGTAGAGATATAAATTATCAGACACTAATGTTGCCTTAATCAAACATAAGATTCCCAATTACTCTACAAGTACAGTAATACCCCGCTTTACGCGAGGGATACATTCCGAAGAAAATCGCGTTAACTGAAATTTGCGTATATCGAGGTTTATGATTAAACATAGTAAAAATTTAATACAAAAAAATAAAAATCATTTTAATCAATCACTTTAATTCTAAAGAACACTTTATGCAATATATACTCTTATTTTTTTACGGAAAAATACATCTATTGTCTTTACATTATGTTTATACGCACTCTTTCGCGTAATGCGAGGCATTTGAGCGCGAAATTTGACATTCGCGTTATAGTGAAACCGCGCGTAACGGAGTCGCGCTAAGCGGGGTATTACCTTTTAATTTCGATAAAAAAATGTCAGGCATATGATACGGAAATAATCTCAAAAATCTAAATGTAAAATTAAGTAACTTTATTGGAAGTCAGTGTGCTTTATTCTATTATTAGAATCTAAATTACTTTACATAAAAAAGTATATTTATCAATCAAAAAAGGATTTTCTCCTGTAAACCTATACCGTGAGATGGGTTTACCGGATTATGTTTACGGTTTGGGCATATCGAAAGTAGGGAGAGAGGCTTGCAAGCGGAAAAAAACATCAAATTGAATTTTCGGTCCGCACGATTACATACCCGAGGAAAATAGATTACATACAGGTGACAATATCATATACACGTATTATATATACTAACGTATTAAAATACTTGAAAATATAACAAAAAATTATATAAAAAAGACATTAAAATAAAATAAAGAAATAAAAATTAACAAAAAAATAAAACTTACAAGTGGACACCATGAAGGAAACTTAAGTAAAAACTCGTGCCGTAAAATATTTTTATATCACCAGCTCCTGTAAAGAAAATGAAAAAAAAAATTAAAAAAAAAAAATCAAAAGCAAACAAAAATATAGTATCATTTACATCATTATATTATTTTTCACCCGGTGGTCGAAACACGATCATGAACATTATTGAAAGTTTGCAACTGTTTATAATTTAAAAAAAATTACTTGAAATACTAAAACTCATAGCTACTAAACAAAAAACTAAATACCTAAAGAGAATCCGTTGATAAGAATAGAGAAGAATGTCGTGAACTGTTTGACTTTTGCCTATTTCTATGTAGAGACTTTTTCTAGATTTTTTATGTCGAGTCGCAGCTCTGATGGTAAATAATTATCGTGGCCTATAGGTAAAAAATCAGGCGAATAACCCATGCGTTATGAAACTTGCAGAGTTTTTTTTTTTTGTCTCTTCTTGGAGACTCGTGTATCGTAGGCCTTTAAGGAAGACTGAGGGGAGTATCAACATAGCCCAAACCACAGTGCCAGCATATGCGATAAAAATGTTCTAGAGTACTTCGTAGTGTTATCAAGTTTCTGGTATGTTTAACCCTTTCACGGCCAGGGGAAACATTGTTCCCATTGTAAAATTGGCAGCTGTCTATTTAATTATAACAAAATTTAAATTTGAAAAATATTCAAAAAATGTTTCCCACAAAACTCTAAAAGAGATAGACTTACAAATGCATCATTTTTTGTGGTTTTCCTATACTCTACGTTTAAAAAACTAAAAGAAACTGTTGTATGGTAATATTTACTCTCTGCCTACTTATGGTCCTGAAAGGGTTAAGAGTGTTGATAACTAGACAATCAAAGGCGGAAAGGTGTCGAAGATTTGAAGCGATGAAGGCCCAGTTTGTAGTGCGACCGGATTCCGTGTCAATGGAGTCGGCTTCAAGCACACCTATCCAACACTAAAAAAAACCTGAGCTTTCGATAAAGGAAAACATAGTGAGGAAACCATAACATGGTGGTAGGGAAATTTTTAATAATGCCCACCTGTGTAGCTACCACCTTCAAGTTTGAAAACCTGACGCCAAATACCATTAGGTGTGTTCCGACAGCATCACTTGAGAACTAGTACCTCTAGCTTAGTGTGCTTACTATCCTGCACCACAACGCGACTTAACATCAGGTGAGATTGTGGTCAAAACACTGAGCCTATAGCGTGTAAAAAAAATAAATTACTACCATGTTTTTAGTTGTATAGGAAACTTAAACAAAACAGCTATATTGTTGTTTTCCTTGTGCTATAATTAATATCCTTTTATCTAACTCGTCAATAAACGTTCAACGCACAAGTCCGGATGCCGTTGTAACAAAAAAAAAGAAGAAAATGCGTCCTGTGGCTTTACGACGGCGCCATATGCAGTACAGTGATAGGACATTTTATACCGTGTGAATCATATACAAAATTACATGCAACTCTTTTAAAATAGATTAAAGAAACATGTCAACGAGTGTATTAATTACTAGTTGTATGCCCGCGGCTGCGCTCGCGTTTCATATAAATTTTCACTGCATAATGTAGTAGTTCAAGGTATTGTTTTTTTTTATGTACGGAACCCTAATTATTTTCCAATACATTTTTTGCAACTAACATTAAACAAAGGTATTTTGTATCTTTATATTTTAAAAGAATTGATTGTAAAAAAGTTTGCTGAAAAATATATCAAATAAAGAGTGGCGAACCCAGAGTGTGAAGAAAAATAAAGGTATTTCTCACAAATTTAAATACCTGCCAGTAAAACTGTGCATAGAATCGGACATTGTTCACAATTTCATGAGTTTTTTTACGCTGAATTTCGGTTTTTTTACCAAAAATAAAATTAATTATAAATTAAGACATATCTTTGCTTTCTGTTAGTACGAAAACAAATGTTTTAGCTAACGCAAAATAATTAGGATTTCGAATTAAAAAAATGCAATGGTCAGTTTAACTGGCAAGTGTTTGAATTTGTGAGAAATATTACATTATACATATCACAAAAACAATATTCGTTCACGTAAAATGCTTTTCTTATCTTATTTTTTAATTTGAGAGTATTTTTTTGTACATTCTTGCGTCTTTTAAAGGGAAAGTTTGTTCACTCCTGTCCAGTGTCTTATTTGGATAACGGATCACGTTTCAGGGATGCCTTAGACTTATTTTTTATCTATTTTTGTATCTACGATGTGAGTAGTTATTGGAATTTGTTCAATATATAATACCAATGGTCGCTAAGTAGAAAAACTGGTAAAATTGTAACCCATCCCTCTTATTTGATACTTATAAATTAGGGTCGATACGTGGTTTTTTTATGGGGGGCAGGAAGTACATCCTGCCCCCCGGATTGACGACCAGACGGTCGTGCCTCTTTTTCGAGAGGCGGGCTAAGATCTGGAGGGGAAGTATTCTCCTCCATCCCTACCGGGCCGTTGCACGGACGAGGCCTGGTGGGTTGGCCGCAGGGGGCGACTCGGTGCTTGCGAAAGCCACCCCGTGTCGCCTCCATCCCAAATGCGACGGACGGCCCCGGGGGGTTTTAGTGGGTATTTTCGGGCGCTTCACGCCCGGGTGAGTCCCACACTGGCACGGAGTTCGTCCCTCCATGCCCCCTTATCTATTGCATTGGGGCACTCCGGTCTCACTAATGCAATAGGTAAGGGTAGTGCGTAAATGCATTTCCACCCGTCAAAAAAAAAAACAAGGGGTCGATACGTGGCTACAATTTGTTATAATGTTAACATCGTTAATTACTATGTGTTTATAAGAATATTTATGAGGAAACAGTTTCATATATGGCCATTAGATTCCATCGAGCTTACGTACGTACATATTTACATAATAATAACCGTTGCTGCGTTTGTTACTGATCGCGTCACTTCTGGACGATTTGAAAGATTGAAGTCATGTTTATATATGGTTATGGTTCTATCGGTAACTATTGCAAGTAGAAGATAGATGGCGCTGTAACCATTATTAACAAATATATTTAATGGAGCGAAATTATTCATATTCACAACATAATAATTGTTGGGTTTCGTAGCAAAAATTAAAACCACAGTCACTGAAAGGTCGTGCTGTGGTCAGATAAACCGGGTTATTAATAAATTTGTCGTATACATTAACTCATTTACCTCAAAAAGCAGAGCAAGTGCTTTCGACTCAGTAGCAAACCATATTGCCCTAAGACTTGTCAATGTAATGACGGCTAAAAAATAATAAAAAAAAAAACAACTACCTTTTTAAATTTTGCACTAGAATGCACCACATTCAATGCAAAATGTTTCTACGGCTATCGTTTAGTAAATCAAATCAATAGAATTATAAAGTACTAGCTCTTTGCCTGCAGCTCCGATTGCTTCATAATTTTTATCCAATATAGTTTAATAAAGGAACAAAATATCTGGCTGTAGAATATACTTATGATTTCTAAAAAGAATCACGCTAATCGTATCTTCTGTAATCGAGTTATAAGTAACTAACAGACAGGTTAACCTTACTTTTTATAATATGAACCCTTTATCAACAAGTCTGACGTAATTAACCTACTGCAAGTTTAAAGTTAATTCATAACTTGCTCTTGCGGTTTGTTTGAAAATAAAAGCCTTCAGTCTTCTTAAATGTATTTTTAAAACGAACAGACGTACTTTGCGGCTAAGATACGTTCAGTTTAATACGAAATGAACTATGTAAACATGATAACAGATGTACGCGTATACTATAGAGTATGGAAGCCGCAACGATTGGGTTCGCGTGGATGACTCATACAATATACTCGTATGACAAACCTCGAATTAAGGACATAGAATAAAGGTAAAATTGATTTGTCGAACAGAATCAACTAAAAATATAGATTTTTTAACATGGGCAATCTACTCGTTGTTTTTTTTTTTGCTTTATTTATTTCTCATAAGGAAAAGGCAAAGGTCTAGTATCATGCAGCCAAATTTTAATGTAATGAACGATATTCATAAACGTTAACAAAATAGCGGTTTTCTGTTACAGCTATTTCAACGGGAGTGGTTGGGAGATCTCTGAATTTACGCTCCGTGTCATAACTACCAATTCACTTCACTTCGCGCAAAGCACTCTCTGCTTTTTAAATACTTATTGCAACATTGTACTGCTCTGTAGGGTCTACCCTAACTAGTTCTAACTAGTTGCAGGTTGTGCCAAAAGAACTGACTGACTAAAGCCAACGGTATAGTGTCTTCAGGATACAAATACGCTTTAACATTCCACAACATTTTAGAAATGAAATAACCTTATTTATAGTCTACATATTATAAATATTTCCATACGGTCCGGCTCTTAATTGATTTCTTACTCGAAAACCACTGAAGGGATTTTCATTATTTTTATATATTTTTTTACAATACAAAGTTGGAAATCTGTTACCTTTAGATGTGTTCACGCAGGATCATTCGAGAACCAATTATTCTAGGCTCAACGTATTATACCTATATTTACCTATACTCACAGTATAAAAATGCTAAATTTTTTGCTCATTCCTTATTTAGTCAACATACACAACTGCCACGACAAAAGTAACAAAGTACGGGACATAATCAGTTAATCGCGGTATTAACTCAACCGGTTACTGAGACAGGGTTTTAAGTTTTTTTTTACAATCTGCCAGCATACAAAACGACAATACTGAATTTCGAAATTACCTTGAAGGAGTGTCACCACCATGCCGATCCGGCGAATGAGGTTATAATATGTTATTTACGTTTATAAGATGACTCATGCGAATTGTTATAACACCCAGAGCTCTGCAATGTAAATATTACATGACAGGTTAAACTCTATATAAGCTACAGTTAGGAGACAATGCGGGCGACGTTTATTCTATACAAACGTATTCCCCGATTTCCTCTCCGAATAAAGATATTATAGTAAATATGGTATTTTTATATCATATTTTATGTTTCCATCATCGTCATGCCCGCAATTTTTCTATAAAAAAAAGTATTGTAGAAACTAGGAGCCTTTAAAAATGAGAATAAGTGCCCGGTTTTTACCGTCGTTTTAGACGTCAGTCAAACAAATTGAACGAATAAAACAAAAGAAAAAATATCTCAGCAGCATAGGCAGTATAGTTTTTCTTATTTTATAATTTAAAAAAATATTAATATTGGCTTAGTCTTGGACTACTACGTCTATTTTGGATAGGTGTAATCTGCCCGAGCTATAGTTGTTCCTATCGCGATTTATAACTTTCGTAACTGACGTGAATATCAAAATATTTATTTAATAACTAGCTGTGTACCCGCGGCTATGCGTTTCATATATTCTTCACTGTGTTTTAATTTTTTTATAAGGTACTTTCCCGTCAAACTTAGCGTTGAATAATTATTTTAAAAAATGAATCATTTACGCCCAGCGAAACGAATGAACTGGTATTAATAAAGTTTTCATTTTTGAACGTACACCATTTTGGAATATAGTTTTTAGATTAATATAATATAAGACTGAATGCGATGAAATTTCTAAGCTTAATAGGCAATGATAATTTTTTTTCACTTAAATAAATTTGTGGACGCCAGTTACTATAATTCACAGTTATAATATCTGTAAGAACTAGACATTAAGAATACAATGTTATTTATATATACGTACATTTTGATGCCCGCCTGGGTAGCTACCACCCTCAAGTTTGAAAACTTATCGTCAAACACCAATAGGTGTATTCCGACAGCATCACTTGAGAACCAGTATCTAGGTTTAGTGTTTACCATCCTGAACCAAATCGTCACTTAAAATCAGTTGAGATTGTGGCCAAAACACTGAGCCTATATTGATATCGAGTAAAAAAAATAAATAACGACACGCCTCTCTCCCATAAGGGTAGGCAGAGACTACATCCTTCCACTTGCTTCCGGATCCTGACACAAGTCTTTCGCTTCTTCTATTTTCATAAACACCTTTATACATGCTCTTCGCTACGGGTTCTTTTAACCTGGCCTTTCTCCCGAATGTCCTCGATCTTGTAGAGATATGTTCGCCTAGGACGACCCTTACCAGCTTGTCCAGTCACACTCGCCTTGTAAATTTGTTTCATCAGTCTTCTTTCATCCATCCTCTCTACATGTCCATATCAATTAAGCTTGCCTTTCTCCATCTTTGTCATTCCATCCTCTACCACACCACAACGTTCCCTTATCACACTATTCCTTACTTTATCTATCATTCTCATGCCAGCTATACTTCTCAGACTTCTCATCTCTCCTGTTTTAATCTTGCTTTCATATTTCTTCTGCCAGACCCAGCACTCACAATCATACATAAGTGCAGGGACTAGTACAGCCCGATGCATAGCCAAACGTGCCTTTTTAGACATATTCTGGCTGCCTATAAAGTTACGCAGAGTCCCGTTCACGTGATTTCCTAACACAACTTTTCGCTCATATCACTGCCCACTCTTTCCAGCTCTGATAACCATTCACTCTGGTAACAATCTTTATTTATTATCTTATAAATTCCGCTAAAGTTTTTTGTCGGGTTTTAATTGCGGTAGGAATGTTATAAAATGAATTCTTAAATATTTAAAAACAAAAAAAAAAATGTATTTATTTCAATCGAAATAATCAAGAAACATACATTGCAGAAATAATGGCGAATTCAGGTAGACCCTGATAACATTTCTGATACCACGTCACACACGAAAAGCCACACAAACTTCACTAACAGTCTTATTATTTAACAAAAAACGAATAAATAAATATTCAGTATACTCTTCGGATCCATTAGCCGAACGACTTAATCTAGTTCCGAGTGACAAATTGAATAGATATATATCACAAAAAGGACTCGACAGAGTAATATGTATTTGCGAAGTGAGACACGTTGCTTGAATAAAGATCATGCCGTATATCGTATTACATGGATATTCTGTTTCTTTTGATTACAGTCACACGCACATCATGGCATCCCCTTTGACATATGTACAAATAGTCGAGAGTGCGTTCACACCGTGCCAAACATATATGTCATTATCATTTATTTCCAGTATTCTAGAGCAGTGGTTGTCAACTGCGCCCCGCGGGCCGCGTGCGCTCCTGGGCCGGTAAATGTGCGACCCACGACGTGTCAAACAATTTTGGTAATCAATAGTTACACAAACACACAACCACAACTTCTCTAAGCTAAATTGAAGTGTAATTTAACTCTGAAAAACCGATCATTTTCATTTAAATGAAAATCAGTTTTTTAGTTGCTTTGAAATCAAAGAATAGTTAGTGAATTAGGTTTAAAAAATGTAGGTTGTTATACAAAATCTATGGGAAATTCGTGTTTGTCAACTCATAAAAGTATGTTAATTAATAGATGTTATCAACACCCAATCTATAAAAGTTCGGCCCGCAGTGGTACCTCACTTTGACCTATGTGGCCTTTGAACAGAAAAGTGTGACGATCACTGTTCTAGAGAGTCACTCTGATGTGGAAAAAAATGTCTATACTAATAAAAAAAATCATTTTTAAAATTTTTGTGTCTGTCTATTTGTTCCGGTAAATCACGGGAACGGCTAAACCGATTTCGAAGGGAATTTTTTTGGAGGATAGCTGAAGTTACTGCGCGTAACTTAGGGTACTTTTGATTTTCGAAATTGTTAGGGTTCCGCGTAAAAAAATTAAGACTCATGAAATTGTGAATGCACTGTTTTACTGCCAGGAATTTGAATTAGTCAGAAATATCTTTGCTTAATGTTAGTAGCAAAAAGAGTTCCGTATAAAAAAAGTCTATATTACACAGTGAAAAATATAAGAAACGCGGGCGCAGCCGCGAGTACACAGCTAGTAGTAAAATAATATTGTTCATAACGGTGTAAATGAAGTGAAGGGAAAAAAGCATGTGTGCGTGAGAATATTGAATATCGTCGAGCCGGTCTCACACACACGGTTCCGGTTTGCGGGTCCCCAGTCAAAGGCAAATAAAGAAAGATTCAAATTAATCTCACTGCATACATAATTATCACGTTGTCATTAACATTGCCGAGTGGCGAATGCTAATATGAAACCGGCTTTTATTGGAGATTTTTTAAAGACGTTAAAAGTACGAGTAGGTCCGCATATTAAATTATTAGCCAACTAGAGTTGTAGATTCCTTGCGATTCCTTCAAACAAATTGATATTTAATGTGCAAAAAATAGGGTTTCATATTTGATCAATATATTTGTTGTAATTTGTTTTGCGTGGAACTAATAATGTCCACTCGGTTAGCTACCAGCCTCGAAATATTCAAAAAGTCTGTTCCCATACGTACTTATCACCTGAAAACCAGTGCCTCTAAGCTTACTGTATTTTTGCCTTTCTGGACCACATCATTACTTAACATCACGTGAGATTATAGTTCAAACGCTGAGCCTATAGAGTATAAAAAATAATGATTATTTTTTATGTAATTCAATATCAAATAACTTACAACGTTCGCAAAGATGGTAACATGTTATCTTATACATAGAAATAGTTAAATAATATATAATAATGTTTTAATTAATAGGCATCCACAGCTGGACTTGGTCTCTCTCAAAGATCAGGTGAGAATTGCCATAATCGCCACGCTTGGCAGGCGGGTTGGCGATCGCAGTAGGTGTTTGTGGTACTCAGAGGATGCTGCTTCTCATCCCCTGGTGTATCCCTTAGTCGCCTTTTACGACACCCACGGGTAGATATGGGGTGGTACGATTCTTAAACCGGCACCACGCGGCCAATAAATATTTAACAATTTATAAAAAAAAGTGTAATAATAATCTTGAAACGACTTTTTAAATAAGAACAAGAGAGAACTGAAAGCGAAAACTGTGGTTAATTGAACGAAACAATACGCCTCTGCGATAATAAATAAAAAAAAATAACAAGCGTGAGTAGAGATTACATTAAGTGTTCCATATAATAACAAATTATTATACAAAAAAGAAAACAGACAATGGAATACAAAACAATAACAAATAGTAGTTTATTGCACGCTTTTAGCGTTGACCGTTGTAAGCTTGCCCTTTTTGTGTTTGTGTATATTGTTTTTTTTTTTTAGATTCCTATATAACCATGTAACTACCGGACGAGTCGTTAGTATATAATGTATTCTGATTTAGTTTTTTTTTTATAATTAGATAAAGTCTAATATTTTGTAATTAATTGTTAAAAAATCATTTATCGTTTGCGTTTAATACAAATATCATTAATCATAGACTTTAGATAATTGGGTAGTTCTAGGTATTCGAACTACGAAATCCTAGATAGTTCGTACATATATTGTTCCATCCATTCAACAGAAACACGTCCACTGCTGGACTTAATTATCACCAAATGTTTCGACAACGACCGGTCTCGCGCCACCCCAAAAATTTTGGGCGCTACCATTATGAACAGGAATAGCAGGGCCGCCTGGGACTTACAGAGGACTTATTGCTGTGTTGTCGTTCATAAAGTAAGTGCCATAATGGCCAAGCTTGGGTGACGGGTTGGCGATCGCAATCAGGTGCTGCTGCCCATCTCCCGGTTTATCCCTTAGTCGCCCTTTTCGACACCCACGGGAAGACATGGGGTGGTACTATTCTTAGCCGGCGCTAAACGTATTGCACGTAAATTTTCTTGCGGTTTTCACACCTACGTATCGGATTTACACTACCGATTCTACCGTGTCTTTAAGGACATTTAAGAAAATTTGTATTGTTTTATTTTTTGGTATATGGTTCCAACACACATCACTGAGGCTGATTATTAAATATACGAGTACGAGTAGACCTAGTATACAAAAGGCGATATTCACAGGGCATAATAATCATAAGCAAATATTCTTTTTAGGGAAAAAAATACCTATAATGTTGACAGGACGAAGAAACTCCATAGGAAGAAAATTATTATTGTTTCGAGCGAAGCATACTAACATCAAGGATTTATTATTAGGTTCGTTAAATTTCGTAATGAATATTTTGCGTTTTTATATTTGAGTGTCTATTCACAGATTATTAACTACACTGAAGATATAGCGCAGTAAGTTTTTTTTTTTTTCATTTGTTCTTTAACAAATCGCGATAACGCTTCATATGGGTCTAATTATATATCTCTATGCGCTTGCATCGAGTAAATTATTTCTTTCTTTGTCGAGCTTAGATAACAAAATAATACCTACCTTACTTACATGCGGTACTCTAAAATATAAATTATAAAATTCTCTGACTTTCGAGAGACGAGTAAAATCGTGAGACTACTAGTTAAACAATAAACATCAACTATGAGTATGTAAGAAACATAAATAAATGTTTCTACTGCAATGTAATTAACACGATTGTAGGTAATATCTATAGGACAATGAATGAGCTTTCGGTGAAAGAAAAAATAAATCATTTCTCTAATGTGTATGTTACATACACAATTCTGCCATTGTCATGCGGAAATAATATTTTGCCCATTTAACGTCCTCGCCTCAATGGCAAAACGGTGGCCATATTGCTAGAACTTTCGACGGAGTTTTCGTGGCAATATCGCGTGATGTTATTTCCAATACACTTTTGCACATGACCAAACCATATCACGTAAAATTATACATACAACAATGGTACGAATAAAACAAATGAATGAATAACAAGTAACAAGTATTAAAAAATCCGCCCAAAAACTCCCTTCTAAACCAAAGCTGAAAATTTCTCGTCAAACACAAGTATTAGTTTATTCCAGTATTTGGTTGTACAAACTAGATCCATTTCTTGTCTACTTACGCTATATCATCAATTGAAAAAGCTGTTACAAGTATATATGAAACCACAATTCAAATTATATTATTGTTGAGTGCCAGTCTAAAAACCGATACAAAAATATGCAACCACGCAGGCAACCTGATAAAGAACGATCGTGAGCATATCTCAATAGCTAAATAATACAGGTCAAGTGGGGTGTGTGGTGGTAACCATTTGTATCTAAATTCAAAAGAAACGCAATACTAACTGATGTCTGGCTATAATAAATCCATACTACTTATGACCTGATAGTTGAAATATCTCGAGCGCTTTGCCATACATACTCTTCGGAATTTAATCTATTAGCGGTAGTACTGCACTTTGCAATATCATAACAGTAAATCTTTGAAGTAATAGTTTGTGCATTTTTACACAAGTTATGAGGATTATAATGAATGATATCTATAAATTAATTACCAAAGGACTTGCAATAATAAATCTTAAACTATTCAATATTTAAAAGACATAATGCAGTAAATAATTAAAAGGAATATAAAGTGTAAATAATACAGGATGGAGTGCAGCCACGCGAACAGCTAATTTCTGTACATCGATTTGTAAGTCAACAAGAAACAGGAATGAGACAAAAACCTCTAACTGAATTGTAAAATCACGGAGTCGATTTAAGAAGTATTAAAATAATTCCAAGAATGAGAGGTGAACAGAACATTAGTCATACAGCGGCTTCCGGCAAAAACATCGAGACTCAAAATAAAACAAGTAATTATAGGTAACCATCGTCTATAAATAAATCATTCTCAGAATTGCCGCTAGGGTTCCAAATGTCGACTTTCTAGTATCGACAATGAAAAGTAATCGATTTTATAATTATAGGTAGCACTACTCGATATTTAAGGATCTATGTATTTATGCGGATATCTCTGTTTCAAAACTCTTGCAGCTGCAGCAGCTTGTAGCAGATCTATTCGTCTCTTGATAGGAGCGGCCCTGGTTGTGTATTTAGGTTAAAATTTAAGCATAAGTAGTGGAAATCCATCATAAGCGAATTCTCGTCGTAGCTATCATACGAAAAAAATTGAGTGGTTAATAAATAAAACTAAATATTTTGAATAATATCTAAACAGTAGTTTTAGCGTTATGTGCGTACAACGGCAGACTTCTATCAATCTATGTATATGACACTTATTATTTAATTAAAGAATAAACAGTCATAATTTTCTTTTTCATTGGAGCTTACAAAAATGACTTCATTTCATCTGATATTAAAAAAAGTATAAATAAGAATCAATTGACTGTCGGCCTAAATCTACCACAGTTTGATCCCAAAATGCGATAATACGCATTTAACGCGCTATTATGGCTATTTTAACCCGAAGAGATTTGACAGCGTCACCGGATTTAAACTGTGGGTTTGTCATAAGTAAACAGTGTTCGAGCGAAGTACAGTAGCCATACCACGCCGCTAACTGCTGGATCTACCCAGGTGATTCCGAAACGCGACGCACCGTAACGGAACACGCACGTCATGCTTTTCCCATTTTCATTTGGGGTCGGCGCAACATGTCTTTACGCATTCACTCCCTTCCTAAACATATTATCTTTCACACAATCCATTCATCTTTTCTTTTGTCTTCCCCTACCCCTATAACCGTCCACATTCAATACCTTTCTTACAACATCCTCTTCCTCCCTGCGCATCACATGTCCATACCAGGACTGACGACTGCTTCTTAACCTGTCTGCTATCGTAACGGAACGCGCACATTGAAAGGTTTTTCATGATGTGTATGATGGTTGCGACATAGGCAGTAGTTCTACCACTCCGCAACATGATTATTACCTGTAACCCTGCTTATTTTTGATTACTTAGAAGTTGGCTGCTATTACCCATCTTAGCGTTTTGTATAGCTTTATTGTACGTCTCAATAGCGGATGGAAGCGACAAAGGAAAGAATTCAACGTGAAACTTATTATTTTTAAACACAATCTTCTGACGGAAATACTTCCGGCCAATTAAGAAGTGAGCTACGTAATTTTCTAAAATCAAGCAAGATATACGAAATTAGTCCATATAATTTAATCGCAGAGTGCATAATTGAATAAATTTATTCAATTTGTGGAAGAAACTCTATGCTGTAATCTATTTAAAAAACCAGCTATGCCAGGTTGCAATACAATGGCAACGCGGTGGCATGCCTTGCAATCCCGTATCGCCCCCATCCCAAATGCGGCGGACGGCCCCGGGGGGTTTTAGTGGGTAAATCCGGGCGCTTCACGCCCGGGCGAGTCCCACACTGGCACGGAGTTCGTCCCACCGTGCCCCCTTACCTATTGCATTGGGGGACTCTGGTATCACTAATGCAATAGGTAAGGGTAGTGCGTAAATCCATTTCCCCCCGACAAAAAAGAAAAGGTTGCAATACAATAATAAGAAAAAAAAACATAAGCGAGCGTATGCTTCTAACAACTCAACAAATTTTCATCACAACCGAATGAGTTGTTTAGGACTGCATAGAGGGCAACACACACTTACATTGATTTTTATTTATAAAGATGACTGGTTGTGTGCCCGTGCCTCCGGTCGCATACACTAACGTACAGATAGACGTTGCTTTTTTTAAACAATGCAAGGATAAGGGTGTAAGAAGGTAAACAAGTAATTTTTTGAAGCGATGATTACGCAGTGGATTTTGCTTTCGAGCACACGTACACAACTCTAAAAAAACAGCGAATTCTTTTTTTGGCGAAGGAAACAATCATGAGGAAACCATAGCATGGTGGTAGGGCATTTTTTGATAATGTCCTCCTGGTTAACTACCACCCTCAAGTTTGAAAATCTGTCGCCAAATACCAATAGGTGTTCCAGCGGCTTCACTTGAGAACCAGTACCTCTAGGCTTAGTGTGTTTACCATCCTGGACCACATCGTCACCTAACCTCAGGTGAGATTGCGATCAAAGCACTAAGTATATATCGGGTAAAAAAAAAACCTATTATTTTGACTGCTTTTCTGCGATTTATAAAAAGTAATAATTTAAATCGGTTTATGGATTCTCGAGTTATATGCCCACTAACGGGTAGACAGACAGACGTTGTGTTTTATATATAATAATGTAAGGAAGTATAGTTCATTACAGTACTTTAGTTTACAATAAGGTCTTCTTCAATGGAAATGACGACAGATTAGCAGCCGTGCGTCTAAGGTCTTAAGATTTAAATTTACTGTGAAGGAAGGAAGACAGCGTGCATAATTCATAATAAGACAATATCTTCTAGTATTTTCCTGAACAGATATCACGCTCAATTTTAATTACTGCCTCTAAAGACTAGTTTCGTTTTTAGACTTTTTATAAACATGCCGTCGTCTCCACATCGAAATAAGAGTTAATAAGGGGTAATTAATTGATGTTTATTTTATTGAAATCAAATGAATAATCTAGTTAGAAATAATAGGGGTCCGTACAAAAAATAATAATAATTCGGATAATATAATTCTGGGATACGAACGTTTTTGGTAGAGTTTTTGGTGATGATTTAGAGTGCATATTTTATCCCTATCCTACAAAGCGAATGTTAATATAAAACTGGTACGAAATACTAAGAGTGACGTCATAACTTATTACAGTCCCTACGCTAAAATTAAAATGCTTCGTAATTACTTTATTTATCATTAGATTTCAATTTTATTTTAAGTGATCTGCCTTATATTGTATGTTTTTTTTTTTAATTATTGTAATCAAAAATTCTATTTTATCAATCTACAATTCAGCCTGACCGCATTATTATTACGCTTTGACAATAAGGAAAATTAATCGCCGCTTTTTCGAAGTCAATGACGTCATAAGAAAGAAACAGGAATGAGCCATATCGAACGTTTGCTTTAGTAAATATGCAAGCGATGTGTCGAGGTCGATGAACTGTCGCAATCAAATAACGTTGGATAATTTTATGCAAAAAAAAAAAGTGCAAGTCCACCTTTAACCGAACAAGTTTTAAATATTCATTCGGCAGATGAATTTATTTATTGAATTTTCTATGTTTTAAATATACTGCTTGTATAGATTTGTTGTAATATTTATAACACATGTTTTTTATAACAGTTTCATCTGGAATTTAAATTACTTTAAAACCTTACGAAAAAGAGGACGCGTAATGATTTTTAAAGTTAATTAATATATAGTAGTTATGAAGCGATGATGGCGCAGTGGATAGTGCGGCCGGATTTCGCGTCAAAGGACGCGGGTTCAAACCCACCTATACAAATGTAAAATTAACCCGAGCTTTCGGTGAAGGAAAACATCGTGAGGAAACCATAGCATGGTGGGCATTTTCTAACAATGCCCGCCTCGGTAGACCTACCACCCTCAAGTTCGAAAACCAGTCGCCAAATACCAACAGATGTGTTCCGGCAGCATCACTTGAGAACTAGTATCTAGGCTTAGTGTGTTTACCATCCTGGACCACATAGTCACCTTTTTTTTTTTTTTTGACGGGGGGAAATGCATTTACGCACTACCCTTACCTATTGTATTAGTGGGGCCGAAGTCCCCCAATACAATAGGTAAGGGGGCACGGAGTGACGAGTTCCGTGCCAGTGTGGGACTCACCCGGGCGTGAAGCGCCCGGAAATACCCACTAAAACCCCCGGGGCCGTCCGCTGCATTTGGGATGGGGGCGACACGGGGTGGCTTTCGCAAGCACCGCGTCGCCCCCTGCAGCGAACCCACCGGGCCTCGTCGTGCAATAGCCCAGCGGGGATGGGGGAGTATACACACTTCTCAACCCCACCTCTTCGCCCACCTCCCGTAGGAGGTATGACCTAGTTAGGTCAGTCAGCCGGGGGGCAGGATATACTTCCTGCCCCCCATAAAGATGGAAATAGGGATAGTTCAGTGGCGGGCAAAAGAGATAGGAAAGAAGCCCACCACTGAAGAAGAAATTTTGGGTCCCTCTCCTTCACTCACCTTGTCATACATGACAAGGCATAGAAAGGAGAGGGATACCCAGAAGAGAAAGGGACAGACCACATCGTCACCTAACATCAGGTGAGATTGTGGTCAAAGCACTGAGCTTATACCGTATAAAAACAAAGGCAAAATATATTATGCATTACACTCAATGGTGATTGCAGTAATGATGGTAACTACTAAAGAATTGTAAACAGCTGTCGACGGTTTTATGCCTGCCTGCAAATACACGGAAAGTCACTTTAATATCCTAGTGATTACTACGTAAAAACATACTTCGAAACGTTATTACAAAAATCTACTACCGAATTTTAACAATACATGCGGTGAACCCACATTGCTTTAAAACTATGAAATTATAAAACTTGTTAATTAAATATTATGCAATTTAAAATGGACCAATAAAAAGATGATTCCAATCTAAGGTCACACTGAAGGTTTAAAACATATATAGAAATAAACTCTTAACATCCACCTTATAAGTAGGAATAGGCTGTTTAATATATTATATATGTAACACAATCTAGGAGCAACAAAGGCTATTGTTGCGGTCACGATATAACTATCAAGTTACCCGTATGAATATAGGAATACATAGTCTTAAACTTAGGTATGTATCTTACATACAAAGGTAGATTATAGTATCTAGGTAAATCTATTTGATAGGTGTACGATATTTGCTAATCACGAATGCGATGGGTAGTGGCTATTGAATTAAAATAAATAAAAATCAACATAGTAAAGTCCTATATTGGTTATAAAAGAATCATATAAATTGGTAACGGACACAGTGACAGACAGAAACAGGAAGATACTGCTTTATAGTAACTACTAGATGGTGTCCGCGGCTCCGCCCGCGTTTCATATATTCTTCAAAAAAACAAATGAATGAAGAAAAACTTTTTCAAAAGAGAGTCTTTTGTTTTTATTAGCGGAAAAAATGTACGTAAGAGTAAATCGAAAAAAATAAATAACTTATAACCATCTACGATAGATAGGTGATAGTTTCTCAAAGGCCTCATATATATATATGAAGATGGATGAGAAGCGACTGCATGTAGCTGAGATGCGAATGTTGAGATGGATGTGTGGTGTTACAAGAATGGATAAAATAAGGAATGAATATATTAGAGGGAGTCTGAAAGTTGCGTCAATGGTAGAAAAGTTGAAAGGTTCCCGTTTGTCGTGGTATGGACATGTTATGAGAAGAGAGGAAGCGCATGTGGGTAAAATAGTAATGAATATGAATGTGGAAGGATGGAAAAGTAGAGGAAGGCCAAAGAAAGTGTGGATGGAGTGTGTAAGAAAAGACATGAAAGAAAAAGGAGTGAATGAAGAGATAACGGCTGATAGGGGCGTATGGAAGAAGAAAACATACTGCGCCGACCCCAAGTGAGTTGGGAAAAGGCAGGAGAATGATGATGATATATATATATACATAAAAGATTGTTAAGTTTCTTTTTATATAGAAAATCCTGAAATCGTTCTCTATCCAAATACACTTCATTGCTAATTACCGTTTTCGCTACATACACTGACAATTTTCTAGAACCACTCCAACTTCCATCATGGCTCAATCAAAACTGGCACTTTTTTTCTTTATTTTTAAGGAGAGTTTGTTCATAAAGAACATGCCACCCCCATCCATTACATACATACATAGACCCTATATTATTATAAAACAACTAAAAATAGTGACTGAAATTGTTCCGAACATCATTTCGTCACACAGCAGAAAATTGAGATTAGACTGTTATAGACATAAATTAGCAAAAGTGAATTACGAAAAATCAAAAGGTATTATAAAAATACAATTTAAAATTAATCATATTTTATGATTAGTTGTAAATCTATTATTATTTTATGTAATACGCATTTCATAAGTTATATGAATAAAATGAGCGTCTATAATGCATTTTAATGAAGCCAAACACTATAGATGTTACTATGAATTTTGGTAAATAAATAAATAATATTAAGATATCCACTTGTTTACTATTTATAATATATGCGTTAATATAAGCAATAATAAAGGTTTACAAGTAATTAAAATGATATATCAGTGTGACCTATTTAAATATACCTTATCAGGGTTATTGGGGTGTTGTGCTAGATTATAACATCGTCACTTTGTGGAGCATAATGGAAGTATTAATTCTTTGAGCAAGGAGTCTTTGCGGTCCTTCTTGGCGCCAAATTAATTCCTCGTAATTTCTTTCATCGTATTTGATTACTGATAATATGAATATTAAAAATCAATTAAACCCTTTAAAACGATAATAACAGAATTAACAATAATTTAACATAAATATAACAGAATACGGTAGTAAACTGGAAAAAATCGTATCGCACAGGACAACACACAGAAACATCTTGCCAGTCCTATACGACCATATTGGAGCGGAATAACCAATTAAGAAGCAACGGTGCGGGCGCAGCCGACCCAAATGCACTCCGTTAGTATTTACTGTTATTACAGACACGTTTTGTTTATGGCGAATTATTACAGTATTAGTATCAGTGTTGCCGGTGCAAAATCGTAAAAAAAAAAAACCGAAAACAAAATGTTAATTCTTAATGATTTTGATAAACTGTGTAGTTACGTAGGCAGAAACGATGTAATTAATTCCTGTGAAGCATTAACAGCTTTGATTGAAACCATAGTATGTTGAAAAGGCATTTTCTAATACCACCCTGGGTAACTACCATCTTCAAATTTGAAAATTTATCGCCTAAAACCTATAGGTGTGTTCCGACAGAATCGATCAAAATCGAGTACTTCCAAGTTTTAGCATGTTTAATATACACATCTTCACTCGTCTTCAAGTGAGACTGTCGTGTCAAAGTTCAAATAGTTCAAAAAAAATATTTATAATACTTTATTAATAACTTTATAAGAATAGTGAAGCTATAAATGGACATCGGATACACAGCGTAGTCACCTCGAAAAAAAGGTAGCTGTCACGGAACATCCGCTACATGTGCATTTGTCACATTTAACCGAAAGACGTCAACTGCTGGACATAGGTCTCCGCTAAAAGAGGGATTGGCGATCACAGTGTTTGTCATGATCAGAGGATGCTGCTGCCCATCCCTTGGTTTATCCCATAGTCGCCTTTTACGACACCCATGGGTAGATATGGGGTATTACTATTCTTAACCGGCACTAAACGGTAATATACTCGTGTTTAGTATTGTTTATTTTATCTATCGCTGTAGCAACAGTCGTTTCTAGTTTTCCCCTGGCTAGACTCCTCACAACCTAAAAATCCTACATCAAACCTCTATATATATTCCGGCAAATGTACTTAAACGTTGATATCTTTGACCCCATTAAATTATGTAAGATTTATATCAAATTAAAGAACATGAAATCAAGCCCCTCAGGAAGCGATTATTTTTAAAATAATTAAACGCAAAATATACCTATATATAACTAATAGAATATACTTATATATAACTTGTTTTTAATAAAAAAAATATTGTTTAGTTCGGTTCCTGATTAATTAGTAAAAAACGTGATGGCAACAATTCAAAAGCTTTTTTTATTAACCACCATTGAAGGATAATATCGTACTAGATTAGATCATCGAAACAAACGACGTATTACAGAGAACTTTCTACTAGTGTATCAGTTTTTTTTTTGTTCCATTTTTCATTACTAGGAAATAGGCAAAGGTATTAATAGTTTATGCAGCTAAGTCTGACGTTAAAACGACTTTTAATATATAACGATCTAGCAAAATGACGGCCCTTCGCTGGAACTATTCAAGGAGTATTTGATACATCACCAGATTCATCCTCCATGTCATTATTCCCAAGATATTTAACGTGTGCATAACAACCAAACTATACATTTTTATGAGATATCACATAAAACATTACTAAAATAGGGTCAAAGAACTGAATTAAGAATAAGGATCGACATCGCAAACGAAGATGCCACCAAAAACTCTATATCAGTTTTTATAGACTAATCAAGGGATTATAAAACTTACGTATGTGACGTGACCACCTGTTGTAACAAAATAATTGAAACTCCTTAGAAGTTTTAATAAGTTTTTAAACAACCACATCTATTAATTTTTAGTAATAACATTCTGACACAATCATCTACGATTACGTAATGGGAACAAATTCTTACTTAATTACTGCAAACTGACAACCTGGCGGTTTGGCAGTGAGCTTTGGCATGGCTCTATGCCGTATTGGATTAATATAGGCTGCAGGAAACATTTAAAACTAACATGTCTCATCAATACAAGAATATGTATATTTTAGAACATGGTTATATATATATGGTTTATACACAGTAAAGTAACAAAGAACGCGTACTTGTGACCGTTACACTGAGACAGCTGGCTACACACCTGCCGACCTTCGAACAGCTGAACTTAAAGGGACCCATGCGTTTATTTTTACAATGGCAGTTTTTATAAGAAAATTACTATTACTACCTCTCTTCTTACACACAAATACTTCAATGCATAATCAACATTTAACAGAGTAAATTGATAAAAACTTGTAATCTGTATATTATTAGTCAAAAAGAAAAAAGTAATTGTCTAGTTCAGTTAATTCATTTTAAAACCAAATAAATACACTTTCATAATTTAAGAGTTAAAATAAATTCATTACCATGTTTTTAAAATATTTTATGACATTTTATGCGAATTTCAAACAACGATTGCATACACAAAATTATTGGAAGGATTGTGATAAATGTAGAGACAGGGCACAATATATAACTTAAGCCATTTTTGAATCTCACGAAACGAATGATTATTCAACCCAACTTGAATATGATAAAATAAATTAGGCAAACTAACAACTTATAATTCAATTTACACAGGTAATGAATAAACAAACAAAGAAATATAATTAAACTTTCTTCACTTCAAAGGTAGGGTATGCATTATAGATAGGAATGTATTATAGATATAAAACACAACTATTCACAGCCACTATCTATGTAACCTTCAGTCGACGTCCCGGAATGCAGATCGTAAAGCCCTCACAAGTCGGGACATTTCGCAACGAATACTTAACGCAAACGTTTCCACGACCTTGGCCAATGGAGGCCACATTCCGCACTATGGAATCCTACAATCCCAACCCTGAAAATACTATGGGCGAATTGGAACCAAGTATGTTGGGGTCGTGTGACGTATTTGTCCAATAAAACCGGTTATTAGTCTATGAGATTCCTTTTCTTGCCGCATATTTTTAACCGACTTCAAAAAAGAGGAGGTTATTAATCCGTCTGTATGTTTATTATGCCATTTCTCCGTCATTTGTGACGAAGTCAGCATCTGATCAAGGGAACTCATGGAAATTAAAAAAAAACCCCTCGAATATTCTAGACACTTACACGTGTTTCGAATATTCGTTTCCAAAGCTATGAAGTAGGCACAGCTATTCCTAAAAGTACACACTTCAACTAAAAAGTAAAAAGTAAAGCGACTTTAAAAGAATAAACTATAAAAATGCACTAAAAAGTCAATAAATAATTACTTTATTAATCTGCTTCGTTAATTTTGGTGTCGGTGCCAGCCAGAGTTAACCAATATACTCATTTACAAATGGAAATATCTACCTAAACATTAGTACAATTACATATAAGCTAAATAAAGGACTAGGCTGATTTTAAAGAACAATTAATCAAATTCGAATATAATTAGCGACGTACATTTACACCAATTTGTTATCCGTAAGCCGGCACCGATTTCAAAATTAACGAAGCAGATTAATAAAGTAATTATTTATTGACTTTTAGTGCATTTTTATAGATTATTCTTTTGAAGTCGATTTTGTTTTTAATTAAAGAAGTTTTTTTCCGTACTGAGTTTTATAGGAATATCATAGTTGTCGCAGATTGCCTACTTCTCGCCAATTAAGGGCAGTTTTAATTTGAGAAAAAAAAGTATATACACGTAATTGTATTTGGACAAGAATGGACAGGATTAGGAATGAATATATTAGAGGAAGTTTGAAAGTGGCGCCAATAACAGAAAAGGAGTGAATGCGGAGATGACAACAAATAGAGAAGAATGGAAGAGGAAGACATGTTGCGCCGAACCCAAATAAAAATGGGAAAAGGGTAGGGAGATGATGATGATACACGTAATTGTATTTATAATAAATTAGCTTGACAAGAACATATTCTTCAAATACATCTTCAACATAAGTTAGCGTAGTGGACGAAAGCTCGATAAACGGATCTACCGATCATATAATGAATACGGAGTTCAATACGCGACGACGACCAATCAGATCTAAAAAGCGGTACCTGCGTAGTCCAGGTGAATCATCAAGATTTTTTATTTATTAGTATTTTTACATATATGTAAGTAGATCTTTGCTTTATATAATTAAAAAGATTACATTCTTTCTATGTGTAAATATTGACTACTGTGGAATATTAATTTTCTATTTTCTAATTGCTACAAAATGATTAAGGCGGCTTACGGTGAGAATAAATTCCGTGTAAAAAAAATAACGAACCTACATGAAAGTACGTTTGAAAGATATCTTTTCTATTCAAGCGGTCATAGTTTAATATGATTAAACTACTCACAATTGTGTACACGTCGGTCTATTTAATTAATACATTGTGCTAGAGATAATTAAGAATAATTGAGTTGATTAGTTTAAACAAGGCGCCACGCCACTTACCTTCCAAACTTTCAACGAGTACCTAAATAATATAACTACAGTAACGTTTGATATAATATCATATATATATATATAAATCGAACACGTTTTTAAATAAAGGTCAGATGAAAAGTAGTCATAACCGGCAAGCATGTATTAAAGCGCTCATGAAGCTTGAAGAAGCGAAAGATGTATGTCAAAATCGTAGCAAGTGGAACGATGTAATTTCTGCCTACCCCTACGGGAGAAGGGCGTGACGATATGCATGTATGTAAAAACAGATCTTATATTTAAATGTGAACCTCCTCCTGAATGTTGATTGTAAATAAATCTAACGATTATTAGAAGAAACATTTTTTTTTCTATATTGTTTATGCGCGATTTCTATAGAATAGTTATATTCTTTCTTCCTTAATGTTTGAAAAACAGTGATTTTTAAAAGATACAATTTTATAATATGGAAATGTGTGTAAATAAATGAAGTTGGATTAATTTTAATTAATTTCTGTTCTTTTTAATATTTATTTAACCTATGTTATTTCAGAACTTTTTAACACACGAAAAAGGTAAAGGTTTTGTTTATACGTCTCATAGTAATTTGTAATGAACTATGAATGTTACTACTATAGAGAATAAGCTACTATAATACCAAATTTCATGAACTGATAGACAGACAAAAGATTCAATTGAGGGCAATTGATTTCGTCTCTTTGACTGTTTTATTAATCAACTAGCTGTGTTTCCGCGGTTCCGCCTACTTTTCATATATTTCAAATAAATAAAATATAAATAAATAAATATTCTTTACTACGTTTTAACTTTTTTACGCGGACCCTTAACTATTTTTAGAAAATTAAAAGTTCCCTAAGTTACCCGGAGTAACTTCAGCTATCTACCAAAAAAGTCCCGTCAAAATTACTTCAACTGTTCCGGTTGACAAACAGACAGACAGACAAAAGTTTTAAAAATCGTATTTTTAGCATAGCTTTCGTATACACACTCACATGTATCTAGTAAAAACATGTTATTTTGACACTACAAGCAGACAATTTACATAACGTTTTTACAGTTATTGGTCATATAATGAAATATTTTAAAACCGTTGTTACATCACTGAATACTCACGGCTTACAGATTATATTTACTGAAAACTGGGCATTAATATTACTGAGCTGTCGACATTAAAAAGCTCCGTAATATCCGAGGCTGTATTGAGTGATGTCGGCAAATACATACGTTCCGGATCGAAAATTGATTTCTAGACTTATTCACTGTACACATACAATATTTCCTTGTGTACTTAGAAGCAATATCTGTGTCAATATCACAACATGGGATAATTATTCAAGTTAACGATGTGTGTTCAAAGAAGGTATATTATAATCATCTATACTAATAAATAAAATTAAAGTGTCTGTTTGTAATGTCAAAAATATTTTTTTTTTTTTTGCTAAATAGATAGGAATGTTTTTTTTTTTTACATGGAATAGACTCAATGCTTTGACCACAATCACAACTGATGTTAAGTGACGTTGTGGTCCAAGATAGTAAACACACTAAGCCTAGAGGTACTGGTTGTCAAGTGATGCTGCCTGAACACACATATTGGTATTTGGCGACAGGTTTTCAAACTTGATGGTGGAATACCGAAAGGGCATCTTTTTTTTTTTTGACGGGGGGAAATGCATTTACGCACTACCCTTACCTATTGTATTAGTAAGTCCGAAGTCTCCCAATACAATAGGTAAGGGGGACAATAGGTAAGGGGGCTAGAAAATGCCCTACCACCAAGCTAAATACTTTTAATTTTCGAAAATAATTAGGTTCCGCGTAAAAATATTAAAACTCATAAAAAATGGAATAAAATCCGATTCCATGCACAGTTTTAGGGGCTAATGCTTGAATTTATGAGAAACATTTTTAGTTTATCTTAGTCTTAAAAAAGTATTAGGGTTCCGTATAAAAATATTACAACGGAGTTAAGAATATATAAAACGCGGGCGCAGCCGCGGGCACACGAATAGTAATGAATATAAATCATAGACTAAGTAAACTTATTTCCAGAACGCTATTTAATTTAATTTTATAAAAAATAACTATCCTTTAAAAAGGAGTTATGAAAATCGTTTTCCTGTTTCTTGAATTATAAGCATATTAACAAACGTCATCTTGAAGTACGGAGGTACTACACACACTAGAATTGATTAAAGTATTTTTTTTTTATAATGCACAGCACAGTGACTGCACTGGACCTGATGGTAAGTACAGTACAATCCAAAACAGCGGCGACTGGCACTGAACAGAATTGTAATTGTAATCGTCGTTCACATTTGTCAGTGTACAAAACTTTCCTACATTAGTTTTCTAATCTGTGTGCATTATTAGGCTATATTTCTAAGTCGTTTGGATCGAAAATTTTCTAATGATATCAAAACACAACCGTTATACAACAAAAGGTGGACACTTGACCATTTGTCGGTGTCGTGTTGTCGGGCGACAGAGTCGCGTGCCCGCGTTACAATGGTAGAAACAGTACAGTAACTTCATCATTTGCATAACCTTTTCAGCTAAGCGGCTATAAATATCTATTACATTTAAATACCACTTAGTTACCCATACATTTTACGTAAACTAATATATTACAAATCTTAAATATTATCATAAGTTAACTCACAAATTACGAAAATTTAAGTACTTAATTACTAAAGTGTTTAATAATTTAAGACATACATACGTACGAAAGATGGAATTAAAAAAGGCTATTTAAAATATAGAAGAACATCTTCACAACTGTAAATATACGTATATCACATTTCGATGTTAAACATCACTATTAATACATCTTAGCAGTAAATCTGACTAGTATGCCGTGACAACAAATGACTTGACGCTCCCTTATGTCGTCATTCCCACTACATCCACTCTCAACATCTTTTTTTTTTATTTATTTATTTTTTTTTTTTATAATGGACAGCACAGTGACTGCACTGGACCTGATGGTAAGCACAGTGCAATCCAAAACAGCGATGACTGACACTGAACAGAGTTCACTGCTAGTGACCGCTGCCATGCTGGCCTGCTTAAATACCTCTTCACGCCTCTTTTGAAGGACCCAATATCATATGAAGGAGGGAACACGCTGACAGGAAGACGGTTCCATAACTTCAGTATAGTTTTTGATTGCAAAAACTTCGAAACTAGATGAAAAAAGAGATTTAAAAGTTAACTCAACTCTTAAGTTAAGTTAACACTTAACTCAACTAAGTCAGAACTGGTGTTAAAGTTTATAACAGAGTATTCCTTCTTTTTCTCTGAATACTAAAAGCTTTTTCTTGTATCCTTTAGAGGACAAGTCTACACTTATAAAAAAAATCTCTTTTGTTTTGTAAAATGTCTTCTAAGTCTTAATTTACGTCTTCATCGTTGTCTGTATCATTATAATATAAAAGACAAAGTCTGTCTAAATGTTCGTTAGTGGATTTATTATAATTCGAAGATCACTAAATTGATATAAATGATTCTTGTTTTAAATAATAGATTTATTGTCTCTGGACAGATTCTTATATATATTTTGTTGCACTAAGTAAAATGTATGGTACATTGTCAACAGAAAATAACCATTGAATATTTTCGAGATAGGTAGGATATTGATTAAATGTGAAAAATAGTATATGTTATGTTACAAGCAAGCATAATTATATTTAGCCTATATATTTTCTCGGGCTCAATTCTGCATTAATCTGAAAAACTGCCTCGGTGGCGCAGTTGTATTACGGTACGACTGTCGTTCTGAGGTCTCGGGTTCGATCCCCGGGTCGGGTCAAGTGACATTGGGTTTTTTTCTTCTCAGTATCATCCCGGAGTCTGGAATTTGTGCCCGATATGGCGACAGGCTCGCCCCCTGTCACATCTGCGACGGACCTAAGCTCGGCGAAATGTAAGTGGTGTGATTCGCTATTTCACCTCTGCCTAACCCTTCGGGAATAACAGTCGTGAACTTTTTATGTTATAGGTATATGTTAATCTGAAAACATCATTGAAATCGCTACAGTAGTATGCAATGAGAGTTTCAATAAGATAGATTTTTTAATCTTCATTTTTATAGAGTAACATATATTTACCATTCCGAAAAATATTAGTCTCTCTGTCTATTCGTTAATTGGTTTATAATTCGAAAACCACTGAACCGATTCACATGATTATTTCTTTTAGTGATAGGTGTATTCTCTGGGCAGGACTCAACATATACTTTGTTATATTGTGTAGTGTAACGAGAAAATTACGACTACAATAGTAAATGACGTCGACACGAAAAGGATTACCGAAGGAATTCCGAACAATAAAACAATATTTCCCATAAAGCGTAAAACACTGTAGGTGTGTAAGAACTTTTACATCCCCCCAGTACATTATGTTTCTGGGTAAAGGCAGTCGCGGATCGTTGACTATGTTTTTGTATTGTTCGACACTGATTTAGTAGTGAAACGATCCGAAACTGGGTTTTATAGACAAGGTCTGTAGTCAACCAACATGTATATACATACATATGTACTATATACGTGAGTATAAATGAGGTTCAATGCCTTTTCTTATAATATTATATAACATAACATAAGCTCACTCACGCCTGTTATCCCCGAAGGGTTAGGCAGAGGTGAAGTAGCGAACTACACCACCCCACATTTCGCCGAGCATAGTTCCGTCCCGGGTGTGACAGGGGGCGGCGAGCCTGTCGCCATATCGGGCACAAACTCCGGGATGATACTGAGTAGAAAAACCCAATACCACTTGACCCGACCCGGGGATCGAACCCGAGACCTCAGAATGGCAGTCGCACCATAATACAACTGCGCCACCGAGGTAGTTATTATATACATTAATATTATATATACATATTATATCAACCCGTTGAGCACTATCTGGCGTTTACGCCAGCTTTCCATTGTTTTCCTATTATCTTATTTTTATGGGTACTCGACACATATCGAACGACATTCTCTTTGGTGTTTTACTTAATAAACTATTAACATTTATTATGCTTTGTTACGTATTTTTTAAGAATAGTACAACCACAAGTAATTGACTGCGATAGCCAACCGCCCTGTCAAGCGTGGCGATTATGGCAATCCCTCCTTTGGAGGAGACCTATGTCCAACAGTGGAAGTCTTTCGATTATGGCTTTGTTAATGTAAGCCTTTTTGTACATTAGCGTTTTTTGCGCTCAAACACAATTTTAAAGCCAGTTTTTTACATTCGACAGTTCGAACATTAATTGTAAATTAAGATATGTAGCTATACATGAGTCGTATAGAATCATAGGCGGTTATCTATAATTTAGCTATCTACAATCGCCAACAAAAAAAAACGATAATATTGGTTTATTTTTAAACTTTGTGCTACTAACTTCATGTTGCCATATAAGTGAACTAGATTAAAATACAGTTTATACATCAATCATCACCGCTATACTTTAGAGAAAAAAAAAAACATTTTTCCCACTTTGCCAAAAACGAGTTGAAGCCGCTTTTGATTCTATACGACTCATATATTGAAGTTTTTCAACAGTTCTAGCAGATGGCATTATTAGTTACATATACATAAAGAATGGACAGGACAGCCTTTTTCCAGGCTAGTTAGTTAGTTAAAGAACCTTCGCAGTTCACCGTTTAAATTTTCAAATCTTCGCAGATCTTTACTAAAAAGATTCTTTTTAATTTGTATATGTTTGTTTTATGTGAAATATATTTCCATTCATTATTATTGTCGCCTACTTTCCACTAATTACACGATACGCTTAAAACAAAAAAGAACTACGATACAAGTTCCTAAGGCTGATAACACTAAAATACTCTATAAACGTTATCAATGTTATTTTCGTGAATAAAACCTTCATCGTTTTAATTAACACGTTAACACACATCCTCATCTGATATAGATTCGTTAAGGTTAACGTCGTCAAGGACGAGTCCTCGGCAGCCCCCGTGTGTCGTACACCGGTCCCAATCGATCGCATCGTCTACCTTTGCCGCATTTAATTATTTATCGGAAAATCCAAAAACAAAAGCGAAGGTATCGGAAACGGCGTTGCCATGACGACGTGCGACGCGACGCGTACGAACAAAGACGGAATTTAATACCAGTTTTAATACCGCGACGTCTTAATTCGCAGAACTCGTTCCTTTGTATGAGAAAGTTATTGAGTTTTCGAATAAATAAATTAATAACTTTTCGAGTACCTAATATGTATTCATGTTTCGGAATTTCTGTATTATTGGCGTCAATGATCTTAGCCTGATGCGGCCACTGTATCTAACTGCATTTACTACCACAATATTTTTTTAAGGTAATTAGAAATACTAATTGTACCAGAACAAATACAGTAATTGAATTGGAAACGTGTACATAATTATCCCGCAAAATTATCGACTATAAAGAGATAAAAATATTTTCTTCGTAATTTCTAAACATATTCTGCTATATTCCCCGATTTTTCATTATTTTTGTTCTTGCATTCGATTATTTTTGCTTTGTATTGCTTCATCACAGCTGATATTTATATTGTCGACTATCTGTGTGCTCGCGGCTGCACCTGTGTTTCATTTATTCTTCTCTGCGTTTTAATTTTTTTATACTCTAATATTTTTTGAGTACTAAGATAAAGTAAAAATATTTCTCATAAATTTAAGCACTTGCCCGTAAAACTGTGCATTGAATCGGATTTTATTAAAAAAAATTTAACGCAGAACCCTAATAATTTTCGAAAATTAAAAGTACCCTAAGCTACCCGGAGTAACTTCAAATCTACCAAAAAAAAAATCCCGTCAAAATCCATCCTGCCGTTCCGGAGATTGTCCGGTACAAACAGACAGACAGATAAAAATTTTAAAAATTGTATTTTTGTATATGTATCGTATATAAATCCATATCTATTTAGTAAAAAAAAAAAAATTGACATTACAAACAGGCACTTTTAATTTTATTTATTAGTATAAATGTACTGAGAGCTTATAATAGGTTCGCATATCATTATTAGATAATTTGTATATTAAAGTGAAAATAAATATTGGTTTTATTATAAAAATAATTTTAATAAAGAACAAACAATCATAATGCACAATTTTGTAACAACTAACTCTCCATTGTTTGATAATAAGTGGAGTGCTTCCAATCCCCTCTCGTTCCTCCATTAAAATGTAACAGACCCAACGACGCGCATAAAGTCTGTCGTCCTTCGAAAGCTATGCTAAATATCAATTGTGTTTAGGTTACTGAAAGAACTTTACTACGTACCGATACTAAAAATCAATTTAATTTAATTTAAACTATAATTATTGCTTTTATTTCCAACTAAAGTTCATAAAACTTACGCAATGGGTTATTGTTATGCTTATTAGCACATTTTGTATAACACAGCGGGTGGTTTGAAAAACGTTTCAAAATTCAAATAACGAACGGCAATTTATGTTAATATTCAACTGTTTCAGTCAACTTGGAATCTTAATTATAACGACGAAAAATTTGTCAAATTTCTTAACATTGTCAAATTCATGATATTGAATCTTCAGGCGAATCATTAAATTCAGATAAGAATATTCGTTATATAAATATGTCTTCGATAATTCCAGACACGTATCTGGAAAACGTATTTAGAACCTCAACGTAAACTTATGAACGTTAAAAAAGAGTGCCAATGGTTTGGAAACTAAGTTCGAGAAGAATCAGCAAGAAATTCGATTTGGATTTTTTGTAAAAATTATACGAGTAATTGTTTATTTATTTATTATACCAACAAAGTGAACATCAACATAATTTATAAGTTATTACAGGCATTAGAGGCGCGCTAGATGCCACCTCAATTATAGGCACAAATCACAAGCTCAAAACATCAGTTCATATAAACAATTTATTAAATAAATTATATGATAAAAAAGAGAAATTAAAAAAATTAATAGGTATAGTGCTATAAGTTATGTTATAATCGGTTTTAGCGGAAACAAAAAGAAGAGCGTCATTTCCAGACATCATTATCGTTTACGTATTGATCCACCCTATAATAATCTACAGAGATTAAAACCTGCTTGACAATGCTTGAACTTCTTGTCAGGTAAATCGGTAATGTGCTTTATTTTGCTCCTTATCGCATTTAGTGTAGTCCAAGCATTAGCCATGTGTTCACTTATGATTGCCGACTATTAACGTTAATTAGACGCGCCGTTCGACCGTTTGCGGCCTGCGAGTTGAACACGTTTCCAACACGACTTTGATAATATCTCCATACGATATTATAATACAGAGATTAATAATCCGTATCTCTATAGATACGGATGAGAAACAGAACTATGGCAATTTTGTTGCATCTAAAAACCGTATAAGATGTACTTGTCGCGATTTTCATGCAGTAGTCCTCGTTTTTAATTCATTAACTTGCAGCATATGACTATATTATTTAATTTTGATCGCGTTTTCGCTATATTATATCGTTTGATTATTGTGCACAAGTCAAGTGTATTGAAAATGTGACATCCTCCCCCCGGTTGTTGACCAACAGGTCATGCCTCCCCATTGGGGGGGCGGGCTAAGTTATTCTCCCCTCCCACCCCCGCCGGGCCATTGCACTGACGGGCCTGGTGGGTCTGCCGCAGGGGGCGACGCGGCGACATGCCTGGCAACCCCGTATCGCCCCCACTCCAAATGCGGCGGACGGCCCCGGGGGGTTTTAGTGGGTATTCCCGGGCGCTTCTCGCCCGGGTTTGAGTCCCACACTGGCACGGAACTCGTCACTCCGTGCCCCCTTACCTATTGTATTGGAAGGACTCAGGTCCCACTAATACAATAGGTAAGGTGAGTCCGTAAATGCATTTCCCCCCGTCAAAAAAAAAAAAGAAAAAGTGTATTGAAAATAATAAAACGGAGCGTAAATTCTAGAATCACACAGAAACTTCCTTGGTAAGGGCCGCCAATTAGTTTGAAAACTGAATATTAGTAAAATAATACAAAGTTGCGCCTAAAGAACTTCTATTCATGGTTGTAATCAATTACTAAAAAACACACTCATATAGTATTAACCTTTTTGTTGGGATGTGCTTGGCGCGATTTTGGTCTGCCATGTAGTCGTCCTTATTTTTAATTAATTATCTTGCAGTATTTGACTATATATTATGTAATTTTGGTGGCATTTTACGTGACATAGTGTAGTTATGATGCACAAGTCTAGTGAAGTGAAAATAATGACACGGAGCGTGAATTCTGAAATGTTCCACTAACTCCCGTTGACTCTATATCATGTTGTCTTAGTGGCGTTTTTTGTGACAAGTGGCAAGATGATTTTGTCACATGAATATTTAAAATATTAGATGTTCTAAATGTTTAGTGGATAAACGTTTCTTTTTCATATAAGTATAAACATATAGATTCTCAGAACAATCAATCATAAATATTACAATGAATTCATAAAGAAATTCCGTTTCTTCGCAGTTACGGAAGTTGATTCGGTCCATGGAGTTAGTTAGTTATACGGTCCAAATCAAATTCGATATATTTAAGGATTGCATACAAATATATATTTTTGATTACATTATTGTAACTAGAATGAAATAAAATATTTATGCAGACATAGTTGACGGACTCAAAAATATACCTACAATAATGCTAAGTGCTGTTTTTTCTTCATCTCGCCGCGCGTACATGATTTTTTTTAAATTATGATCAAATGTCACCAAGACAATCTAAAACAAATCTGGACAAACGATAGACCTCTATAATTTCTTTTTTATTTATAGATTACTTCAGCGCTTTGACCCACGTTCTCATCTGATGTTAATTTATGACGAAGTGGTCGTACTAAGCCTAGATATACTCGGTCTCAAGTTATAGGCGAGCATAAAAAAAAAAAACCCTACCACCATAGTATGCTTTCATTAAAATGGATTTCCTTCACCAAAAGCTCAAGTTCGTTATGAAGTGGATTTGAGTCCACTCCCGTCGACGCGTTGTCTAACTACAATACCGCTGAGTCATAGTCGCTTTTCTAAAACGTATATTCCGTATGTTCACAAGTGGTAGGTATATTTCCTAATAATATATCTCTGCTTAAACTTTTTTTTTTTTTTTGACTTGGGGAAATGCATTTACGCACTACCCTTACCTATTGTATTATTGAGACCGAAGTTCCTCAATACAATAGGTAAGGGGGCACGGAGGTACGAACTCCATGCCAGTGTGGGACTCACCCGGGCGAGAGTCGCCCGGAAATACCCACTAAAACCCCCCGGGGCCGTCCACTGCATTTGGGATGGGGGCGACACGAGGCGGCTTTCGCAAGCACCGCGTCGCCCCCTGCAGCGAACCCACCAGGCCTCGTCCGTGCAATGGCCCGGTAGAGATGGAGGAGAATACTTCCCCTCCATCTCTTAGCCCGCCTTAGAAGGAGGCACGACCGTACTGGTCGACAGTCCGGGGGCAGGATATACTTCCTGCCCCCCATAAATAGAAAAGATCTCTGCTTAACCTGACAGTAATATAGCGTGAAGTGAATACGTTATTATTTTAAATTAAGAATAGTAATCCAAGGCTTAAGCGAGTTAAACATAACATATGACTCATGAAGGTGGCGTGCACATTCTGGCTATTTAAATATATAAAATAGGTATTTTGTTTTGTTGTATAGATTAGACTAGCAATGTGCCCGCGGCTGCGGCCGCGTTTCATATGTTCTTTGCTGGGTTTCAATTTTTTTATTCAGAACCAAAATTATTTTCAAAAAAAAAAAATTATTTAGTACTAAGATAAAGTAAAAATATTTCTCATAAATTTAAATACTTACCCGTAAAACTGTGCATTGAATCGGATTTGATTCAATTTTTTATGAGTTTTAATTTTTTTACGCGGAACCCTAATCATTTTCGAGAATCACAAGTATCCTAAGTTACGCGGAGTAACTTCAGCTATCTACCAAAAAAAAGTCCCATCATAATCGCTCCACCCGTTCCAGAGATTACTTGGAACAAACCGACAGGCAAACGGACAAAAAAAACAAAAATTTAAAAAAAAAATAATTTTTACTTTACAACACTCTTGACATTACACTTTAATTTTATGATTAGTATAGATAATCGATATATGTAGATTAAGGTTACAGTTTTAAGCCAGTTGGCCATATAACATTATTTCATATTTCTAGTTGGATTCTCATTGCAACTTCGATAAAAAAAAACGTATCAATGCAATTTATCTTCAGCCCGTAAGATATTATTATTACCTGACCCATATGCACTATTTATGAAACGACGCGAAGGTGTGTGAAACGACAAAGTTAAAAAAATAAAGATTTATACTATGTAGGTTTTATATTATCAGTGCAGGTAGAACAATTTAAAAATCAAGCTCAAATAATCAATATCTCACATTTTCTATCCAAAACATTACTATAAGTATAATACGATTCAAGTTTAAATATATGAAAACAAATAAAAGTACTTATCATAATTTGAATTAATTCGGTTTTGAGTACCCATGGACCTATATAATTCTAAACGTCACGAAGACAAAATACTAATTACATCATATTAATTTTCTAGAACTATACAAGGACTTCTTGTGGCATCTAAGAGTTTATGTTCCGTGTTATTATTCTCTATATACTTAGCTTGTGTACAATAAACAAACTACATCACGTAAAATGGCAGTTAATGTAATATATATTATGTTATACAAATACTAGGTATATAATAGACTGAGTTCTAATAATTGTTTTTGAATCCGGAATATCCGAAACTAGCTGTTAATACATAGTTATAGATACTACGTTATAGAACAAAACAATTGAACAGTTTTTGTTTAACGGTTTTATAATCATACATCCTTAATAAGGAGATATGCGTATACATTTAACAAGATTATTGTTGTAGTTACGTACATATTTGCAAAAATGTTTCAGACTTGTAAGCTCTTGCTTAACTTGAACCTATTTTTAATATTCGTGAAAGTAGTTGCAATTTCTAACAACTTACTTTTATGTTAAAATAATAAATTAGGTTTAAATAATCTTTTCGTTATAAAAATAAATAAATATGTAATGAGTGTGTCTAATATTCGTATTTGAAATGGGTAATTCGTATCCAGGAAATTGTAAAGAACATATTTTTAGTTGTACTACAGTTATTTACTAATGTTATTTGAATTGAAAGTTTTATTTCAAATAGAAAGGCACAAGTTTGTATCGAATAATTCTGAGTGAGAAAACAATATGATTTTTTGTCAAATAATTTTATTCCAAAAATAAATTGAATAAAAGAAAAACGTTTCCTTAGAAAAAAGTATACAAAATAAACTGAATATCACCAATTTTAAGGTATCGATGATACAATTTATAACCTACATAAATAATTATATTTATTACTGTTGATAGTTTTTCGCTCTTTTAATTAATACAATAAGTCAATAAAATTTACTTACAGCTGCTGGAGACATGGCATTCATTCAGGACACATTGGTAGATAATCCACGATTCCAATTCGATCATAGTGGATGCGGTCATTTTTCAGAAGAAAAATAATTGTTTTCCGCCCTACGAACCCCAAGTCAAGTCTTATTTCAATAAATAGCACAAAAACCTTTCACTAATTCTCTGATTATTTGAATATCCGTTTAATTTCAGTCAATATTATAATCATTAATTTTGTAAATACACGCGTTACATTCCGTCAAGGCGATTTTGACTATTACCACTCCTCACCCGCGTAAGTTCATGAATGATTTCGTTGAGCAGTACAACGCACCGCAAATCCACCCTGAGTTTGACAGCGCTGGCAGGAATAGTATTTAGGTGTTGCTAGATTGATAATTTAGAAATCCTTAATTGTTTTAACTAAATTAATCAATTCTTGAAAAGTTTCTTTTTTTTACTTACTCTTACAATGTGTAAATATTTTGATTATTTACAAATTTGACAACTTGAAAACTACTGTACATTTTTAGTATCAAATAACTAAATTTTAAAATGTAACAATTTAAAATTAAATTTAATGATAAACGGTAAATACACTGAACTGAGTAATAAACTGAGTACTGATAACAAATGCACTAATTACCCTAAAATTGTGTAAAACAAAGAGTCCTTACAACATTTTCCATAAACAACGTAATGTGACATAGAGTGTTGCACATGATATTTTAAATTAAAATTAATATTTTTATTTACAAATAAAGTCGGTTACTTAAAGTTACTAACAAAATCTCGCAGTAATACAGTATTTCTTATTTTTAACCGACTTCAAAAAGGAGCAGGTTATCAATTCGTCTGTTCTTTTTTTTTGGATATTTTTGTTTCGCGATTTCTCCGTCATTTGTGGACCTATTTGTATTTTTTTTATCAAAGGAGTACACTTTCGAGTTGATCGCATTTACACCAGATTAGGATCTAATCAGTAGTACTCAGGGAAATTAAGAAAACCCTCGAATATTATAGACACTTACACGTTTCATATATTCGTTTCCAAAGCTATGAAGTAGGCTTCATAGCAATACCTAAAAGTACATACTTAAAGTAAAAAGTTGATTTGTTTTAATTGAAAACATAACCGACTTCAAAAGAATGAATTATAAAATATACGAAGAAGTCAATAAATAATTACATTATTAATCTGGTTACGTTAATTTTGGAGTCGGTGCTAGCTAGAATTACCCAATGTAATCATTTACAAATACAATTAACTGCATAAACCTTATCACAATTATAAACTAAATATAGGACTAGGATGATTTTGAAGAACATCTAATCAAAACCGAACATAATTAGTGAAGTACATTTACACCACTTTGTTATAAACTGTTAGTTTTGAGAGATTTTGATATGAATAGTAATAACAATATTGACATGAAACCCTATCCAACTACCGCGATAGGCCCTTTTTGCAGTCTTTTTTGGAACACATAAAATGACTGCATGAGCATGAACCATTGTGTAAACACCTTTTTACTGACAGGCGATAGTGGCCATCGATCAATAATAAGAACCTGGCTCTTCGTGACCCATAGCCACGTATAGATCATAGTGTACTGGCCACTTTAAATCTTAGACTAGAACACGAACGATGTTACTAGTCAATGAATTGTATTATTAATTTTATTTGAAAAAGTGTATTTTTAAGTGCAAAAATATTAAGTCATATTTGTAAGTGGTCACTGAATGATTTATAGTTGAATATTTTCTCAGCAGTATTTTAACCAAGGCTGCTAAACCCTATGCCCGAGGGCTATAATGTGGCCCGCTAACGGTTTTTGAATGGCCCGCGTAAAAAACTATATTCCCTCCAAATTGAGAGTATTGCGTACGCAGTCACTAACTGAAGACCTATATGAAAAACTCTACTTAAAACTTAGTTGTGTAAAAAATAAAATAAATACCGCACATCAGTAACTGAACAAATATTTGTGACCTATTATTACTATCAACATCTAATTTAACTCCTGGCGTAAACAATACATTACAACAAAAGCTAAGTCTGAAATCACATTGATTATAGGTTTTGTTTACGTACCATAATTTTCATTTGGATTTCTTTAGCCTGAGGTGAATTCAAACACCGATCTATTTCGGAAAGGATCAACATCCTTAGGATGTTGATTTATCAGTGATTTCATGAAGTTTAGCAATATGATAGCTAACGTTTTCACGTGGAAATTTATAATTTAAGTTACTATTTAAGGCACTTAACGTAATCTAAAGAAATAAATAAAAAACTAAAAAAATATGCCACTCGGGACGTCCGACAGAAGTGATAACTTAAACTAATCTAAGTTGATGCCTATCACTGCTGTATGCGTGAGAGAAAGGCAAGCCAGACAGACTGGCATACAGAATAATATTACTGCCACCGGAGGACTGGCACCATAACGTGTTACGTAACGAAGTGGTTTACCCTCCCATAAGAAGTTATCAGTTCAAAAATCTAAAACTTTATATCATCGAAGATTCAAAATAAGTCACAACACCTAACATCATTAAAAGTTAGTGGCCCGCAAAAAAATTCCGAATTGTCCGTTTGGCCCGACTGCTAAAAAAGTTGACTAGCCTTGATTTAAACAGTATTAAAATAATAAATTTATTTTTATTTCACATCACTATTGCACAAACGTCAACCGACAACGTTCCGGCTTGTCTATAGTTTTTCACAACTACTTCGCACAGTAGAAAGTGGTCTATTTGTAAATATTGTGAACTGTAAATAACGTTTGTGGTACATGTTTTACTTACCCGAATTTTGTTATTTTTTATCAGTGCTAGTGTTTTATGGATAATAATCTTTATTTGAGGATATCTTAAACCCTTACAGGTAAAAAATATTCATAATACAAAATCCAAAACACCTGTCGTTACTTTTATGCAAATTAATCCAAATGCATTTCGTTTTTATTGATTATCGTACATACATAATAATTTCATAAGGTATGGTTTGTTTTGATACGAATTAGTTTGATGTAGTTCTTTTGCTGCGCTATTTCGTGTAACCTTGAGAACGGTTTACGGAGTGTCATCGACTAATTTGGCCTTACGCCCCCAACAGCTTAATGTAAAAGGAAATTTGTGCTGGCAAAAATAATTAATATAAAAATTTCAATAGTTTAATCATATATTAATCTATCTATAGTGTACACGGCAAAGATATATAAAGTGAAAAAAAAATTGTACTAGATAAAATTTATTTTTATACACTGATCTATTTTCATGAATAAATCTCGAAACTTATTAACTATCCATAAACATGCACTCAAGATTTTCAAATCAAGCCTACCTTTTCAATGCTTGTCTAAACTTTCACAATGAATGGGGGATTTAAAATTCCCATTATATCAATTTAATAACTAGATTTGTGAGTTAAGAAATTAGTTGCTAGAAATATATGTTCTTTGACACAATTTTTAACCATTGAATAGTGAAAGTGTGAATAAAGAACTTTTACTGTATAATATATATTTTCCATAAACTGAATAACTACTTTTCATAAATGAATTAATTTTAAGTAATGAATTACAATTACTACATTATGATAGAATAAAACTATGCATTCTTAAGAAAATTTACTTCCGCTGTATAAGAAGCTTCCAAACCAATGGTAAAATCTGATGACAGATTAGAACAAAGCCTTAAAACATACAAATTGCTTTTTTAATCCCTCAAATACATGGTTAAACTTGACAATAGGAAAACAATTGAAACTGGCATAAAAGCCAGGTTCATAGTTGACCGGTTATTAATATGTTGATTACCCATACAAATTATACAATAGGAAAACAACGGAAAGCTGTCGTAAACACCAGGTTAGTGCTCAAGGGGTTAACTATTAGTAGTTATATTTTTATAAAACACTTAGGAGAAGCTCTTTGGTTAATTATTTACCTAGACATTAGTAATATTGTCACATCACAGTATAATATATCAACATTTGGTCTAACATTCATAAAACTTTTTTTTTTGTGAAATCAGCACTTTTGTATGTGGTTATTTAATTAGTTTAAAAGTGAAGTTACTAAATGAAAAGGAGATTTGCAATTTTTCGAAGTTTCGTTACTCAATGACTTAAAGATGTTTCTGAGTTGGACATCAGGATATTATAATTTTTCGATAACAATTCATTTCACTTGCATATTATTTACATAAAATTACAACCAAATCACACATCACAATGGTATAAGTATAAAGAAATGATATCATCAAACCAAAAAAATTATTATCAGCCTGTTGTTTTGTCAAACATAAATAACAAATAGCTAGAAGTTTTTTCATTGATATCTAAAATAGAACATAGTATTTACAACTACAATGATTGTAGATAACATAGTGTTATCAGCCAGTGATATTGTGCGTCACACTAGTTGCAAAAAATGACTGTACTTAGCTTTTATTAGTATGTTCTCAAGCATATAAAAATAGTATTTCTAAAAAGTTTTCAGGGTTATTTTATTAAAGTAAATTTTTCTAACTGATTTATTTTTTAATGAATTTCTATTAAATATTTTTTTCTAGCATGCCATGCTATGATGGTGATGAAGTTTCTATTAGCATTTTTCTAGTGTACGGTACTTAATGAGCCTAAATTTCAAATCCTAAACTCAATGCTTAGAGTTGTGCATTGATTCATTGAATCTTTATTATCAAATTTTTGTTTTTCACTTAACTTCTTTGCTTATAAGAATGGTGACATGCAAAAACATTTGTTTCTTATGAAAATGGTGACATGTGCGAGGGACACAATTCTACTATTGTCAAGTAGTGAAAATGTAAATCAAGGAAATTGACCACTTATTTCCTTTTTCATAAATATTTAGTTTTTTCATTGATTATGCAACATGGTGCACCATTTGTACTTAAAACTGGGTGCACTGATAACTCATGTTAACCTGGTTTGATGGTGATAATAACTTTGGAGTTGTGGCCACTGGAACAAAAATTAAGGTTGTTAGTGTATAGCTATAGTGTACAGTATAACATTCACGACACACATTTGAATATGAGTGCCTTTTACGCTGCTGCACAAGCTCAGTGCAAAGCCCTTAAAGTTAACACACATTAAAAAAAAAAAACATTCATTCAAAAGGTTATATCCACAGAGGTTTTGCTCAGTCATCCAAACCTTTCGAATGCTGAAGGTTTTTCGATGAACTTCATAAAATGCGTCATAAATATTCCCTTTTTACGTAATTGAGGGTACCTTACTGCGTCGTATCATACCGTCGGTACATATAAATACTTCAATGAGTTTACATTATATATGTGTAAAATATGTCATAGTCGCGTCATCCAGTGAATACGTCAGATGGTAAAAACCATACAATGCATAGAAAAGTAAAATAATATTTGTTTTAATGTCATATTAAAAAAAAAAAAGAAAAAAAAAATTATGCAGGCACACTTTGAGTTTTTTTAACTTGAAAAAAATTGCTTCATTGTACCTTTAGTTCCATATTCTAGTTTGTTAGAACAATTGTTGCGACAACAACGAACACAAACTTTCTATTACAATAAATGGCAATGTTACATGAGTACGAGTAATATTGAGTAATATTCGATATGTACTATATTGAGTTTTTTTATTCATAAATTCACGAAATCTTGTTAGGGATAATCATCTTTTCAATATTAAATTAACATCGCGTTTCTTAGTAAATATATAAGAAATAATTATGTACCATTTTTATAATATTCTAATTGTGGATATCAGAGCTATTTGTCAGTAATAAGACTGAGATTTCAGTATATAGGTATACTAGTTGTGCCTGCGAATGCCGTAGTAATGTCTTTTAATTTTTTTATATAAAACCCTTAATTATTGTCATAAATTATGTTCCATACTAACAGAAAGAAAAGATATTTCTCATAAATTCAAATGCTTGCCAGTAAAACTGACCATTGAATCATTTTTTTCTTCACATTTTCTTGGGTTTTTATATTTTTTATGCGGACCCCAATAATTTTCCTGGAATTATTTTTGGTGAAAACGGAGATATTTCTCACAACTTCAAACACCTGCTTGTGCATTGAATCGTCGTATATTCTCCGTCACCTGAGTGTAAAACTCTCTCGCAAGTTTGAACCTAGCTATTCCCTACATTTTTTATTAACATAAAAAAAAGGTTCCTTACACTACCTATGTACCTGCGTGTAGTGTGCAGGAGTGTGTTTGCAGTGCTGTGCGTGTAATGCTCAATGCATGGGCATTGTCATTGTATCGCGCTGGCAACGACCTCAAGAGCCTCCCCAGTTGGGGAACGAGGCACGTCCTGGATCGCCGCCTGAAATCAGGAAATACTGTTACGAAATCATTACGATAAAATGTGCATGATCCTCGACCACTTAGTTGAGACATAGAGAGGTTCAAACTTGTAGATATCGAATTGATATTCCATAATTTATGCAACTAATTTTTGATCATTTGGAAAACTAAATCGCCAAAATAAGCGTCCAATAAAGTCCTAATCGCAATCAGCCTAAATTCTTAATCCACCCGGGTCCAATAAAACGGGTTCTCGAATGGCTGCCGCGTAACGGAAGTCGCAGTGTGAGTAGGCCCCTCACAAGGTAGACCAACGACCTGGTGAAGGTCGCGGGAGTCCGCTAGATGCGGTTGGTGCAAGACCGGTCGTCGTGGATATCTTTAGGGGGGGGGGGGGGGGGAGACCTATGCCTAGGAGTGGACGTCTTTCGATTGAATGGATGGATGAATTCTGTTGACAGTCCCTATGGCTGTTTTACATTAACTCAAATAAAATGAACGAAAGTGTTTGATCATAATAATATTTATTCCAATAATGTCGACTTATACCTAACTACAGACTAACTTATTAAAATCTTCTGTTTCACATGCACTCAAAATTAGACCTGGCTCAATGGGAATTGATTTCTCCACTTTCATGTCATAGGACCATCGGTCGCTTGAGTTACAATCCCATCGACTACCCGTTGCACGCACGCTAAAGTCAGAGGTTGTTTGTTAGGTTTCTTGAGGTCATGCTGGTGTAGCAATTGTTCAAAACATATTTTCAAGAACAACGAGCCCAACTTCCAAGGGCGCGTTCGTTCACCTGCAATAAAATAGGGTATTTAATAACACAGAAGACTAATTCTACCAATTTTTTAGATATAGGCAAAACGGAAAGAATTCGGAGTCTATTTGATATCAAAATTGTAAAAGAACTTGGATAATCACTCTCAGACAGAACAGCAGTTTTAGCCAAGGTTAAATAATTAAGTGTAATGGTGCATTATACCATTAACTGACTAACTAAGAAACAACCAACAAACTATCAAAATTATATATTCATAAAATGCAATGGCATCTCACATAAAATTGGTTTCTTTCAAAAATTTCAGATTATCCATTTAATTATCTACCATCTTTATTGATTATGCCCGGCATTTGTTTAGGCGAAACTTTCGCCTTTCAACTAGACTGGATTTTCCATGGTGAATTAAACACGAACAAAATTAGTTTTTTTTAAAATATCTATATCAATGCTTATACCGTAGGTTTTATTATCACAGAAAATAGCGTAAAGATACGCATATGTTAATTTTAAATTCCAAAATGAACGACACGGTCTGATTATATGGTGTTTAAATCTCAAGGTGTAATTAATATGGTTGTAAACAAAACGATTTTTTCAAGAGTTATGGCGACCTCCATTCGCGTCAAACGGGTTTACGTTATGCATGTTACGTGTTCGATATTGTTTACATCATACCTTTTATAGACCTGTCCGTTATTACTGTTGTAAAGTCGGACACTATCATCAGCGAATGCTACTAAAAACCTTTTTTAGACACAACCATTCACGTTGTGTAAGTTTGAACAGTCAAAGACGAATAAGAATTAATTGCTTAAGTTGACTATTTTCTAATTTATTAAAATTTTATATTAGATAACCACCCTCGACGTACAGCAAAGGGTATAATTATGTCATATCCTTACTGACTAAACCCAATCAATTGACCAGGGAGTAGGAACTGCTATCGCATTAACTCGACTCTGGTTGATTCCTATTCAAGCATAGGTCGTATTTAGTTTTCAGCATGATTTGGTTTTCCACAAGATTAATTTACTTATACAATTATACGATTTTCAGAAAAACAGAAAGAGGATTTTATCATTATTTTTGAGCTGATTAATATGCTATATGTATTCTATAGCTTTAGACAAAAATAGAAATCGAAGTAAAAAAAAAATACAAATATAAAAGAAATGTATCTTGTGGCGGATTCTAATTCGCTTTAAACATTTTACAAAGACAACCAGGTAAATTTGATAAGAGAGTGATAGATAAATTATAAGGAAAAAAATGCTATTATCTTAGTGATTATCTAGATTCTAGAGCCTAGATGCTGCTTTGATATAGATAAGGAAACCTGAAGTCATTTATTTGCCTAAAGCAATCACTATAAGACTAGTAAAAATGGAATTACACTAGAAAGGTAGTCAGTCAACTTCAACGAAACAGAAAAAGTCACACCGACTCCTATGAAAAAATATGCATAATTTAACTTATAACCAAAGTTATCTAAATACTTTTATTGTGAATACGACCTCAACAGTGGCCTTCTCGCTTTTTTTTTTAAGGAAGATAGATCCACTGTTTCCTAGTTGAGTGAACGTAGACGTCTGAGTCATGTTTGTTAAGTTTATTTGACTACAATTGAACTTTACCGAGTCTTATCTAAGCGTGCGGGGAATGCGGCCGATTAGTGTTATCAATAGCGTCTATAGGAACTGTTGCTTGATACAAACTCTGTTTTAGCGGAAACAAATACGCAAAACATTTCTTTGGTCGTTGGATGAATAGTGTTAACTTGTTTATTCTTATAAACTAGCGTCACTTAATACCCAATTAACTGGTCGAGTTTTACTTTAAAAGTGTCAACAAAATGTTGGTGACGACTCGAGGGAAGCAAATAACGCTATGATTGGTTCGTTTAAAATAGCGCGAAACAATGTATTATAAATACGTATATTATCATGAGTTAACCTAGATTAAGTGTCTATAATTGTATACTTAACTGTTTTTAATGTATTTACTATATTTTTAAAGTTTTTATTATACTTTTAGTCACATTTGGCATCGAAGTCAGTGACACTTAAACTAAGGATCTCGCTACTGGTTATTTTTTTGTGTAGGTTCATAATTTATTTAATGTGTATATTGAGGCGCGTGTCTTAATAAAGGACTCATTGGGTTTTATTACAAACAATCATGTAAATATGTTCAAAAAAGACTGAAGTGTTGCTTTTTTAAAAATTGATACATTTTTTGCACACTTTCTTACTAAGAAATAATGGCATTTAATAAATCCGTAGTTAGGATTTGCGATCACGTTTTATCATAAACATAAATGCAATTTTTTACCGACTGAACGTTGTTGATCTAAGGGACCTTGATATCTTCACCGGACTTTGGGTGTAAAATATGCATTACTTTTCAAACTAATTGCAGAATATATTTTTTTGAATATAAATCCAGTCGTGCTCAGAGGAAATAAACTTTTTAATCTTATCTTATTAATATTTTTACGCCACGTTAATCATATCTCCAATCTGATAAATAGTACTTAAAAACGTTTAACTGGAAATATTTTGATCAGTTATAATTTATTTCCAAGATTGTACTGTACTCAGTAACAATTTCAAAAGTGACGTATCTACTGCCCTAAATTATATCGATAATACAAAGTTAGATAAATTATATTTTTGATTCTCTCTTTCTACTTCATTCATTATAGTTCTGTTTAAACAGGCATATGTCATGAAGGTGTTAAAATTAGCGACCAAGTAGTGTCTTGGTTATGTCTGACAATTATTACGTTGTTGTGAGATAAGTGACTTCATATAGGACGCAGTCTGCATTACTGTAGTACTCCAATTAGGTTTATTATTCACAACATAAGCCGAAGTCACGTGGCTTTAAATATAAATGCAGAACCGTTTCCACCAGATCTCTAGTGTTCGTCGGAAATGGATTTTTTACCATAGGACGACGACCATTCGAGAAGTTCTTCATAAGTTGGCCGTTTGAAACCATCAATCTATTTAAGACTCTACGTGGGAGTAACTACGTATCACTGTTGCTCATGCGGTTATTTCTGATCTCGATTCGTCATTTTAGATGTTGGCAAGATGAGTTGTAAACAATTTTTGCCCAATAAAGTCGTTCGGTTTCGCCTTGTGAATGCGCTCCGTCATCCGTCGCAGTTGGCAGGGTCGCATGTAAAGGGATTTGTCCTTCATGCGTCGTGAAGCGAACAAGATGCTCGAGTTCATTAATTAGTTCAATTTACCATAATTCGTTATTAGACCGAACTGTTTAAAATTAACATAAAACTTAATCAACTTCGTCTAAATTTCTATTTTTTTTTAAATAGGGAGCCGCGAGATCTTCCTACAGACGCGAAATGTCGAAACTGTGGAAAAACTGTTTTCAATGCTTAAATTTCACAATTTGTAAATTGACATTACTACATAATCTAACATAAAACATTTGTCTGGTGTTTACATCTTATGACGCTCCGAGGAATAATATTATAGTCAATTAAATTAAAGTATACGATAGGCTACGTTGGTATATATTTTATTATTTATCTGTGAGCACTAGCACTAAAACGCCATCTTATATTTGACATAGTGTAGCATGTTGACGGCTGGCATCATAGCATTGGTAACGCGGATCTATACATTTTTCCTCTATAGAGAATCGCTCAACGTCGCTAACAAATATTTCACTTCAAAAAAATCTCTGGCAGACTTAGACCAGTACAGATGGGTAAAAATTAAGGTTCTGAATGTTGTTTCCGATTAGACAGAATTATAATGATTATTCTGTGTTAGACTTAGTATACTTTGTAAAAAAAATCAAACACCAATATTATCAGCGGAAGTTTATTATAAACTACATTATCGCAATTAATTCAGTAACAGTTGAGTTTAAATGAATAGCCAAAAACTAAATTATAAAAAATAGATGTATGGTAAACCGAATTTAAGGCCGATAATTCGCAAGCTCCTGCTAAAATACTAATTATTATTCACAAAGACGCTTCAAGACGAAGACGAAACGATTCATTTCAATATTTCCCGGTGCCTTACCTACATTTATAAGATCTTTGTGTCTCCATGAATATCTTAATATGTCGATTACCCATAAAAATGAGACAATAGGAAAGCAATGGAAAGCTGATGTAAACGCCAGGTTAATGCCTAAGGCGTTAATAAACTTATAATAGTTAAAAATTTGTTCTCCTAACCTAATAAATGCTTATAGAAGAAGGGTTTAGTGGTTAGGCATTTTTATTGATCAATGTTTGGTTAACATTTTAAAGATCGAATCTATTTTTGAATCCATATTGTCGTATTGTATTTCGTATTTGCGCCAATACATTTACAATAGCCGCTACCAAACCTAACCTTTATAATTTATAACTCGATTATTACTATCATCATGTCACAGACATCTTAGCCAAATGGCATACTACATCTACTTTCAACAATAAGAAATATGCCTTCAAACATACAAAATACTTAGTTACTGATAGTCGATAGATTACTTACCTACCCTTAAGAAGAATAAGTCTTTGTAAATACACTTGGACCTAAAACATTTAGCGCTGTTGCTTCCATAGTGAAACCTTGCCATCGTTAACTATTTTGTGAATCCTAGCATTGTGTATCAATAAATCAAAATTGTGTACTCTAAACTAGTTGTAAAAGAAATTTAAGTATACGCATCTATGAACTCTTTTGTTACAGGGTAAGTAGGAGTGATGGTGATGGAAGCAGATCCTATTACGGGAAAGCGTGCTGATGGTAAAACATATTTCATAATTATTTTTCGTTCCTTTCATTTACATGTCGATGTTTATAATAAGCTTGAAGGAGTCGATTGTAGATTGTGTGAACTTAACGAAGGTGATTGGGTCATTGCTGTCGATATGATTACTATTATAATTTTTTTACATTTAACCTACGCTAGCTAGTTTATTAAGGAAAGAATGGGTAACTTTAGCAGAAAAGGTTATTTTTTACAAACTCCTGTAGAATTTATACATGCATTTAACCTCAAGACGATTTGTGACGGATACAATGTTTTTATAGGACTATATAAAACTATGTAGTGGTGACGTCGATCTATAAAAATTCTAATAGTGTTTGGTAATAAATAAAAATAAATTGTAGGTTAGGAAAATAAATTTTTGCAAGTTACGATAAAATCCAATTAAAAGTGCGCGTGTCGAATTACATAAGGCCGGTTTAAAGCATTCGTAATTGTCTTTCCTTGTTCTAATCCGATCAACACCTTTGTTTGTTGTTAATAAAATTTTATTAAACTGTGCTAGCACATTCTACATTATTTATATTGTTAAAAAGATAAGGACACCCATACTCTAAGGACCTTAGTGTCTGCCGATAATGTATTTACTGTTAACACCTAGTTGATTATATCTGACTGACTGATGCGTCGAAGAGAGTTCAAATCGCAGACTTTCTCCATAAATTTTGATGAAGTTTTATTCTGCCTAATGGGTAGGTAACACAGACGTTATTTGCCACTTCTCAAACCCTAAAAATAACGTTACTCCAATTTCCTTATCAGGCCTCTTCATGGTTGCCGAATCATATCATCATACCTCTCAAATACACTCAAAATGAAATGTGTTTTTCGCTCCAGACTCAACGATGAATATGATCGATTGGAATTCTTAAACAGTGCGTCGGATTGTATATTCGTTCACGAGCCATAACATTACAGTGTTGTTATAAACTAAAGAACAAGTGTTTTCTTATTAAAATGACTTGCAATATTCTTAATGGGGTCTAGGTCATTTCGTTATCTGAATAGTTATTAAAATTTGCGAGTCTGAACTGACGAAAGTGGAATACAGAACCATACATTCTGAAGTGATTTGTATAACAAATTGTAATTTATGCCCTATTAGTGATGTATATTCTGGAGTTTTTGGAGTTTCGGATACAAAATTATGATCGTTAATATTGTGATTACAAATACAAAAATAAAAAGTTTACCACTCGCTAAGTAGCTAATAGTGATGAAATGCTTAATTGGATCAATCAATAACTTAATTTTTTAATCACACGTAATCGATTCCGTTGATATGTTTGTTATTCATTATAATCTGTCTATAAAATTGATCGTTTGTTGGAAAGTTGAAAGCGAATTATCACGAATGGCTAATCACTTTATGCATACCATAATAGAGACACAAGAGCATACAATGGACCATATATATATTCGCAGACTGAGCCAATCAAAATGCTATTAATTTTCTGTCATTCAATCTGCTTCCGATTATAATAAAAGAAATGTAAGGTTAAAATATTATAAAGATGGTTAAAAAGTTAAATTAAAAACGGGGTAGATTGTTTTTGTAATTTTGAAACAATATCCGTATCATCTATGTTCACTCCTTTTACCCTATTTTCTCCCACGAAGTTGTTGCTCCAAATTGTAAAACGTAGCGCTGATGTTGAACTATAAATAGTCGAGTCTGTTTTGTCTCCATTGCTGGTGTAAGTCATAAGAGATTAAATGAGTTATCTGAATGATTCATAACGTATAGATTTACAATTTTGTAATATGACAAATTGTACTATCGACTGTTTTCTTAATCCTTATCAATCGTGACACACGAAATCTGTTTTTTTTAATAATACTCCATGACATTCTGATTATTATTACAATCATCCTAAATAATCTTCGAAAAGTTCAGTAATACTCTCAATATTAAGCTTCACCTTTTTTTTCGATTAAGGTGGGATGCTCTATCCCTTTCTCGCAAAACAAACGTGAAAATAAAATTTGAGCAAAACACACAAATTGCGAAGTTATAACATACACTATACGTACTAATCATAATAGTACTCTCTCTATAATCATAACTATTTAGCTGTGTGTTTTAAAATTACCTAATTATATTGCTAATTTCCTCTCTACGAATAAAATAATTGTAACTAAAAACGAAACATCTTATGACATGTACCATACGAATCCATGTAATGATCGGGGACACATCGTCTGGACTGTAGATCGGAGCAAAGCCAAAGATTCCTTTTGATCTTCCCATATTGGTGTTTTGCGTGCTGGTCGTAATTTAAACCGATGGCAAAAAAATGTTTTTTTTTTTTTAATTTCTTAGTATATATGTACTTTTATGCCTCACTACCCTATATAAGATAAGCTAGAAGTAACAGAACATTTGAAAATAGTTCTTCTGGGTTGGTAATTTGGAGTATATATGAAGCATTAAATGTTTTTTTATTATACATTTCATACATTTTTGCATAGATTCAAACCAAATCAAATCAAAAATCTTTATTCAATTTAGGCTCTAAGAAGGCGCTTATGAAAGTTTAAAACACTACCACCGGTTCGGAAAACAACCCAGTCGAGAAGAGCCGACAAGAAACTCGATCTGGTTCTTTTTTTAAAATAAATATATATATCATTTTTATTAATATAAAAAACTGTACAAATCATATTCTTAACCAATGTTAGCGGAAGCACAGAAATGTGGGTTAATTCCAGACATCACTATCGTTCACGTAATGATCCATCCTGTAATCACCTTTTGAGATTAAAACTTGCTTGACATAATACTTGAACTTATTGTCAGGTAAATCGGTAATGTTACTTGGGATCTTATTGTAAAACTGAATACTATTCCCGATAAAGCTTTTATTAGACTTACTTAGCCTAAAGCGTGGGACGGCCAACTTGTCTTTATTTTTCTAATATTAAAATTATGACAATCATTCATTAGAACTAGACTTTTTTTAGGTTTACTAAAATAATTTAAAATTACTTATGCAGAAAGTAGATAACGCAAACGAAAATGCTCTATTAAATGGATACTCAAAACTGCATCAATAAATAGCAAACTTTCTTTCTAAAGTAAGTAGTACAGTCATTTGGTAGTTTTGGCTGGAAAGTTTTTCGGGAGTTTTGAGAGTGGGTAAATTTATAATTTTTGATTTGCTCTTTTCGAGTTTCTACTTTGCTACCTCGTATATTTGCCGCTCGCGCCGCCATTATTGGTAAAATGGCTTCTAAAAACAGTTTTTTAATTTAAAGCCGTTTAATTTAAATCATTTTTGATCGTCTACAAATGCTATCACGTACCCAGTTTTCTCCACAGTTGTTTTTTACTTTCAATGCATTTTCGCTAGGAACGTTGTTAGTAATTTATGATAGTTAAACCTTTGAATGCATTGGAAACTAATTAAACGAAACAAATGTTTTCGACCATCTGTCACTCAGTGGTACATTGATAAAATCGTATAGGCAGGTGCTCTAACACTTGAAATAGAAAGTCGGTCAAACGGAAGTTTATTGTACTGCATTTTAAAGGCGGTTAAATTATTATCCATTGATTATCAATTGTAAGTTACGCTCCGTCTTACGCATTGTTCGATTTAAATCCCGCTGTTTTAATCTATACTAATAAATAAAATTGAAGTGTCTGTTTATAATTTTTTTTTACTAAATAGATATGAATCTATATAATTACCTATACCAAAAATACAATCTTTTAAAAAGTCTGTTTGCTTGTTCCGGGTAATCTCCGGAACGGCTGGACGGACTTTGACGGCACTCTTTTGGTAGATAGCTGATGTTACTCTGGGTAACGTAGGATACTTTTAATTTACGAAACTTATTTGGAATCAGCGTAAACAAAATAAAACTCATTAAAATTGAATTTATGAGAAGTATTTTTTTTTTATTTTAGCACTAAAAACCTTATTACGGTTCCGTATAAAAATTTAAAACGCAGTGAAGAATATATGAAACGCGGGCGCAGCCGCGGGCACGCAACTAGTTTTACATGTTTTATACTCGGAATTCTAAAAAAAAAATAGATCTTCATTCAAATGTGACATAATCGACGTTTCTAGAACTTATTAACAATGTGTTGTTATCTTTGAAACTTTACCTACAGTTTTAGCTAGTCGCTAAGCGTGCTAAGTGTTTCTGTTAAGTCTAAATACGTAATCAGCTAAATGTTTTGTTTAAAATATGAAAAAAATTATTTAAAAAATAATGTTACACAAATAGGTTTATTTCGTGCCCTATCGCTATACTTGTTACTTATAATAATTTAAAAGTGCATAAAAATATAATATTGCATTTTCAAAACGTATTGTAATGTTATAAATAAGTGATAAGCTTCGAATATTATATTTTGTTCATTTTGTTTAGTAGTAGATAGTTATTGTGATAAACAAATAAACAAATGTCATTTCCTATTGACCTTGAGCGCCACGGACTTAGCAACACTGGGCTACTCGTATCGTTCGTCACTCGGAAATAGGGCGGATATACATTTTACTGATTTTTGAAGTGATAACTACTTTAGCGGCGTTGAGAATTTCTCGGTAGGGTAAAAACTTAAATATTCGCGTTACTAATGGAATGTTAGGTATGATAGGTATCTGGGCCATTGCACGACGAGGCCCGGTGGGTTCGCTGCAGGGGGCGACGCGGTGCTTGCGAAAACCACCCCGTGTCGCCCCCATCCCAAATGCAGCGGACGGCCCCGAGGGGTTTTAGTGGGTATTTCCGGGTGAGTCCCACACTGCCACGGAGCTCGTCACTCCGTGCCCCCTTATCTATTGTATTGGGGGACTCTGATCCCTCAAATACAATAGATAAGGGTAGTGCGTAAATGCATTTCCCCTCGTCAAAAAAAAAAAAAAAGGTATGATAGGTATGATGGCGGATTCCTAAGCTTTTTTGTTACCACATTTAATATATTTTCCCCTAAATGCCCGAAAAAAATGTTCGAATGGAAACGATTACTACTAAAATTATTACGTCGATAGTCCAAACAACAACAAAAAAGTATTTTCTAAAGTTTTCACTTCTCTCAGCAGTCCCCATGGCTGCCTAGTTTTTTTTAACTATACAAACTGAAGAATTTGTCCTGTTTGAGATTTTTCATAATGGAATGTCTATTTATACAAAGGTTGAACGGTATATAAGTAGTTATACTGCAGCGCCATCTAGTAACAAATTACAATAAAGATAATAACATAATACCTTTTCCATGAAAGAATAAATATATATAGTATAAAAGAATAGTAAGTTCTTGGCGCGCGATTTTGTTTTCATGTTGTAGTTCCTTGTTTTAATTCATTAACTTGCTCTATATTATGTAATTTTGGTGGCATTTTACGTGAAAACTGGTTATTGTGCACAAGTGTAGTGTATTCAGAATAATGATACTGAGGATGAATTCTTAAATTTCCCAACAACTCCCTTGGAACGCTTAACAAATGGCCGCCACTTTGTTGGGAATTTAAGATGAGTATAATAATACAAAGTTAAGCCTAAAGAACTTATATTCAGGGTCGTAATAAATGGTAAACAATTGGTCGAATGGTTTTCGAGTTTTGCGATCTCAAATGATCATTCGGATATACTTGTAGGTGGATAGAGATAAGTTTAAGTATTCAATGTCATCGGATATTAAGCGGGAATTAAGGGTAGTGCGTAAATGCATTTCCCCCCATCAAAAAAAAAAAAATAAACCGTGGATTAAAAATATCCTACCACCATATAAACCAATGACCTACATGAAATGGTTATAGGGAGAACTTTCGCTCGACTGGCTTGACTAAAATGATATGGGTAGTATTGGGCACAAAGGCGTCTAGCCTATGTAGCGCCCCTGTGCAATCAATATTCTAGCGCCCTCTAGTAAGCGCTCTGTCAAAATGGAACATATACAAATGTTAACATGTCTACATAAATATGACATCAATGTTAAAAAATAAAATTGGAAATAATATCGACTTTCATACTAACTTGATCAGCTGATCGGTCGTTTTGTATAGAGTCAATTTTTTTTACAATTTCTATTTTTTGACATTGACATAACATTTATATATACATGTTAACACGGGATCGTTTGGACCCGTTTGGAGGTGTTTTCCTAATCTCAAATGCAGCGGACGGCCCCGGGGGGTTTTAGTGGGTATTTCCGGGTGCTTCACGCCGGGGTGAGTCCCACACTCGTCACTCCGTGCCCCCTTATCTATTGTATTGGGGGACTCTGATCCCACAAATACAATAGATAAGGGTAGTGCGTAAATGCATTTCCCCCCGTCAAAAAAAAAAAAGGTGTTTTCCTAATAACTTGTATTTGCAATCGGAGCTATTTCTGCGTTGGGTTTAGTTATAACGCCCGGCGTCATAACACGGACGTAGGTTCATAGAAAGTGCTGAGGCCGCCGCCCCTTAACTACGCTGCGCTCATGTGCAACGCATACCCTAAAGACGCCTCTGATTAGACAGTCTAACCATAGTAATTCGCTTTCGAGCGTTAGATTTTTGGTATAGCGGTACGCAAATCTGCATCGATTGCCATGCCATGGACCGGCGTCTCTTGATAAACGAATCGAAGATACATATAATAATTAAAGACGCTAAAGTAGCTGGTAGGTGATAATATGAGAAATACTAATAATGATACTAGTAATAATGGAGAATAAAGGTAAGGAGAATAATCTGTATATATGAAAAGTGTCCGTTAAATTGCATTAAATTAGGATGGCGCCACATTAGCATCAGGGTTTTTACAGTTTGCGAAATAATTCTTTAAGGTGATATTTACTGCATTATTTTGTAGATTGTATTTTTCAATAATTAACAACTTTTGTCGACAATGATATTAAAAGAGTAGACAATGATATTATTTTTTTTAACTCAGCATACTTCAATTCATTTACAATTCCTACATTCATACCATACTCTTTGTCTACACCAGCCAGCGCGATTGTGGAAGGTTTTTGAACTGTTATTTATAGCATACAGCTGGACACTTTTTCAACTTTTCTCCCCTATGAGATTATTCTCCTTACCTTTATTCCCCATGCCAGTAATCTGGAAAATGTAGTAAATCTAATTGTTTTGTTTAAAAAAAATATGACAAATCTATTTAACCGCTTTGCAAAATATAAAGTACCAAAGAGTTAATGAAGTAATCAGCACCTTAAAAATGATAGGTATTTTTTATTTAAAAAAAAAAACTTAATCGTATGCACATAGTATATACAACTGATTTTAATCAAGTTGCAATTAGGTCGGAAAATAGTAAAAATATGTTAGAAATAGAGTAAAGTATTTATATTATATCTTGGCCAACGAAATACTCGACCTAAATACAATTTGCTGCATCGTGAATTAATTGCGAATGCTTCTGAAAATAATATCCCGCATAGTCAAATTTTATAATAACACATCAAAAATATTTTTCTATCAGCCGCGTTGCGTCGTGTATACAGTGTTGCCAATTATGGAAAAAGCTCTAAATTTATCAGGATTTATCGCAAATGATTATGTTAGAAGGATGGCGTGATCGTTTTGGATACATAGTACGAGTAACTATTTTTCTTTGGACTCAAAAATTTCCTTAAAAAACGGAATACACTCGAAGAAATATATAAGTTCTTTATTCTTATTAAGTTTTTTATTCAAGTTATCGGCAAAATGGCTGCATTTTGTCTAATGTAAAACGAGGGATATAAAAGCTAAAAAACGCTGTTGTTCATTTTCCAGTTACATATACATAATAATGCAATATGCTAGATCTATTTAAAAGCTATCATAGGTTACAAGTAATGTTAAAACTGTCTTACAAAAAAACAGTTCTAAAACTGCGTTTAAGTGTAAAAACGCTACTATACCGAAATATTCACATTAACAAAACCATGACCTTATTGTTTTAATTTTGTCTCAGAAATATACTCTGTAAAGATATAGATTATGCTGCAGGGTTATATTAAAACATTTCACAAAGCAAAACATACCTTGTTAGATCATTAGCTGTGTCCGAGGCTGCGCCCGCGTTTTATGTATTCTTCATTGCGTTTTAATTTTTTTATAAGGAACCCTAATTATTTTCGAAAATCAAAAGTACCCTAAGTTACGCGAAGTAAGTTTAGATATCTACCAGGGAAGTTCCGTCAAAGTCGGTCCAACCGTTCTAGAGATTATTCGGAACAAACAAACTGACAGACAAATATTACAAAAATGTATTTCTGGTATAAGCATCGTATATACATTCATATCTATTTAGTAAAAAGTTGTTAGTCTGATATTACAAACACACACTTCAATTTTAAGTATTAGCCTAGATGTATTAGAAACACCAGACCAACTGCATATTATTCGCTTGAGACACTCATACTCAATGGATAATGGTTTTTTTTCCTTTTATATCCTTTTACCATGGCTAAAACCTTTAAGTAGACCTGGATGTATATTTGCGGATCCTTAAACGCAGCGCGTCTAACGTGTGTATAACGCCAGCCAGTCTAGCTATAACGTTTTCAATATAATTTCTTACAGACAGAGTTCATAGTGCTGGGTTAAGAGCGAGGGCGGGCGGTGACGTCATCAGCCCCGAGCGCGCAGCCAGTGCACTCGATATCGCGATGTCCTACACGGCCCCCAGTAATCTAGTACTCACACACCGGCACCAGAATGTAAGTATAAAACAGATGATCTGTTTTTATTAAAAAACTATTACGCAAAATTATTATTCAGACCGTAATAAAGTTTGTAAAATATTCAGTTGAAAATAACTTTGTGATTGAAAAAAAATAATGACCATTATTTTTCGCTAGCGCAAGCGGGTAAAATAGTAATTAATATCAATGTGGAAGGATGTAAAAGTAGAGGAAGGCCAAAGAAAGTGTGGATGGAGTGTGTAAGAAATGATATTAAAGAAGAAGGAGTAAATGAAGAGATGACGGCTGATGGGGACGTATGGACGAAGAAAAAAACAAACTGCGCCGACCCCAAGTGTGTTGGAACAGGGCATGAGAATGACGATCAAATAATGAGTAATTTATCTTTACTCTTATCAAGGATAAAAAAAGAAAAAGTGTCTCATAAAAAAATTAAGTACTTAACTGTAACTCTACCTACACTCTTGTATTGACAATAAATAAGAAAAAATTGGACCGTATTTCTACAGGCCCTACAGGTACCAACAGAAAGCAGATATTTCCCATAAGTTTAGCAAAACTGGCCATGGAATCGGAATTTCGGAAAAGGCGACTAAGAGATTAACCAAGCGATGGGCACCAGTACCCTCTGGGTGCCACAAACACCTACTGCTATAGCCAACCCGCCTGCCCTGCGTGGTGATTATGGCAATCTCTTCATTATTGAGGGAAACCTGTGTCCAACAGTAAACGTCTATCAGTTGACTGATGATGACTGATGAGGTCGTATTGATACAGAACTGTTTAAGCTTAAATAACTCCCTTTCGTAATAATAATAACCACAACCTAAGTAGAAATGGCATTTGATTCCCCAGGTCGGAAGCTATCGCGAGGTATATCCCGGGCGACTGACAATGAAGGTCTAGTCTGGGCGCTACGTAGCAATACAGATCCTGAACCTAATACTTTAAGCTCAGATCACATACTGCTGTTACCTGACATATCCGTGTACCCTCCAGATTTTAGGTAAGTAAGATTTTGATTTTTGACTTTACTTTTTAGATATATTTTACATTGTGTAGGTCTGACGCTGATAAAATTTTCAGCTGATATGCACTCTAAACTATACTAGTGGACCTTGACTTTTTTTAACTTTGGGAGTCGTAATGAAAATGTCCTACCAACATGCTATAATAACTACATCAAGATTTTTGACTTTCAACGTCATTGCAAATGTCGAACCCACGTCAATTGACGAAGTATCTGAATACACTACCGCTGAGCCAACACATTGTGGTGGTGTGGTTTTTTTGCTTTTAAACTTCTTGTGATGTGGTTTACATTTTTTTATATTAATTCGAACATTTCCATATATCCATGGGTTTCACTGCGTGATCGAATCAGGAACGAGGAGATCCGCATAAGAACCAAAGTAAACGACATTATCCTAAGAATTGTTAAACTTAAGTGGCTGTGGGCTGGGGACATTGATCGCAGAACCGATGCCCGATAGGGCCAACGGGTTCTCGAATGGCTACCGCGTCAGTAGGCGCCCCGCAAGGTGCGAATACCTGGTGAAAGTCGCGGGAGTTCGCTGGATGCGGGTGGCGCAAGACCGGTCGTCCTGGAGATCTTTGGGGGAGATCTATGCCCAACATAGGACATCTAGTATAAAGCCCATGCTAGTGCAATATAAACTGAGTGTGTTTAAAATATGTATTGAGTTTAGATATTAACTAACGTGACCTCAAGTCGTCTAAAGCAAAAAAAAAAAAACAAATTTACGTTCACGTCACGGCCGCGGTCTCTCCGCCCGTATGCATGTATGGCTTCGAGCCAATTTTCATTTGTTATTCGCACGCGAACTAAAACGTTTGCCGTTGAACTTTCTGTTATTGTTTACCGTTCCTTAACCTTTTCGTGTCTATTCATGTCATTTTATTGTTGATTTAAATTAAATAAACACGAACTAAGACTACTAAATGATACCTATACCATAGATAACTCATCACAGCGTTTTAATTTTTCTATACGGAATCCTAAATTTGTTTTAATAAACGTGTTACTAATATTGTAAAATTAACGCTTGGGTATTTGTTTATTAACGACGGGAAACACTTCGTAAATCTTTTTTTGCTTTTTAATGAGTACTCGTTTTCTTTCTCTCTGATAGATTTATTATTATCCGTTTATGTATTGAACATAAAAAAGTTACATATCCCGCCTGAGTAGAAAGATTTTGATAAAAAAAAAAAAAAAACTACCTATGTTTTTAAGGTCTTAATAAAAGCGTAATTCAAAATTTTATATTAAAAAGACATATGTGACGTAATAACCTTTTTAGTGATACTTATCGTTGTATTCGTTGATATGTAATCAAATTAAAATGTTTACTGATAAATGATAAAGATATTTTTTTTATCTTTATAGGCATAATGTAAATTTAATTGTTTAATTTTATTTATTTCCTTGAAATTAATTATTAGTGATAAACTCTATAACCCAGACCTGACCAGACACACTGGTATCATAAATAGGGAAGAAAGAAGCTTAGACAATGTTGCCAACTTAGCCATTGTTATTTCGTTCGCAATTAGTGATTACTACCGTTGACGTGGATCGCGACTCATCTAACAAAAAATTCTAAATTCCAGACTCCTCACCTTTTGTTCGTCATAAACAAACAGGGTAATAATTATATCAATAATACTATTTAAATAAGAGGAAAAAAAATCAATTTCAATCGGAAATTTTAACACTAAAATTAATATAAATAAATATAAATTATAATTAATTAATATTCGCAAAGTATAAGTATTAGTTATAATTGCTTTTACTTTATCGTTTTAAATAGATTAAAATATTATGTCAGGTATTCTTGAAAATTGTTTCAAAAATTTTTTAAATTTGGAAACACTAATGTCCTATTTTGGATGCGACCCACCGCCTACCACCAGTGATCACCCATACTTTGGGTAATGATGTTCTAGATCTAAATAGTACAAAACTAATTCAAAGTACCTAATTGTTACTATTACATAAAAAAACTAGATCTAGATCTTAACATAATAAGTACAATTTAAAAGTTTGCTGTCAATTTTTTTAGAAATTACCATATATTTGTTCGTATGTTGACGGTTTACCGTAATCTCGCTTTGTGTTTATTAAAGCACTTTTTTTTTGACGAGGGGAATGCATTTACGCACTACCCTTACCTATTGCATTAGTGAGACCGACGTCTCAATGTAATAGGTAAGGGGGCACGGAGGAACGACTCCGTGCCAGTGTGGGACTTGCCCGGACGTGAAGCGTCCGCAAATACCCACTAAACCCCCCGGGGCCGTCCGCAAACGAATCACCTGGCGTAGTCCACTGTGGAGTCCTACCATCATCACATAGAACGATCGAGAAGGAAAACTCGTAACTGAAAACTTTCATCATCGTTTATTTACTACGACGAATGACTAATTAATTTTCACACACAAACAAAATATCCCATCATGTTATATTTCAAAACGTGTGGCTTGTAAAATTGTGACAGATTCTGTTTTGATTACTTCAACCCATATCCCAAATAACATTCGTTTTAATTTAAAACTGCTGGATTGTTTTTTGGGTTCTTCAAAGTTCTATATAAAGATTTGTTAATATTGGTGTGACCTAAAAAGTGATGATTAATTGAGGGATTTTATAGAGCATTTAGAAATCACAGTAAACTGTGGATCACGACCTGATTAATTTTTATCTGTCGAGTAATAAAAGAACCGTATTATAGTTCTAGAAAATTCTATACTGATGTTAGTATGATTTATAATTATTATGCCAATAACATTTAATACACATATCATACTGTAAGCATGCATTTAAAACTGGCTAAAGATTTATCCGTTAAATATTAACTACCGAACTCATTGTTAAATTTTCAATAATGGCAAAATAGTAGTTATAACCTGTAATTTAGAAAATAAAATAAGTTGTATCCACAGACTACGTTCTATTATTATACAGATTGATTACAGAGCTTTCAGAAATTCGATTTACAATTTTCTGTATTATTTTATTCTATACTAGCTGCTTTCCGCGATTATACCCCCGTAGTTCCCCTTCCCGTGGTATTTTTCTGAAAATCCTATGTCAGTCCCTGGATTTCAAACTATCTCTATACCAAATTTCATCCAAATCAGTCCTTAAGTTTATTTGTTACATACGAAAATACAAATATTTCCTCTTTATAATATAAGTGTAGATTATTTCTCACTTGACCGCTTTTGACTTTGTTGACTCATATTATAAAAAGATACACGCCTGTATCTTTGAACTAAACCTTTTGAAATGATGTTTTTTCAATCATGAAAGTATTCTATCCGAAGTTTTAGTAGATATTGTATACAGGCGTTTAAAGTTATTGGGGAGAATTCTCTGAATAGCTTGAACGATTCACATAAAGCGTGATGTCAAATTTTTGTATAGTTAGCTCCTTACTAAGTTCCGTATTTTCTATCAAATTTTGATTTTATATTTATATAAATGTAATATTATATAGCTAGATAGGTAGAATAAACCTGTATAAAATTGTGGTTTTGCAGAACATTCTTAGAGAAGGATTTATTGGAAACGGCTACGCTAGTGACGTTAGAGTCAGCGAATATTCTGAACTGGTGGCGTCACGGGCGTGTGCCAGGCGCTCCGCGGTTACTGCCACTAGCGACGTCTGGCGATGGCAACTGCTTGCCTCATGCTGCATCGCTGGCAGCTTACGGTTTCCACGACAGACTTCTCGCGTTGAGGACTAAAGTGCAAGCCTTATTGTCCGGCGAAGGGGGGGATGATCTCACAAGTGAGTTTAAATCTTCTTGCTATGTTGATTTTTTTAACAATAAATCTTAGAATTTAAAAATTGTTTGAAAATATTTATAATATCCAGCAATTTCTTTTATTTTATACTAGCCGTATGCCCGGCGCCCCTTCCGAGTTTTTTTAAGAGTTTTATTTTTTTATGCAATGCCGTCTGGTGCCGGCTTAAAAATAGTACCACTCCCATATTTTCCCGTGGGTGTCGTAAAAGATGACTAAGGGATACACCAGGGGATGGGTAGCAGCATCCTTTGAGTACCGCAAACACCTGATTCCGATCGCCAACCCGCCTCCCTAGCGTGGCGATTATGGCAATTCCCCCATTATCTTTGGGGGAGACGTATCTTCAGCAGCAGACGACTTGAAATTGGTTGGTTTCCTAGACCTTTTTTTTTTGACGGGGGGAAATGCATTTACGCACTACCCTTATCTATTGTATTTAAGGGATCAGAGTCCCTCAATACAATAGATAAGGGGGCACGGAGTGACGAGCTCCGTGCCAGTGTGGGACTCACCCGGGCGTGAAGCGCCCGGAAATACCCACTAAAACCTCCCGGGGCCGTCCGCTGCATTTGGGATGGGGGCGACACGGGATGGCTTTCGCAAGCACCACGTCACCCCCTGCGACAAACTCACCGGACCTCGTCCGTGCAATGGCCCAGCGGGAGTGGGGGGGAACTCCCCCACCCACCTCTTCGCCCACTTCTCAGAGAGAAGTATGACCTAGGTCAGCCGTCCATGGGTAGAGTATACTCCCTGCCCCCGATTGGTTTCCTAGACCTAGCATTTCAGTAATAGAATTTTTATGAGCGGAACTAATCTGGAATTGTTAATTTTTCTTTTAGACCTAAATAAATCTTCTACTGTCAGTTGAGTTGTTTCCGTAACCAAATACAGACTTGTATTTAGTATAAGAATCAAGTTTGCCGAATGTTTCTTGTTTTTTACACGGAATAGGCACTTTGGTCACAATCTCACCTGATGTTAAGGGACGATGTTGTCCAGGATGGTAAACACACTAAGCCTAGAGGTACCGGTCCTCAAGTGATGGTGTCGGAACACACCTATTGGTATTTGGCAGCAGGTTTTCAAACTTTAGGGTGGTAGCTACCCAGGCGGGCATCATTAGAAAAAGCCCTACCATCATGCTATGGTTTCCTCGCGATGTTCTCAGGCCGATTTTAGAGTCGGATAGGTGGGGATCGAACCCGCATCGATTGTCCCGGAATCCGGCCGCACTACTACTGAAGCAGTTCGTTTTGGTTAAAGTTTTTCCGAACATTCGGCCTATTATATACCTATTAGGTGAAACCCATGTTCGGTCTTGTCATGTTATGTCAAGATATGATATCTTAACTTTGCCCTCCCAATACATCTTCGATAACTTAATGCATATTCGTAAAAATTTAGACAAGCTCGATCTAGTGAATGATCGTCATAATTTTAATATTAGAAGTAAAGACAAGTTGTCCGGAACCACGCTTTAGGGTAAGTAACTGTAATAAAAGCTTTATAGGTAATAGTATTCGGTTTTACAATAAGATCCCAAGTAACACTACCGATTTACCTGACAATAAGTTCAAGTATTATGTCAAGCAAGTTTTAATCTCAAAAGGTTATTACAGAGTGGATCGTTACGTGAACGATAGTGATGTCTGGAATTACCCACATCTCTGTGCGCACCCGCTAACATTAGTTACGACTATGATTTGTATAGTTTTTTATATTAAAAAAAATGATATATATTTATTTAAAAAAAAGAACCAGATTGAGTTTCTTGCCTGCGCTCTTCTCGGCTGGGTTGTTTTCCGAACCGGTGGTAGTGTTTTAGACGTTCATAAGCGCCTTCTTAGGGCCTAAATTGAATAAAGTTTTTTTTTTATTTTGGTCCACCTCTAGTATAAGCTCAGGATGTGTCTAATTGTTGTAGAAGCTATAAAACGTCGTTGGCGGTGGTCGGAGAGCGTGTCGCTTCGGTCGGCGGGTCTGACGCCCTCGGAGGCGGAGTGGGAGCGCGAGTGGGCGGACGCGGTGCGGGCCGCGTCGGCCGAGCCGCACCGCCCGCAGCCGCAGTGCGCGCCCGCGCCCGCACCGCCCGCAGTGCCGCACTACGCCGGGCTCGAACAGCTGCACGTGTTCGCGTTGGCGCACGTCATGCGTCGACCGGTTATAGTGTTCGCTGACGTCGCTCTCAGGGTAAGTTATACTAATTGCCTGTCACTTATTTCACTCTAATGTTAAATGTTTGGACTCTATACAGAGCTAGGAACGGACATATTACAGGTCATTCGTTAATTACATGAGTGCTGGGGGAGGGGGCTGGTTTAAAAAAAAACCTATACATGTCCTTATCTGGTTGGGGGGGGGGGGTAGTAAACCCAAAATTAAGTTATTTAATTACAAGTATCAAAATTTATCATTAAAAATCTGTTTCTATTTCGGATGGTTTTCTTCATTGCATGTGTAATGTCTAATATTATAAAGATTGATCTATAACTGATAGAAATGATAAATTATACCTAAATTATCGGCTAAAAGATCTATAAAATCTTTGATTTACGTCAAACTGTGAGTTTTAAGTGTAACCGATCTTTTTCTAACAACGTTTCATTATTCAGAAAAACAGGTGGGTGGGGGGGGGGGTTCAAGAAGTTTTATGTATCGCTGCATAGGGGGAGGTCAAAATTTAGAAAAAAACATCTTTACGTAATTATTGAATGCCCCCTTACGGCAAACGACCAGATTTTATCAGTCGTTTTGTGAGCACAGTCCGTCGCGTAGGCACGCGTAATACCGAGATTTCAGATTTTTTCTTATAAACATTTTCGTTACATAAAACAAGTTATAAACTATGTTTAAAACGTTAAATTGACTCCGTTCGTGAGTACAAATTAGTTTTTTTTAACTAATGCCCAACACTTAAACATATAGAGCGTTACATATAGTTAATTATGTCAATATCTAATCATCATTGAAGTTTACACTTAATTATCTCACATTAATAGCATTTTCTGTTACCACAAGTTCATTTATTTTGAAAAAAAAAAACTTGTATTCTATAGTTTCCTGTAAAACGTGTATTAATGTTCTTAACTAAAACACTTAAAGTTACTCTATCTATATATCTAGTGTTAGTCTTTCACAAGTCCTACAAACCCTTTCCGTCATATTTTTACCCCTTTAAGTTTGCACAAAGAAAAAAAATTACGAAATTCAAGAGAGAGTACAATAAAAAATATATTGAACTGTATTCCAGTACCATGTTTCGATACTCGGAAACGCTATGCTAATACTAAAGCCTCGACTACACTACTCGTGAAGTTGATTGAAGTTATACGATAGTGTAGCAGGGCATTTCAATACGCTTCGTGCAAACTCGCCTCATCTCGGACGACTTCCGATTCTTGTCGGTTTTTGCGCCGAATTTAAAGGACTCGCGGTATTTTCCTAAATTCTACAAGACTAGTTTGACTATATTTCTTAGCTCACTTCGGTTCTCGTCAAGACGTACAATATACGTACGTAATTAAAAACGCGAGAGTGCATGTTGCAATGGCAGTAGTCATAACGTAACATAAGCTCACGCCTGTTATCCCCGAAGGGTTAGGCAGAGGTGAAATAGCGAACTACACCACCCGCAATTCGCCGAGCTTAGTTCCGTCCCAGATGTGACAGGGAGCGAGCCTGTCGCCATATCGGGCACAAATTCCAAACTCCGGGACGATATTGAGTAGAAAAACCCAATACCACTTGACCCGACCCGGGAATCGAACCCGAGACCTCAGAACGGCAGTCGCACCGTAATACAACTGCGCCACTGAGGCAGTTCTCAAATGGCAAAATAAGTTCAAATGGCAGTAGTCTCTTGAATATTATCAATTATGCATATCGAACAGGCGCCGGCGAATGAGCTATTTGCGAGGTTACTTTATGTCTTGAAGTAACTTTATTAGTTTATGGTAAAATCCTTCAATTCAAGTCAAAAATGATATATTCAATTTAGGCCCCGATAAGGTGTTTATGAACGTCACAATACTACTACAGTCACCGAGAAAAACCGGCAAGAAACTCGATCTCTCTCATTTTTTTTTACATGTTTTTTTCTTTAACTACATAAAAGTTAAAATCGAAAAAAACCCTCTATCTTAATTTTAACAGTATTTCGTCGAAGTAACTTCACGGGTAGTGTATTAGGTATGAGGCCTAGGTTCTCAATGTGGGCGATAATGTCCCTTTGTGAAAGTAGAAGACTTCGCACTACCCTTACCTATTGCATTAGTGAGACCGAAGCCCCCCAATGCAATAGGTAAGGGGGCACGGAGGGCCGTCTCCGTGCCAGTGTGGGACTCGCCCGGACGTGAAGCGCCCGGAAATACCCACTAAAACCCGCCGGGGCCGTCCGCCGCATTTGGGATGGGGACGACACGGGGTGGCTTTCGCAAGCACCGCATCGCGAAAGTATAAGACCTAAAGAAAATTAAGGGATATTGGGATAGCGTAGAGGAGACGTGGGCAGATAAAAACATGATAGTCAAAAAAGGTAAAAAAAAATTACATTGAGACCATAAAAAAAAAGTCTCAAAGTGGGTGGTGATAAACAAAATATGGTTGAGAAACTGTGATCTAAGGTAATAGCTATATGAGTCGTATAGAATCAAAAGTGGCTATCTACACTTAAACACATTTTTGGCAAAGTGGAAAACATTGTTTTTTTTTATAAAGTATAGCAGTGATTGATTTATAAAATGTATTTTAACTTATAGGTTGTTCACTTATATGGCAACATGAAGCTAGTAGCACAAAATTTAAAAACAAACCAATTTTAACGTTTTTTGTTGACGATTGTAAATAGCTAAATTGTAGATTCCATACGACTCATATAGTTAACGTAAGAACTTCGATAGGATTTTCGGGGTGATCCTGTGGCGCCGATACCGTTCGGTGGGGTCTATCTACCCCTCGAGCTGGACCCTTCGTTATGCAGCAAGGCACCAATCCTATTAGCATATGATGCGGGACATTTCTCAGCTCTAGTCCCTAGCGAGCCCTTACCCACAGACGGAGCTAGGGTTCCGCTTGAAGACAGCTCAGGGAACCCTATGCCTCTCAGGTAAATATCGCTGTAACTAACATTTGCATGGTGGTAGGGCATCCACCCCTGGGTAGCTACCACCCTCAAGTTCGAAAACCTGCCGCGAAATACCAATAGGTGTGTTCCGGCAGCATCACTTGAGGACCAGTATCTAGACTTAGTGTGTTTACCGTCCAGGACCACATCGTCACTTAACATCACGTGAGATTGTGATCAAAGCATTGTCTAAACGTGTAAAAAAAAAAACAATTTAAAAGGTTTAACACAATGAGATTCTGGTTGAAGCTGGTCGAGTTAAATTAAAAATGCCAATAAATTTCCCCAATGCGGGTGATTTAGTGATCATTTTGTAATTGTTTAAAAAAAAACAGGCGACAGACCAATAAGGCTAATCGTTGAAAAAAAATTAGGACATTTTAAAAGTTTCAACTTTATCCTAGAAAGATGTCTCATTTTACGTGTTTCGTGCAAGTTTTATACTAATTAATTTATTTTGCGGCAGTTTTGGTAGAGCATTCTCCCTAGATACTCCATCAAAATTTTTAAGCATATTAGCCGAATGATTTATTTCGGCTATATATATATATAAGTAGGGGACGTCTCATGGTTGAATGAATGACCGAATAAGTACAAATAGGAGGCGGGAGATTTAGACTTTGCTTATCTTATTTTTGAGTCTGAATGGTTAACCATCATTTTTAAGCAATATATACTTTTTTTACTCTCTTTATATTCAATATATATTGAATTATATTATTCACTTAACTTACTCTCCCTCTTGATTACGTAAATAAAGTAATCAGAGTAAGTGTTATCATAATTTTGAACCAAAAACAAAAGTATATATTGCTTAAAAATGATGGTTAACCATTCAGATTCAAAAATAAGATAACCAAAGTCTAATTTTCTCCCGCCTCCCATTTATACTTATTCGGTCATTCATTCAACCATGAGACGTCTCCTACTGGACATAGGTCTCCACCATTAAGGGAGGGATTGCCATAATCGGCACGCTTGGCAGGCGGGTTGGCGATCGCAGTCAGAGGATGCTGCTGCCCATCCCCTGGTCCATATCCCTTAGTCGCGTTTTACGAGAACGATATGGGGGTCAAATTCGGCTTACTTGGTACTTATTCCATAAATTTAGGTTCAGCGTAGACCCCGGCGAGGATTTCCGATGGGACATCGAACCGGATCAGAGAACCATCAACAATCTCCTACCGGACGAATACCAGCGGTCCTCGATGCTGGCCGCTTACTTAGACCTGGAGAGGGTCGAGTGCCTCTCCCAGAACCGAACGCCGGAAGACCTGAGGCGATCCCTGGACGCCCTATCGACTAAGAGTTCGAAGCAACTGAACTCGGTGGCGAAGCAGTTCGGCAGCATCGGACGGTCGATGAGTAGCAAGATCAAGAAGAACTTCGGCTCGATGGCGAAGCTGACGGGGAAGAGCAGCGGGAGTCAGAGTAACCCGGAAGAGGGTCTGATGCGGAGGCAGTCCACCTGTGAAGTCCTGTGCTGCAGGGTCCTCGCTGCAAGAGCTCCTGTCCAAGAGGAGATGGTCAAGAATTATTTGAACGAAGCCTGGATCGGGTGAGTTCAAATTAAAAAATACATCATTCAATTTAACCCCTTTAATTTAAGGCGTGTCTTTTTCAGACTTCACCACCGTTCAAATAATAATCCACCGTATAAATAACCCTTTACAAATTAAAATTTTCTCGATACGATCCCTGGACTTATTCTCCGGTGGATCGGTAATGTGCTTTCGGACTTTATTGTAAAATGGGTCTTTGAATACAATATAGTCTAAGAACGATGATGGCGCAGTTGGTAATGCGATCGGATTCCGCGTCAATGGACGCGGGTTCGAACCTACCTATCCAACTCTAAAACCATTCCGAGCTTTCAATGAAGGAGAACATCGTGAGGAACCCAATAAAATGGTGGTAGGGCATTTTTTAATAAATAAATATACTATTAAGGGTGTTCCGGTTACATCACTTGAGAATCTTGAGAGGTGCTCACCAGCCATTGGAACAACCAACAGATGTGAAAGCTCTGAAAAAAAATCACTATTCTCTTAATATTTAAATTTCATGATTTGTTATTTTCAAATCGTTAACAAAATTTAATATTTGTCTGCTTTTTACATATTTTTTTTCACGCTCTAATCTAATTAGATTAGATGCCATTTACATATAACATCAAAATTCAAACATTACTTATTTTAAGCCGCCAGCACTTAAACGCCATCTTATACTCGACATAGCGGAGCACGTTGACGGTTGACGTCATACCATTAGTGATAAGAATCTATAGGTCTCGGTTCCGTATCGAGGATCGTTTAAAGTCGCTAAAGAAACTTCAAAAATAACCAATAAACTCCCCCCCCCAACCCCCCCCCCCCTCCTCCCGAACCAATTATTTAGATACACGGCGGAAAAGAATCGTAAGGAGAACAACAGCACGCCGGTACAGCCGACACAACCGCGTTACGGCACCGGCCGGTCACAGTTCTATGCGGAGGCGGACCGAGCCGCTCACGACATAGCCCGTACAGTCGCCTCGAAGTCCCCCCGACCTGTCGCGGACAGGACCCTCTACTTATCCAAATCGACGTTCTACGACGACCGTCCCCCCTCCCCTAGGCCGTGCCGCGCCCCCCTCTGCATGTACTACGGCAGCCCGGCCAACAATGACTACTGTTCGCGGTGTGCGAAACTACAGTGACCGCTTCCGAACGGGTCTCACTAGTCTTATCGGAGATATCGATATATGTATATACTAACGTCAGTTAAATTAAAATTGCGTTAACCGGTTAACAATTTTAACTTGCGGTAAAGGCAAACGAGCTTAATTTGCATCGCGTATTTTTCTGTCAGATCGGGCGGCGTAACAATTAAAAAAAAAACATGTTTGCTTATTTAACATAAAGTATTTCAAAGCACACAAATACAGCGGAGCAGTTGTACGAATGAGTGAGAAACGTTACACGGTTAGCTACCGCGGCTGTAATGCGACATGCGATAGATGGACGAAAAAAATTGTGATAGGGAAAAAAGTTTCACTTTAAAAACACGTGTGAAATACTAAGTATTCAACACGAAACTGCCCGCTTCACTCCTCTGTACTTGAACGACGCATATGCCGACCTAAATTCAGTTCAAATGCGTGAGTTGCCAGATAACTCATTTTGTGTGAAACGCGACAAAATACGCTTCTTTGCCTTCACCTTTTAATGGTTTTTATATAATCAAAGATTTATTATATAAGTGAAATGATTTATGAAATACCGAACAATGAAAACATAACAATATTAATAATAAAGCAATTATCGATTACAATTTATCACTCTATTTACCGCTTTTTATTTTATTCGTTTCGAATTACAATCGAATAGAACCGAATCGATATGTCTAAATATCTTAACAATTGATTATTCTGACACATTACCGCGTATTTCAAGTAAGCTTATATCAAATATTATTACTAACTTAAACTTAACAGTGTACTTACTTACTGTAAATATGTTAAAATATGAATATTTTTGTGACTTTATTCAATATCGATATTTCTATAATGTCGTGTATCCCTAGCGCTTCCGCTAACGTTTTTAATATTATTTACATTTAGACTGTGTGATAGTTATTAATTATTAGGTATCATCTTTAGGAGTGAATTATTAGCGGTCAATTGATTTTGAAATGTGAGTCATCTTATATATAATATTACCATTAGTATGAAAATGCGTTTTTTTTTCTATTAACATTTCAACTATAAAGGCCCCAGTAAAGTCTTAAACAATATTTTCATCATCCAACATAATAACTACCTATAAAAAATTCGATTCAACCAATTTAAGTAACATTAACTTATTTTTGATTATCGAATTTAAATCGATCTAAATTGTCTCTTTTTTATGTTTAAATGACTTACAATTCAAATTGACCATATTATTATATAAAATGTAGGTGTACCTTAGTTTTCATAAACTCCTTTAACATAGGAATTATTTTTTAGAATTTTTCTGACGTCCTACGATATTTATAGTAATTAGAAACTAAAGTATTAACTTTGTTAAGATTAAGATTTACTTTAACACTTTTTTTTGTACTTTAGGTTATAGATTTGTGTGTGTGTGTGTTTTTTTTTTTCATTTTAATTGTAGGTTATTAAAAACATCACATGTTTTATACCCACCATTAACGTTAATTTTATATTTGCGACTAGTCTAAACTGAAGTTTTTGTGTATTAAATAAGATCACTTAACGTCTGTTGTTCCGTTAGCAGAAAACCATAGAGTTAAAACGCTAGGAGCGGTGGTTTCATACAAAGAATCGCTTAACATTGAAAAAAAAAATAATGTATATGTGTGTGGAAACGTAATAACCGACACTTAACATGGACTTTTAAGGACAACTTGAAATAGTTTCTCTCCGCTTGCGGCTACTACCGTTCCGAGTGTTTTAATTCTGTGCAGAAAACTATGTTTCTTTTTCAAATAAATTACTATTTTTTTTCTTACACCAGTAACCTTGATTAATTGTAGTTATGTGTACATATTGATATTTCCAGAAGCTCGTACTTTGTCAAGACGTTGATTAATTATCTTGGTAATTTTGGCTTTTTGAAAATCAAAGTCGAAAGAGAAATATCACTATTTTTCTATATTTAGCTTTACCTTGTTATGATATTTAATAAAATGGTTAAATATTGTATACTTCAAACATATAAGAAAGCAAAATGAAATTAGTTTTTGTTTGAAAATTCTCTTAGAAATTTATTAAAATTAACAGTAATAAGTTTAAAAGTTGAAGGCAGCGCTATTTAGTTGGTTATTCTAACAGATAACATAAAGTCATCAGGATTCATTGCCTACATCATATACAGTGACACACAGTGTCACATATTTAGTGACATTTTATGGCATTATAGAGAGTTATTATTGAATGGATATAAGAAAAATATAGTTTATTTTGCTATCATAAATAATATGTATTTACAAAAAAAATACCCTTTATAATAACATCAGACAATAGAACGAATTTCTTAGAATCATGGTACATATGATACTGACAGTCGTCGAAACAAATAAACCGACAAACTAAAAAAAACATTAATAGCTATCAGGACGAAAAAATAGAAGAAAAAAATATTAAATATGGAGAGCTTGTTTCTAATATTTTTAAAATCAAAATTAAGTTTTCCAAAAAATAGTTAATAAAAATGTAAAAGCAAATTGAGTTTACATTGTTTGCTGTTCTATAAGGCTTTTGAAACACAATTGATTGATTTAAAAATATTGTGAATTACAAAATATGGCTGTATTCAGTGCCAAATTTGGCTAACAGTTGCTAATAGTAATAAAGAAATAAATAATTTAATAGACTATATCTCTCTAAACCAATGAACAGAAGATATAAACGATTGTTATGGAAAAGGTTTTCAAAGATAATATCGACACCTATTTGACCAGCAGCTCTTCCCTTGGTACTGTTTTAATAAGATTTTAATGATATAAAATTGTTTTTCAAGTAATTTAGTCTCTTCCATAACTTGTTTGTAATGAAAAAGTTAATTAAAGTGTTACTAAGAATGAGTGGTTAAAACAAAGAATTTGTTCAATGGAATGAAGTATGTTGTGGACAATATGAAAACGAGCTCCGATTAACTATTTCATAATTGTTTCTATATAAACAAATGGTTTTGTAAATACATGGCAATACACCTTTTCATGTTCAAAATTGCAGTTGAATCGATGGAGGGTTTTTTTTTTATTTATTATTGGCAGAACATTGGCAACACTACGTCCTTTATTTAAAAAATAAGAATTAATCTCACCAATATAAAACTGTTATTAATCTTTATTTAGAGCTGAAATAAAGGCATCAGTTAAACGCAATGTTATCTATTTTATTACTATATAAAAAGTTGCTCTTAATATAATTTTTTATTTTACCATTTGACTACCTCATATATAGCAGCAATTAATTAAAAATAAGACGAATTTTATGGGCAAAAAATATTACATCTGTTGGTCTCAGGGTAACATTCAATGCGCTAAGATACGTAATAATATTTAAGATATTACTAGTTATATATTACCTTACTAATAATTATTGTCATAATACGAGCTTGAAGATCATCTATGCATGTTTCCCTCGGTTTTATTGTTGACCGATCCTGGTAAATTTATCAGGTTGAATCCTATAAATATATTTAAAATAAAAATCATATTATATAAATATAGAAAAATATAAATAGATGTACCTAATTTTTATTATTTCGAAAATAATTACAACTATAAATATCTATTTTGTATTGTTTAGGATGTTCTTTTTGTTCATTCCATTCAATTTTGTTCGTTTCATTCAATGGCCACATCATCTTCACACATAGATCACATTTAACTATAACCTTCAATATGATAATAAAAACAAATGTAATAATTGTTCAATTTGGTATATAATTGGTCAGCAAGTTTTAAGTTAATTTACACACAATGAAAAAAATGTGTTTTATAATAATTTATCTAGTCCTATGTGTCGTTAGTATGTTGATTGATGTTTCAAAGTATTACGATAAATTTTTATCAAAAAGGAACATGGTTAATTCGTAAGTACTTCAGGCTAATTAGTAATAAAAAAAAATACTTCCTTTTTTTAATATTCCAAATTGTGGAATTTATATTATTTTAGAATATGTTAGGTCATACATTTGTCTAAAAACGTAAGACGAAAAATTGTTATGAAGGTTGATTGTGAAATTATTAAATTGATATATGTTTTTTTACCTAACTGAAACAAATCATCTTGACATTTCTATTTGGTACTTATTATTTTTACGTAATTGTGTACCAAAAAAAAAATGCTAGTACTTATTTTTAGAATGGGAAATGTTGAACAGAATAAAATTTTTAAGATAATGTAAAATTGTAAAAAATCCATTGTAAAATGGATTTAAATTTTCTAAATTTCATAATATTCTCGACTCTCTGTTTCTCTTTGTTTTACTTATAAGATGTAAAATGATGTACTTTTTCTGGTGAATAATATCTTGATAACAACTAATAGATTTTACATAAACAACATAAATTTATAATAACGTGTCTAATATAAAAAACACGTTGGACCCATTCTCACTGTTATTACTAACAACTGTATAGTATTTTAAATGATAACATGTTTAGTTATTATGAGAACGTTGTTATAGCCTTAAAGATCTGTGAAATAAATTTATAAGAAATGAGAATACATGACAAATATATATCAAATATATATATATTTTAAAACAGAGGGTAAATATCATTAATATTTTCATAATAAGTAACAATGTAGAGAGAGCATATCATGTTTTGTAGAAAAATAAATTGATTATACGCGAGATCAGTGTGTTTTATTTAATTTTTTTTTTATTGAAACTAATATAAACATTTGAAAAAGGAAATTTGCTAATACTAAACAAAAAATCACACAAAGGATTTAGGGGAATTCATTGTAAGTTCGAATTGCTTTAACTGAGTTACCATGATAATAATTTGATTCCATCCTATCCCATATTTATATTTTAAAAGTGATATAAATTGGATTGAAATATCTAATAAACTCTTCAAGATTCTAGACTAGACAGGTCTAGAAATTAACATAAACTAAAAATATATAACACACACCTTTGTTTTGATTAGTTTATGGTTGAGACCGCAGATGATCCGATCACAAGAAACGATTCAGTCTCAAGATGAATATTATGATTTCCAAGTTGTATCGACTTCTATAAGAATCGGGGGCTCTATGCTGGAAGTTGACTCTTACAGACCTTGAACAAACGGTTCGGTTAAGCAGGCGCAATTTCAATAAAGAGATCAGTCAACGAATTCAACTAGGGTGAGCCGAGTTGGGATATAACTATTAACTATTGTACTCGTCCAAAATACCGTAGTGTCTCAAGGACTAAGTCTTCGCCTAGTTTGAGTGTTGCCAGTGTTGAACAGAACTAAGACACTAATACTTTCACTGGGCTTCATAAGATCAAAGTTACCACCCCTTAAAGTTTGAGAATCTGTCGCCAAATACCAATAAATGTGTTCTGGCAGCATCACTTGAGAACTAGTTTTTTTTTTTTTTTTTACGGGGGGAAATGCATTTACGCACTACCCTTACCTATTGTATTAGTGAGACCGAAGTCCCCCAATACAATAGGTAAGGGGGCACGGAGGGACGAACTCCGTGCCAGTGTGGGACTCACCCGGGCGTGAAGCGCCCGTAAATACCCACTAAAACCCCCCGGGGCCGTCCGCTGCATTTGGGATGGGGGCGACACGGGGTGGCTTTCGCAAGCACCGCGTCGCCCCCTGCTGAGAACTAGTACCTAGGTTTAGTGTGTTTACCATACTGGACCACATCGTCACTTAACATCTGGTGAGATTGTGGTCAAAGCACTGAGCCTATATCGTATAAAAAATACTCAAAGGACAATCTATACACGGAGTTTCACTGTGTGATCGAATTAAAATAGGACGACTTCGCGAAGGTTGTGGTACTTCTTCTTCTTTGTACCTATGTAGTCGAAGGTCACTGAATAATACTCCTCCTAATAGGGAAAGATTTATGTCCAGCAATGAATGACTTTCAGTTGGTATGATGTAATTTAATGACTTGATGTAAAGTGGGTAATGATGTTAATTCTCAACTCATGGATTTTCAGTAGGTATTTGATTCTTCATTTTATGATATCGAGGGCATTCTTCGAAGTGACTTAGCTTCGATATTATGTTAAGTATATGATAAATAATAGCAACAACGGAAAGGCTTCTGACAGTTGAGCAAGATGCCGCAATATTGTCAACTTTTTGCTAGTGTTGTCGATGTAAGGTTGGCATAATAGTCTATCCATGTGGAAATGGCAGAAATGTGCATGTTTATACCTATACTAGTATCAACGCAAATGTTATATTAAAACAATATGTAAACTACCCATATCCGAAGAATATGTATTATAGGTGCTTGTGAAAGTAGAAGAAGCGAAAGACGTGTGTCGGTCGTAGCAAGTGGAAGGATGTAGTCTGCCTGCCCCTATAGAAGAGAGGCGTGACGTTACCTATGTATGTACAAAAATCATGTGTGCTACTTATTAATGTTAATTGATATTTGATACAGCGTTCAAAGTAAATATTGTAAAATCCGCTAGTATAGATTTCGCATTTGTGATTTCAGACATTTTCACTGGAAACTTTCCAGCAGAGATGAATAATAAAACTTTTCAGTTACAATAGTAAACAAAACTTTTTTAATTACAAACAAAACCGACTTCAAAAGAAAATACCATAAACATGCACTAACAAAGGATATATCGAATATAGCAGAAGTAGACTAATAAAGTAACTATTATTTTCTTTTTAGTGCATTTTATAGTAGGTATATTCTTTTGAAGTCGGTTTTGTTTGTAATTAAAAAAGTGTTGTTTTCTACTTTTGAGTACCTTTAGCCTTTTAGGTATAGTTTTAATGCCAGTTTCTGAATTTTCTCTAAAAATATTTTTATTTCCTTATTAATTCGTTCTTTTTCCTCTTTTTTATTCGCTGTTCGTGCATATAAATAAAGTACAACAACAACAAAAATATTCTTTTAATCGTTAAAATGTTGCAGCTTCCATCATATCAGCAAATTAAAATGGTGACTGCATTTATACAAACACTTGAATAGCTGTGGAAGCAAATATATATACAAATGTATAAATATTGTATATAATTTGAGGGTTTCTCATGATTTCCCTGAGATCCATTGATCAGATCCAGACTTGGTGACAATGGGACCACGTCGAGAATGTATTCGTAATGAAATATCGGTCTACAATTGACGGAGAAATCGAGTAGCAAACATACAAAAAAAATACAGCGGAATTGATAACCTTCTCCTTTTTAAAGTCTGTTAAAAAAATTTCTGTTTACGGCTCACGTGATTAGCTTTATAATACTTGCCGCATATTTGTGTACATAATACAATATCAACATAATCAAGATTAAAATTATTGCAAATTATTGCGATATTTATTTAGCAGACTAAGTGCAGACGCCAATTAGATTTAATGCACATTAAATGTCGCTATAATTATAGCAATTTATTAAATCGATTGATTATGTATTTTTGTAATCATTGGTTTCAGTTACTTAATTTTAATAGCATGACGCGAAGTCATAAACTGTGAAATACACAAAACAAAAAATAATGATATGGTAGAGTAATATTAATTTATTTATTTTTGCTTCATGATTTATTTTCATACTTCTTTCTTAGAAAAAATAAATTTATTGAATGTAAATTGTATTTCAATAGTCATTATATAATTAAAAAAGTATTTATGAAGTTTATTATATTTCGTTCAAATTAATAACTTTCCATAAATATAAAAACAAAAAGCCCTCAAAGTTATTACAGACGTTCGTTCGAACAATGTATATGTAAATATAAATAAAACTCTTTTAATTTTTCTAATCGTCGTACTATACATAAATATGATTTATAGTAAACAATGAATTTCACAATAAACGCTGAAATATATTAATCGGGTTATAATTTCAGGCACGAAATACATTCCAATATAATTCGTATTTCGTGCACGAAATTGACACATAATTATAATCGAAATATCGGAGTACCTAGGTACCTTATTTGTCCGAAATAGTAAAATAGGAACGTTCTAAAATTTGTTGAAAATTGTATAAAAGACGATGAATGCTTTAGTAAACTAAATAGTGTTTTTCCGCTAGGTGAGTTGTCTAAACATCCGTCAGGTAGTTGAAACTTTTACAATTATTTAGTTTACTTGTAATTGATACTTTTAAATATTATTCCTATAGAGTGTCCTTCTGCTGTTAACATTAACTTCTAATAGTTATTTATTCTAAGTTTGTATACAATTCCTCCTTTAAAAGAACATTTACTTATATTAATTGCCCTTGGTTTTTGGAAACTGTCATTGTCATCTCCATTGCATTACGTTTTACATACGGATTTCCAAATACGTCTCTTCTAATCACTCTCATTGATATTGGTAAAATCAATAGCAAATGTCTGTTGGAGCCAATATACCATAAAAGAAGAACCAAAAGTATTTATTCTAAATATGATATAATTTAATAGTTTTGTAGCTCACAAAACTACAATGAAACAAGCTAATTCACGTTTTAATCATTTCTATCATTAGAACAAAATAATATAATTTATTTCTTCTTGGCAACATTAATTTAAACGTCATTACTGTCAACAGCTTTGTTTTATAAATTGTAAAAAGATGCTCTTGGACAAAATAATAACCCTAAATTAAAATATCATAGGATATTGATTTTTTAATTAATTATGTCAGGAGGACTTATTGATAGGGTATACATTGGTCTTGATAATGCGCCGGCCGCTTTCGATATTAAAGGACGCATTCTTGGACTAGTGAGTTTGTAATAAAACTTTGAAATGAAATAAGACTTTTTAAACGCAAATGAAATAATAAGATACGTTTTTATTTTAGAATGGCACTAATTTGGAATATATAAGATCAGAGACTGGTGTTGTAGCTGTGTTGAAAGGAGATAAATTGGAACCTTTACATTTAGCGCTGCATCATACAAGTTCTGAAGCATTGGCTTCGGCGCGATCGCTAGCCCAAAATTTGATTGAAACAATACGTGTAGACCTCGCGCAATGGAGCGCCGGGCAGGCTGGGGGTCCTCCTCCATCTTTGAATGTTCCCCCTCCTACTCTAACTACAACATCTGCACCACCCCTTCCTGCACCAGTAGCCACCGTTGCTTTGACTACACCCCCTACTCTAACTTCCTCTACACCAACAGTAATACCTCCAGTTGTGAGTGTAGCCCCAGCAACGGCACCATTAATGACAGTCCGTCAACCAACTGTCTTACAGCTACTACCACAGCAGCAGTATGTCTACAATCAAGAGAATGGGCAGCTAATACCTATAGTCCAACCTGGAGTACAAGTTTCAAACACAAACTTCACATCATTACCTATTGCACAGCATATAGGTCTGCAACAGTCAAATTTTGGTGCAACACAAATCGTTGATATATCAAACATGCAACCTGTTAATGTTACTCAACTGAGGTTGAGTGGAGTTCCCTCTTCCATGCCTATGATATTACCTAATGGTTTTACATTTCCCCAAGCGAGTTTAGCTTCAGCTGATACAACAACAGTCAGCTCTGTCACATCAGTTCCTGTTGTGTGTGCAGCTCAAAGTACTAATGCCTCACAGAAAATCCTGTACAGTTCTGATAAGGATAAAGATGTAAAGTATCACATACAAGGGGCCGACACAGTACAGTGGACAGTTCCTGGATCACAGACAATGCTGATACCATACCAACAACTGCAAGATTTGGCATCAAATCAACCAGGACTAACTAATATACAGCCTCAGCAGTTTGTATCAGTGAGTGAATTATACATATGTTTTATTAAAAAAAATCATAATAAAAACATTGAAACCAATTACTTAAAACTTTTCACAACAATTCTCCATCATATTTGTTTTGGATTATTAAAATAGTATAATATTACACACATATACATATGTAAAAAAGTTATTTGGTCTTTGCTCTAAATTAATTAAAAGACACACAAATACAGTATTTAAATCATAGTTCAATTAGTGTACACGATTAATACAAACATGATTGAAGTGTATTGTGAATAATAAACATTAGACATTACTACACAAAAGTTTATTTATTGAGACACTAGGCATTATATACTTTTAAGTTACTGTTGCAATATTACAATAATACTAGAATCATTATAAAATGCAGTTCAAATAAATGTACATAATTTATAGCGAATAGATAGGCTTGGTATTTTTTTTTATTTACATTATCTTTATTAAGTTGGCCCGTGTACATAATTTTTGGTACAATAAATAATTCATTAATAAAATTTTGCTATATTGAATGACTAGTTGATGATTGGAATAGGTTAATTACGAAATTCTATGTAGTAGTATTGTAGGATAGCCATAATTATTAGCCAATTTACTTTTACCATTCTCTTGTGATCACCATTGCAGTCTGTCATAGTATTTTAAAACTATGCCTTTAATTAAATTCAGATTTATTTTTCTTAAATGCAATAATCGTGATAAAATTTGACTTCCTATGTATCTTGTTAGATTCTCATATGACTGTTCTCATAGCAGGGCACAATACAGAGGAATTTCAATAATTGTGATCATTTTTAGTGGAAGAATATCACCGAAATAGACCAGACGGTAAAGCATAGAATTAACGCAGCATGGATAAAATGGCAGGTTACGGCTACTATGTGTGATCCGCAAATCCCCTTTAAATTAAAGGGGAAGATTTACAAAAACATAATACGACCTGTCATCTTGTATGGATCAGAATGTTACCCCATAAAGGTGACGGACGAAAGAAGATTACATGCAGCCGAGATGCGAATGTTGAGATGGATGTGTGGGGTAACAAGAATGGACAGGATTAGGAATAAGTATATTATAGTAAGTTTGAAAGTGGCGCCAATAGCAGACAAGTTAAGAGGCGGTCGTTTGTACTGGTATGGACATGTGATGCGCGGGGAGAAAGAGGATATTGTAAGAAAGGTATTGGATATGAATGTGGACGGTTATATGGGAAGGGGAAGACCAAAGAAAAGATGGATGGACTGTGTGAAAGATGATATGCTTAGGAAAGGAGTGAATGCGGAGATGACAACAAATAGAGAGGAATGGAACAGGAAGACATGTTGCGCCGACTCCAAATAAAAATGGGAAAATGGTAGGGAGACTGATGATGATGATGATGAATATCACCAAACTTACAAACTGTTCAAGAATCATTTGATTAAAGAATGTTAATTTGATTTACAATAGATAGCTCCAGCTGGTGGGCTCCAACAAACGACACTTCCCTTGACGGCGACTCAATTACAGCAATTCCAGACGGGTACAATTATGCAGTTAAATCAAAAGGTTTGTAAATAACGTACACAACGCATTAACCATTATCTTATGTTAGGTCAATTACATTACGTAGCTTAACAAAACATTACAGTTAGAGACTATAAAGGATCTTTATTTCCAGTAAATGCATCCGATAAGTGACATCAATCTACCGTAAATATGTGTGTAGTAAAATCAATATAGTGTTGCTCTCCCTAGATACATCTTGAATATGCTTATATTATCTCGGATCCCTACTTTAAAAAAGACATTAACCTCATTGACAATATACAGAGAAGGGCTACCGAGATGGTGTATACAATGCGTAAATTATCCTATGAACAGCACGTCAAAAACCTTGGCCTTACCACACTAGAACAGCTTAGACAAAGGGGTAGGTTAATCCTATGATGTGCTCAAGCTTAAATATATGAATAAGCCAAATAAAAATAAACACCTACAATGTCATCTCTTGAAACTTTGGGAATCCTCAGCAAGGAGAAACCCAAGGAAGCATTTCTTGCCTAACAGATTTAGGTGCTTAACTCTCTGAAAAAGTTGTTATGGCTCCAACCATAAACTGCTTTAAAAAGAGACTGGACAAACAAGACCTTGTTTCCAAGCTATTTGATACATACGCATCAGCTATTTTAGCTGCCAGTATGTTCTACTAATTAATACAAAGTACAAAAAAAATAGATGGGCTCTGTGTCAAAATTTGTTGGTTCCTTGTTACGAATTTATAAATTTCCCAATTTCGAAAGTGCGTCACTAGATTTCTACTGAATCGATTTCAACAAATTAATTTGTAGTTAATGTAATGATGAATCTATATTTTGATTATTGCAATGTTTCTTATGGGCCGATGTTTATACACATATGGGCATCCAGCCTTATTTCTTATTATTTTAATTCAAATATAATTGTTGAAAAGTGTGGTAGGTCTATTAATAAACAAAAATAATATATTAGATAGTAGTCATGTGTTATTGTTAGTAAATGAAATAAAACAGTATTATAATTCGGGATAATTTCCTAGAATGAATGCTCCAATTTACTAATAATAATAATGATTATTTGTAATAATTTGCAAAATATATTTGGATTATCAATTTTGGCCCACAGCCCATAGCGAGCAGTGGTTCCTTGATAAATATAATATCAACAGGACAAGCGTCAACTCCACAAATTATATCTGTGAGCACTAGGTTTATATTACCTTGAAACTAATAATCCACTAGCACTATATAATGCATCATCATTCTCTTCTATCGCTTAAGCTATTTCATTGTTGTTTTATTTAATTACATGCTACAATAGTAATTTCGATACTAAGAATTATATTTTTTTAATTGTTTATACAATGATATCATAGTTCCAAATAATAAACCTCATCACTATTTTTAATCAATATAACTAATATTAGTAGAATTAAAAACATGTTTTAATTACGCTATTATAATATGTTACAATTCGTAAATTACCTATCGAATGTGCATCAAAAGATCACTTTAATGCGCATTAATTTATAATACCATTTGCAACAACAAAAGAGCAGTTCATATCAATAAATATATTCGTTTATTACTTCATCGCACACATAAAAAAATACTTTCTTTATTGTTAGTTATAAAGCAAAATTAAGTTCAAATAGATCAAAAAATTATAAATTCATCCATCCATTCAACTTAAAGACGTCCACAGCTGGACATAGCTCTCCCCCAAAGATCTCCATGACGGCCAGTCTTGTGCCACCCGCATCCAGCGGATTCCCGCGACCTTCACCAGGTAGTCGGTCCACCTTGTTGGGGCCTACCCACTCTACATCTTCCGGTGCGTGATAGCCATTCGAGAACCCGTTGGCCCCATTAGGCATCGCTTTTGTGTGGAATGTGCCCAGCCCACTGCCACTTAAGTTTAGCAATTCTTCAGGCAATGTTGGTTGCTTTGGTTCTTCTGCGGATCTTCTCATTTCTGATTCGATCACGCAGTGAAACTTCAAGCATAGCCCTCTCCATTGCCTTTTGAGCTTTTTTATTAGGCCCATTGTGAGTGATCATGTTTCAGTGCCGTATGTCATTACTGGCAACACACACTGGTCGAAGACTTTCGTTTTGTGACACTACGGTATTTCGGAACAGAAGATTCTACGTAGCTTCCCGATCGCGGCCCAGCCGAGTTGGATTAGGAGATTTAACCTGTTTCTCGAAATTTGATCTACCTAACTGAGCGGTTTGTCCCAGGTATACATAAAGGAGTTGGCGTATCATGGGCATTAGAGACGACTTTCGTCTTTTCTATGTTCATTTTATGACCAACTCGTTCGGAGGCTCTACTGAGGTCACCGAGCCTCGTACTTAGGTTTCAGCCATGACCACTATATCATCAGCAAAGCGTAGGTGTGTTATGTACTTGCCGTTTATGTTGATGACAAGTCCTTTCCAATCCAGAACCTTGAAGACATCCTCGAGCGCGGCGGTGAATAGTTTCGGAATAATAACATCTCCCTGTCTAACGCCACGCCGCAAAGGTATAGGTTTCGAGGTCTGGTCCATTAATCAGACTGACATGGTGGCGTTTTCGTACAAATCCTTCAACGCTTTGATATATCGATAGTCTACTTGGTACCGCTGGAGAGACTCCCAGCCCTGGTCTCATTTGAATCGAAGGGATTTTCGTAGTTGACACACGCTTAATAAAGGAGTAAGTTATACTCCTCGATCTTCTGTATAACCTGCCACAGCGTATGAATGTGGTCTACGGTGCTAAAGCCTTAACTGAAGCCGGCTTGTTCGGTAGGCTGGAAGTTGTCAAACCTATGCACTAGTCGGTTCATGAGGAGTCTCGAAAATAGCTTATAGACATGACTCGGAAGTGAGATGGGTCTATAATTTTTCAAAAGGGTGTTTTCACCTTTTTGAAAGGGCCACCACACTTCTGTGGCGTTTTTTTTCCATCGAGTATGACGGAATTAAAGAGCTTCTAAAGGGCCTTAAGGATCGGTTTTCCATCCACCTCCAGCAACTCAGCTGTTATTCCGTCATCACCCAGCGCCTTGTTGTTTTTGAGCTGTTTGAAAGCCATTCGAATTTCGTATAGGTTGACGTCCGGGATATCTTCGGTGAAGTGTCGGGTTAATCTAGCTCTTGGGTCTAGGGCTAGATTTTGAGGGGGTTTTCTTGTTGATGTGTAGAGGTGGCCATAGAACTTCTAGCCCCGGTGGTTCCGCCGTCCAACTCCAAATTGCCCCATTCGCAGCTCTTTACTACTTTACTTTCCTAGTTTTGCATTGAAGTCCTCCATAACAAACGTGTAGTGGGATTTGTTACTATGTATGTCTTGTGAAACATCCTCATACATTGTCTCCACTTGTCGGATTTTGCCGAAGTCTGGGCGTATACTTGAATGACCTTCAAGGAATATCGTTTGGTTATTCTGAGTAACAAGAACGCCACCCTGGTCGATCTTTACCACGTTGTTTACAAAGAACTTGTGGACGAGGAGCCCGACACCACCTTGGGATTGTCATTTGCCCTCCCGGAAATACAGCAAGTTACCGGAATTGAGGACCTCAGATATTCCCAATATATCCCATCGTAACTTGCTTATTTCTTCCTCTAGCTCAGCTATCTTCTCGTCAGTACGCAGTGTTCGCGTGTTATACTTTGCCAGGTCCATCCGTCGTTGGTTGTGGTAGCCGGATCTCTGTCGGAGATTCTTAGCACCCCTTGCCCACTATGACCAGGAATAGCTGGACGGGGACTACGTGCCGGTTTCTACAGTGTCGTAAATTAGGGGGGTGATTGCTATAATCCCCTATGCTTGGCAGACGGATTGGGGATCGCAGTTAGGTGTTTGTGCTAATTAGAGTATACTACTGCCCATCCCTTGGTTTATCGCATAGTCACCTTTTACGACACCCACGGGAAGATACGGAGTGGATTCTTGGCCGGCGCCACACGGCATTTATACAAATCTTTAATAATTTCGCTAATTTACATCACATTTTCCCCCATGTATAATAACGCTTTTAACATTGTTTTACAAAGAAAGCTTAACTGTCCGTCCCTCTTGACTGGTTTATTGGTGTTTTATTTCAGTAATCGGTTCTTTTGTTAGCATCGTTAAAGTTTTTTTTTTATTCTATGCATTTTCGTTTTGATAGTGCAACCAAATAAATCCATTTGTTTCTTATTGGATCGGGTTCTTGCAAATTAACGCTTTTCTTCATTGAAGTGTCATGGTAGCTTTTATTTTGCAGTTTCTATCAATGTGAATAAAAACATTGTTGGCAGTTGTTTATTGATTTTTTTTTTTGTTGTTGTGAATATTCAGAATTCATCCACTCCAACGAAGAGTGTCAATCTGGAAGCAAGAGGTCAAAAGCGTTTGTCTGATGGTACACCGAGCCAATTACAGTTACGACCGATAGCACCAGCCGGGTAAGTGTCATCCATTATATAATTTGGAAGTAATAATATTTTTTCCAGACTTCAAAGTGTGACAGGGGTTCCATTAATTAATTTATTGCCTTCATAGATTTACATCAGTACTTGAAAGATTTCATACTATACGCTTTTCCTTTTTGTCTAAAGTCGTGCAATAAGTTGAGGAAATCTCGTAAGAACTGTTGAAGATCTATTATGTAAGGTCAATGAAATATTTCTTGTTGCAGCAGAAGTGCATTGAGATTTTGTTTCATAATTGGTTTTACAACATTTTTAGCTATGAAACATTGTCTCACATGCAATTGTTAAATTTCGGGAGTCTTTCAAAAAATGCAATTCGAAACGAAACGTCCTGCTGGGCTTCAGAGAAATGCATAAACTTATATCAAAAAAATGATTTTGAGTTATTGTTTTGTATGAAGATTCGTTGTGATCAGCTAATGTGTGTGTGTGTGATTGAAACGGTGTGATACCACAGGTCGCATGTAAGCCAGGACAAGAGCACAACAAGAGATACTCGCTCCTGGACCTCGGCCGCAGGTACCTACATTGAAGATATCATGATGTTAACATTATTTATGATTTATTAATTTTATTACCGAGACTACCTGTGTGCCCCGGTTCTGCCCGCGTTTATTCTCCACGGCATAGTATAGTTTTTAAATATAAATAGAAAATATTGTTTTGATAATGCTGTCCATTGAATCTTATTTTATTCGCAATTTCTTTTTTTTTTACACGGAACCTTAATTATTTTCCTATTTTTTTTTGGTACTAAGGTTTCGTAATAAATCAACAATAATTCTCATAAATTCAAGCACTTGCTAGTAAAATTGGCCATTGAATCGTTTCTATTTCATAATTACTTGGGTTTTATTTTTTATACGGAACCTTAATAATTGTCCTGAAATTGTTTTTGATACGATAACAGAAAGCAAAGATACTTTTAGAAATGTCAACACCTTCCAGTTAATTTCCATGAATTTTACTCACAATTTCATAAGTTTAATTTTTTTTACACGAACCCCTAATTATTTTCGAAAAATTAAAGTAGCCTAAGTTACGCAGAGTAACTTCAGCTATTTACTAAAAAAAAACAGACAGATAAAAATTTTAGAAATTATTTTTTTGGTATATACATTGATATATGTTTCGTAAAAGGTTATTATTTTCATATTACAAACAGACACTAAATTTTATTTATAAAAGATTAGTATGGATCTATGAATCATTTTTAATATGGTTAAAATATTAAATGGTATCACAATATCTTTAGAAAACAATTTTTTTATTAATAAAGTTTAAAGGATAAGGGGTTGGTCGTTTTATGATCCAAACATTGTAATCACGAACAGTTTACATAAATATTTACTACAATAATCCAATTATGCTAAATTAATATTCATCGGTCGACAAAAACATGCTAATTATTTGATATTAACTATCTCGGTAGTAAAGTTTAATAAATACATTCTTGTATATCGTAATACTAATGTGTTTGCTTCTTGTGTTCTTACCTCAATCCCTTCGATGCTACGATGTCTATTAAATAAGGCGATTATGCAATTATTCGCGTACATATACAGGAAAAAAAAAAAAAAAACCGAATTTATATTTTGTATTTCGAAAGTGTTCTAAATGTCACATGAGTTATTATTTCAAAGTGAAATTAACACGCAAACATTTTGTAATTTCTAATTAGAATATTCTATTAGTGACATTCAGCACACATTCTGCGTAATTTTAAATACTGAACAAAAAAAATAGGTTTTGGACCATACGCATTCAAGTAATATCAAGTTCCTACAAAATTAAAGTCTTTTGTAGAAATTGCTCTTATCAAGTAATCAAAAAAAAAATTCAGTACTTTAATGTGGGTGATTCATTTTGTTTCGCATTAGCGTAAAGAAACAATAAAATGTCTTGTTTCGGTGGAAAATATGAATGTCTCATTTAAATGATTATACTCTTCTATTATTTTGTCTTTTTTGTAATTAAAGCAAAGTAGAAATGCGTAAGTGCGGCGTATAATTATTGAGCGTACGTAAATCGACAGTCTATAGAATATTGTCCAATAAATTTATTGGATTTCATGACATCATTTTTCGTCGAAAACAAATTAGAATATGAACGCACTTCAAAATATATGTTTGGACTTGTGAAATTTTATATTTACAGATTATGGATTAGCTGACTGGCTGGCTACGTAAAATATTCCGGTTTACATCTTTGAACATTTTTTTTTCAGGGGTAACTTCCTATCTCCAGCGTCGTAAAGTTCGAGAAACTTCTCCTTTATATAAACAATGTGTTTAATTTGCAGCCATATTACCTTCTTTGACAAGGTGTTGGCGTTGTTTGCCAAAACTCTATCAACAAATAAAACGGTCGTCCACAAACCCCTTTATTTGCTTCGTAATTTTTCGTTGCGTACAAATTATCATTTCAATTATGCATTGGCGTAAAAAGGTTAATAATAATAATAAAAAACATTAATTATTTATTGAATACTTTAATTGTGCCTTTATTCAGGTTAATATTCTTAGGACTTTTATATTATTTTTTTTACTCGTCCATTTTTATGGAACTAACAATGGAAACTAGAGGTACTATTTATTATTTACATTATTTTGTTACTATATACAGCATTCTGCGTAAGATTATGAAACAGAAAATCTTGCTTTGAGACGCTAATGCTTATAAATATACCTTAATATGAACTGAAAAAATAATAATAATTACAATTTTCCACAGCATCTTTATTCAATATAACCCCAGGGTATTTTAATTAAGCCACTACAGGATATATGACCAAAGTCACCAGTACAATAGCGTATATAATAATAGGTCGCATTTGTTGCCAAAGCGTAAACATGAATGAGCTTCCAGCGTACAAAACTAGGGAAGCATTACAAAACTTAATCCCGCTGTCTACATTGTGCATGTTGTTTTTTTAATTTTCATGACCCCAACCTCATGTACTTTTGAGCGCGGTCCATGCTTTTAATGTGTTTAAAAAAATTGACTACATTATTAACAGAACAGGCAGACGTTTTGCGGCCCTTCTACATTGGCGTACTTCAGCTAGCTACTGACGTCGATTCTCTTCCTTTCAGCTTGTGATATGTGGCAATAATTTTTTTTTTCCAATTCAGATCGAGACGGCGACGGCATTTTACCTGTGCACATAAAATCTATAGCGTAATTTTTTCTTCTTGAATAAATTCAATAGCTTATTATATAAATGCAAGAAATACCATTTTTGTTTATCCAGTTAGCTACTATTGTTAGAATAATTCTTCAAAAACATAATTTTAATACAATTATGGATGTTTAAAGATTGGGTTAAAATGGCAACGAACTTCAAGATAATAAAGCTTTGTCTCTCAGATACAGAATAACCTGATTTATAAGAAATATTGTAAAAAAGCATACCTAAACAAAATCGAGTCATGTTTAAATATTAAAAACGTAAATGCAGCAAATAGTTTTCGACCTTTTTTTTTTTTTTTTTTTTTTGACGGGGGGAATGCATTTACGCACTACCCTTACCTATTGTATTAGTGAGACCGAAGACCCCCAATACAATAGGTAAGGGGGCACGGAGGGACGAACTCCGTGCCAGTGTGGGACTCGCCCGGGCGTGAAGCACAATAGTTTTTGACCTAATTAAGTAGTTTGTTTAATATCACCAAACAACGCGTAAATTGCTAAAGCGTAATACAATATTAGTTCTTGATCTCAGCATTCCTTTTAAATTTTCAAATAAACATTCGTCTAAGAATATGGTCTTGTAGTATCTTGTACACTGCTGATAAAAAATATATATCTATCGTGGCTATTATATTTGCTATTACGTAGAGTTTATCATCATTTTGAAATGCGTAAATACATGTTGTGCATTAAGCGTAAATTTTTGATTAGCGCTCGAGTCATGCTTGTTTAGTATTTAGAAAATGTTAGGTATATCAAAATTACGTATTTCAGGTAGAGACAACTCGGTGGTTTCTATGGGAATGAAAATCAATCCAGCACACGGAACAATCATACACGTATCTTCTGGACAACAGACCAAGTTAGTACCTAAAATCTACACCCAAGTGTAATTATTAAGTGTAACTAATGCTTTCTGTTCATGTAATTGCTCACTGAATTTGACATGAAATGCGAAAAATCTATTATAAAATAAAATTTCTTCTGTGCTTGTACTTGACAGCTGGGGCATGATATGACATGACATGAAACTTCTAGTAAACCATATCCAGAAGTGTCTTTAGGGTTGAATAACAATAAAAATATTACTTTTGTTAACAGTGTATCTACATCAGGGATATCTCAAGACGGTACAGGTATGTACATCAGGCAAATCGATAAAAACGCCATTCAAATCCAGTCAAGCAAGGACAATCAAAAGCAAGATCTAACCAAAATACAGAGCACAGCGCAAAACGTGCAAATGATCACAGTCCCACAGGGAATGACTGTACTACAAAACCCGTTAAATATCAGTCAAATGCCCACTATGATTGGACAGCACAATAGCCAAGTGTACATGATACCAGCTAACCATCCCAACTTGGTCCAGGGTGCGTTACCTTCCGGGTTAATTGGGCAGCAAATGTTACAGCCCGGGCAAAACGTTACCGTCATGCAGCCAAACCAACTGGGCGTTCCGGGTGGCGTCCAATACAATGTACCCTTAATGCCTATGAATGTACCAGCGAATTCTCAGTTCATGCCGACCGGAATAAATTTAAACACACAGCTCTCGACTCAGCAACTGAATGCAGCTTTAGCTGGACATCAGCTGAACCCTAATTTAGCTGTTTCTGGAACTATTCCTATAGTCCAAGCGCCACCGCCTCCTTCGTCGATGACGAATCCCACTCAAATACCTGTATCCCAGCCGGGTGTCCATCAGATGCTCCCTCAGAACTCTTATATACCTCAAACTTCTCAGTATGGTGGAATGCCCCAGCAATACGTGATGCAAAGTTCGGGAGCGATCACTGTACCAGCGAACAATACCAATTTACAATACACCATACCTAATCAAAACAATACATCGACAAACGGCAACGGACAGACGAATGTTGTGGAAAATGAAGCCGCGAATGGAAACAGCCAAACGAACTACCTAACCACACAGGATAATGGGTACTCCATGACGGGCGCTGTTCAGAATCCACAGCAGACCTTTTCGTCAGACGGTTTGACGACTCAACCAGGTTTTTCTAATGGGAATACTAATGGCACATCTACCCCTAATTACGGCTCGACGAATGGCAACCAGAGTACTGCTTACGTGACGCAAACAACGACGCAGCCGCCGCCCAATTATCCAACCAACGGATCTAACCCTCAAACGCCGGCACAAAGTTATGGATCTACTGCGGCGACAGCGACATCGCAAAAATACACCGCAACCGAGTTTTCTCTCCATCGTCGACCCCGGCTCCCAATCAGTCATATACCCGACACCGAATCTCCCTAACATGCCCAACGTTGGGTTTCCCCAGAACCCCCAAAACCCGTACCCAAATGCAACCGGTCAAAATCTGGCAGCGTATGCGAGTAATCAGTATCCTTACACGAGCAGGCCTTGGTTCAGACCTAGGTACGGATCACCACAAGGATCGCCTTACAGTTCTGGCGCGGGTCCACCCCCCAGCGGTTCCCCTATGTCAGTTCCCCCTCCCTCTGGCAACTTTAACTACTGGCAGGACAGTTGAGACTTTGATAGTATTATAATGGACAACTAGAGAACGTTATATTTTCTTAGATTTACGAGAGACTGCTTTATTGGTACATTTATAAAATGTAAAGAAACTGAATTATATAAATAGTATTCTAATACTTTATTTGTTGTTTTTTTTTGTAATTATTTATTAAATATTCCGATACTGTATGCATGTTTGTGGATGTCGTGTGCCATTATGTTTTTTCACTTAATTAAATGATCGATACGAAATTTCCTTTTCTCAGCTAATGATAAAAAAAATAGTTTAAAATTTATATAATCTTTCGAAAGTTATGAAGAATTCACAGATACATTATATGATTCTTTGTAAAATAAATGCAATAGAGGTTGAACTTTTTACAGTACATCTAAAAAAAAAATTCCTAAATGTTCTAATTGACTTCGTCACTTTGACAATCACACCAATTTACGAAATGAATACCGACAATCGTTACCCGGTGATCGCTTCTCTATTTATGCTGAAAGAAATAAAAACACCGTCAAGAACAAGTACGCCGGGGATACCAGCTGCTGAAGCGAAAGGCCGAAGCTCTACGTATCAGAGGCAGGCAGGCAACAATAGAGCTCGCCACGACCCAGGCTATTTTAGGGCATACTCTGAGAGAAGCGTACATATCGCTTGCTGCGATTAAATTTACTAATGGGGAATCGAACGCGTTAATTCTCGAAAATATTGGTCAGGTAAAATTCGTGGTTAAGTTACATTTACGTAAGGACATATAGAAGGTAAGAATATAACATAAGTCAGCCTTTACATGAGAGATTGAGAAAAAAAAAGGCTTCGATCGCTCACTAGGGCGACCCACACATTGCTTTTTGTAAGTGCACGGTCCATAGTATTTATTGTTCTACGAGTACGTTTATTCTGATCGTACTTTGGGCCTTTAAGATCCTCTAAATGAATACACCCATAAAAGAACGAGCGATAAACCACAATATCGCATAAAACTTACTAATTTATTTACATTTATGAAATGAATATAATAAAGATTATTTGTCCGTGTTGTGTACCAGGCCTTGGCACAGCGGAGTAAAAGATGGTCATATCAACAGATGCTATGAACTTTATTTGTTAATTTTACAATATACATAACTTATAATCAAAAAATAATACTGAGCACAATACCATAGGAAAACTCGTGAATCAAAATTGACCATAGATAATGTTTTTCATATTTTATCTGAGCCATAGTCTCTGTGAGTACATCACAGTCTGTAATTGAAACCTATTTTAAACAGGCATTCAATAATCAACAAGGCAAAATAGTGGTACCAAATTTGTAAAATGATTTATCATCTAGGTACTTAGTGTATGTAAAAAAGTCACGAGGGTTTCTCTAATAAATTACATTTATCATTGATTCGTTGGGCTGTATCTATATTTATTTTTTCAATTTTAAAAGATTTTAAGATCCTCTGTTTTAAATAATTTTAGTAACCTACTCGATACAGGCTCAAGTTCGTGTACAACGCGTGCCAGAGAATATATCTGGCGTCGTTACAGTATCTCTAGAACCTTTAGAGGAAGCTGGTGGAGCTAGTGACTCCCTACGTTACGCAGGTCTTGGTGCAGGGGGCCACCGCATCGGGGAAGCCAAGAAAGCTTTCAGAGAAGTCGTGCATATTCTTATAAAGTTTGCTTCGCTGAGGAATACTTGCATACTGTTGGATAAAGCGATCAGAACTACTTTACGGTAATATTATTAATGGAGAAACTGTATAACCGTAGTAATCCGACAAAGACATTTTTCCTTTTTCCTAAGAATCAGCACGAACTTTAGCAGTGTACTGCTTAACTGTCGAAACATATGGATAGACGCTTAAACGTCATTTGTGCTTAAAGAATATAGAAAGCAGAGCAATAAATTGTTGTTATTTCCATTACTAGCCTCTGACCGCGACTTCGACCATGGTCAGTATGTTGTTTCGTCCAGAGAGAAGCGGTCTTATTCAGACTCAATTGTAGAAGATTGACATATGCCATTGCGAAATTTTCTCTAGGATCTGAGGAACCTCTTAATATTTTTATGTATGTCTTAAAAAAAATCTACTTACCAAACAATAGATTAAATAGTATGTAGGTAGAATAAACCTTCTTAACAGACTTTCTTATAAACAGATATTCACAGAAAGTGACTTTTTTTATACTATGTACAGTCAAGAGTGACAACCCTGTAATTGGAGAATAAAATTTCCTTATGCTATTCTTTAGTTCTTATAATTATGGATTAAAGAATTACCTAACTAACACTGCAAGTTTTTTGTGTTTATCATGAAATATTGGTTATTCTGAAACTGTCTTATTACAGAAAACTGAATGGTATTGAAAAAGTTATAATGCCAAAACTACGGAACACTGAAACCTATATTCATATGGAAATGGATGAAAGAGTATGTTTATTCTTTTTTTTTTTAGTCAACCACTGACGAGTATGAATACCTTTAAATTATACTTAGGTACGTTTTAAACAGGTTAAAATTTCTTCTTTCCAAATAATTATTTGAATCAACCGAATTATAATTCGGATGACAATGAAAAATTTAATCTTTCATGAATGTTCTAATTTTCATGTCTTTTAATTGCCTTATATATGTATAACCTGGCAATTTATTTGTTACCACTGTCAATGATTTTGTCTAATTATTTAAACTAGTGCTCGCCTGTGATCCAAATTCGACCATAATTCACAAGCATATGGTTTCTTTTACAAAGAAGTAATAATGATTTTAAAAAACGTTCACAATTTTATTCGCATTTTCTTGACAATTCCTTAAAGTAAAACCTTCTTAAAAGTAAACATTTTGCTTATGCGGTAAATAAATGTCAAGTATGACAATGAAACGTGATTAATAATGCATTGGTAATCGTGGTAATTGTGTGTGTGTGTGTGTGTCAAATACATGGTAGTTGTGTAATGTTTTTTTATTGATTTAATGTATTTTTTATGCATAATTTGAAAAAAATATTAGCATTCTCCATTATTTCTCCGTACAAACTATGTTTGCGAAATTTCTTACTCCTTCGTCCGCACAATTTTCGTAAAAAGTGGTACAAAGTTTTTGCTTCGCGTATTAAAATATAGATTACCTCGTTGTAGGAAAGAGAGGAATTCCATCGATTGAAAATGGTTAAAGCTAAAAAAATAAAACACCGAGCTCTCGCAACTAGGCAAAGAGAATCTCCTGGAGGGGACGGAGAATCCATTGGTAAGCAGGAGTTAACAAAATTCTATTAACAAAAATACCAATACCTATATCTAATGGTAACAATATGGAATTGGGAGTTTAAACTAATTGAAATTGTTAATATAATTTGGAGAGTTACTAGCAACTCTTCTCGTGTTCCTCCCTTGTTCAAGCAGTCTAGCAGCGGCGTGTCGTGTGTCTTTCCCTAACCATTTTTTTTTTTTAATTTCTTTTTTCTTTTTTTTATCTTTATTTATTAAATTATTACAATATGTAAATTATAACTAAATTACACCCTATAATAAAATTAAAAAATAACAAATAAAACAACAAAAAAAAAATAAAAACAAAAACAGAAAAAAACTACACAAACTACGCTTAAACTAAACTACGAACTAATAGGGGACACGGGGAAACCGCATCAGGGCTATTTCCTTCGACGGTGGCCTCTCCTTTGTCCGCGCCTACAGACAAGTCTACTGGGTGAGGCACACAAGGTGCGTCCCTCGTGGAGTAATCTTCTGACTTCTGGGAGCTAATCCTGCTATCGATCGGACTCTGAATTGGAGAGTTGGAATAGCTGCTTTTAGGATACCGATTTTCTGTCTCGCATACAATTCACTGTGTCCAGGTTTTTTATGTGATGGATAACATATGCTAAGCTATTCTTATACACCGAATACTGATGTAAAAAATAACGTGATACCAAAACCCTTTTTTTTTTTTTTTTTTGACGGGGGAAATGCATTTACGCACTACCCTTATCTATTGTACTTAGGAGATCGAAGTCCCCCAGTACAATAGATAAGGGGCACGGAGTGACGAGCTCCGTGCAGTATGGGACTCACCCGGGCGAGAGTCGCCCGGAAATACCCACTAAAACCCCCCGGGGCCGTCCGCTGCATTTGGGATGGGGGCGACACGGGGTGGCTTTCGCAGGCACCGCGTCGCCCCCTGCAGCGAACCCACCGGGCCTCGTCGTGCAATGGCCCAATGGGGATGGGGGAGAATATTTCTCAACCCCACCTCTTCACCCGCTCCCCCGAAGGGAGGCATGACCAGCTGGTCATAAACCCGGGGGCAGGATATACTCCTGCCCCCAATAAAACAGAAGGAAGAAGAATAGTGCAGTGACGGGCAAAGACAAAGAGGAAGAAACCCGCCACGTGATACCAAAACCCTAGACTTCAACTTCCTTCAGGAGTCAAGATATTTCCCCTATGGTCAGTCGAACTTGGCTTTTTGAAATATCACAAAGTGGTTCAGGCCCAAATTGTGTTTCCGTAGCCACTGCTTTTGCAAGCGCATCCGCAGCTTCATTGCCGGAAACCCATCTTAAAATCAGCCTGATGGTAAGTGACGATTCACTTGAAGATGGTAAATATACTAAGCCTAGAGATACTGCAGATTTCGAGTGATGCTACACTAATTTGTCCTTAACGACAGGCTTTCCTACTTGACAGTGGTAGCTACCCAGTCGTGTATTATTAGAGAATACCCCTACTACCTGCATTGCTTTATATTTTAATGATGTTACACTTTCTTCTTCGTTTTGGTTAATGGCAATCTGCGATTTACATACACAATTATGACAGTCACGTGACAAGTTTTACTTTCAATCTTGTGTCAACATTTTTGAGCTCCAGCAAAATGGGTGGCTCATCTTGCTAGAACTTTCCATAGGATTTTCATGGCACCTCAGAGTAAACTTTTTGCGATAACATTTTCAATACACTTTACCTGTCGATGTTACACTTTATTTATTAATCTTAGTATTTATACAAATTATGCGTCTGTTCTTCTTATTTTTAGTTAATGACAATCTGTGTACACACAATTAGTGCCAATGTCATATATTAATGTTACTAAGTTCCAGCAAAACGGTGATTTATCCTGCTCGAACTTTCCATGGAGCTTTGTCGGCACCTCAGAATAAATTTTACGCGTTATCTTCTATAATTAACAGAACTTCTACACAATAATCAAACTATATCACACAAAACACCACCAAGATTACATGATATAGAGTTAGATATACAAGTTGAAAATTAATTAAAGAAAACAACTGCTACATGATAGACAGAGATCCCGCCAAAAACGAATACACGTATGTTCTTAGTGAGGGACTGCAGGCAAGAGACATAAATCATATTTCCCATGAATGACACTTATGTCATTTGCGTTTAATTAGTACATGATCCCCTTTTAAAAACAATTGAGTCTTACAATTTTATAAATTATTACAATTTTGTATTTATTACTAACAAACGAATATTCGAACTGTCATTCATAGGAAGTATGGCTTATGTCTCTTGCCTGCAATCCCTTATTAAGAACAGATGTGTTATTTGTATATAACTAATATCAAATAATAAAGTGTAACATTCATTAAAATATATACTAATAAATAGTAAGTACAAACTAAATAAAATAGTTTCATTAAAATATAAACATTACACTACCAAGATATGATTTTGCTCACGATGTTTTCCTCCAATAAAAGTTCAGACTTATTATCTGAGTTAACTAACAGCTGACTGACTATAAACTGAGTCATTATCGTGTGATCCAAATCCCGCTGAATTGATCCTAGCTAAATCTATCTCTTAAGCAATGGTAACTAAAAAAAACTTCCGTTACTGAACGTTACGCGCACTCTTCAAGTGCTTTATGTACGGTGTAGTTGTTGCGTGTGATGCACGTTTTTGGCTGCTGTGGTATAATTCCTAGCAATAATATTGTTTACAGATATAACGTCTCATGTAGCTGATTTTTCATCTCGGCTGAATTCCTCAGAATACCTGACGAACATTATATATCCCTGCCATTCTATGTCAACGACATCGGATTCCGTTGAATATTGTAAACCTATCTGCTACCCGCACAATTGGGACGACGACGATTTACTATTTTAAAGTCACTTTAAAATTTAAAGAGCAATAATCCTTCATTTTTGTCCTCCTTACTTACTCGGTTATTTTGTTTAATTTTTATTTCAGTTGCTTATTTATATGAAAATAATAAATCGCTTTAATGTTTGGTATGAATATTCTTTATTACAACATTGAAGGCAGATCTATAAAACCCAACCTACGTCCAATCGTTCTTCCATTGGCTTGGTGAAATACTGGCATCGGCGGAATTTTTCTAGGATCTCTCCCTGTTAACAAATCAAACTTATTAATTTACTTTATACTGAGTAGTACAAGAGAGTGGACGAAATGTTTGATGTGTTTTTATACTGAGTTTAAATGATAAAGAAAGTGATGACTATAAAGTTAAGGGATGGAGTCTCCCCCTCCAAAGTCGTCCAAAGAAAAAATGGATGGAGTGTATGAGGGAAGATATGAAGGCAAAAGGGGTAAAACACATGGTGGCTGATAGACACGTATGTAAGAAGACATACTGCGCCAACCCCAAATAACAAATGGGGAGCAGGACGATAATGTTAAATGACGAGATGGCTTAAGTATGGTAGGGCATTTTCTAATGGGCCATTGCACGGACGAGACCCGGTGGGTTCGCCGCAGGGGGCGACGCGGTGGCATGCATTGCAATCCCGTATCGCCCCCATCCCAAATGCGGCCCCGGGGGGTTTTAGTGGGTATTTCCGGTTGACTCTCGCCCGGGTGAGTCCCACACTGGCACGGAGTTCGTCCCTCCGTGCCCCCTTACCTATTGCATTGGGGGACTCCGGTCCTACTAAAAATAAAGGCATTTTCTAATGATGCTCGCATGGGTAGCTACCACTTTCAAGTTTGAAAACCTGTCGCCAAATACCAATAGGTCTGTTCCGGCAGCATCAATTGAGAATTGAGAACCAGTACCTAGGTTTAGTGTACTTACCATCCTGGACCACATCGTAACCTAACATCAGGTGACCTTGCTTTCAACGTAATGAGCCTATATAGTTAAAAAAAAAGAATTTTAAACTTAAAGATGATAGTTAAACAGGCCGTTATTAAAAAAGTCCTAACATCATGCTATGTTTTCCTTCACCGATAGCTTTTGCTCGCACATATACTACAAGTGGATTAGACAACATGTCGATCGAAGCGATATCCCAACCAGATTACCACTAAGCCGTTTTTTTCAAGAGAAAGTAAACTTTTCTTAGGTTAATTTATACGACCAGTTAAGTATGCCTGTAGTAAGACATCAGTTGTATAAATACAGTAATTAGTCGCATCTAAACTAATCTCATCCGATTGTATCTTAAGTTTATTTTATCGGCCAAACACAAACTGTTATATATGTATGTATATGTATATTGTACGCGCCGCTCGACACCGAGCGACACCTGTCCAATAAACAGTGTCTAATTAGCTACCTGACGTTTTACTTGTCCCACCCTTCGATACAACATTGGCGACGAGGATGGGATCCGAACCCACGCGTGCACAGCACATATATAACACAAACATAGTTGCACGTTTCGATAAAGGTAGTAGATATTTGGAAATCGGTAAACCTCTGCGACTCTTAATCGACATCAAAATCAAGTTTACTAATGGCTGCACTTACATTACCTCCTGTGATCTGAAATTTCAATCTTTTTTTTTTATTTTAAGCGTGAGGTGATAAGCTATTTTTAGTTAGATCCCAATCTTAACTTTTAAGATTCGATACTGAAACCCGCTGTAAAAGAAAGCTGATAGGTATACTTACAGGACCAGTCTTCTTAATACTCTCACTGTAAAAAGTGATGGCACTGGAACCCGTTCCGTAAAGGGGATATTTCAGGTGCATCTAAGAGCAAAACATTTAGTTACATGGTAAAAAATTTCATATTAAAAACGGGCTCTGATCAAGTATGCAAGTTTACTGGATGCAAAAATAAAAGAATTTTTAAATATCGTAAATAGCGGAGATTGAATCCGAGATCACAGTAGCTTATAACTGGACAATAGGCCTTTTCGCTCTCTCCAACAATTATTACAGAATCCATCCATTCAACCGAAAGACGTCCACTGTTGGACATAGGTCTACCCAAAGACCTCCGCAACGATCGGTCTTGCGCCATCCGCATCCAGCGGATTGTCCCGACCTTCACCAGATCCTCGGTTCAACTTGTGGAAGGCCTGCCCACACTGCGTCTTCCGGTACGCAGCACCTAATCGAGAATCCGTTGGCTCCTTTGGACATCGTTTCTATGAACAATGTGCCCAACCCATTGGCCCTTAAATTTAATAATTCTTCGATCAATTTCGGTAAATTTGGTTTGGTTCTTTGGTACATTACTGATTCAATCACGCAGTGAGACTCCGAGCATAGCCCTCTCCATTGCCCTTGGGTAACTTTGAGCTTTCTAATTAGGGCCATTGTAAGCGAGCACTATAGATAGAATAAGATATTTTATTCAAAGGTATATCAGTCACTCTAAAAAGTGAATTATCATATTTCCGGTACGTTATCAATGTTCACAATATTTTTCAAGTAAAACAAATATGATTAACATTTTTATCAGCAGTAACTTCCAAGTTACGCGGTTCGAATTGCTCCTTTATGTAATTCGCGTCGTACTCTGAGCAGTACTCGACAACCGGTTGTGATGTCTCTAGCTCTTCGATGACTTCTTCCAACATTTGCTCCCAAAAGAAGTCTGTTAACATTCTCTTGCGTACACCTGGGGAATAAACGAAAAGTGTGTATTATTTATTGATTTATTACACAGAACAGGAAGATGTTACACAAATTGACAAACATTCAGAGATTAGCTTGACTTACGCCAAACAATTTTATTTTTGTATTCTTCTATATAACAGATAAACTTATAAATTATAATTGAATGAAGTATGTACTAATACGATCAACTTACGCTAAAACTATATTTCAGAAATTTAATGATTGGTACCTAGGGCCAGTTATAATGTGTGCTTTTAGCACTATCAATATCATGTAGTGAGAAAATACAGAACTACGTATCAATTATTCTGAGTTTGAAACCTTTAATACTTCCCATTACTGGTTACGGCGTGCTGTGATAATTAAGCTTCTGCCTAAAATATTCTTCACATAAATAGTGCTTTGAATAACTTAATAGCAATTACCTTCACCACGCTTGGGTTTCTTGGGTTCTTTATAGCTCTCACGCATTTCACTTCCAACCCCCGGTACCTCTCGCCCGTCTTGTAAAATCCAAGGACGACTGAAATTTTTTCCTTTCCCATATGCTGAGGGTTCTATTGGAACTTTAGGATGGAGCTTAATACGTTCAAGTGGGCGTATTTTTAACTGTAGCTCTTCTTTTTCTGGTTCGAGTATATCAGTTTGTATTTCTTCATTTGCTGTACTTGATTCCATTTCAATAGGCAAAAAATTACCAATTATTATGTTTTTTTCAAAATATTTTATTATAGTACTGCAAAAATATGAGTATTGGTTACCATGGAAATATTATTATAGGGATATACAGCTTTATGCTATAAGGGTAAACCAAATGTCTAGATAATTGCAAAAACAAAACGATGGAGTTTTTGGCGGGATCTCAGTCTGACATGTAGCAATTGTTTTCTTTAATTCATTAAACTTGTGTATTTGACTCTATATCATGCAATCTTGGTGGCGTTTTGTGTGAAATAGTTTAGTTATTGTGTTCAAGTTAAGTTTATTATAGAAGACAACGCGTAGCATACATTCTGAGGTGCCGACAAAGCTCCATGGAAAGTTTGAGCAGGATAGGCCACCGTTCTGTTGGAGCTTGGGAACGCTGATACAAGATTGAAAATCTTACCTACATGACATTGGCACAAATTGTGTGTACACACAGATTGCCATTAACTAAGAAGAAGAAGAAGAACAAAACGATAATTGGTTTGACATTTGACAACTCTTTTGCGTTTGATTGAGTTGTCAAACAAAATTCAGCTGGAAAATGGCTGAGGCTTGTCAAATAACTCGAAAACAAGATTTGCCCCCTCCGGGGGGCTACAAACCGATTCCATATAAAAGGATACCCGCAAGGCAGTATTTTAGCGGTATGTATAATTTTATATTATTTTCATGTTTCCAAATTTATTATGTAATCTAGGTTGTAGGTTAGGTTTTACGTATTTATTCTGGTTTTGATTGAAATAATAATGGTTTTGTCCTTCTACTACTTTTAATCCTACGGAGGTTTTTAATACCTTTTAATAATTCAATAATAGAATGAGAGCCTAAACGCGATAATAATGTTTTTTAAATTACAATAGTCCACTCTTTTATGTCGCAGATATATTTGGTACAAATATACTACAGCTGTATAATTTATTAGCTTATAGTTATATTTTTGTATAATATTAATTATTCTGACAGGTGTTTATGACAATTTATATTATTTGTTTTTTCAGGGTATGCTATGTTTGCTGGGTATATTGGTGTGACAGTGGGAGCCCTTTACTTATATAATATAAACTACAAACAAATTATTAAAGAACAAATTGAGATGCGTTCAGCCAAAATGGCTGTATATCCGATGCTGTTGGCAGAAAGAGATAGAGAGTATTTAAAACAGCTTCGCAGAAATAGGGATGCTGAAGCTGAACTTATGCGTGATGTGCCTGGATGGGAAGTAAGTAATGTAGTACAAGAACCCATAGTAAATAATCCTAAGAAATAAATTTTTATACATGTATTCAATTTTGAATTAATTCATGTAGGGTACATTTTGTATCTATTATTTTAGTCTAATATATCAAAATCATTTTTACTTTAATCATAAAAAAATACTAGTATAATTCTCAGTTAGGTTTCTCCTTGAAAAATATTTTTGTATCATGACCTAATTATTTCCTTAATTGAAACTTTAAAATTAATGAGATCTTTGAAAAATATAAACCTAACAAAAAGGCGAAAGAAAACAGGATTTGTGAACAGGATATATCCCTTTTGAACCACAATAAAATTTCACAAATTTTTTTGTGGAGTTTGTATTACTGATATCAATTGAAATATTTTATATCTATATAAACAAACAAAATTGAAGTGTCTGTTTGTAATATCAAATAAGTTTTTTTACTAAATACATATATATGTATCTTAGATAGATGATCTAGACTTATACCACTGACTTATGCCAACCTCTGGACCAATGTTGACTGGGCTTTTTTTGTAGATAGATTTATAAGGTGTTTTAAGTGTTTATATCCGGAAAATAATTAAGGGCGTGTGTAAAAACATTAAAACTCATGAAATTATCAAAAAATTAGATTTAATGGTAAGTTTTTACTGGCAAGTGTTTTGTGAGAACTATTTATGCTTTCTGTTAGTACCAAGAATAACTTAGGACATGTTAAAGAAAGGGTCCATTAAATTCCAATTACTGTTTCAAAAGTATGTTATACAGATTAGAACATATGAAATGCAAGAGGAGCCACGGCAACAGCTAGTATTGCAATAAAACACTATATTTGTAACAGTTTCAAAACATTAAAATGTATAACTTTAATATTTATCATTCTTTTTTGATCCAGTAATTTTGACACCATATTTTTAACCTTATGGTTAAGTCTGACAAATATTGTGATGTATAAATTATAGACTGTAACTGTATGAAATATAGTATTGATATTTTGAAGAAGTGAAATGCTTTTTTGTTTCCAGTTTTTTTTTTTAATGAAAAGGCTGAGATCATGCAGCCAAGTTTGCTATCAGTTTATAATAACCTGTAGTTGAATTTCGATAATGTGACAAAATTGTGATCATCTTTTTAGAACTTCCAAGGGAATTTTTGTGCTACCTCAAAGTTCACATTCTATATTATTATTTCTAATTCATTTAATTTGATGACAATAATCAAAGTATATTATGTAAAATACCAGAAATATTACATAATATGAAGGAGAAAAATTATCAAAAACTAATTTACGATAGACCCTGTTAGAATAAAAACCTTAAAACAAAGAGTTCTGTGTTATAACTTGTAATAAAATATTCATTCACTTTTCAAGAGTATAGAACTTTTTATTGTTTTTTCATCTTATTTCAAAGGAACTATTAATCTATATCTATTATTTTTAATGTTCTACAATAGTTTTAAATCATTTTTCAGGTTGGTACATACTACGGTGAGCGTGTTTACAAGCTCGTCCCTCCCGACACTCTTGTCGAACCAATCTTCCACGAATACTATGCACATACAGACCCACGCGAATGGTTCAAACGTGCTTATATCAAGTTGCGATCTTAAATTATAATTGTCGTACTTGATCAATCAACATCTGAGACATATAAGTATGATTTATAATTATGTAGGACATCAACATCTTTCCATTATTGTCCCATTCGCTGTGACTGGAAGTTTGTTTTGCTTAAAGTAATATGATACATGTGAATTAGTTCAATTTAAAAATGAGATAATAAAATTGATTAGAATAAATGGGTTGTTGTTTTAATTATGACCATTCTTACAAATTTTGATTGATGTTTCTGTATCGTTATCATCACTCAACAAAAAAAAAATGAACCCCATCAATATAAAAGCAAAGATTAGTATATATTTTTTCTATTATGTTATTATTGAAAGATAAAATTAAGGATTACGGCACATTCATTTTGTCAAATTAAAATTAAGACAAATTTACAATTTCCAAGCAAAAATATACACAATTGTTTATTTAAGGGTTTAATAAAAACTTTGTTTCAACAAAACATTTCCTTTATTCAAATATAAAAAAAATGTATAAGCAATTCATAATGTAGTGAACTTTGGTATTTATTCAATAAGTACCTAAGTACTACTTACAAAGATGAGAAAAATAAATAAATAAACAATTTAAAACCAACAGGTCAAACGTAAATTACACTGATGTTAGAACTCAGCTTGTGTTTAAGAAATAGAATTGATGTTAAAAGGTCATTTTAAATTACTGTCTAAGATAAATAATAACATACTTAAAATATCATTATTGTCTACAATATTATAACATCAACTACTTTATAATATAAAGTTCCAGAAAAGATAGCACGCGAGACAGTTGTTTTTAACTGTCAAATATCAAAACAATCAAATGCGAAAATGATTTTTTTAACCAATCAGATGTCTCCAATAAAAAATGTTATAATGCGAATTGTTTGGAAATTAGAATATATCTGCTTTTCAATAATAATTGTGGTAGGCGTGTTATAAAAAAACTACAAATAAGAAGACACAATAACTCAAAAATTGTTACGTTTTAATAATACCTATACCAGAAAATTAAACATTGTTAATGAAAAAAACCCCACAGAATTAATTGATATATAAAAAGCATCTATACGTAAGAGCCTCGAAAATGCGTAAAAGGCATTTCACAATAATACTCAAGTAAATTTTGTCACTCGACTAAAATATACTGCCTCTTAGTTAATCACCAACCCATAGATATCTAGAGTTTTTTTGGTATGAACTGTCCTTAATTCAAGATCCTTTGGCATTCAAAAAAAAAAAGAAAGTTATTTAATACTAAAAGCCTGAGAAATTTCTATATTGCATGAATATAAACTAGTTAAACCGAGCTTCGTATAACAGCTTTATTTAGTAAATATTTTTTTTTATGTAAAAAAGAAAAAATGAACCTTTTTACTTCAATAAAATCAACAGATTATACAATATACGAAATCGTTACAGATAATAATGTATATTATCTGTGGCCACTAGTCGGCTAAGGTTATGCTTTCTATATAATGTTCGATATATTATATGTAATTCGATTCTTGTGACATGTGTTTATTTATGATAAGAGATATGAATTTGACCATAGCCAAAGCTTTAAAATAAAACTTAGTACAAATAGGCGACATTTTAGTTTGACTTTTTTATGACAACTTTTGACCTAAGTTTCCTTGTTCTAAGTTTGTGCATATGCTTCATCACGAGATACATTCCCGGGAAGGTCAAGACTAGGAGATACACCCTAAGGAATGTGGGCATGTGGAAGGCGAAGTTCCACGAATTCGGCAACGAAATCGTGAACCTTAGCGTCTCCTCAAAGTATGGTATATTACGAAGGATTACAACTGCCTCGCATAGTATACCTAGAGGGTACAGAGGTATCCAAATAGAGTACCGAAGCCATGTTAAAATGTAGATCTCTTTCTTGTACAGTTGAGATATGTAGAACGGATACCTGGGAAAATTCATTAGTCTTTAAAAAAAATTTTTCTTATTTGACATTTAACGCAATATCTCATACCCGTGAATACTTAAGCATTAGTATAATTTTGAAAAAATAAATAAATAAATTTAATAAGTAAATATTGCTAACGTAACCATTAACATGGTTAACAAGAGTGGACAGGATTAGGAATGAGTATATTAGAGGAATTTTGAAAGTGGCGCCAATAACAGACAAGTTAAGAGGCGGTCGTTTATCCTGGTATATGGACATGTGATGCGCAGGGACAAAGAGAATGTTGTAAGAAAGGTATTGGATATGAATGTGGACGGTTACATGGGAAGGGGAAGACCAAAGAAAAGATGGATGGACTGGGTGAAAGATGATATATTTAGAAAAGGAGTAAATGCGGAGATGACAACAAATAGAGAAGAATGGAAGAGGAAGACATGTTGCGCCGACCCCAAATAAAAATGGGAAAAGGGTAGGGAGATGATGATGATGTAACCATTAATCAGAATCATGTTATCAAAAATAAGTTAAGCATAGAACCCTGACCCGTAGCACTTGAACAACCCTATATAGCTTGATTAGAATGACAGATGTCATCAATGTTCCACAGCTAAATTAATTCACAGCTGATCCCCGTATATATTTTGTGTTAGATGTAGATATTTAGACAGATTCACCTGACAATTTCCACCATAGACCAAACCAGGAACAAATAGAACACAACCGGCTTGGTCTGCATGCGCGGCTCCGCGTCGATCATCGCGAAAAGGACGAAAAATCTGCCCGTCACTTGTAGGAACGGAACGAGCACACCGCCCTATGAGATTAGACTTTTTGCCTATAAACTATAGTATGACAAGTTCGTGCGCAACCCTCCTGGTGTGCGACAGACGTTGGCGGGAACGAGATACTCTGTATCATATTCAATGGCGGAGTAAGGCGTGGGCAACCGACTACGGCCTCGCGCCAGAGCCCAAATATATTACTAGATGAGTACCGCGGTTCCACCCGCGTTGTATATATTGCATTGCGTTACTATCGCTTTGTGGCCTTGCAAAAAGTACTTCACCCACATCTTGCCCCGCCACTGATAATAACGGGGGGATAATAGGATTAACACGTGCAATGTCTAACATGTGATCTAAAGATAAGCAAACCCATCTGTGGTCAGGGTGAAGATGATGTGTACAAAGTGTGAAAAATATGTACTTTGAAGCGATTAAAAATTACCTCTCTACTTACGAATATGTGAACGATATTAGTTTGGCAAAAAAAAGAGGATAAAGTAAGAGCGATGTGGCAATTGATGGATAAAGATAGTTCTGAGTTTAAATACACAAAGTTTTTACAGTTTTAATGATATTTTAGGCACACGTATCTACGTGTGTAGTATGCTTCCTTCGCCCCGCTAACGTCTGTCGCACACTAGAAGGGTCGCGCATGAATTTGTCAGACTATAATCATTATACGCAACTTCGTTCGTGTGACATCTACCTATATATCGCGTGCCAACAGCAAAACAGCGTGCAATTAAGGATTTATGCTAAAAGATTGATAATTTTTTTTTGTTCGATTCATCTTAAAATCGTTCAAAACTCTTTTGGCATTTGGCACGCGAAATAAAAAAAATTGTTTAGTAGTTATCGATGAGCTTTAGTAGTATTAATAAAATTAGAAAGTTTTTTTTTTTTCAACCATCCGAAGATCACTAATATATTCATATTAATACATATAACTTTGTTCATTTGTACGTTTGTTCGTTTCAAAGTAGTCCTAAATAATTCTTGAAGTCTTTTATCTGCTAATTAAAGTCCCGTAAGAATCGGCTAAATATCAAAACGTGTGTTTTTGTTTTGCCATTGCGCAAATAATCGTGTCAGTATTAAGGAAAGAAAATCTGGAATTTCATAAAGACAATTCAATTTTATTGCATAGACATAATTTAAATTATGGATATATGTACTAGAAAACAAATCGGTAACAAGATATCAAACGATTTTTTTTAAAATATCGCATCGAAATAACAATAAACATCGCGATGAACTGTTCAAAAGATATATGTTCAAATTATTTTTTATTATAAAACAATACTTTGACTCTTGCCCCTATGTTAACAGACAATTTAATTTAGTTATTTCCGGATATTCTAATAAGTATTTTGCGAGTGAGGGTGTTTAGACCAAACTAGTTGCATTATATTATTGTTTATGGCAAAAACGTAACCTAAACATACATAAATAAGGTTTATATTTAATTTAAAAAATATTCGTCACGTGACGTGACGTCATCATACAGTAAACTTCACCGAACCAATTCTAATACACCACATGCTCCGATGTCAGTTACGTTGAACGATCTTTGACTAAATATTTTTTGACAAAGGAATAATCGAAAAACATCTAATGACCACGTAAAAAATAAAATTAAGCCACATTTAAAAAGAAATGGTGTAATTTTTTTGAAGTGAAAACTTTTTTTTTTTTAGCGGCGTTGATCGATTCTCGGTAAGGGAAAAACTTACAGGTTCGCGTTACCAAAGTTTATGACGTCACCCGTCACAAGCTTCAGATATAAATAATAATACGTATACATACGCAGCCTTTCGTATGTTTTGTTTATGAACAAACTATATGACAATGTACATAATTGTTGCTCGGAGCGTCAACAGATGTAAAAACTAGACAAATGTCATATGTTAGGTTAGGTTATGTTAATTATTTCAATTGAAAAATTACGACATTTTAATAATCATACTATTTTTTACATTTTAAACCATAAAAAACATTTTTTCCAAAGTTTCCAGCTTTCGCTTCTGACGGCAGTCACGATAGCTTCCTAGTTTTTTTTTTTAATTACTCGGACATATATCTATACTAATAAATAAAAATGAATTGTCTCTTTGTAATATCAAAATTAAGTTATTTTTACTAATTAGTTATGAATTTGTTGTATGTCTGTTTGTAATGGGCAAACTCCGGAACGGCTGAACCGATTTGGACGGGACATTTTTTGGCAGATAACTAAAGTTACTCCGGGTAACTTAGAGTACTTTTAATTTACGAAAATAATTAGGGTATCGCAACAAAAAAAAACTCATAAAAATTACGAATAAAGTCCGATTCAACGCACACAGTTTTACGGTGCAAATTGCTATAATTTCTGAGAAATATTTTCACTAAAAACGTAAAGAAAAGCGGGCGCAGTCGCGGACACACAGCTAGTTTATAGTAAAGTTGTGAAAGGGAATTTACATTACCTTGGTGGTGTACCCGAATAGCGGATGCATCACTTCAAGATACTGCATCAGCTGCAGGAACTTCATCGCAGAACCGACATGTTCATACGTGTCGGCCACGGAGTCGTACTCGAGTTTACCGAACCGCACCGCCATTACGGCCAACACGTAAGAGTAACCGACGAATTGAAACAGGTTATATATTATCAAATAAACCTTCTTTAGATCCTCTGGAAAGATTCAATCGAATAAAGAACGCTTTTAGTTTTTGGCGGGATCTCTCAGTCTGACACTTTAGTTAATTAAACTTATGTATTCGACTCTATATAGTGTAATCTTGGTGGTGTTTTTTTTTTTTTGTGATATACAGTAATACCCCGCTTTACGCGAGGGATACGTTTCGAAAAAAAAATCGCGTTAACTGAAATTCCCGTATATCGAGGTTTTATGATTAAACATAGTCAAAATTTAATACAAAAAAAAAACAAATCATTTTAATCAATCGCTTTAATTCTAAGAACACTTTATGCAATACATACTCTTATTTTTTTACGGAAAAATACATCTATTGTCTTTACATTATGTTTATACGCACTCTTTCGCGTAATGCGAGGCATTTGAGCGCGAAATTTGAAATTCGCGTTATAGTGAAACCGCGCGTAACGGGGTCGCGCTAAGCGGGGTATTACTGTGGTTTAGGTATTGTGTACAGATTGAGTTTTATGTCAAATAACGCGCAGCGTTTATTCTGAGGTGCCGACAAAGCTCCATGGAAGGTTCGAGCTGGATGAGCAAAACTACTGGAGCTTGCTAACGCTGATACAAGATTGAAAATACATCCTGCCCACGTGACTCTGACACTAATTGTGATACAGATTGCCCTTATCTAAGAAGAAGAACCACACTTTATGCCATCTCTATATAGGTAGATATTATACAAGACAGTGACGTAGGCACCCAGTGCAGACATTGTGACGTCATCAAACAGAACTATTTTTGCCCAAACGTCCAAAGACAAATAAAATTGTTTAACGTGTCTAGTATCGTAATATAACATTTTTACAACTGGCATTTCTTCAAATTATTGTGCATTTTTCTAGGTGGCAGCACTGATATATGGTTACGATTTTTCTGTTGTGTATCTTTTGAGATTTACGGGTGACGCTATGTGATTTGATTTTAGTTCATACGATATATCGCACCTTCAGATTTAAACTGACTCAAATAAAAAATCGAGATAATGATTTAGAGCAGTAAAATAACTCTAAATGAAAACATTTAAACTATGTTTTTATATTAACTTCTATGTTTAAAAAATAAGTTCAAAACTTTTAAAAAATTATAATCGTCATTTCATTGTGTATGTGCGATATATTCTATAGCCTGCTGAGGTAGATCTGCGCCGTATATAGGCTCAATGAAATCCACAACGAGTTAGGAGCGAAAGAACCTTTTTTTTTTTTTTTTTTGACGGTGGGAAATGCATTTACGCACTACCCTTATCCATTGTATTTGTGGGATCAGAGTCCCCCAAATACAATAGATAAGGGGGCACGGAGTGACGAGCTCCGTGCCAGTGTGGGACTCACCCGGGCGAGACTCGCCCGGAAATACCCACTAAAACCCCCCGGGGCCGTCCGCTGCATTTGGGATGGGGGCGACACGGGGTGGCTTTCGCAAGCACCGCGTCGCAAGGAGCGAAAGAACCTGACATCGTCGAGAAAATGCAGAACAGGCAGAAAAAAAGGACTAAATAGGGATTTTAGCACTACTGCTATCTATTTCCGTTTACAGACCCAAAACAATCTGGAAAGCTGTTGTGCTAAAGGTTATAAAAGAGAACAAAGTTTACGAAAACGATGTCTTGAACAGAGCGTTATGAAAAAGAAAAATACTTAAGGCCGACTTGACCACCATTTCTTTATTCTGTATAAACTCAGCGCTTTGACCACAATCTCACCTAATGTTAAATGGCGATGTGGTCCAGTGTGGTAAACAGTTAAACACACTAAGCCTAGAGGTACTAGAATACAACTAACCGTGTTTTTGCGACAGGTTTTCTAACCTGAGGGTGGTACTACCCAGGCGGACATTGTTAAAAAATGTCCTACCACTAGGCTCACGAAGTTTTCTTTCACCGAAAACTCAGCTTCGTCATAACATTGGATTGGGTTTGAACTTACTACCAGCGACGTGGTATCCGCACACACAACCAACTGAGTCATTATCGCTCTAAATTATATTTAGGTACTTTATATTATTTCCTTTCTCAAAGTTTATACTAAACTCTACCTATCTCTAATCAATGCTTAAAACGAAATATTTTTAAAATCGTTGATTTATTTATCCAAAGAATCGCTAATCAATACTATAATAATCAATACCCCCCAAGTACTGATTCCTTCCTTCTCCTTTCCTTTATATATTTATTCCTTAAAAAGGTACGTTAAAAGCAGACTAAAAAAATTACATTATCATTATAATTTCAGGTAACAGCTGACTATACAACTGATGTAGGTTCAAAACGTAATTAACATATATAAACAAAAGACAACCAAATGTTTATTCATTATATAAATGACTCCACTGAAATATAAATAACTCGAATAAACGATTTTCACTAACTATTTTGCCTCAGTGCTCAGTGCCTCGATCGTACACAGTTTCTTGGCGATTTTTTAAGTCGACAAAGTGACTATACCTATATTACCTGATTAAATGAGGTCGTCATAGTTCTTGAATTATATATACTTTATTTAATATCATATAGAAATATAGTTATTTTATGGATATCGAATAAGATAAAAAAAAAAACCACATAGATATAGGGAAAATAGTAGTTTGGATATAGAGCCAGTCTTTAGGTCTTTAGGTTCCATCTGTAGGTACAAGTATCTGGACTGACCAACTGGACGATGGCAATTTTGCGTGGCCAAGGAAAAAAACCCGTACATTAATTTAATTTTATTTTGCTAGGAATCGTTTTTAAAATGATGATTTTAATAAAACATATGTTATTTATTTATAATTACTTTCATTAAAATATTGCAAAGAATACAATGGCGGACACAATTTTATGTCGACTTCATTCAATATTATCGCCATATTTTTATTCTATATACTACGCAATGTAATAAAATATATCCAAAAAAAATGAATCTTGAGCCTTAAACCAACTGACGAACAGACCAACCGAACGAACCAAAACCAAAAAAGCGTCTATTTTTTGCATGAGATTCAGATAAATAGCAAAAAAAAAAAAAACAACAATTTGATGCGTCCTTATGGCATAAAACCCTATCCAACTGCTATGGTACGCCTTTTTTCATTTCGCACGGGATTTATTCGTCCCAAGTATGACGTTTTCTTCCTCATTTTCTATAGATTACTAAGATAGTGATGTTTTTGTGATGTTGTTATGGCGGTACATACATACATACATATGCTCACGCCTGTTATCCCCGAAGGGTTAGGCAGAGGTGAAGTAGCGAACTACACTACCCACATTTCGCCGAGCTTAATTCCGTTCCCAGATGTGACAGGGGGCGAGCCTGTCGCCATATCGGGCACAAATTCCAAACTCCGGGATGATACTGAGTAGAAGAAAAAACCCAATATCACTTGACCCGACCCGGGGATCGAACCCGAGACCTCAGAACGGCAGTCGTATGTAATACAACTGCGCTACCGATAATGTAAGATAATTCGAGAATGACTTGATAACCACTAGAAAATTTCAATCAAACGCGATGTTTAAATAAAAAAAAATATATACTTTCCTCCCTAAAACGGTTCTACCATAAAAAAAAAAAACAGATAAATAATATCGATGCTTTTAAATTAAATTATATTCACCCACCCTTTCTATATCCCATCTCTTCTTTTTGTAATAAATCATACATTCCGGGGTAGTCTTTCATGACGTCACGTTTCTCTTCGTCGCTATCCTGCCCGTCTTCTGATTTCCACAAGTCAAAGTTAATCTGAAATATTTTACAATAACTATAAAGTTAAATTGGGAATACGAATGTCCCCCTATCGCTTTCCACGGTTCTACTAATTACCGACAAAATTCATTTTTATGGCGATCTAGTCACTCCTTCAATAGTCTGAGTGAGATTAGTGATTTAGATTTATTTAATACTAACACAAATACGGCGTCAACATCCTTAAGTAGCCTCTTCTTTAATGGTGGCGGTTGTAAGTAGTTGTAATTAATTAATTAATCTTTCAGTTTATTATTATTATTATTATTTTAATATTTTTTAGTTTTTAATTTTAGGTTCATTTAGTAATATGTTGTAATGTAATAGCAAACCACTTGATTTTTTAATTTGTTACTTAACGGCGAGGACCTGTAAATGGCTTTTTGTTTCTAATGTAACTGTTAACTAACTAATGTAAGATATAGCTGTTGGTCTTCCAACAAACAAATAAATAAATACATAAATAAATACCAGTAGTTAAATTGGGAGTGCTGTACTAAAATGGCCCTACATAACCTATTTGCAAAATTCTCCATCACTAGAATGAAATAACGCTTTAAGCGGCGGAGGACGATGCCAGAAATGTACTATTTGATAAAGATAAAATTGCGGTTTTAATAATAACTTATACGAAAATCTATTTAGTACAGATGGTTCAAACTACTTTACAGTAATGGATCTGCTATTTCAGGACTAGTTAGCCCTAAAATATGCAGAGTAGTGCGCCTGCAAACCTTGGTGTTCTAAAGAGATTAATAATTAAAAAAGACTAAATATCTACATTATTCCTAAACAATATTAAGAAGATTCATAAACGGATTAAACCACTGCTGTTACTAGAAGGAGATATTAACTTTTATAATTATCTGGCCCAACTGACATTGCCCTGTCTAAATCACTAAAACAAACATTATTGTGGTTTGTTATTGTCTAGAATTATTTTCTGAAAACTTTTTCAAGGCCATAACGAAACATACAAAACAAAAAAATTGTATTACGTAAGTCCATTGTTTACAACTTGAGCTTTGAACCTGAGTTCATAAAAAAATCCAAGTAAAATAAAAATACATTGTATTATACTATCGCGAACATTTATAATAACTTAACGACGTACTGGATGAAATATAACGTAAATTTGAAGCAAAACATTACCTTAAGCCAAGCCGGTTTTTGTGGCTGTGCGGTGAGCCTCGGCCACCATGATGGGTTTTCCTTAGGCAACAAAAGTTCCACCCGATTGTCGAACACACGGACAGTTATGTTTTGCTCTTCATCAGAACTGGACTAATATTATAAAATTAATTTAGAAAGTACATTAACTATTCTCATAACTGTATCTAATAATGGCCGGCTGTGTAGCTATCACTCTCAAGTTTGAAAACCTGTCGCCAAATAACAATAGGAGTGTTCCGGCTGCATCACTTGAGAAGTCTAGACTTAGTGTATTTACCATCCTGGACCACATCGTCACTTAACATCAGGTGAGGTTGTGGTCAAAGTACTAAAGCTACGCTCGCGTTTCATAAGTTCTTCACTGCGTTTTATTTTTTTATACGGAACGCTAATTACTTTCCTAAATAAATTTTCGAACTAAGCTAAAATAAAAATATTTCTCTTAAATTCAAACACTTGCCCGTAAAGATGTACATTGAATTGAGTTTGATTCAATTTTTTATGTTTTTTTTTTTTACACGGAACCCTAATAATTAAAAAAAATTAAAAGTACTCTGAGTTACGCGGTGTAACTTCAGCTATCTACTAAAAAAGTCCCTTTAAGATCTGTACAGCTATTCCGGAGATTACTCGGAACAAACAGACAGAATAAAATTTTAAAAACTATTTTTTTGTATAGGTTTACATTCATACGTATTTAGTAGAAAATTGTTATTTTGCCATTACAAACAGACACTTCAATTTTATTTATTAGTATAGATAAATAGTTTTTCAAACTAGTTAATGTTGTTTACTGGACAAAGGCTTATTACACTCAACTGAAAAGGTAACTAGCATAATGGGCACAAATGAGGTAAGAACCTCGGCTTGACCGTTACTTGAGTAAAAAACCTTTTTTTAATACCTACTGATTAGCTTATCACATTAAAAATGTACTCTACACTTTTTGGTATATCTTAAAGAAAAGTATTTAAATATGATAGTTTCAATTACTTCTATTAAAAGAACATGCGGTAGGAAATTTGCTATCGCGTTCCGCCCGAAAGAAAGAAATATAAACCCGAAAGGGACAACTGCAGTGCGGTCTGATTTTACCTATGCAAAATATACGTAAACATAAATTCGTAGTGCCCGTTTCCTCCTCCAAACCTAAACCGATTTTTAATTTTCGTTCACTTTTAGAATAACAGAGACTTTGGCTATGCCTGTACGTTTTACGTTTTTTTTTTGTAATTTTATCCATCTAATTTGTTTAAGGAACATCTGAAAAGGACAGTAAAAATAGAGAATTTTTTCTATTTCCAAGGCTTCTAGTTTCTACAATAAATAATTTATGCAAAAAATCAAAACGTATGGGCATGGCATGGCGTGGTAGATACATCATTTGTGTGAAATAAATGCCGCTAGGATATCGTCTTAAGTTTGTAGGATATGAATGAGTGGCACATAGAAACAAGACGGAATTAGAATTTATCGGGTGTGAGGATTTTTTGTAGGTCTAGTAAAATACTCTTTGTGTGTATTTAATTGTATATTATTTATAAGTTGTGCTTATGACTTTGCTTGTATGTATTAGGTTTTTTTTACTATAGGCTGTGCTTTGACTAAAATCTCGATGACTAACTGACAATGTGGTCTACCATTCAAAACTAATAATAATTGGAAGGAGCATTGGATTTTGAGATGTGGCGATAAGCATTGTCTGCAGCATAATATCTGTAGTATTTTACAGTTTTCCAGGCATTTTGTTATTCAATCATAGGTTTTATTCTATCAGATGTAATTGGTTTATGATTTGCCAGCTTTAACCCATGATTTGAATTCTGACACATTTACTCAGCTAGAGCATGTTCAAAATAAACTGCTACGAAAATATCATGACTTCCAGCAGCACTTTATTACAATTATTTAAAATATTCAAATAATATATTCTTCACAAACAAATATTTGTGTGAGAAAAAACTGCATATATTACAATAAATTTTATTTAAAAAAAAGATATATAAGGGCAATAACACCAAAATGGTAATTGTTGGTACATATGAATGTATATACAATACCTATACTAATAATACAAATTTTAAATTTGTCTTTTTGTCCCGGTTTAGTTTTCGAAAATAATTAGGGTTCAGAGTAAAAAAATATTGAATCTCATGAAATTTGAATAAAATCCCAGTCAACATACAGCACCATCAAGACATTATTTTCCAATGATTATTTGTCAGCTATATAATGCAGTGAAGAATATATTAAATGTCCATAATATATTGATTAGTTAAGGTGACCTTTGTATCATGAATGTTTTTGCATTTAGCACGTTATTGTAAAGGATGTGAATTTTTTTTTTACAAATACTCATAAATATATAAAAAACAACATAGAATACTAAAGATATTTCAATATCAATAATTCTACATGGGTGCTAAATAACTTTGAAGAAAATTTAATGAATTACTTAATCAATTTTATCTAACATTTCTACTGTTTTTAGCTAAAGATAAATGGATAGATAATGCAAATCTGGGTAGAAAACCGAATAATATTTACATTAAGCTTCCTTTATAAGATATTTAAATAATCAATATCTATTATCATTTATTCTTTAAACAAAAACATACTTACCAAAATACAAAGACATTATGATTACTTTTATATACATTCAAAAATAAATTGCTGTTACTAATATTATTTACATGTAACATAAAGCGATATTTGAAATATAAAAATTATAGTAATGCTATTTATTTGTACATTTTATAAAATTGACCTTTACCCCGAATTAAGATACAAGAGCAAGGAGTAATCAGGGCTTAAGAAGCATTAACGTATGTCACACAAATGTATTTATCAGTTGTTTCTATGAGTTATTTTAATTTTATCATTTATTAGTTGATAACGTTAAAATTAATTAAGTACATCGTTATCGTGAAATTAATGTTTAAATTAATTCATAAAGTACACTCTATAAACTTACAGTTTTTACAGGTGAAAATAAATCCAGGTTGAATTCATATTTACTTTCGCCCCTAGCTCCGGTTCCATGTGCGGAAAATTTCAACTTACTATCTGTTACTTTCACATCGGGTTTATCTACGTTTTTTAAATCAATCTTCAATGATACATCTTTTTCAGTTTGAGCCCAATAGACGAAAGGACTTGGAATAATCATTATCTAAAAATTATTATACCTTATATGTCCTAATACAATTTCATATACACATAAGCACACCATGAACGACAACCACTCGCCAATACAGAAACATACAAAACAAATAACTGTCAAAGTGGTAGGGAAATAAACCATCGATTTATTGAAAAAACGATTTATTTTTAGTAGCTTATCGATTAACATTGGTGTTAAATTTAATTTCCAAAACTCAATAATCGATTTAAATTTCCGAATTGAATTAAACATTTTTTAAGTGTTTTATTTTATTTTATAATAATTGCTGTGTATTACACTTATGAATGTAATATTTTCGTTCGTTTCAAGTATAAATTAATACAAACTAAAGCGCGTGGGTTTTGGTATAAGTGCTGCCTATATCTTCAAATGGATTCATTCTGAACATAACTATATGTAGTATCCCTCTGCAGTTTGTGAACGCAACCAAAAGAATTATCTAGTGGATAGTAAATGTAACTACAAAATATATGTTAATGATTTCAAGTTCAACTATTTCGACTATTTTTCAGGTAATCTAAAAAAAAATTAGAAAAATTGATATTTATTACTCTTATAAGTTGGTATTGTTTGAATTTCATCGATATATTTTATCCATTTTCGCGTCTCTGCCGTGTTAACTGAAGGGTGATCACTATTATTTCACTAAACCTACTTTTTAGTAGTCAAAAGTAGTTTGCCAAAAACTACTAAAATCTACTAACACGTTTTAAAGTGTTAAATAATTAGTTTTTTTATTTGGCAACTACATCAACTGTCAAAACGCCGTTCGGGTTCTGTTGATGGGTCTTAAAATCTCATAAAATTATAAATTATTCTGTCATTGTACTTATAATATTACTGTGCTGCTGAAAATGAAGTGAACAACACGTTGTGTTGTTAATAATAATAATCTAAATATTGTCAGCCGCTTTGCTATTAGTAAATAAATCCAAAATGTCGGTGCCTACAACTGGACTGAGCAAATTGAAAAAGAAACATATTCGTGTAAAACATCAAAAAGTGAAATTGTTTCGTGCTAATGAACCATTATTGTCTGTTTTCATGTGGGGTGTTAATCATACGGTAATAATAATATATTTATCATAACATTACAATTATGGCGGGGCATAATCCTATTTAGTTCGTTCTCGCAATATCATTATGTCATTCTGTTCGTATTTACTCTTTTTTGACTTTACATTGTTTACCATTCAACAATTTTCAAATTATATTATCAGTCAATTGTCTGGCATATTTTCAATTGGAATTTATTTGTCACCTTGCCATTGAATATAAATAGAATTATTAAGATTTAAGATTAGAATCTAAGATTGTATATAATTAAATATTTTTGTTGACATAATATTTAACATTAATTTCTAATTAATTTAAACTATAATATACACTTTAAGAATATTATTTTTTTAATATTTTGATTACCTCTAATAATTTATACAATACATTTTAATATCTATAATTTGTTGGTAGTCCTATATTTATGATGAATTCTCGAAATAAACATTGATAGGGTTGTAATATAAAAAAAATGGTTTACCTATTTTTTTTTAAATTTTATAAACCTTCAATTTTTGTCTGTTTCTTTTGCATAGATCTATCTATTATGTAAAATTATTTTAGAACTTTAAATTCAATATAAGGTATTTGTATTGATAGGTGTGGTATGACTCCCGGTGGTTTCAAGTTACCATTTATTTTATTCCAAGAGGTCTAACACATCACACCCAAACAGTTATAATTAGAGTAGCCCAATAGTAGTGAAAGGTATAATACAATATTTCAGTTTATAGAATAAATAAAATAGAAAAACTGGATACTTAACATTTGTCATAACAATGTTGTACAAGACAAAAAGTGTAATTTTATATGAAAATTAGTTAACAAAATTATTACATGTAGATTTGTGAATGAATAAAATTTTAATATTACATAATAATCTCTATCAGGTTTGTGATTTTCTCATACTAGGTAATTATATATATTATTATATATAATAAAGATAATTTTGTGAATAGACTATAGACTAATAAGTTATTTAATTTAATAATTTTTCCAGATAAATGAACTCAGCCATGTGTCAATACCAGTTATGCTTCTGCCTGATGACTTTAGAGCTTACTCTAAGCTCAAAGTTGACAATCATTTATTTAACAAGTGAGTAATTTTTCTGCATCATTTGAAATCATGTAATGAATGATGAAAATACATATGTTTTTTAAACTGATTGTTGATATTGGATTCAAAACCCCTTCCTTACAGCTTTGGATTTCTCTGGTAACAAACATATCTCAAATACTTACTTATTTTTGTACTATATTTCTGGCGCCAAGCATTCCATTCATTCATTACCACCTTACTTAAATTTTATGTAACATGTTATTTTTTCCTGATCTATATTCTTATATTTAACATTCTACCAGTTACATGACTATCATCCTTTCATATCAAGCTAATCTGTAAACTCTTCAAAGTTCTTTTAAGCTTTTACTGATACATTTGTCTCTGATCTCATTCTTTCTAGTTATACTAAAAATCCAACATAATCATCAAATATCTATCTCATACACTATTCTTTCATTTACCTAACTCCCAGCACTATACATCATGATAGGTCCTTATAAGTACCCTAGAGCATTAAGCAGCAGATTAGCTGTCGCTATATCAATGATTGCATTATTGTATTGCAAGGATTTGCAGCTGAATTTTCATTTCTCTTAGTAATTTTTATTTTTTAAACTACAGTAATACCCCGCTTTACGCGAGGGATATGTTCCGAAGAAAATCGCGTTAACTGAAATTCGCGTATATCGAGGTTTATGATTAAACATAGTCAAAATTTAATACAAATAAAATGCAAATCATTTTAATCAATCACTTTAATTCTAAGAACACTTTATGCAATACATACTCTTATTTTTTACGGAAAAATACATCTATTGTCTTTACATTATGTTTATACGCACTCTTTCGCGTAATGCGAGGCATTTGAGCGCGAAATTTGACATTCGCGTTATAGTGAAACCGCGCGTAACGGGGTCGCGCTAAGCGGGGTATTACTGTACTTACATTTTAACATAAAATATTACTATCTCTATAAAGCAAGTATATTCTACTGTATGTTGTATACTCAGTATATGTAAGGGAAGGATCTAATTTAATGTAACTTTTATGATTTACAATTTTTTTTCATTGTTCACCTTTACAAAGTATAACTTATTTCAGAGAAAACATGCCATCACATTTCAAGGTTAAAGAATACTGTCCACTGGTCTTCAGAAATTTAAGGGAGAGGTTCGGAATAGATGACATTGACTATAAGGAATCATTAACAAGGTAATAATTATAACTATTATGGTATAATATCAAGGTTGGGGCATGTTTGATGATAAACTGGCTAACGAAATTATTTTATTTAATTATATTTAAAAATTATTTATTTATATTTATTTTTATTCCCGTATTATTGGCTGTGATGTCCTATTTCCCATCCCGGCCTGTGATCTTTAGGTTTAGAAGGCCAGATAACTGCCTGTGCTCGAAAGCTCTGAAGAGGGCTAGCGGTACGCTGCGTCGGTCCGCTACTGCGCCCTCTGGTGTAGCCGATATGAGAAACGAAACTCACCAAGAGAGCATATTCCACGATGCGACTGAATTCGTCAAACGCGGTCTGACAATCAAACGACTGAGGTCAGCGGAGTTTTATAGAGTACGATTTTTTCAAGTTTTTTTTTTTCTCTCTCTCATAAATAACTGTATGTAGTGTGTGCCTTATGAACTGACACGGCAGTCATTTGCATACCCCACGATTATCACATTGGTTTTATGAAATATCTACCATCCCAATTTATAATTTATCAAGATGAGAATTTTAAAAAGTTACTTTGCTGGAAATTTTTTTTACGTTGTTTTCAATATTTGTGGATTGGTTTATACTGCTGAAGTGCCTTAAAACAACTGTTTCGTTTATGTAATTGAAAAGTTTTTTTTTTGTTATAGTAATATCCAAAAATTCAGTCAACTCTTTTCGTAATCATTTCCACTGATTACCATATCACATTGTGGGGGTTATTTAAAAAAAAAATCTGGTCATTTTAGAGTTCAAATTTCAAGTTAGTTACAAAAAAAGTTAGTTCCAATTTTAGACTCTTTTATGAGTTTATCTGGGACAAAAGATTTAAGTTTACTCAAATTCAAATTGTTTCTGTAAACATGAATATATAATAAACACATTTTACAATCGTTACGACTATTATTTCAGTGTATGAAAAAGATACGCATGAAAATAATTTTAAAACATTCTTCCTATGATATAATTGACCATGACCTCCACTTATGTTCCTTAACCCAGACTCCATATGTGAAGTGATCAGTATAACAACTTTGTGATACCAGTTTTAGTCACAAGATCATGCGTAGTTGTTTGTTTGCACCCAATGTGTGTTTGCACTGATAAATATTCAATTTGTAAGTTTTCGTAATACGTGAGTCGAAGCAGGCTGTTGTTGATATGCCATATAGATTTATGTGTTCACTCAGCCAAAATAATTTGGTGATTTTTTTTTACTGTCATTTGATTTTCTGTACGTTATTTATTAACTATCAAATATGCTTTATAACAACAAATCGACTAACAATGTTAATATGTTTCGATATAATACCAGAAAACACTTTTTTAATCGTGTAAATTGCCATTCTCAACGCAGGATCAAACATGATAAAAATTGAATGTTTATATTTGATTTTACGAACTTGTTATACTGTTGTTATATCTATATTTAGTTTTCTTGTTTGTTAAACGTGCCTCCTTTTATGTTTATTTTTTTTATGATTAACACAAACAGCACAATAATACTGTTTATATATGTATATAGATGTGTATACAAATGTTGTCTTACACTAAGGTATGGAAGACATACATACATTAACACACACATATATATATATTTCACAAATGCACAGTGCACACAACACTGTAAATATTATGGCAAACATTTAAATTTACAGTTTATTTAAAAAGGTAAGTGTTTTTTTTTTATTCTAGTGACAATGTTGTTATGTTTCATTTGTCATATTTATAGCTGTGTTTTATTTAGTTTTGTTTTCACTGGAATTATTTCATGTTTATTTCTTGAAATTCTTATTTATTTATTTCACTGTATTTTTGTAAGACATTTACATTATTTTCCATGAAAATTATAATACAAAATACGACGTACATTACAAAATTGACTTTAGTCAAAGCTAGGTATTTGAATATATGAATAATTTAAGACATTGTTAATTACTAATTCATGTCACGAGGTACCTACATGTATAGGAGACCTCAAAACTAATACAAATAAATGGTTAAGGTGGTTTTTTTAAATATAAAATTTACGTTCTACCAAATAAATATACATACATCATTTAGCGATAATTTTAATGATTGTTTCTGCTTCAATGAGGATTATGGACCAAGAGATATCAATGTGTTTAATTGTTTATCCAATTTAGAATATGTGTTATGTTAGTGATGATGCTACTGATAGATGAGAATTCTTTATATTATTCAGGCGATGATGGATTAGTGTTGTTGCGGTCGGATATTGAGATGATTGATGTGGATTCGAACTCCACTAAGATCCTGAACTTTCGGTGAGGAGAACAATCGTTTGATAACTTTAGTATGGTGTAGTAGGACATCTGTCTAACTACCAATTTCAATTTCAAACTTCTAGGTATGTTCCAACAGCATTATTTTAGTCATCAACATCGTCATCTTAACTCACATGGTCACTTAATAGTACGTGATGTTGTCCTCGAACGCAAAAACCGTATAAAAAGTATGAGGCGCAGTATGAGTCGGCAAAATTTTGTATATTTTCTTCTTGTTGTCAGTAATAGTAAGCAATGGTCTTATTACGTATAGATAATTTAAAAAAAATCGAGTGTGAGTTCACACGCGTTTGAAGTGAAACTTAGTGTTCTGGTTAATTTATAAGAGAATGAGATGAACATACTACGGAGATGGTATGCAGAGAAAAGGAGAGATAGAGAGAGTGCGATTAATCGGCAACTTTTTTATTACTTAAAGTTTCATTTTAATAAAGATAAAAATTTGACGATTTAATATAAGAAAACAAAGGGGAGATGAAGGATAGGGATACTATATAGAAAAGCATTTTATTTCATTCTCTCACAGCCTAAAACCTATGTATACGTATATAGCTATCTATTTTTCGTTACACATTTTCGTTTCATAAAAACCAATTCAAACCGTCCCATAAGAAGTTTAAATTCAAAAATGGAACATGAGTAAATGTTGTTTATGTAACCATTATTCAGTCCCGCCCCGGAAACAGACGGTTTGGTTTACTTAAATAATTGGAAAAAAGACGATTCAATGATCAGTTTTACGGGCAAGTGCTTGAATTTTTGAGATTTTTTTTAAATTTTATTTTAGTACTAAAATTTTTTAGGACAACAATTAAGGTTCCGTGAAAAGAAAATTAAACTCATGAAATAATAAAAAAAATACGATTCGATGGACAGGACCATGAAACCAATATTTTCCAATGATTATTTAAAAACTATATTACAGAGGTGGTAAAAAAAGCCAACGTAAAACAGATTAACGCACACGTAAAACTTAAACGGCCTATATAAAAAATACAAAGTTAAACCACCCTCCATTAGGCGAAAAATGCCCAAAAACATGCTTCACCATTGTTATGCTATTGTGAATTGTACGTAATAATAACTTGGTTCACTGTTTATTTAGTAAATTATGCCTGCGCTGTGAATTATATTAAACGTGTGTTTTTGTTTTCTCAACAAGATCTTTACGTGATTCATATGAATAAAACATGGGCGTAGTAGTAGGTACGTACTTGAGTAACCATTTCGGCGTCACACTGCCGGAGATTCCATTATAAAGCGATTAACACATGTACGGACCGGATCGCGGGCATTCTACGGCGGGCGGCCGAGGTTATCAGTTGCCTAAGTAGGAATGGAATCATTACGAAAAAGATCGACTTTTAAATCGATTCTAATCTAAGATTGATGGATTGATTCACAAAAAACCGAGGCCCAAAAGATCGATCTTTCAAATTTACAAACTATGAATTAATAGAGTGCCCTTTTTATTTTCTATGATATGATGATCATTTGTAAATAGGTAAAAATAACGCAGTTCTGTGTCATTTTTCCTTAATAAGCTAGTCATTCTTCTATTTTTGTTTAGTTACTATTATTGACCTTTTGTGCTGTTAATGCCGTTTTCTTAATGTAAATAAATAAATAAAAAAATACAATAAATAATAATTATAGTCTAATTTCGACCATTGGAAGAATACTATTTACGAATAAGAAGTCAATTAAAACAAGCCGTTAAAAAGTCGATTTTTTTCGACCTTGATGTTTTGTGAATCGATTTAAGAAGTCGATCTTTTCGAAAAATGTTATTCATTATCCCTACTTAGGCGACTCTTGATCTCGGCCGCTCGCCATACAACATATCCGCGGTCCGGTCCGTACGTGTATTAACAGCTTAACGCACGAATAATTCCATGGCCTCTGATAATATGGATGCTTCTTGCCTTAAGAACAATAATGCTTATGTTATTATATTTGTAAGCAAGTCTTTTTGTGCACTTTTTTTTTGTATACTATTAAAATAGACGGTATACGCATATGTAGTGAATTGTTGACAGGTCGCAGCCGATCCCGGACGATTCGTCGGGCAAATCTGGGGCGAAGTTCTATCAGAGCTACGACCGCCTGTTTATTCTGAAGACACTCACATCCGAGGAAGTTGAGAGGATGCATTCATTTCTCAAGCATTACCATCCTGTAAGTCGCTATAAGTTATTATTACAGGCAGAGTAGGGTTCTTTTTTATATATATTTATTTTATTACATTTGATATTTTATTTTATTTATAGCAGATTTTGATTTGCGACACCGAGTTTGATGTGAAATATTTTTGTGTGTGATGGGAGTAAAATTTCAAAGTCGCGTCAGAGGTTAAGCGTCAGATATTCTGACGCTAAGCGTCACAATTTTGAATATTAAATACGTATAGTACGTAGGGGAGATAAAAAAAAAACCTTAATAATTAACACGCTATACTTGTTTACTGTAGAATTATTATTTTCACCTCTTTGTGCTTATTGGTTCTTGAAACTGAATACATATTAATGTATATACGATCCGATACAAAAAACACAATTTTTCTGTCTGTCTTTTTATCCCGGCTAATCTCCGGAACGGCTATACCGATTTGGACGGGTTTTTTTTGGTCGGTAACTTCTACTCCGCGTAATTTAGGCGACTTTTACTTTTTGAAAATAATTAGGGTTCCGCGTATAAAAATTAAAACTCATGAAAATTTGAATAAAATTCGGTTCAATGCACAGTTTTACGGGCAAGTGCGTGAATTTATGAGAAATATTTTTATTTTATATTATTTAAAAAAAAAATAACCGACTTCAAAAAAGAGAAGGTTATCAATTTGTCTGGATATGTTTTTTTTTATATATTTATACGCGATTTGTCCGTCATTTCGTGATTTGACCAATTTGGAAAACTTTTTTTAGGCAGTTATTTCCATTTGTAAATGAGTACATTGGTTAACTCTAGCTGGCACCGATTGCAAAATTAACGAAAACGACTAATAAATTATTTATTGACTACTTAGTGCATTTTATAGTTTATTCATATTAAGTCGGTTTTGTTTTTAATTATAAAAGTATTTTTTTAAGAAAATAATTAATGTTTCGTATAAAAAAGTTAAAACGCAGTGAAGAATATATGAAACGCGGGCGCATAGCTAGTGTTAAAAATATCTATTAACAAACTATGAAATATAAACATTATAAACAGTTTCGAGTTTTTATTTCTGTCGGGAGTCTCTATGGATGCCTAGTTTATTTGTTTTTTGTTTGTTACTAATTTATTCTGTACGAAGCTAGCTCTGCATACCTACAATATCAACGTCTTCAGTACTTACTATGCCCTCTAACCTGAGTTAGTGTTGCCATCTTCCGTTTTCTAGTTTAAAGGATTTGTTAATATAAAATAAAGCGACAAAAATGAAAAATAGACGACATTGTATTGTTTTTATATAACAATTTTTATGGTTCAAACAGCTATATTTATTATTTATCTTTATTAGAGAGCAAGACGATCTTTAGATTTTTAAGGTTGAAAGTGGTAACGTTATTTTAATTTAAAGGCGGTTAACCCTATCTTTTACCCGGAACCCTAATAATTTTTGGGAAAAATAATAGTAGCCTAAGTTACGCGGAGTAAAAGTAAAAGTAAAAGTCTAGTGAAAATCGGTCCAGCCGTTCCGGAGAGAATACGCAACAAACAGACAGAAAAATATGTTAAAATATTTTTGATATAGGTGTCGTGCATACATTCATATGCATTTAGTAAAAAGTTCTTATTTTGATATTACAAACAGACACTTCATTTTTGTTTGTTGGTATAGATATAGATAAAAAGAAGACGCGGGGTGTACGTATTTTTTCAAATTTTGTCAAAATTTTCTAAAATTTTGCGCACGTAATACTTAGAAGACCCCCATAGAAGTTGTTTTGTTGCAGCGCCATTTGTTGATGAGTGACAGTAAAGGCGATAAGATAAACCTTTTCTATGAAAGGATGCACTTATATGCAAAGTTGGTGAAATAACTATTTTTTTTAACTAGAACGAGTTAATTTTTTAATGTTTTTCTTCATAAAAGAAAGAAAGAAACGGTGTAAATATGTAAAACGAATGGAAAAATATAAGATGCCATATAACATTTATTTTGTATAACCTGTAATTATTGTAGGATCTAATGAAATTTTTATTTGGATTTTCATAGAATTGTAATAATCTAATCTTAATATATTAGCCGATTTAAATACCATTAATGGTTTTTGATTCCCAGAAAAATGGCAGACGATTGTCATATTGACAATTCATTTTTCTTCGGTAGAAAATATCTGATGGCGCAGTGGGATAGTGCGGCCGGATTCCGCGTTAATCGACGCGGGTTCAAACCCACCTTTTTTTTTTTTGTTGACGGGGGGAAATGCATTTACGCACTACCCTTACCTATTGTATTAGTGAGACCGAAATCCCCCGATACAATAGGTAAGGGGGCACGGAGGGACGAACTCCGTGCCAGTGTGGGACTCGCCCGGGCGTGAAGCGCCCGGAAATACCCACTAAAACCCCCCGGGGCCGTCCGCTGCATTTGGGATGGGGGCGACACGGGGTGGCTTTCGCAAGCACCGCGTCGCCCCCTGCAGCGAACCCACCAGGCCTCGTCCGTGCAATGGCCCGGTAGGGATGGAGGAGAATACTTCCCCTCCACCTCTTAGCCCGCCTCAGAAGGAGGCACGACCATAGGTTGACAGTCCGGGGGGAGGGTTCAAACCCACCTATCCAACTTTAAAATCAGCCTGAGCTTTCGTTGAAGGAAAACATCGTGAGGAAACCATAGCATGGTGGTAGGGCTTTTCTGATAATCCCCGCCTGAGTAACTACCACCCTCAAGTTCGTAAACCTATCGTCAAATACCAATATATCTGTTCCGGCAGCAACACTTGAGAACCAGTATCTAGGATTAGTGTGTTTACCATCCTCGACCACACCGTCACTTAACACCGGGTGAGATTGTAGTCAAAACACTGAGCCTATACCGTGTAAAAAAAAAAACTAAAAGTCGTTGTAATAGGTACCTGAAATCGATAACTTTATCTAAATCCTTTCCATTTCTCAGAGTTTCAGATACATTTATCGCCAATGTTTTATATAAAGTAATGATTCTATTGAAGTTGTCTTTGTTTGTTATATCTTATCAATTTTTTCTTAGTAACAAATGAATCATATTATTGCAGTGATGTTTATTTATGTACGGAGAAAAATAGTAAAAATTTATTCAGTAACATGTATATTGTGTACGTTTTCAAAAACCCACGTTTTTTTTTTTTTATATATTTTTAAACATGTTGTTACGCCAGTGGGTGGCTAAAATGCCGTATGGTAGGAAGAAATAATTTATTTCACACAAATAATGACTATTGTGTGATCCAACTAAACTGTTCATTCCGTAAATCGTTTGTGGTTCTTTCCTTGTCCCTCGCACTGATGTTCAGACACGATGTGGACTGACTTGGGGTCGAAGCCGATCATCATCTCCCTACCCTTTTCCCATTTTTATTTGGGGTCGGCGCAACATGTCTTCCTATTCCATTCCTCTCTATTTGTTGTCATCTCCGCATTCACTCCTTTTCTAAACATATCATCTTTCACACAGTCCATCCATCTTTTCTTTGGTCTTCCCCTTCCCATGTAACCGTCCACATTCATATCCAATACCTTTCTTACAACATTCGCTTTCTCCCTGCGCATCACATATCCATACCAGGTTAAACGACCGCCTCTTAACTTGTCTGTTATTGGCGCCACTTTCAAACTTCCTCTAATATATTCATTCCTAATCCTGTCCATTCTTGTTACCCCACACATCCATCTCAACATTCGCATCTCAGCTGCATGTAATCTTTTTTTCGTCCGTCACCTTTATTGGGTAACATTCTGATCCATACAAGACGACAAGTCGTATTATGTTCTTGTAAATCTTCCCCTTTAATTTAAAGGGGATTTGCGGATCACACGTAGTAGCCGATATAAGATAAAAAAAAGTTAAACAAAATGTGGTAATCTAACCAGCTTATTAAGACTATTTTCATAATTAAAAGACCTTCCTAAAAATGCTAAATTTATTTATTTTCTAAGATGGTTAGGATTTACGTATATCCGGCATACGTTCTTTTAAGGCAAAACGGGTAAGTAGGTAACTGTCTAGAATCGTCACCTAATAGTAGGTGAAATAAATAAATTTTGATAAATTTTATTATTTGACAACCACAATAAACGTCTATCATTTTTATATTAGTGCAATAATGAAAAAATAATAACATCGGCGTAATCCAAGGAAGAGGCAGTTTAAATTTAAATAGCCGAAGTTGACGAAATTCTTTAAGCCGGAACTTAATGGTCAATGGACATGCAAATAAAATGTAGCAACCTAACTTTCAAAATCCTGTGGTAAAATTATTACTATCACGTAAAATACAGCATTTTAGTTAAGAAGAGGTTTTAAAATATGCAATTAAAGGTTTTTGGTTGAACCTACATGATATTCAAAGGAATCGGGTTCAAAATTCAACGTCGCGGTGGGCGATCTAATAATAACTTAGTTAAACTTTGCTCAAATAACCCTAATTCAATAATTTTGTCTTTGGTGTTAGGGCATTTCTAATAATGTCCGGCTGCTTATCTACAATCCTCAAGTTTTTAAATCTGCCGTAGGTGTGTTCGGACAGCGGCATCACTTGAGAGCTCTAGGCTTAGTGTGCTTGCCATTCTGGACCACGTCAACATTTAACATCAACTGAGATTGTGGTCAGAGCAAGGAGCTAATACACTATTAAAAAATAAAAATTCGAGAAATTTACAATCTTCTCTTTTCTCGATTAAGTGAAAAAAAAAAACAAACAGACGACAACTTGCAAAGATTGTTCCTTGTCTCTTCGAGAAGTAATAGTTCCAATAAAGCCAGATCATGACATGTCCTCAAGTCGCGATGTACATGAATTCTCGAGACCGACGTTTGATAACGTGACGAAGTGTTGTGACGCAAACGTTTTTAAAATAAAGCGAACGAATACAATTCCTCATGTCAATAGGCAAAAGATATAGGTACATATTTTATTCGACAGGTATGAATGACGCGTTTCCTGCTTTAAAATGTTTTAGAAGTGAATCGTACGTAAGAGGGTTAATGCGCACTGGCATGCGATTAAAATCGCACGGAATATTTACGAGAACGATCTTCATCTTTTATTGTTGACAGATACTGACGATCTGTCCCGGCTACGCACGGATATAGGGAAATATCGAATCCATACTAATAAATAAAATTGAAGTGTCTGTTTGTAATGTCAAAATATTTTTTTTACTGAATAGATATGAATTTTTATACGAACATATTTCTAATAAATTTAAACACTTGCCCGTAAAACTGCATTGAATCGGATTTTATTCAAATTTTTATGAGATTTAATTTTTTACTCGGTACCCTATTTATTTTCGAAAATTAAAAGTATTCTAAATTACCCGGACTAACTCTTCAGCTATCTACACAAAAATCCCGTCAAAATCCGCCCAGCCGTTCCGGAGATTACTATCCTATGTCACTCCCTGAATTTCTAACTAGCTCCATACCAAATTTCATCCAAATCGGTCCAGTAGTTTTTAAGTTTATTCGTTACATACAAAAATACAAATCTTTCCTCTTTCTAATATTAGTATAGATATGTATCTTTTTAATGTCGCTTTTTTTTTTTTCGTTTCACTGAGTTTCAAATCACAACGAGGCTAAACAAATGTTTCGCTTCAAAAACTATATTCAGATAAGTAGGCGACTAAACCACTAACAGTCAAACAGATCAATAATACATAAAGAAACATGATATTTGATACTGCCTCGGTGGCGCAGTTGTATTACGGTGCGACTGCCGTTCTGAGGTCTCGGGTTCGATCCCCGGGTCGGATCAAGTGATATTGGGTTTTTTTTTTTTTACTCAGTATTATACCCGAGATTGGAATTTGTGCCCGATATGGCGACAGGCTCGCCCCCTGTCACATTTGGGACGGAACTAAGCTCGGCGAAATGTGGGTGGTGTAGTTCGCTGTTTCACCCCTGCCTAACCCTTCGGGGATAACTGGCGTGAGCTTATGTTATGATATTTTATAATATCTAAGCAATAATAACAATGTAAAATAAGTATGTATAAATTATTCAACAGTATATAGTTGAGCGACATGGAAAAACCCTTCTGCCTCAGTACCTGGGAATGTACAGGCTTACCGTCGACGGCATCGAGCATTATCTCGTAGCGACCAGAAACGTATTCTCCAATCATCTAAATATACATAGGTATTTATCTCTTAGTATTATATTTTATCTTTTTTTTTTTTTTCCATTTATTCCTTAAAAAAAAATGCAAAGGAAATAGACCATGCAGCCAAGTCTGACGTTAGAAACACTTTTCATAAATTCAGTAGCAAAATGGCGGCATTCTGTAACGGCTATTTCAAACGACTGGTGTCGCGAGGACAATTAAATTAAATTTAGATTAATAAAGAAATAATAAAACGAAATTAAAAATAATATAATATATATAAAATACAACGAATAAAACGTGGCCAGCAAAGAAACTCGTCCCATATAACTCTGCAATACTTTTTACCAAAATTTGTTGAACAGTACGCCTGTATCGGTCATAGTAATTTTCCGAACGTCTATGATCTTCGCTTGCCTCATCCAAAGTCTGAATGTTATAATGTTGCCGGATCTTTTACTGTCCATCAATTTATTATATCCAATAAATTGCCCATCGAGTGTCGGTTGGCATTGGTGTGTCTGATTACATTATTTTATATAATCATGTAAAGATTGGTTGAAATATTGTTTTGTTATCCATTGTTACGTTGAATGTAAATAAATTATAAATTCACGCAATCATTTTTCCACACCAATCAATAGTGACATCCTCTCACAGTCAACCTTTTTTCCCTAATGACATCAAAATTCTATTCATTCTCGACGTTCGTATTTTCAAATTTAAAATGTTCTTAAACGGCCTCCTCGATGAATTCATTAAAAACTCATATTAGATTAGCAAAGCGCAAGCGTAAGATATAATATAAAAAAATATGTTGAAATAAATATAAACTAATAGAAAACCTTCGGGTTTTCATAATGAATTAAATAAATAGAATGATGATATATAATTAATAAAAATAGAATAAATATTAACGTTAATTAATTATCATTAATTAATATATTAACATTAATATATAACAAATTATATAAAAACTAATCATTACACTGGTTGGGAGATCTCAGTATTCACGCTCCGTGTTATTATTTTAAATTCATTTGTGTACTATAGTTTATAGTTAAATAACTTATGACCTATTTCATGCAATAAATGTCACAAAAAGAGATACAATAAATAATCAAATACTGTAAGTTAGTTAGTGTGGTGCCGTTGGTGTCATAAAAGGCGACTAAGGTAACCAGGGGATGGGCAGCAGCATCTTCTGAGCACCACAAACATCTGACTGCGATCACCAAACCAGCCTGCCAAGCGTGGCGATTATGGCAATTCCCCCCATTTTGGGGGGATACCTATGTATGTATGTAAAATGGATTAAAAATGAGAACGATTACACGACGAACCGAATTTTACGTCGACAGAAAATATGACCTAAAGGGCTCGACTGTGGACCGTGAGGCTTCCGAGAAGGAGCTCGAGAAGGAACTACCGACGTTGAAGGACAACGATTTTCTAAAGCAGGGGGTCCGCATCGACATCGGTGACGCTGCCAAAGAGAAATTACTAGAAACACTCACCGCTGACGTTGAGGTAATGTTGTTCAAATCAATTAACCATTGACATATTTAAAAAAAAATCCATCCTCCTGCTCCTTTGTCCCATTTTTATTTTAGGTCGGCGCAACATGTCTTCCTCTTCCATTCCTCTCTATTTGAGATCATATCTACATTCACTAATTCCCTTTCTAAGCATGTCATGTTTCACACAGTCCATCCATCTTTTTTTGGTCTTCCCCTTCCACTGTCCACATTCATATCCAATACTTTTCTTGCAACACTCTTTACCTCCCTCAAAAATGATTATCAAAATTATTTTTGCGTTTAAAAGGAAACATAATGTGTATAGACTTGTTTCATAATCATACAAAAGAACTATAATAATTCTACGATATTGTAAACATATTAAATTAATTCAAATAATTGAATGTGTGTGTGTTTATATATATATTAGAAAAAAAAAATCTACATTAATAGCTAATTTTTAAGTATTTTGTGCGTGAATTATTGATGTGAAACATCTATAGCCGCATGTAAAATCGATTTCTGGCGTGGCGACGCATGTCGTGGCGACGCGTCGCCACGCTATATGATGGTATATATATACAGTCTATATGCAGTAGTGTGTACGGTGCATATTACTTTTACAAAATAATGTCGATGTTTCACATCTGCCAGGGGTCCCGTGACGGCTCACATTTTTTTTTATGATATCTGAATATATTTTTACACTCAATAAGTATTTACACTTGGTAAAGTTTTATGTTGAATGTAATAATCTACGTAAGCAGTTAGTACATTAATTATCTACGATAGGCATCTCTTTACTTATGTGAATGTCGTTTCGAAGTTAAAACCGTATAATAAATAAATGCAATTATTATTTTCACTTTCAAATAATACTTGCTATATTTTATGAAACTGAAAATAAATTGGACAGTTACAGTATATTTTGTCGCGTATTATCGCAATAGTTAATAACGCGTTTCGATACGGTTTATGTCCGTGGCTCGAATACGCGATTTGTAACGCTATCGACAGTATGTGCGGTTGACTCATAGCCGAGGTAAATTGCCTTGTTCATTTACAGGTATACTTTAGTGTAATTTTACTATAACAGCGGCACGGTATAATGGCCGTTTTGACACATTACAACAGTGACGTGAATGTCTTGTTTAATTTGAAAAAATAAAAATAAAATGTTTATTTTATTATTTATTTTAAACTTTAATAATTTTAAGAGTTTACTTAAATTATATTTGAAAGAATTGAATATTTGAATAAAAATGAATATACATACTTCTTATATTTGCGTAAAAAATAAACAAATATAAAGTTATAGAAAAGGCTACATTTGATTAGATTTTACATTCTGCTATTTTCTCTGTCGTCAGGTCGCTCGAAAAAAAAAAAAGAAAAGAAAGAAAGAAAAGCAATTCACTCGTTCAAACGTAATTATTAATTTATACGTAACTTCATGAGCTAGGAACGGTCAAACGGCCAACATAGTGTTCCTCTATTATAAATAATTAATTTGTAAAAGTGTGTATGTAATGTCAATGTATTTTTTTTTTTACTAAAAAGATATGGGTGTATATACGATACCTATAACAAAAAAAAATACAATTTCTGTCTGTCTCTTTGTTCCGGGTAAGCCCCGGAACGTTCAGACCGATTTTGTCGTTACTATTTTGGCAGATAACTGAAGATACTCCGCGTAACTTAATCTATTTCACATTTTTGAAATTCATAAAATTGTGAATATAATCCGATTCCGATTGTGAAAAAATAAACGAAACGCGAACGCAGCCGCGGGCATACAGCTAGTAAATAAATAAAATAATACCCTTTCAGTTTCTAACGAAACTCCACCTGATGGACTACTCCCTGCTGTTGGGGGTGCACGAGTGCGGGCGCGGGGAGGCCGAAGCCGAAGCGGCTCGCCAAAGGGAAGCCGAAGCCGAAAGCGACCGAGGCGATACCGATTCGGATTCGGACACCGATAATCGGCATCACGGCGATAGGTAATATTACTATTATTGTACATTGTCTGATTAATTGTATTGAAACAAATCAATTAGCAGTAGTATGAGGTAATGATGTGTAGAAGGATATAGTATGATTGATAATTTCAAAGGAAAGAAAGAGATGTAGCTATCTATAACACATAGGTTGTCAATTCTATATTATCTTGACAATAATTTGACAGTTACTTATAAGACTGTCAATTTAACATCCATGTAAAAATAAAAGAAAACAAAGATTTTTTTTAATCAAAATCAAATCAAAAATATCTTTATTCAATTTAGGCCCTAAGAAGGCGCTTATGAACGTCTAAAACACTACCACCGGTTCGGAAAACAACCCAGTCGAGTAGAGCGCAGGCGAGAAACTCGATATGGGGGTTTTTTTAAATAAATAAATATAATACATATATATATATATATATTTTTTTTTTTCATATAAAAAAATATACAGATCAGTCTTAATAATGTTAGCGGGTGCGCACAGAGATGTGGGTTAATTCCAGACATGATGGAGCAAATTGCTGTTCTTTATTGTCAATAGTGACGTGACCATAGTGAAAATAACAGTATGGACGAATCTGATTAAATTTGGCCATATTTTGTGGCACCTTTTTTCTGTGTCTTTAATTTTGAATTTGTTTCTTGTGTGCAAATAAATATTACTTTTGCATTCCAATTTTCAGTTCAATCGAATATATTAAGTAAACTTTTAAAATTAAATATTAGTTCAATTTTTTTCCGGAAATAAATTGACATTTCCTGTCTGTCCATTTATAAATCACATGTTTCTATATTCATGCAAAACGAGTGCTTTAACATGAACTTAGTTTTGACAGTCAGTTGTCAATTCAACCTCAAGAAGTAAACTCGCCTTTTAATTTGTCAAAAATCTAGTGCAAAGCAATCGACACCTTGTCGCCCTAAACACTGATTATCGTAACGTTTCAAAACGGCCATTATAGCGCGCCGCTGGTGTAATTTAAAGGATTTCTTTTACATATAGCAAATGAAAACATGGGCTTGTATATTTGGATTTGAATGAATTTAGTTCCCTGTTGGTTATATCCGGTCGTACTTGGTTCTAAACAGGTGGGGGTATAACACCCCCCCGGACAGCCCGCGGGGGTTCGCGCGACAGTCGTCCTTACGCTACGAGGGTATCATCCCCGAGATAGACATTTACGCGATACCGAGCCAAGAAGGTAAAAAAAAATAAACACTAGATTATATCCTATTTAAACCCTTCAAAGCGCAGCGGTAGTAGCGCGGCCGGATTCCGCGTCAATCGACGCGGGTTCGATTCCCACCTATCCGACTCTAAAATCGGCCTGAGCTTTCGGTGAAGGAAAACATCGTGAGGAAACCGTAGAATGGTGGTAGGACGTTTTCTGATAATCCTCGCCTGAGTAGCTACCACCCTCAAGTTCGAAAACCTATCGTCAAATACTAATAGATCTGTTCTGGCAGCATCACTTGAGAACCAGTATCTAGGCTTGGTGTGCTTACCATCCTGTACCACATCGTCACTTAACATCAGGTGAGATTGTGGTCAAAGCACTGAGCCTATATTGTGTAAAAAAAAGAAGAAAAATTAACCCACCTTCCACTTTTTCTTAAGGTTTTTTGAAGTGCAAACTTCTTTAGCGGCTTTGAACGATTCTCTGTAGGTGGGAAAACTTACAGATTCGTGTTACTAATGCTATGACGTCAACCGTCAACATGCTACACTGTATCAAGTATAAGATGGCGTTTAAGTACCGACGCTCAGAGATAAATAATAATAAAATGTATACTTACGCAATCTTTCGTATGTTGTGATTGTGAATAAATTATATGAAAATTTTGTGTACATAATTATTGCACGGAACGGGAGTAGATGTAAAAACCAGACATATGTTATTTGTTAAGTTATATTAATGATTTAAATAAACAAAGTATGAAAATAAAACATTAAAAAAAAAACACTTTTTAATATGTTTCACTTCTGTTGGCGGCAGTGTCTAGTTTTTTACATTAAAAAAAAAAACAGTTTTTCAAATGTTTCACTTCTGTTGGCGACAGTGCTCAGATTTTTTACATTAAAAGAACAGTTTTCAAATGTTTCACTTCTGTTGGCGGCAGTGCCTAGTTTTTAACATTAAAAAAAACAGTATTTCAAATGTTTCATTTCTGTTGGCGGCAGTGCCTAGTTTTTAACATTAAAAAAAAAACAGTATTTCAAATGTTTCATTTCTGTTGGCGGCAGTGCCTAGTTTTTAACATTAAAAAAAACAGTATTTCAAATGTTTCACTTCTGTTGGCGGCAGTGCCTAGTTTTTTTTCCCCTTGAATTTGTGAGGTTTGGTCAATTTTAAACGAGTTTTTAATAACAACCAAAACCAATTTCTAAAGCGGCCTCGCTTTCCTAGAGATCCGAAAATCAAGAAAAGTATATTACATATCTATTATATACAGTAATACCCCGCTTAGCGCGACCCCGTTACGCGCGGTTTCACTATAACGCGAATGTCAAATTTAGCGCTCAAATGCCTCGCATTACGCGAAAGAGTGCGTATAAACATAATGTAAAGACAATAGATGTATTATTCCGTAAAAATAAGAGTATGTATTGCATAAAGTGTTCTTAGAATTAAAGTGATTGATTAAAATAATTTGTGTGTTTTTTGTATTAAATTTTGACTATGTTTAATCATAAACCTCGATATACGCGAATTTCAGTTAACGCGATTTTTCTCGGAACGTATCCCTCGCGTATTACTGTATATATTTTTTTTTGTAAATTTGTAGCAAATAGTGATAATAAAACGATCGGTCCTAATTACATTTCTTTGATTAGTTCTATCGTTATGCCGATATTCATTTTTTATTCGATTCGAATTGTCAATGAAAAAAAACATTACACACACTCATTATATTTATAAAAAAAACAGCGTCAACTACCGGACCCAACTGTAGTTAAGAATAATTTAAGTTTGGCCTATAATTGTACATAATTCCAGGGGCACCTAAAAAGGAGATTTACTTTGTCGCTCTGATCGATGTCCTTACGCATTACGGGGTTAAAAAACAGGTGAGTGAAATGCGTATAGGGTTAATCATACAATGTTTAATCTGTACTGATAAATAAAATTTAAATAACACCAACAGACATAACAAAAAATAAAAAATTGTAGACAAAATAAAAAATAAAACTTCCAAGTACATAACGGGACTTATAGAGGCTGGTATTATTGTCGCATTATACAATAAACTATTGGATTTTATTCACAATTTCATTTTTGAGTTTTTTTTTTTACGAGGGAAGCCTAATTATTATCAAAAAAAGAAAAGTAGCCCAAGTTACGTGGAGTAACTTCGGCTATCTGTAAAAAAAATCCCATCAAAATCGGTACAGCCGTTCCGAAGATTAGCCGGAACATACAGGCAAACATTTAAAAAAATTGTTATTTTGACATCATAAACAGACCACTTCAATTTTATTTATCGGTATAGATTATGAGGAAGTCGAAATTTAATTTTCATTTTGCATTTATGTTTATGTAAATGTTTTTGTTTGTATAATTGAGTCGTATAGAATCAATATAGAATTTAGGTATCTACAATCGCTAATAACAAAAAAAAAAAAACGTTAGGATTAGTTTGTTTTTAAACTTTGTGCTACTAGTTTCATGTTGCCATATAAATTAACTACATATAGATTAAAATACAGTTTATACATCAATCATCATCACTCTGGTATACTTTAGAAAAAAAATCCACTTTGCAAAAAAAGTTAAATTGAAGTCTAGATAGCCACTTTTGATTCAATTCTAACATTTGATTCTACATGACTCATATGTTAAATTACGTGTGTAGGCAGCGAAAGCGGCGAAGACCGTAAAATACGGTAGCAATGTCGACGGGATATCGACATGTGACCCGGAACAGTACGGGAAACGTTTCATAGAATTCGTCGCTAAGGCCATCGAGGGAAACTAAATCCGGATTTTAACGACTTCCGATGCTTTATTCAGTGCACTATGAATGCATATAGAAAGGAAACGAATAATGAACCGATTTGGAATAAAAATGCGGGGGGTGACTCTTAATTTTCTTACCTTTGTATATATATACATCGTTGTATACTTAAAATCCCAAGTCAATCATATTACATAAGTAAAATCTACTACTTTTCAAATGTAAAATTACCATTTTATCAAATATAAAATCTACCATTTTACAATAAAAAAAAAACTACCATTTTTTAAAACACATAGTTAAAAATGACCAATAAATCTATGCTCACAATATAGTGAATTTTACGAAATATTAGGGAATAATAATTGACCATTATATTATTTTTTAGTTAACGCTAGATTCGTTAAGATAAACTCCACTGGGATCAAATATATCGTTTTCACTGTAAATCGGTTTCATTCTAGAGAGCATTGAATGACGCATCGATTGTTTTCTGATTTATTTATGCAGTTTCTTTAACATCAGATACACTGAATGTAGAAAGTGGACTAATTATAATAAAATCATACAAAAAAAACATTACAATTTAATTACACTTTTAATTATTTTTAAAACATGATTTAATTAAAAATACCGTCAAACATCTTCAACATACAGTTGTGTAGTAGAGAGATATTTCCCTGAACCGATCTACCAATAACACGACAGTTCACTGCGGGGCGGTGACCAATAGGATTTAACAAACAAGATTGCGCTTTCAAGGTCAATTGTCGAGATGTTTACAGATATTTATAAATATACCCAACTACAGGCGCCATAAAATAAAAACTCTGTTTACTCATTTACCATCGCTAGAGACGTGAACAAACCGATAACTTAATACAACTGATGTATACGAGTAATCGATTTAAAATATAATTGAGTTAATTTTCTAACTCGATTTTTGATCTTTCCTTATAAAGCCATTTCTACTTATGATTTTCTAAAAAAAACATATAAATATAAGTTTATTTAAAGATGTAAATATTATTGGTAAATCAATGTTTCGATTGTTGTTGTATTTGATTGGTTTAAAATGGTTTGAAGTGTTGATTATGTCATACGTCGAGTGATACAAGACTGTAAGAGTGGTCTGTTATATTATCGATGTAGAATAAATAGTTTTTTTTTCGATAATACTAATTACATTTATTGTCCTTGTTTATATATAACATAATATTTTAAAGTAATAGTACACTCATTCTGAATCATTCTGAAAGAGAAACGTTAAAAAGGGTCTCTTGTTTTATTACGAATATAAATTATTAACGTAATAAAATATAACTACAAAATTAAAGTATATTTATTTTATACACAAACAATTATAATACATTTATCTCTCAAAACTCTTGATAAATATTTCAACATAAAACATTTAAAAAAAAAACATTGATGTAAATTTGCATCAAGTAGATTTAAATTACTTAGTACAAAAGCACACAAAGTTATTATTATGAACGACCTGTTTCAATTTCTATGTAAAGGAAAATAATACCTGTTTAAATGTTAAAAAGAAACTGCATAAATAATTCTCTATGACATTGTTAATCTTGTCATAGACAAGTTCCACGATACTGTAATAAATTTAAGAGAGCGTCGTTTCTTATAAGTGAATATAAAAAAATATATTCATATAATCGTTGGTGAGTCGTCGGATATTAGTGATATTTTCGATAAATAAATAAATATTACGGTTTTTTTTATAAATATAATGTTCGTCAAAAATTTTTCAAATTATTCTCATGTTTATTCGCTTCGCGTGCGAATTGCGAAATTATTGTGTAGTATACGGTTGAGCTATATCCATTTATATATAGGATACATCGTTCCGATGTATAAATCGATTAATAATTATCTCTTTCAGATGACGTCATTAATTATTATAATAGCTTGTTAATGGTTAACGATAACAAAAAGAAATATCTTAAACAAAATGCCTTATTAATAATTAAAGACATCAATTAATTTTCACATCGACGTAAAGAATATAGAAGACCGGTTTTCATCTCCTATCATATTAAGACGTTACTGAAAGTGTTAAAAATCGATAAATATTGTTAAAAATTATTATCGAATCTTATATAGTTTTTTTTTTATTATATCGATATGTATATAGATATATATGTGTCTTATTTTATTTATATCCTTCAAGGTACTTTTGACAATATTAATGATATATCCTTTTGAAGAATATTGTAAACAGATTTTCAGATTCAGTCAATCGATTTGTATAGATCACGGTTTTTTATTCAGTAACTATTTTAAATAAAAAAAAGCTAAATTAATTTTAATATTTAGCTTTTCTAAAGCTCCGCTAGCGCATACGTTAATATTGACACAAACAATTAAATTATTACTCAGATGTCTGTATTACAATGTAACCGAATTTTTTAAATGTAAAGTGTACTTAGTGTCTGATAAAGATGCCACGAATATTCGGCAACTATTCGGCTATTCGGCAATTATTTTACACTATTCGTTATTCCGCCGAATAATATATACTATACGGCCGAACACCGAATAGTATATCAGGAAAAAAAAATGCAAATTATTACTCACAAAGATTTTTATTTTACCAATAACTTAGCATTAATACGTATTTAAAATCTAGCAGTGGTAAGTTTTGAATAAAAATATTTTTCCAGCATTCGTTTATATCAAACAATTGCGGTTTGCCTCTTAAACTATACCGGCTTTTGAAAATAGCCGCTGACTTTATACACTGCTACCGGGCGATGATAAATAAATCTTAGCAAATGCTACTAGGTTATTATATTGTTGTGCGTTTGCTGACAACCATTTGTAAGGGTCTGCTGTCCCATCTAGGCGGACAATCACGAATGAAACGGAAGCGCCCACGGTTCCTCGTCATCATACGTTTTTTTAGTGATGCAGGTTTATTGACATCCGCAATAAGTACTAAGTCATCATCATCATCATCTCCCTACCCTTTTCCCATTTTTCCTTGGGGTCGGCGCAACATGTCTTCCTCTTCCATTCCTCTCTATTTGTTGTCATCTCCGCATTCACTCCTTTTCTAAACATATCATCTTTCACACAGTCCATCCATCTTTGGTCTTCCCCTTCCCATGTAACCGTCCACATTCATATCCAATACCTTTCTTACAACATTCTCTTTCTCCCTGCGCATCACATGTCCATACCAGGATAAACGAGCGCCTCTTAACTTGTCTGTTATTGGCACCACTTTCAAATTTCCTCTAATATACTCATTCCTAATCCTGTCCATTCTTGTTACCCCCACACATTCATCTCAACATTCGCATCTCAGCTGCATGTAATCTTCTTTCGTCCGTCACCTTTATGGGGTAACATTCTGATCCATACAAGACGACAGGTCGTATTATGTTCTTGTAAGTATTAAGTACTAAGTGTTGCCAAATATTCGGTTATGCGGCTGCCGAATATTCGGTGCTTCGGTCAAATCACTATACGTAGCATCTTTATTATCTGACATCAGATTGGCATCGATGAATGTTTTTTTACACGATAGATATCGTGTTTCTCTTTAATCTAACGACTTTTAATATGCCAATAATATTACATTTCTATATACATATATTTTAAATTATTCATTATTAAAATGAAAATTTTTATGTCTGTTTGTTTTTTTTTTTCAATTAATACGAAATAAACTTTTTTTTTCATGTCGATAAACTCGAGCCTTTATAAAGGAACTAACGTATAATAATAATGTTTTTATCGCTTAAATATTTTGACTGTTTACGAAGTATATAATAATAACGAATCAGTATTTAGTATTCGGGGCCTCACTTGGTACATTTATGGGTTTCGATTTATAATTACAGTTATTCAAAAGATAGGGATTTGTGATAGATATATGTTTAGGTTTTTTTTTATATTTTAGAATAACGAAACTGGCGATGTTAGTGAGTTAATAAACCTCGTTGCCCTTATACGAATGAGGAAGTATTGATTTTTTTTTCTAATTTTATATACACCGAAGCCGGTAATAGATTCCTGAACAATGCGTTAGTCATGAGATGATTAAAATATGTCATATGTGTGTTGCCATTGTTTAGGTCGATAATTATAATTTTTAATCTTTAGATTTATTCTTGGATAAGTTCTATTTAATTGTTTTTAGTTTTTGACCGCCACGAACAGGTGTTGCCATTTTAAAAATTAAGAAAATGACATTGTGATTATACTGTTAGTAGGGATGTGTGATTGTTGTCAATTTTCTCTCATCTCTTATTATCGCATATTATTATATTATCTAATATTACTTATTGGTTATAAATAAAGGAATTATTTGTGTTTTTTTTTTTTTTAGTTTTATTCATATTAACTGTGTTTTAATATGTGCTACTTTATGTATAGCGGTGTTTTTATCTAGAAATTTATTACCTGTCGGTATGAAGGTTATGATTTTGTCACGTTTTGCTTGATGGTGGCGGTCAAAAATTTCCAGGTTGATGCCAACGAGCCAACTTTATTTTAGTAAGTCGCATATTTGTTACGAAAAGTATTCGGCACGTGTGAACGCTGGACACAGTTGAATAATTATTGTTAATATTTCTAGTCTATTACTACTACTCTTGTGAAGATATATAATGATAATATGTATTATAAAAAAAATACTTGAAAAATTATTTTTAAAATATTCGGTTTATAAAGTTTCTGCATTATTTATATTGTTTCATTTCATGTCCTGTGTTACAAAAAAAAAAATGATTCTGTTGAATGATTTTCTTTATGATCATCCATATTGTGAGGATTTGTCCGTTTTGTAATGTAAATATAGTGTAGCAGCGACCACTAAATATAAATTATTCGATCACTGCTACTGGGAATGGGAACAATGTCACTTATGGCCCAGTGAGCTAGGCAGCAAACAACCGGGGACAAACTGAGCTTACACCACTGAATCCTCCCTCACCAATACCAGAGAACAAGAAAAGTCCACTGACCTGGTGATCACTTTGGTCCCAGACCTGGAAACCGCTTGTCCTATATCCAGCCCAGCGCCGTCCACTGATACACATAATTTGACTCACACAAAAGTTTGAAAGCAACGTCCACAAACACACAGTCTTTATACGTCCACGCGGCGGTTATCGAATCACAGTATATTTTTATTGCGAAAGTTAAATGCGACGTTATTAAAAAATCAAATTTATTCGGTACGATGCGAGTTCAAAAAACAAATGTGCAATCTAATCCTATACCGCGCGGTAAAATATTTTTCACTGGGATGAGGCGATTGGTCGAGATCCTATTGCTTTTCATTGGTCGCAGCGCATTCAAAAAGCGTGCACGTTCCAAATAAGAGAATTCCCGTCCCCGATATTGGTAAGAAAATGTATTAAGCAGTGATCGGCCCAAACATATAGTATTGCTGTATCTCTCCACAGCGAAATGCCATTACTAATTCACATAACCTCTGGGCAGTATTTGAACAAGTTTCTATTAGCATACTGTAAAAAATTCCTAAGTTTTGATTTTTTAAATTTGGTTTGTCCAACAGTAACTCTTATTTTTGGTACACTCCATTAGACTTTTCCACATGTATCACAACTCGAGGATTCTATTTTATGAGATGAACAAAGCTTCCTAAGAGAACATGCGGTCGAAAAAGTAGGTATTTCAGAAATCTATTGCTATCGCGTTGCGCCCCAAAGAAGCAATAGGGACAACTGCAGCTCGGGCCGATTTTACCGTATGCAAAATAGACGAAAACATCACTTCGTAGTACCGTTTTCTCCTACAAAACGGAACCGATTTTTTATTTTCAGTTATACAATAATAAAGACTGGCTATGCCTGTACGTTTTGTGTTTTTTTTTTTTAATTTTTATCCATCAAATTTATTTGACGAACGTTTGAAAGCGAATTTTAAAGGCTCCTAGTTTTTACAATAACTGTTTTATGGGAAAAGTCAAAACGTATGGGCATGGTGGTGGTGTATATATATTATTTGGTATGAAAATATTTACCATAATGCTTTTATCCAGGGAGGAAACAGGGGATTAAATTTGTATGGAATAAATGCTGCTAGGATATCCTCTTAATGGATAGTACCCAGTTCTGTGAAAAGTTTTAAACTGTGTTGATGTCATATCTATTTATTAGTTATAATTATAGCATGGTAATGGAAGATCTTGACGGGAGGTATGTAGCAGGTCCTGTATTTAATAATAATAATGTAATTTTGGTCCAATTTTGCGTGATATAGTTTGGTTGGAACGTTTATTCTGAGGTGGCAAAAACTCTCCGGAGAGTTCTAGCAAGATAACCACTGTTTTGTTACGAGCACTGGGAGATTGTAAATTTTGTTATTCACATATTATTGTCAGAATCTATGATGTAACTCATAGATTGCCAACAACTAAAGAGTCGAATGGTATCGGGGAATAAGATAAATAAATACTATCAATTGCTTTTTTTTTAATAAATTTTATTGAGAAAATTCAGATGAAAATACCACATATCTTATAAAAATATACTAGTCCATTCTCGTTTTGACATGTTTCTCTGTGATTTTGTCCTTTTCTATGATGTAGACGACGGCGCCCCAACCCGATATGGCGTCTCTATCGGCGGCGTTTACTAAAGCCTAAACAATAATACAATGTTACACGAGTAGAACCACTATAATGGAGCAAGGCGGTACAGTAGTTTTACATTGCCACTTGACAAACGACCACCTTCGAGTTTGAAAATATTTTGCCAGCATCCATTATTGGTACGTTCCGGCAAGATCACTCGAAAACTATTTTTTTTTTTCTGGACCCAGTATGTTAGGGACCATTCACTAGGGCCACTGCACGACGAGGCCCGGTGGGTTCGTTGCAGGGGGTGACGCGGTGCTTGCGAAAGCCACCCCGTGTCGACCCCATCCCAAATGCAGCGGACGGCCCCGGGGGGTTTTAGTGGATATTTCCGGGCGCTTCACGCCCGGGTGAGTCCCACACTGGCACGGAACTCGTCACTCCGTGCCCCCTTACCTATTGTATTGGAGGGACTCAGGTCCCACTAATACAATAGGTAAGGTGAGTGCGTAAATGCATTTCCCCCCGTCAAAAAAAAAAAAAAGAGACCATTCACTAATTACGTAAAGACGATTTTCGACCCCCTACTCCCATGTAAGGGTATATAAGATTTCTCGAACCCCCCTCCCACTTCCTCTTCTTACGTAAGATTCAATCTCGTTTTTCTAAATAATAAGACCTTAGAAAAGGATCACGCACACACTAAAACTCAGTTTGATGTAAATAAAATAATTTTTTTTTTAGCAGGTCATTTAGGTTATATATATATATATACGTACTTTATTTTTGCTATTTAAAGTTAAATTTGTAGTTATAGAACAAATATTAATTTGAATGAAAGAATGTGCTGCAGAGGCCGAAATTATTAATGAATAAACAATCCTAATTATCAACGCTATTGTTGCTTAAATAAAATAAAATAATCATTTTTTATTGTTACAAATAATTAAAATAGAATTCACTATAATATAATGATTATTTATCAAGTATAAAATGGATGAAAATTAACATATTTAAGATTCTACTAAACAATAAATATTTGTAAAATAAGATAGAAAACGAAGTGAACATTATACAATGAAGATACAGTCATTCATCATCCGAAATAATACGAATAGATTTTTAATAATGAATTTAGACTTGTAAAATATTACGTAAAAATGGGTTTACCTAACCCCCCCCCCCCCCCAACTATTTAAAGCACATCATCACTAATTAATATTAGTTGAGACTGCTACACTTATCTATTTAACTGAAGTTAGTACATTTCATTTTTTTATAGAAATTTTACGACTGATTATAGTCCTTACTCATGTCAAATCTGACAATGAAAATATATTTGTCCGTATGTAACTCGAAAATAGATTGACCGACTTTAATGAGACTCTGTGTGCAGAGATTCTATGTTAATTAGCAATTGATAGGCTATAAAAGTTATCAATATAGTTTTTCGAAATTATAAAAATTAAAACCCAAAAATTACCCCATCGACTTGAATAAAATATGGTGTATGGGAAGTGTATTTAGTTTGCTATGAAAAGCAAAACGATCTTTACACTACTTAGTACTTGTGAACCTTCTGTATATAATGTAATAAATAAATTTATTGTATATAATAGCATTAAACTGTAGGACTAGTTAGTTAAATATGTTTTAGTTACTTATTTAAATTATTCTGTTTTTTTTTAAATTCTTATTTTATTCGCGGTTTTGTTGTAAATCGGTACATAATGTTTGAAACCGATTTTATTCTCAAACCTTGTCAAGCCATAAATTGACACAAGGAAAAAGTTACTTGACACTGGCTAAGACACAAGCCGTGCAGAGCCATTAACAAAACACAAGAAGAAGAAGAAGCAAAACGAAATCAAGAGATTCCACATTCAATCAAAATAAGATACATAGATTAAGTCACAATCACCTTTCTTTTTTTGACGAGGGTTAATGCATTTACGCACTACCCCTACCTATTGCATTAGTGAGACAAGTCACAATCACCTGCTAGTTGCTTATAATTATTTGTCCTTAAAAAAAAAAACTTGTTATTATTACCTCTACTTCAAAACCCCTACTAAAGCTAGATATGCTTATTTATCTAACTTACCATAAGATACTGATATCTAGATTAATTACAGTCCTATTAAAGCTATGTTTCATTTATAAATAGTAAGATACAAAAGTGTACATAATATATACCTGTGAGATAGTTTCGAAGAGTTCATCGGGCTTCAGATTGGGTTCCCAGAGGGCTTCACACATTCCGTACAATTGTTCCGAGCATGTTCCAGACACTACAAAAATCCTCGGGCTCATTGGGGCAACCGATCTGTACAAATAGTATCATATTCAAAGTCATTTTTAGAACATACGTGTTGGATGTAATTATATACCAGGATTTACACCTTGTAGTGTAAACTGAAAGAAAACTACAATTCATCTAATGAGCATAAAGTCAACCCTACAATTTCACAAAATAAGTAGTGTGTTAAAGAGTTAAAATTAAATCATAATCATTACTGAAAAAAAAAAAAATATTTTTTTTGCTAATTTTTTTTTTATTGGCAACACTTATGTTCATTGACAGTTACAAAGGAAATAAAAAAAACGGTAAATAACCAGAGCAAAGAAATGTCTTGAGCTTTCTCTGTTTAGGTCTACTAATCTCACATAGTAAGGATGTATGTGGTGTCAAGTATAAAACATAGATTTCCAAAAAAATGTCTTTTTAATTCATTATTGTTATTTCTATTAAAACTTACCAAATCCATATTACAAACATATGGAGTGTTATCGTAAGGATCAAGACCAGCTATCACTGGTTCAATGAAATATGGTCCGAATCTCTTTTCATATAACAAATTCGATAGCATCGCTGAGAAAGTTTTAGGTTTCATAATCCTGTTCTCTTTCAGTTCATATAAATTCATTCTGTAATTTATAGTATCATAAAAATTATAGAAACATACTACTGAAGTAATATTAAAATTGTAAGTAATAACTATAAGTAAATACTTTTTGAAACAAGTCTTGGTACAGATTGTATAGGCACAAATAATAGTCTCCATATCTCAAACATATGAAAAATAATTTCATATCAAAATAAAATCAAATCAAGAATATCTTTATTCAATTTTGGCCCTAAGAAGGCGCTTATGAACGTCTAAAACACTACCACAGGTTCGGAAAACAACCCAGCCAAGAAGACCCGGCAAGTAACTCGATCTGGTTTCTTTTTTTTTTAATAAATATAATACATTTTTTTTTGTCATATAAAAAACTATACAAATCGTAGTCTTAATAATGTTAGTGGAAGCACAGAGATGTGGGTTAATTCCAGACATCACTATCGTTCACGTAATGATCCACCCTGTAATAACCTTTTGAGATTAAAACTTGAACTTATTCAATAGAAATCTTCAATTATGTTACTACATAATGAAAGCATTAATTACTTGTAATACTTGAATATATTAATTGAAAGAAACATAATTTTTAACATAATTATTACAAAGTAATTATTTTTATTAGAACAATGAGTTCTCATCATTAGGGTGATCCACAATTTAAATCCAATACATTCATGAATTAAATGTGTATTAAAAGTAAGATAAGTTAAAGAAATAATTTACATTATTACCTGAATTTTAATCTCTGAAGCACGGTTTGTGTGTCAGTTGCAAGACCAGGGAGCCCAACATATAATGTTGGTCCCATCTGAAACACTTTAGGAAAGTTGGTGGAGACAGTTTGGGCCTGGATACCAAAGCGTTTGTCCGTAGCGATAGCCACACAGTCTTGGCCCTCATCGCAACAACTGCACCTCCATTGTACGCTAGTATCGACTGAAAACAGCAATTTTAGTTACAGAATAAACTTGTATATTGTACTAAGGAAAACCTTCATCAGTAACGTTACAAATATATTCTTTTTTTAATAGGGAACATCTTATAGAGCGATTATAAAAGCAAAATTATGTTGCGTTGTGAATATTATTTGTTATATCTAAAAAACCGTATAATATTTGCACTGTAATGTTCATGACGCTATCATAACCAAACTTTACAGTTTTCATTATGAAAAGAACATTAATAGCCAATAACAAAGTTATATTTAGGAAAATTTTACCATTTTATAGTCTTGATTAAATATTCACTGTAAGATGTTTTTTCTAATATTGTTGCAATTTATGTTCAAGAAACCGAAAAGTGACAATTCATCCGTATTGACACTTTGACAGTAGTAGAAATGTTAGTTCAATTAAACAGACGAAGGAGTTAATCCATACCGCCAATTATGAAGTAATCAAGTTTTTAACGCTTTAGCAAAACACATCTTAGCAAAATAATTTGTAATTATGTTTTTTTTTCTTTCTGTCTATCTGTTTGTTGTGGCGAATATCCAGTAGGGCTGGATCAATTTTAACAGGACTTTTTATGGTAGATAGCTGAAGTTACTGCGTACTGCGTTACTGAAGTTACTAGTAGAAAGCAAAGATATTTCTCATCAATTCAAACACGTGCCATTAAAACTGACCATTGAATAATTTTTTTTTTACAATTGTATGGGTTTTAATTTTTTATGTGGAATCGTAATTGTTTTCGAAAAATAAAAGTAACCTAAGGTACGCGGTGTAACTTCAGCGATTTACCAAAAAAATTCTGATAAAATCGTTTCAGCCGTTCCGGAGATGTTCCGGAACAAACAGATAGATAGACAGAAAAATTTTGAAATTTTATATAGGTAGGTATCGTATTTTATACATTCATATGCATTTAGTAAAAAAGGGATAATTTGATATTAAGAACAAACATTTTAATTTTATTTATTAGTATAGACTCATAAAGTATAAGATGTATTACCCAATAATATTTTTTTATTACCTATAATAAAAAACAACAAATTTTAATTACTTTTTTTTTGATAATAATACGATTATTTTTTTTTTAAATAACTGTACATACTCGTATGTATATTCTTATATTGTAGCGAGCGGCACTATTTACTCATCACGTACACAGTAATTGATAACAACAATAATATTTTTCTCAAAGCGATACCTTTATCAGATCGGGTCGAAGGTCGTCGCTTGGACCACACAGATAAAAACCTTTTCACAATGCACTACCGTTAGCGCGGAGATATTTAAGCGATCGAACTATCGAGAGCTAGCAGTCATCGAGCTGGCTAGATCGATAACACACGAGCAAACATGGACCACGAAACCCAAAGCCTTGAAGCGATCGTCAACAACAACTTAAGTGGCAAAGACCTCGAGGAGTTCAACAGGATTTATTATGGACGGAAAGACCATTTCGAAATCAAATTAAAAGATACATCAATTGCCGCTGCCAAAGAAGCTGATTTTGAGATTGCCGCGTACGCTTTCCCGGCTAAAAAGGAGCAAACCCGCCCTCCGAGGATCGTTAAAGTTGGTATTATTCAACACTCGATCGCGATACCAACCGACCGTCCAATTAACGAGCAGAAAAAAGCAATTTTCGATAAGGTAAAAAAGATAATCGATGTCGCCGGTCAAGAGGGAGTTAATATAATTTGTTTCCAAGAACTATGGAACATGCCCTTCGCTTTCTGCACGCGGGAGAAACAACCCTGGTGCGAATTCGCTGAATCTGCTGAGGAAGGACCGACTACACGCTTTCTCCGTGAGCTGGCTGTCAAATACGCCATGGTAATCGTGTCTTCTATCCTCGAGAGGGACGAGAAACACGCCGACATTCTTTGGAATACGACGGTTATTATTAGTGACACGGGAAACGTAATTGGAAAACACCGTAAGAATCACATTCCTAGAGTTGGGGATTTCAACGAATCTAATTACTACATGGAAGGTAATACGGGGCATCCTGTCTTCGCAACACGCTACGGTAAAATCGCTGTGAACATCTGCTTTGGTCGTCATCATGTCCTAAATTGGATGATGTTCGGATTAAATGGAGCAGAGATTGTATTTAACCCGTCGGCGACCATAGCAGCTGAAGCGGGAAGTGAGTATATGTGGAATATCGAAGCAAGAAATGCTGCTATAACTAATTGCTACTTCACGGCGGCTATCAACAGGGTCGGTTATGAGGAATTCCCGAATGAGTTCACTTCGGCTGACGGGAAGCCCGCGCACAAAGACTTGGGGCTGTTCTACGGGTCCAGTTACTTCTGTGGACCTGATGGAGTCCGGTGCCCGGGATTGTCGCGAACCAGAGATGGATTGCTGATCAGCGTTATGGATTTGAATATGAACAGGCAGATCAAAGATCGTCGTTGTTACTACATGACACAGCGTTTGGACATGTACGCAGATAGCCTTAGGAAAGTCTTAGATTTGGACTACGAACCTCAAGTCGTACATGAAAAGTAAAAAATATATTATATAAATTTTCACTACACAAAAAACTCGAGATTTATTCATAAAACTGTAAACATTTTTGGTTATTGTTTTTTACGTAATAAAACTCTTTAACAGATATATCTAATTAATTTATTATGAAGTAATCATTAATTTTAATATTTACAAATATTGACATATTATTAATATTTCATCTATGATAAAACATAAAATAGAGCATTATTAATAAGCTATTAAGATTTTATTGATTACCATCATATAAATAATATTAAATAAGATCAAAACGAAATGTTTTTAAAGGTAAACAATCATATTGAGCTCTAATTAAAACAAAACAGATAATTGTATATCTATTAACAACAAAAATTTTGTTTCATAATTTACTTACAGTATCACCGTAAGATAAGACATTATTGCCTATTTTGTTTTTTATTTGTTTGTTATAATAATATATATATTATTAATTCACTCTTTGTTTTTAGCCCTTGAATACATGAATGCACAAACATAAAAAAGTGGATAAGGACATAATATTAGGAATAAATAAAATATCTACAAATTTTAAAACTTTATTTTTAAAAGCTATATTTATTTTTATATAATATATTATACTATATAGGCTCTCAGCAATTTGATTACAATATCGCTTGATGTTAAGTGACGATGTTGTCCAATACGCTACAGTCGCTAAACCTTGGAGATACTTAATCTTAAGTGATGTTTTCGGAACACAATAGATGATTGGGATCAGATTTTCAAACTTGAGATTGGTAATTATATAAGCGGGCATTTTATAATGCATTACCACCTTGCTGTGGTTACATGCGTCGTTCACCATACTTGGATTATATGATAGATGGATTTCAACCAGCGCCTATCGAGAAGGGATCTGACCAACCTACCATTGAGCCATCGTTGCTTGTATTTATTAATTATTGTTATTTATTTATCTAACTTGACACTGATTAGGTATAAATATAAAAATAAAATAAGCGGATAATTAAAATGTTGTTTTACCAAGTGATTAGTTAAATCAGTAAATATAATACTAGTTAAGTAACTACGCTATTTAGGTTAATTGGTACTCAGTTAAGCAAATTCTCTAATGATGAATTATTTATGAGTTACAATATACTATATGTAAATCCATAGTGCGTATCTATACTTAAAGGTATTGAGTATCGCTCCTTTGTGTGCAGAATTATTTTATAGATCTGTGCATATAAAAATATGCACAGATAAAAAAGATCATTATGTTTTCTGTCATTGTTAACTTTAGTATTCCCGTATTGATTAAATTTAGACTATAAGCATTAAGCAATAAGCATTAGGCAAAAACTGTACCCGAAGTTTGTTTATTGATAACACTAAAGCCATAACTATTAAATAAAAACTTTAAAAAAAAAGTGATAACTGAAAAATTATGAAAAACTGTTTTTTTAATGTTTACATTTCATAATTTGTTAATTGAAATTTTTAACATAACCTAACATTTCACATGTAACTTTGTCTGGTTTTTATATCTAATGGCGCTCCGAGGCATAATGATGTATATTACATTTAGTTTATTCATAATTAAAACATACGATATACTGTGTATGTTTATATTTCATCACGTGACATACTGTAGCATGTTGACGGCGGACGCCATAGCATTGATTACACGAATCTATAAGTTTATCCTCTACCGACAATCGCTCAATGCCGCTAAAGAAGTTTGCACTTCCCAAAATAAGAAATTCGGTTGGCAAACACGAGAAAAATAGACTTAACGGTTTTAGATTTATATAATTATAAATATATTATGTTATAGAACATTTCATATTGTCCTTATACTAGTGTGTAAGAAATTGTATTTTTTACACAACCCCCGATTAAATAAAAAAAATGAAAGCAGTCCCGTTAAAAGCTTTTAAACTTTTCAACGTTATAATTTCTATAGTAATTTTCGCACTCCCTGTAAAAGATGTCGCTAATGTCGCACTTGCGATTGTCACACCATCTAGTCTCGGCAACTGCAAACTTACTGTAGCATTTTTGTAAAACTTACGCCCCAATTCAAAAGGTTGGTTATCCCTGGATACAGTAGAAGCTATGTAGACACTCTTCTAGAGTACTTGTGGAGTTGGAGCCCGTGACATCCATTACAATAATGATGTCTTCTCTCTAGGGTTGATGCCTGTGTATATTTTAATAAACAAATCGTGCATAATTTTTTTCAATCGTTAAGTAATAATATAAGGACATTAGTTGTTTATTGTCTTGATGTAAATATCAGTGTGTAAAGGTATTTTTTTATTAATTAAATGAGTTGCAATTCAAATGATATTACGCGAGCCAAAGTAACCTTGTCAGCTTGTGTCACCCGAGGCTAATACTAATCCTTGGTATCCATTAGCGTACACAGGGCTCGCTAAGAGAAGGTAGGTAGTGCGCTCATCCTACCGTTGTGACCTTGGGTATGAGGGATGAAACTTGTTACTCCCGCAACTGTAAAGCATCTTGTAATTCAACCCATTCGTCTGCCCAGAGAGATATCCACCTGGCGTGCATCGCCGAGACCGCAGGAAAAATACCCTTTTAAAAAAAGTTTTACTCGTGGATTCATAGTAATAAAACTTCTTAAAAAATTGGTAATTAGAAAAAAATTCGTTGAGGTTTTATGGTACGTGAATTAGAGGGAAAATCGTCTTAAAATTACAACAAAGGCTGAGATTGCGCTTAAAGATGGACATACCTCAGTGGATAGCATCTTTTGGAGGCAACCTTTTTGAGGAGTACCCATGATCTGCGGCAATTAAGGGAGTGGCGATTTCATAGAGCTTTATTAATGTGTACAGTCAACTCCACATAATCCCTATGTAGCGAGCGGTTACCCAATAAAAAGGGTTTTCCAGAGTATCTTCAACAAAAAATAAGTGGCGTAGGATTCGTTTCTCTAAAAGGGTTTATTTGATATAATTCATCTGTAATTCATTTGTTTTAAAGGATACATGCTATTACGCTTCCCTGTAGAAGCCAAGTAATAAATTTGAAAAAAAAAACCACACACGTCATTTTTAAAACATTATCGTTCTTATAGGTATTTATTGATACATAGTGTCTTACTTTTATTACCATAGTGATTATTGATTGTAAACACGCATCAAGTTCTTGCATATAAATGTGTAAATGCACGTGAAAGGCATCACAAAGAGTCTGTTTATATGACTTGAATAGTGAATCTAATGTGTCCATTTTATTTAACAACCTTATTCTATCGTTCTTATTTGCTGTTTCATCCGGATGTTCTGATTTGTGATTTGATACAGGCGTTATTATTAGAGACTTAGTAATAAAATGCCCAGGATTTTTTATTGAGACTCGTCAAATTGTATTATTCAAAGGTTTAGAATGTTACGTACAATGATTTAATTATGATAATATCTCTAAGCAAAGGTTGCAAAAAATGTAATATTTAACATTGCGGTAACCCTATATTGTAACTGGGTTGCATGCACTGTCATGATAGTTTTACCGGATGTCACAGGAGCGCTCGCGACATCTATTTCGTGTCTACATTTAAAACACTTTTATGACTTTCTTTTTGACTTGATTCAGCTGGTGCTGGTTTTTTAAGTACTTAACATTTAAATCATGGATTTAGCCTCAGGTTCGGTCATATTAAGAGGTCCAAGATGTACACCTTACAAAGGATTCATAATCGTTTTGTAAGGAAAGCTGGAAAGGAAACAAATGTTGATATAGACAGGGATCTGAATCTGCCAACCATCAATTCTGTTTTCAAAACTCAGTGTCGCGCCTTCTTCGAACGCGCATCCCTCATAGTACATGTCGCCTCGTACTCGGTCGATCCGAATGCACCCCCAAAGATGCGACGACCGCGTAACATCATGACCGACCCCGATAATAAGATCAACTGCGTATACTTGCACGTTAGCGCCCACGTCCGCGTAACCGCCGTTCCCGCCGTCGAGTATGCGCGGATAACTCTGCTCCCGCACACACTCCGGACACACCTTTTTACTGCTGAGTACCTTCAGCACTCACCCACAAAACCACGGTACAGCTGTAAAGACCCTTCCGGTCAACAGCATTAGCTAGTTAGCAAATAGAACCATATATTTTTTATAAGTAGATAGATTTTTTTTTGTTAACATTTACATGATTTACTTTGTAAAGAAATTATTTATCTGAAGAAACGATGAGTTTTGGGACTATCACATATCTATTTGGTATGAATTAATAATTTATGCCTTATTTTATTATCATCTAGTTACACATACTTTCCCCGCGGCATTTTTGTACCTACAAACATTGTCGATTAATGAAATCATGGATCTTGAAGGCTACCGCCGCATATTCTATATTATCATACATTAGAAAGAAAGAAAGAAAGAAAGAAAATCTTTATTCACAAATGAGATACAAAACACATAATGAAAAAATAGAAAATAGTAATAATAATAATGAAGAAATGATACCAAAAAAAAAATCACATAATAGGGTAACTATGTATCACCCACCAACCAAAATCTCATTAGATGAAAGGGTCTCCAGCTCAGCATATGCTGAAGTACCATGAGATACTCAGCGCTGATTTTTAGCTGAAGCCCAGTATATAGTAAAAATATTTTTCTAGATTAGTTTAAATAGAATGGTGATTAAATTAGAATAAAAAAATTGTCGATATAAGGTTTTATTGAAAATATCAGTAACAAGAACGTACATGAAAATAAATAAAACGAAAAGAATGTATAAAAACAAATATTTGGGGTTATTTGTTACAACGGGTAATTAAGTCCACGTTGCGTTTCAAAGTGAAAGATGGCGGCGTTTCCGTTTCCTGCGAGACTTTTTAATTTTTCATTTACAAGCGGGCAGTTTCACGATGTTTTATAATTTGCCATTAAACTCAGTTGTATAATTTGTCCCGACCACATTTTTTTCTTTAAATAAGCAAATAGATTGTAAATGTCGTAATAAATATTTGTGGGAAATGATTTTTTAGTTATTGCCCAAGTAACGGTCAGACACACATCTCTATGTTGTTTTTTATAGAATTTAAGGAAAAGGATAAGGTTACCATTACTACTTCATAGATTAATAATAATACATTAGCGACTAATTTTGCTTTACAGTGAAATAAAATAACTTAAGGAGAACTTTAAGTTGACATTGCATGGCATTTACTACTACACGCCTGGCAAGTTTGAAAATCTGCCGCCAAGCATATACACTTATGTCCTGGCAGTATCATTTGACAGCCAGCATTTCTATGTGTGTTCATTATTTTAGGCCAAATCGTCACTTTATGTGAGTGTTGAGGCTTTTGGTCAGTTTTTTTTTTATTCAACAGCTATTTGCACAGGGTTTTTACACATGAGTGTATTCTAGGACTATCGGAGCATAAGAATATATACCGAATCAATATAATAAATAATAAAATGTATGAAATTCGCGAAGTTTCGTTTGACATTATTATTACGTCCTAGACTGGATGGTGTGGTGATTACTTCACCCAGCAGCAGACATTTACTAGCTAATAATAACGACTATGAACCTAAAGAATAAAAAAAACATAGATGCATTATATTTGCTACTTGCGATTTCGCCCGCTTTGACTTAGAACTATGTCATTGCGTAATTTTATCTAGGATTTTATTAGATTAACAATTCTTAATTACGGTGGATTCAATATATGAATTTTCTGTAAAAGAAAAATAGGCAACCACGGAGATTGCCAACAGAAGTGAAACCTCCAAACTTTGGAATAATTATTTTTTTAATGTTTAAAACATAGTAAGAGTAATAAATTTATTATATGCATATGGTTATTTAATATTATTAACGTAACTACACTTAACATATAACATTTGTCTGGTTTTAACATCTATTAGCGCTCCGAACAATAAATATATACATTTTAATTTAGTTTATTTATAATCAAAACAAATGACTGGCTACGTAAGTATAAATTTTATTATTTATCTGTGAGCGCCAGCGCCTAGACGCCATCTTATACTTGACATACTATAACATGTTGATGTCTTACGTCATAGCATTGGTAACGGGAATCTATTAACTTTTCCCCTTACGAGAATTGCTCAACGCCGCCAAATAAGTTTTCATTTTTGTAAGTTAAGGCGAAAACCGCATCAAAATCCGTTGCGTGATTTAGAAGGAGTGGATAAACAGGTAGACAAGCGCGGTTTGCGACTTTATTTATATTGTTAAATTCACGCCACTTATGACAGGTACTGGCGGCGGGCGCAGTATCATGCGGGAATTGTGATGTTTTTTTCCCCACCAACCTAGGTATGTTATTTTCGCATTTTACGACAATAGTTCGCCGGTCGATTTCATCAGAACATACTCCGTTTCATTTCCGTTGCACTCGGTTCACGTTGTGAGGTGGTTTTTTTTTTTATCCAGACCATTGTACAAAAAGTTTCACTATTACGCGAACTTGATTTGTCCAGGAACAGTGTGAGCGATGGAGTAGGTATTAAATATATTTTTCGTTTATTTTTAATATTGTTATAAAATTTATTATTTTTATCATAATTTCATTTAGCGATAAGTTACAATATAATTTAAGATCGTAATATCCTTGGCTTTTAAGAGATGCTGCCGGAACATATCTATAGGCATACAGTAATGACGCTTAAAATTAAAGCAAAAAAAAAAATATATATACATATATATGTATTTATGTGCGCGACACGAGATTATGTAATCATCGGCACGTGACTTAAGCGTTTTAAGGCCAATTTGAAATAGTTTCTTTCCGCCTGCGACCACTGCGACACGTTCTGAGTGTTTTAATTCTATGCCTTTTAGACGACTTCTAAAACATATTTTGCCAAATTTTGCACATTTTTGATTTGCCCTCCCCCTTGTCAGCAATAGTAAGCAAAACTCTTACCCGCTCCCCTTATAGTAACATAAGTTTTGGTATACTTTGAACAAAATCGGCTTAAGTAATTACGAGTAAACAACTCCGACATTGCTTAGGTAACCACCATTAAGAACCCCCCTCCTCATCTCACCAAAAATAAACAAAGTATAGATCCTCATTGATGTTTGAATACCCTTTACGACTAAATATTCTTTTTTTTTTAATCCAATTTATTTTATCATCTTAGAATACTCGATAGTGTTCTATGTTCTACGTGACTGAGGCAAATTGAAAAGCACACTCGAAAACCCCTTTAGTGTCATGTGAAGTCTGCACAATGGAGCACCAACACCCCGACCGACACACTCGCGCGTATCCGAACGTGATACCAAGCGGAGTGAGTGAATTTTTATCCGTTTAAAAAATTGACATCACGGATGCGTTCCGGATGTTGATTCGAAGATATTACGCGTCGAACGCGTTATCTAACTTAAACTTAAAAAAACGTCACTCATCAATGTGTGACTTATGGATTTATCGGGAAGGAGTTGTGGCGGGATTTCAGTCTGTTATGTAAGAGTTGGTTTCTTTAATTCATTAAACTTGTGTAATTAACTCTATATAATGTAATCTTGTTGGCGTTTTGTGTGATATAGTTTAGTTATTATGTACAAATAAAGTTTATTATAGAAAATAACGCGTAACATTTATTCTTAGGTGCTGAAATAGGTCACTTACTTCTTTTTTCCTATAATGACAACTGTGTGAATACTCAATTCCGCCAATGTCACGTAGTTGCAAAACGTATAGACCAGAGACAACGTAGAGAAGATGAGGCCAGTATACATGTATATGTGTAGTAAAGTGTTTAATGTCAGTAGAATAAATTACAATAACTCAAATATATCATTAATTCTATTCATTAATGTAATAAATAAATATACAATATACATCATATGTGAATATCCGAATATACCCAGTAGTAGTGAGGAAATGCAAACATATAGGATAATATAAAAATGGGAATAAATATACTATTAATTAGCACTTATTTACCATTATTTAGACTTTAATCTTGTTAATTTTATTAAATTTCGATAAGTATTTTACAATTTAAGGACTGTTATTTAAATTGAAACGCTCATAGAAGATTGAAAATAAATCTTACCTACATGACACGCACAAATTGTGTGTACACAGATTGCCATTAACTAAGAAGAAGATTTATCCGGACATATTGATTATTATACTATATAATACTTTTCTTCAATTAATAAGTGACTTCGTAAAAATATTGTTTACAATTATTGAGTTTTTTTAACACGAACTCTAATTATTATTTTTTTAACTAACAAAAAGCAAAGGTATTACTCACAAATTTAAATACCTGCCAGTAAAATTGTGCATTGAATCGGATTTTATTCACAATTTTATGAGTTTTAATATTTTTTTTACAGGAAATCCTAAATACTTTCGAAAAGTATAAGTTACGCAAAGCGATCTAGGAGTTCCGGAGATTAGCCTGAAAACAGATAGACAACAATTTTTTTTTAATAAGTACGTATCGTATCGTATACACAATCATATGTATTTAGTAAAAAGTTATTGTTTTAATATTACTTCAATTTTATTTATTAGTATAGGATAAACAAAATGTACAACCTCTTTGGTGTTATGAAAACTTGTCAATGTTGTACGGGTGCGATCCATCATGCCGTTTTTATTGAATTACGACCCCTGGATGAGCTCATCGGCCCCGCGTCCGACCCATCCAATTATTACCGTTCTAATTATAAAATTATTGCTATTTACTACATGTAATATTCTACTAGATGCGTTATTTTGTCAAAGGTTATATATAAATCTCAACTGATATTATGTGACGATGTGATCCAGGATGTTAAACACACTAAGGTTCAGTACCTCAAGCGATGCTGCCGAAACACACCTATGCTTGGCGATAGGTTTTCAAACTTGAGGTTGGTAGCTAGATAGCTACCTAGGCCAGTATAGTTAGAAAATGCTATGCTTTCTTCATGATGTTTCCTTCTCCTGAGATTGCGTGGATTCAAACTTGCGTCCGTTGACACGAAACCCCCGCCCGCACTAACACATCATTATCGCTTTATCCAATAGGAACGATGACTGATTATTTTTTATTATCTCATCAAAAAATAAACCATAAATAAAGCTAATCACAAAAAAATATGATAAAAAATAAGGCGTTTCCAGGCATTTGGTAGTAGTTTTTAGACATTCATAAACGCCTTCTCAGGGCCAAATTGGATAAAGAATTTTTGACTCTGATTTGTTATTTAAATATTTCGTACTATCACTATAATTACTAAAAGTCGTTTTTCGAGAAAGGAATCTCTCTCTAACCCCACCTAAAAACTTGAAACGCTTATTTCTTATATTTTATAATTATCTTATATTAAATTAGCCGAATGAAATAATTATATTTAATTTTATTATCTATTAATTTAACCTGTTGTATTCCGTCCATATTGCATAAAGTTATTATGCTTGATGATTATTATTTCAAATGTAAGCTATTTAATCCAGGCATGTTTGTAATCTGAATATTTATTATATTTATGGCACTTAATTGTCAATTTCGTTCTTAATATATTGTCAGCATAATATCTTGTTGTTTGGAGGGATTTTGAATGAAGAAGTCCTTAGGAGATTATACCAATTTAATTCGGAATACAATGATAGGTTGCTTGATATAGTTCAGATTTCACTATTATATATTGCGCTGTAGACGTGGCATACAAATCAAAATCAAAATTTGTTTATTCAATTTAGGCCCTAAGAAGGCGCTTATGAACGTCTAAACACTACCACAGGTTCGGAAAACAACCCAGTCGAGAAGAGCCGGCAAGAAACTCGATCTGATTCTATTTTTTTTATAATTATAACATTTTTTTTGTCATATAAAAAACTATACAATCGTTGTCTTAATAATGTTAGTGGAAGCACAGAGATGTGATTTAATTCCAGACATCACTATCGTTCACGTAATGATCCACCCTGTAATAACCTTTTGAGATTAAAACTTGCTTGACATAATACTTGAACTTATTGTCAGGTAAATCGGTAATGTTACTTGGGATTTTATTGTAAAACCGAATACTATTACCTATAAAGCTTTTATTACACTTACTTAACCTAAAGCGTGGGACGTCCAACTTGTCTTTACTTCTAATATTAAAATTATGACGATCATTCACTAGATCTAGCTTGTCTAAATTTTTACGAATATGCATTAAGTTATCGAAGATGTATTGGGAGATGTATACAAATAATAGATGCGCTTATACAATACACAATAAATTAGTTATTAGATTATTTGTAGATTCGGTAGATACAGCACAATCTAATCAAATGAGTAACATCATATTGTTTTACTGTAGTGAAAGTTCAACGAACTCATTGTGACATTTGAATCAACGTCTTCGATGCATTGTTCGAGTTCACAACTACTGAACTAACCGAACCGTCAATACAAAAGTACGAAATATTCAGTAAATATCTTAATTATTTTCCACCATAACGAATTAAAAACAAATAACATTCATGTTACCAACACAATAAAATGTAGAAGATTGAATACGTTATGTTGGCACTTGACAATAGAGCGCCGGGTTGATCACTCTCGCGGGTGCCATAAGTCATCGAAGCGGGGGGACTACATGGGACAGTTTAAATTTCGAATGGCACACAATCCATTTAGGAAATTGACTAGAATAACAAACTTATTTCGATTATTTTGCGTTTTATTTTTGTTTTTCCTCAATTAAAAAAAAAAATGCATCAATGCGAAATAATAAAAACTTACAACTCGAAATTTAAAATGTTATGTTAATAATACATCGGATTTCTAATATTGTTATATAAGACCCTATATAAAACATATTTCTGGCTGTCATAATTTTGATATGTTGTATAATTTATAAAGACGTGGGATTTCGACCTATTTAGCTCAAGTTCTTTTATGTTATTGAAAATTAGAAAAAGAGGTCTCGATAAAAAAGTATTAAATTTCTTGAAGTATTTAATTATCATACAACAAAATGGCGTCTTCTGTGTAGGTAAACGAGAAGAAAAAGTTTTTAATACATTGATATTATATGTTAAAACTTTCATTACCCGGTGCAAATTATCATAGTGTATCTAATTTTGGGTTATTAGTTAGTCGTATACAGAGTCCTCTAAATTGCACTATTCAAATTCCAACAAGTCAAGTCAGAAAAGATGGCGTAAATATTTATATTATTCATTCATGATAACTGTAAATCGATATGCTGTTCGCAATAATTTAAAATAAATGTTATTATAAGACTTCTTTTAATGATATTCCCACGGGGTGAGTCAAAGGTCGCACGACATTTGGTGATGAGGTCGCGACCTTTCAGACGACGCCAACGCCTTCGGCCCAGCAAAGGGCGACAGAAACATAAAATCCACTGGATTGTTTTTATATTGGTGACATTTCGATAAATAGTGGTTGTTTAGCTGCTTATTACTTAAATCAAATGTATCATGAATTTGTCCTCGTTTATTGACCTTTTTTAAACCATCAAATACCATCTGTTACTCGTCCAGTCTTCTTGGTTGTAGTAACTCGGCAGAGCTATTAAGAGTTTATTGATTTCTTGATACAGGTGTACAAAATTTAATTTAAATTAATCCAATCGTTTGAGTTATTAAATGATAGGGTTTCTTTAACATTTACAGAAACCGAAATTAATGTTCACACATTGTAAAAGGTGACGCGTATCTGTTGGCTTATAATTCAAGAAGCCCATTTTTATAGAAATAGCACATAAATAAAACTTTCAGAACGCCAGTAGCCCACACACGGTGTGAAGTAATTTAGCCTTAAAGGCCATGTACGGCTTTCATTACGTACATAAATCTTTTTTGACTGCGAGTTTTTGTATGGAATTATCACTCTCAGCGTTTTTACTTTGTTTACGTGATTATTGTTTTAAATCATATATATCCTACACTATGCAGTATGCACTTTTAGTGATCCCGAAAGGGGAGATTCCTTGTCACTATGGGGGAATTTTTGTGTGGTGTGGTAGTATTTTATTCGGGTTAATTGTAAAATATAAACCACGTAAAATATAAACCACTTGAATGTTTTAGTAGCATAATAGGATTCGGTTCCCAAATTATCTATATTTCTGTCTCCTTTAACGAAATTAGGTGTGAAGGTGAGAATACAACGGAATGAGAAATGATTCAAAATGGAGAGTGCGTTTGAATGCGTTTTATCCGATTTCGCACAAAGGGTTGAGGGAGGCCGGGGTTGCTAACGGATCAAGCCGAGTGTGAATATCTTAGTGGTGCCTATTTAAAAAAAAAAATATACATCTAAATAATACTTAGAGGGGAGATACAGAATAAAATGTTTTTTAAAAAGTTTCTTTTAATTTACTCTTTACTAGAGTTCGTTTAGTAAACTCTAGGTAGATGAAATTTGAAAAATTAGAAGCAAAAAAAACTTGTTGCTAAATATTTTATTGAAGATTTTATATTAGGTCCTCAGATATGTAATTTGCGTTTTATATGGAAATTATATTTTGCTATTGTACATATATTTAAGCAATCGAAATATGTACCATTATTATCTGTGCACTTCGTCATTTTACAGGAAGTTCATTGATTCCATTGCTGAACAATTATGGGAGCGAAAATCGGCTGATAATGGTTAAGAAAATACTGAACTATTATTTTTGCCTATTTATATAATTAGAGAGAAGTATAAACGGTAGGTATTAATATAATTAAATATCAATTAATTAGTTGATCTATATAAATATTGTGGATATAATTATCAGTAAACATAATTGACAGCTACTTGCCTTTGCCGTTTAGAATACAAAAAAAAAAATGCCGAGATCTAAATGATTGACAGAACTAACATAACGAAATAAAAGCCGTCAATTATTGTGCTAAGTAAATGTATTGTACTGTTGAATGAAGAGTGACAGAGGAGGCAGGTGCCTCTACAAATATAAACCGAATAAAAAGTCACATCTTAACATTCGTCACGTCACGGTACAATTTCGTCGACGGCGCGGTCTCAATTTTTTTTTCGTCAAGATTTCGGCGAGAAAATCATGGAGATGTCACCTGAGTTGCGATTAAAACGTTTTGATCCTTGGGTATTTTTTTTCTCTCAATATTAATGCTGTTATGTTGCTTATCAAAGTCGTTAAGATATCGAATTAAGATTTGTCTAGTTTGTTCTGGTTACGAATGAGCAGAGTACGCTATAGTCTGTAGAAAGAGTATAATAGAGTAAGATAAATTGTAAGATTATTTGTAAGAAAAATAAACCATAAATCCCCCAGTTGTATGTATACCTTCAGTTAAACTTATTGGATATTTTTTACTCTATTCAGTGCGTGATATAAAGCTAATGAGGTTGCTGGTGGTTGCGTCACTCACATTAAAAAATGAGGCTTTTTAATAGCTTAGTATTAAGTAAAAACGTAACATAAATTAGTTATGTTAAGACATAAGTTCAACTACAAAAGATATTTAATGTCACATACTCGTATAAAATTGATTTTAACTTTTGAAGTTTCTTCTTAGGACGTAAAGGAGAAAAATAAGGGTCTGCAGATAATATGTCAGATTCGCCAGGCGAGCGTGATCAGATAAGCTGGTAAGCGTCGTGCTGGGCGAACGTATCTCGATCAAATCGAGGACGTTCTGAAGAAAGGCCAGGTCAAAAGTAACCGTAACCGAAGAGCACGTATGAAAGTAGAAGAAGCGAAAGGCGCGTGTCAGGATCGTAGCAAGTGGAAGAATGTGGTCTCTGTCTACCCTTATGAGAGAGAGGCATGACGTTATGTATGTGTGGATAAAAGATTTACAAAATAAGGTATTATTTTTTTTAAAATTTATATACATAAAAAAATTCAAATATCAAAACCGTTCGTTCGCTATAAACTCCCTTGGTGTAATGCAAATGGCGGCCGTACAATAATCACGAAAGTAAGCGATACGAATAAAAAATATCGCGGCAACATCCCCCAACCCCCCGTGGGTCCGGATTTAACATATCTAATGCGATTTACGTGTCGTATACCCGCCATCTCGCCTAGGAGACTGTTGGTAATCGTTTTAAGACTCGCGATGTTAACTCGAAAATTCAGTGTGAGTGGCTTCGTTCGTTCGCGTCTTGTTGGTTTTTACAATGGGGAGAGCATTATCGGGAGACTAATCTTTGTAATGGTTTATAATCCTTAGCCTTAGTAAGTTCAATAAGCTTTTTAGGTACTTAATAGTGTTAGGTGATACAGTATGGTTCCAAAGCACATTACCGATTTACCTGACAATAAGTTTAAGCATTATGTCAAGCAGGTTTTAATGTCCAAAGGTTGTTACATGGTGGATCATTTCTTGCCCGACCACCGCAAAGCTGTGAGAATATTCCGTCATACCAACACGTTAAGACCCGTCATTTTATTTTTTTATATTATTCTGATTAGATACTTCTCCTAATTATTCAGTAACAAAATATATGGTACTAAAACTTGACTAGATAATATATTTACGATTTAAAATTTAAAATAACCGTGTAAAATGATTCTGTGGTTCTCGAGTTATGAGCCAACTACGGGACAAACATATAGACGTTGCTTTGCTTGCTTTGGTAACGACTTCACTTTCTTGAATTATAAAATTACGGATAGCATTTATATTTTTATTTTTATTTTATATAATGTAAAGGATAAGGATGTAAAGAAGGATCAAGAGTAATGGTAATTTAGTGTTTTTTTGCATTATCCAAATTAATTTTCTCAAACAATCGTAGATACTATTTATAACATGAGCGGATAATATACCCACGATAATAACAAAGAATCATGTAAATCACAGTTTAGTGGTTCTCGAGTTATAAAGCAACTAAGGGACAGAAAGACAGACAGATATACGGTGCCTTTTATATAATGTAAGGATCAGATGAACTGCAATTCAAAGTCACGTACCAACTTGTTGTTTCACATGTCTATACGTCGGTATAGCGAATTTTCTGAATTCTTGTGAAACGGCCCTTTTTAGTAGTGACCTGACGAAACTCAAATAAATAGCGGAAATATTACTGGTTACTTAATTTGAAATTAATATTAGTAACAGTAATTGTATACTACATATAATATGTTTTAGCAATTTAGCTGTTAATAATTGTAAGTATGTTATTTGTTATAAAAAAATAAATTATAAAAAGAAATTATGCAGCTATTGGGACTACCAGTAGACGTAGAAACTCGAAACTTTGGAAAAACAGTTTTTTTTCATTGAAATTACTAACATTACATTTTACATCGCTCTGAACAATTAGAACCACTTCAATTGCGCAGGGACATAGCCTCTCTAAGCGTATTTTACCGCTTGTATCATGGCGAGTGTTCTGAAGAGCTCTTTGATCCGATCCCCTCCTCTCCATTCCATAACAGAACCACGCGGGCAGGACTTCGGTTTCACGGTGACACCCATAACTTCAAGAACCAAAAAGTTTGCTGACTCCTACTTTTGTCGCACTGTGAGGTTATGGAACCGTCTTCCTGTCAGCGTGTTCCCTCCTTCATATGATATTGGGTCCTTCAAAGAGGCGTGAAGAGGTATTTAAGCAGGCCAGCATGACAGCGGTGACTGGCAGTGAACTCTGTTCATTGTCAGTCACCGCTTTTTTGGATTGTACTGTACTTAGCATCAGGTCCAGTGCAGTCACTGTGCTGTGCATTATAAAAAAAAAATATTATGTACATTCTCATATTCTTTATTTATATTCATAACATACTATAGGCTGCGTAGGTATTAATTTTATTGCTTATATTTAAGCGCTAGAACTTAAACACCATCTTATGCTTGACACACTGTAGCATATTGACGGGTGACGTCATGGCATCGGTAGCGCGAATCTATAAGTTTTTCCCCTACCGAGAATCGCTCAATGCCGCTAAAAAAGTTTTCACTTCAAAAATTACCGAGCTCGAATAAAATTCATCATTGTTTCATTTAAAAATGGAATCTTCACACGGTTGGATAACTGTTAAATTACTTGCTAATTGTAACAGCACGTTTCCAGGCAACAATGTAATGTATTCTGTAGATATATGTGTAATAGACATGTCCCAAGTTTCAACTATGTGGTTACATACACTCGTATTAGGAGCGTGGTGAATACGAAGGGCGCCAGGAATTAAACGATACATTCATCTACGAACAATGGCAGGTGTAGTCTCGGAGAATCTGCATACTGGCTTAAGTAATTGGCCTAACGTTAGGGCTGGCACGTAACTTGTAAATTAGATAATCAATGTAAATGTTACTTGGAACTGTTTTTTTTTATTTATTTATGTAAAAGTGATTTTTTGCTGTTATGTTTTCTAGTATTCGCTCTGGTGGTGATCACGGATGAATGCCAAATCGATATCCATTGCGCCGAGGAGGCACGTTTATTAACGAATACTGTTTATTTTAATGTGAATAAATAAATAAGTAACAAGGGATATATAGCGCAATGGTACAGCATCTCATAATCTATCTCCTGGCCTTCGTGCCGGAAAATATCTATAATGGGTGTCTGCAACAACAAAAAAAGACTCATCCTTAAAGTTAAAACCTATCTCTAAACGTGTATGATTTTTACCATTAATAAGCTGCTCTCCGCGACTTTACCCGCGTAGTTCCCATTCCCGTGGGATTTTCGCAAGAAAAATTTCAAACTATCTCCATAATTAATTTAATCCAAATCGGTCCAGTACTTTTTAAATTTATTCCTCACATACAAAAATACAAATTTTTCCTCTTAATAATATTAATGTAGATTAAGTAGAGAGACAATATTATTTATTTATTTAACGCTTTTTGTACAAAGGCGACTTAATACCTTAGGCATTTTCTCCCAGTCAACCTTAGGGTGGTGAAGAAAGTAACAAAGGGGTAAACATTATTAGGGAGCTTATTACCATTTATGTTGTGTATTGGGGGGGGTAACAATAAAAAAGTTTAATTTTAATTATCTATTTTATACACCGTCTCAGCATTTATACCACGATCTCGCGTGTTAAGAGCCGATGTGGTCCAAAATGGTAAACGCACTTAGCTAGCTCTCGAGTGAGGCTGCTGGAGCATGTCATTGGAGTTTGGTGACAGTGTTTTTAAACTTGTCGAAAAACCTTCACTGGGAGTTCAGGGTCATTATAGTGTTGGATATGGATAAACCATTGATCCCGAATCCCACTGCACAAATCAAAATAATCATTTAAAACACTTACAGTTTTAATAAGTGCCAACCCTGGTCATAGGAACGCGGCTAGGTCGTCATAATGTGACTTCCCTGACAATGTGTGGTGCCTTCATTATTAAGCGTATAAATCTTCCGCGAACGATCTCGTCTTGGTATACAAATTACAAACAAACACTATCCCGCTCTGGCCAATGAACAACGCTAAGCGGGGGAGCGAGACATAAAACAATAACAACCAAGAGGTATGACAATTGATGGCTTTCAAAATTTATGAGGTTGAAACGTTATAGTGGTGTTCGAATGATGATTATACTGTTTGTATTCATGAGGTGTTGATGACATAAATGACATAATCTTACGTTGCATATGTTTGTTATGTGAAATGAATAAATATGGAAATAATATATAATAGTATTAAAACAAATATGATGCGCCACGCACTACACGTGCAGCCAGTGACATTTTTTAAGTAAAAAATAATAACTTTTTTAGCAGCGTTACGCGATTCTCGGTAGGGTAAGGACTTATAGATTCGCGTGACCAATACTATGACGTCAGCCGTCAGCATGCTACAGTATGTCAAGTATAAGATGACGTTTCAGTGGTGGCGCTCAGAGATAAATAATAAAAATTATACTTACGCCGCTTATTTTATTTTGATGATAAATAAACTATGTATATGAAAATGTTCATAGTTATTACCCGAAACGCCAATAGATGTAAAAACTAGACAAATGTTCATGTTTAATGTTAGGTTACATTAATAATCCACCCCGTGTCGCCCCCATCCCAAATGCAGCGGACGGCCCCGGGGGGTTTTAGTGGGTATTTCCGGACGACTCTCGCCCGGGTGAGTCCCACACTGGCACGGAACTCGTCACTCCGTGCCCCCTTATCTATTGTATTTGGGGGACTTTGATCCTTCAAATACAATAGATAAGGGTAGTGCGTAAATGCATTTCCCCCGTCAAAAAAAAAAAAACAAAAAGGTTACATTAATAACAAGCTGTGTGTTTCATATATTCTTCGCTGAGTTTTATTTTTTTTATACGGAACCCTAATTATTTTCCTAAAAAAAATGATTTCGATCGAAGCAATACAGTGTGACTTGTTTGTCGCGTTTGGGCAAATATTTTGCAATCTTTTTCTTAAATAAAATGTAACCTAAACAATTTGTTAGATACTCCATCTTGTCTGTTCTATATATTTATGTATTGTTTTTGAAAATAAAATGAGCATTTTTATTTGAAAAAGTAATTTTTATAGTAAATCAATAGTTCCCAAGCAAAATGCAAAAATATTGCTTATATTAAAATTTCTGATTATTAAAATGTTCTTCAAACTATTTCTGTTCGTACGGTAATATATATTATATTGTATGAAAGAAATCTTTTCAAGATAACGACAAACTTCAAAGTAGTTTTTTTTTTGTTAAAGTGGTCATTAATATTCCCGGAGCTCTCTTTGAACTGATAAACAAATTAGAACCGATAATATTAAGACGTGAGCAATCATAATATATCATTGAAGATAACATACGAACAGGGACGGATTAGCCATATAGCAGACGTCAGTAAACTTTATGGGCCCCGTATTTCTTGGTTTCGTTTTTTCGATAAAAAGTTTCCGGCTATGTTTCTAGGTGCACGGATTAGATGATAAACAGTCGAAGTGTCTAAACTTCCTTGATATATTTGCAACTAATGCTTTATACCGCATAAGGGACCTTGTAGCAGTCTTCTAGTGGTAGGTTCATGAATCAAACAGTACTGATTGAGACGTTTGCGAGATAGTAGGGTAATTAATTAACTTTAAATATGTATAGATATCGCATACTTACTATATTACAAACTTATTTTTATATTACAAACCGACACTTCAATTTTATTCATTAGTATAGATTTGATGAGTTTCACTTTATTTTTACGCTAAATCCTAATTATTTTCGAAAAATTAAAGTAGCGTAAGTTACGCGGTGTAATAAAGTCCTATTAAAAAAGGTCCTGCCGTACCAAAGATTACCAGGAACAAAGAGATAGAAAGACTTTTTTAAAAATTGTGTTTTTGGTATAGGTCCCGTATATACATTCATATGTATTTGGTAAATAGTTGTTAATTTGATATTAAAAACAGACACTTTTTTTTGTTTCATAGTATAGATTAGATGGAGTACGGTGATTATACCGTGCCAGTAGTAATAAAAAAAACACTGATCTTTTTTATGTTAATGTTCTTGCTTAATTTGTTGATAACGACAAATTTCTTATGAAAGATTACGGGTGAATTTTGGATAACTTCAATGCTATTACCTATTATCTGGGGCCTCCGGGTATCTTTTGCAACCGACAAAATTCGACCCTGCATACAAACATATAACTAAGATAGAAATAGAGTTTTATTGCACCAGTCGGTCGTCTGTTTACAATCATAATAATTTAATGTATTGTTTTCGTTTGTGTTTTGATGGTGGGATTTAGATCAATATTCAATAGTAGACCTTTCGGTTTACCACCAACGAAATCCACAAACCTAATAGTTTGTTCCTGTGGTCATGAGATTTTCTTATTAATGGCTCGGAAGAGTGACCGCTTTTTGGCTGATGGTAAGTACAATGCAATTCAGTAACAGTGGCGACCGTCGAGAGATCCGTTATGCATTGTAAGTCGTACCTGTCATGCCGGTCTGCACAAATAGAGTGTTCTGAGGCAACTTCTGGTGGATTATCCAATACGTATTAGCAAATCAATTAGATGTCAGATAGTGACATCCCTCTATGTGTAAATCGACTGTAGAAATATGAATTTTTAAACAAGTTTTTAACTCACCCATAACGAGTAATTTAAGTTGTATAAATAATGATTTTACTGCCCTCCATTAGAGCGGTAGAGCTATCAAACTATTCCTTACAATATCAAGGGCATATTTCAAACAATTAGACGGTCCAATCGCGACCAATTTGTGCTTATAACAACCGCACTCGTGTCGTTGTTATGTTATATTTTCGTTGTTTTACAAAAAAAACGCTATTTAAGTAAAAAAATATATTTATGCACGCCACGTCTTTTTTTTAAAGATTCGAACGTTTTTTTTGAAAAGATACCTTGCTTTTTGATTTCCTATTGTAAATTGAAAATCTATAGTGTCTTGACCGATTGAGCTTTTATTTCGAAATATATTAATTTTTACAAATGTGCTAAGACCCGATAGATGACGTTGTAGTTGTTATTAATTTTATAATAGGATATACATATATTTATTTAAAAAAATAAATATTTACATTTTGCTTTGGTTTAGTCTCTGAATGAAAATCATTAAACCTAGTCCCGATAGCTAGTTATGGTCGGATCGTTCATGAATGTTAAATTCACTCGAGTACATTACGCCGCCAGCACTAAGTTCGTTGGACGAACTAATGTAACGTCATTTTTCCATCAGTGTATATTGTATGTAATTATGCAAGTAGGTATTTGTTTTTAAATGTACTTTATATTAATTTTTTGGAACTAAATATCCTAATTAATGTTTTTCTAACTAAATATTTTTATATTAATGACAACCCAGCGTCGTCAACGTTCAAATATACTCAGTTACAACATTCAACGATTGTTTTCTTGGTAAGTACTTAGTTAAAAATTGTTCAATGTGCAGTTTAAGGTGCGAGTTATAGTGCAAAATTTGAAAGTAATCAAACAATATTGACTGAAAATATATTTTCTCATTTTTATGTTTGACACCGCTCATTGTGACATTCAATATACAATGTTCTAAAATTAAATATTTGAAATGGATTACAGTAATGGTGGAGCGTCTAACGGCGGGTTTCAATATCGAATCTTAAAAGATAAAGATTGAGATCGAACTAAAAATGCTCTGACCGAAAAAAGGATTAAAATTTCAGATTTCTGTAGATTAAATAGATTAAGATCGCATATTGAAACCGAACGTATAGCGTCATCTATACTGACACTTAGGTTATATTATAAACTTTCAACCGAAATTTTTCACATCGATCTAGATACTAAGGATTCAATATCACTTCAAAATTTTCGTAACCGATCTAGTAAGTTTGTAAAATGACATCATATTGAATTTTACTGTGACATGTGTAACAGCAATAGTCCAGTGCGGTAATAACTCAATGAACAATGGAGGAGGCATTCTAATCCAGGGCTGCCCTCGTTGGCGATGTCGCGCTGTAATGAAATTCCCCGGGTGACCGCACTAGTGGCCAGGCCGCCAGACCCAGACATTGTCATCGCATATAAAACACTATTATACGGTTCAATTTATTGCTTATCTTATATTCAAATGAGTAATTATAACCGTGGCTTTGGTCGTTTTTGTTTTTATTAATTATCGGTGGTTATTGTTTGACGATTTAATTCACAATTATCCTCATAATTTATATATTAGTTAGTCTATGTACCAAATTGTAAATAAGATATATTTCATAATTTACGTTTATTTATACCACTAAAGTGGCAAACAGGCATACGATCCCTCTAATGGTAAGTCCGTAATAACGTGCCCGTTGCCAACTCTTTCAAAAACTTTCTCACAATTTTTTGGACAGCCTCATACTGCATTTACGTCTTCTAATCCTAATATTTAGTAATCACACCGTTTTTCTTTTATCTCTGCATCGCGCTAAGGTTGTCTAAGATAAAATTTCTAAGGCATTATTACCTTTACCTACAGATAGGAAGGTTGACGTCAGGCAGGCGCTCTGTCGTGAAACATTAATCCAAATTATTGTAGGACAAGGTAAAAAAGATGATTACGTTTGTACTCTTGTACATAAATAAATAAATCTAAATATAAAAATACTTTATTCAGTTAAGACTCTGAGAAGGCGCTTATAAATGTCACAACACTATTAAAATAAAGGGAATAAAGAAAGAAAGAAATTATGCACAGACAGAAAGACGTTGCCTTTTAAAAGAATTAATCTCATACTCCTATGCTGATTTTAACTTTGTCTTAATTCAATTGTAGTCGTGTATGCGAAGAATTATACGAATCCAGTCATAGTGACTTCTAGCTTTAACGGCTGCTGCTTGTTCAACTAATGTGGCTAATTTTATATATCTTAGGGCTTTTAACGTGATATTTATAGGCGGTGAAGGTGCTGCGAAATATATGCAATTAAATTAAACCGATAGAAAGAGTTAAGTGCGCAACATATTTGGGTATGAAAGTTGATGAACATTTTTCTTGGACGGAGCATATAGACTTTATATGTAATAAACTGAGGGTGTTACTAGGGAAATTTTATCATCTCAGTTACAGAGTTCCTACTGCCACACTAAAACTACTGTACAACTCTTTGGTAGATTCTATTTTGGACTATGCTCTCGACTGCTATGGGCTAACATTTAAAACTTATAAACTAGAAAAATCTTCAAATGAGGTTTATAAAATTACTTGTAGACAAAAAAACTAAAATGAAATTTAAATACGATTATCGCAAATTATTTAAAATTAGTAATATACTACCGGTTAGCATTAAGAATAAATACCTTGTACTCGTGAAAAACCATAGTAATAAGGAGTATATACCAATGGAAAATGTTATGAATAAATATAATACAAGAGTGATGGCTGCGGGTAAATATGTGGTACCAAGAGTTACCAATGTGTATGGAGACAGAACTCTCAAAAAGAGAATCCCATAAATAATATTGAATAGTTTACCCGCAGACATCAGAGAAGGAAGGAACATAGTTAAGTTTAAAATTAAGTTGGAAAATTATTATAAATTATTTGATTGTTTGTTTTTTTGAGATATTGATTGAGATTGTTTGAGATACTCTTGAGGTACTCTAAAAGTATATAATTATATAAGAAATTTTAATACCATGACCTGCAGTCAAACTGAATGTTCAGTTTTGTGGGTCAGTAATCTATGTTGTAAGGTGTAAACAAGAGAATAAATAAATAAATAAAATAATCTAAATTATTCACTAATAATATAAATTGTACATATACCACAGATAAATCATTACTAGATACGTTGTCTAGTCTGATTCATAAAAATTGTTAGATTCATTCCACTATATGTCACATTCCACAGTCATGAATGAGTGAGAACTCAGTACAAATACAAATAGATAGGAAAGCCACGTAAGGGTGTAGATATATAAGGTGCTCCATATACATAATATTACCAGGTGGGCAGGGTCAAAGGTGATGCGAACCAATAGCTGGCGCGGCCGGAAACCGCACGGAACGAACTTCCGGTGACTTTTAATTATTGCGCTGATTGCGGTCTGACTTCCGCCAGTTGTGTTATTCTATCGGGGGACTCTAGGTATATCTTGTTTTTAGTTTTTATATGCATTATAAACAATAAAACCATGTCTTTTTAGCAACAGGTAACTAATATACAAAATAGAAACCAAGGCAGCCATGGCGACTGCCTACAGATGTAAAAACTCTAAACTTTAGAAAAACTATTTTAATAATGTTTAAATTTCATTATTTATAATTATTAACTAACATTTGACATATTGTTTGGTTTATACATCTATTGATGTTCCAAGCAATTATTATGTACATTCCAGATAGTTTATTCAAAATCAAAACATACGACAGGCTGCGGTTTTACTTCCTCGTCATCTTATATTTGACATACTGTAGAATATTGACGGCTAACATCATATTATGGGAACGAGAATCTAGAAGTTTTACTCCTACTGAGACTCGCTCAACACCGCAAGGTAAGTTTTCAGTTTAACATTCGTAATTTTTAAGAAAATCTATACCTTTCCAAGCGTCTGGTACTGTAACAAAATAACCGAAATATTAATAGGTACTTTTCTATGAAATAATTTTAAAAAAACATCATGTATTGAAAAAACGAGTAACGTTAGTTAATACCCAAGTACGATGTTAATACTGACAAAATATTTGAACATGATTGAAACGGAATGTATGTTATTATAATATCAGCGTACATAATGTTCTATTATTATAACTTTGAATGAAGTTTATTATTGTTTTTATTAATAATAAAATTAATAATATAAGAATATAAGTAAAATTACAATAAAATAATACAATATTTATGGTTACATTTCTTTTGGCGCGTTAGGAAAAAATGATGAGAGTAAATTTTTACGATGCGCGCGCGCACTCCGTCACGAAATAACCACACTCTGAAGTTATCTAGTCAACATACGATGCGCGCGTACAACGTTACGAAAAACCAACACCCTGAAGTTAGCTGTCAACGTTTTAGTTTTTTCTATTATTACGTCAAAGAAGTGTAACTTCTTACGTGCGTCCATAAGTACACACACACTTTTTTTAAATTAATAAATACATACTTATTTCGGTAATGTCTGTTCAGTGATGATAATATTGTTCAATATCGCATCGATATGGGTGATTTACATTCGATGAAAGAAAACATACAGAACTATAGTGGTAAGACATTTTTTTCTATTATTCGCCTGACTATTTACTGAATACATTCAAGATGAAAACCGATCAACAAGTCCATAGAGGGTGTTTCGGCACAATTATTCGAAAGCCAGTCCCTCTAGTTTTACCATCGCTTACCAAAAGGTAAGATTTTAGTCCAGTATTTCATAGGATGTCAGGTGACGATATGGTTCAGGATGTAAGTTTACGTAACAGGATGTAAGGATGGCTAGGGGCCTGTTTATTATTGTTTCGTTTATAAGGCGGGGATTGGTATAATCGCCATGCTTGACGATCCCCTGGTTTATCCCTTAGTCGCCTTTCGACTCGAATGGCTACCACGCATTGAAAGACGCAGCGTGGTTAGGCCCCCCACAAGATGGACTGCTGGATGCGGATGGCGCAAGACCGGTCGTAATAGGGATTTTTGGGGGAGATCTATGTCCAGCAGCGGACGTCTTTCGGTTAATGGATGGATGGATAGATTTTATTTGGGAAATGGGAAGAAAAGAAGGGTTAGTTAACCCTGGACTAAATGGCTCTCAAGTAGTGCATGCCTTATTGGTGCTTGGCGAAAGGTTTCAAACTTGAGGGGTAATTATGTGATATGACCAGTTGTGATAAGGACGAGTGAGGGGAGGGAAGTTTTGTCAAATATTATGAAGTTTTTGATGTAATCTACGGATGACCTTACGGATTGAACTTAGGTAAAGACTAAATTAGTTCCAGGCAACATTATCTTCTCACAGTTATCCTGATTACGGTAACCTTTTAAAACCGCGAAATTGTCTCGCTAACCAACAATAAAATATACTAATTCCGCCCACATTCACCCCAACATTGTTTTCCACTAAATTGGACTCTGTGATTAATTTGTTTAACTCCCCTACCGTGTAATTTGTCACGACAACTGTATGATGACCTACCCTGCTTCCCTTTCAGACACATATCAGGTTAACTTGAGATCGTTTGGACGGTAACTCCATGGTTCAGGCTACATTGGACGGTGTTAGCTAAAATTCCGTGCTTATTTAGTTAGTTGACATCGTGCTCGATAAATAGTGGGATTCCTTGAGATGTTTGCACGGGAGTGATTACGTTTCGTAGTCTCTTGTCCCATAGCCGTTGTCTTGGAACCAACAGTGTTTGTTGATTAAAATTCCTTTGTTTCTATAAAGTTGTTATGTTATTGTACGGCTTAAAGGTTTTCTTTCATATTTTATAATATCACTAATAATTTTTTGTGTTTTTTTTTTCTATTTTATTTATAGTTTCTTGTCTTAAAACTTGTATACATTAATTACGTGATGTTTTTTGAAGTGAAAACTTCTTTGGCGCCGTTGGGCAATTCCCGGTTACTAATGCTATGATGTCAGCCGTCAACATGCTACAGTATGTCAAGTATAAGATGGCGTTTAAGTACTGGCGCTCAGAGATAAAAAATAAAATTTTTACTTTCATAACCTATCGTATGTTTTAATTATGAACAAAATACATGAATTTATACTTAGTTAAAAAATTATAAAAATTGTATTACTCATACTATAATTTAAGCATTAAAAAAAAAGTTTACCACAGTTTCGAATTTTCGCTTCTGTCATCAGTCCTCATCTTTTTTGTAAAGCAACACCCCCTCTACATACATACATGGTGAGGTTTTAGTCAAAATCACGTATGTTTTTTTAGTAGAAAGTATCATAACATTATTTTTTTGTATAATAAATGAAAACATAAATAAATGAAGAAAAAATAAATAAAGTTTTTTTTTAATATTCACAACAATCTCACACGATATTAAGTGACGATGTCGTCCAGGATGGTAGACACACGTAAGCTATGAGATACTGGCACGTAAGTGATGCTGCCGGAACACCCCTATTGGTGCTTGGCAACAAATTTTCAACCTTGAGCTACCTAGGCGGGTATTATTAGAAAACGACCTACCACGGTGCTATGGTTTCCTCACGATGTACATTAGTCTTAGTAATAGAATTAGATTGGTGGGTTCGAACCTACTTCCATCGTCGCGAAATATGAACACTCTACAAAGTCAACATTCTAGCAGCAGTAAGAGATTCAAATAAAAATTGCTCTACATTTGACATGACTTTGTACTGAAGTGATTTGGTGACTTTTTCGTGTCTTTTACGAATAAAAATAGGTTCTACTATAGACAGTGTTTTTTTACCGGTAATAGAACTAAACAGGATTAGTAGGAACTATAAAGGATTTTAATATTTAACGGATCTCTAAAGTTTAGTCTCTTGGGAGCTAATTACAGATTGCGCGATCGCAGAACACCTTTCCACCTCAATTAAAAGCAGCCAGTTATTTATCAACAGTCGCCTAGACGACGCAACGTTGCAAGCGGTGTCACATCGCCTTATAAGCCATAAAGTTTTCCTTAGATAACTTAGATTCGATTTGTACTGGATAGGAAATTTGTTTGAAAAAAAAAATAATATAACATATAGTGATGATAGTGTAGTTTGTATATTAAATCATATATCTGTCGCCAACAGTTATTTTTAAACTTAGCTTATATTAATAATATGCAATGTTTTAAAGGTTGCCAAAAAAATAGATAATGATTGAAATGCAGGTACACATTGAAAATAAAATATATCGGTAAATATTTTACTTTAGTGTAATCTGTATGGTCTTTATTATCAAATACTTAGTCTATACTATTGTAGTGTTTTTATTTTAATAACTGTTCAAGCATATAATCGCGAATTGGCTTACATTTTTCATTCTTTTATAAACAGTGTCAGAATAATCGCAATAAGGAACGTAGTATTATTTGTGTAATTATAAATATTTTACAATATAGAAAATGATTTAAAGGTGTCAAGACTAAAGATTTTTTTCGCATCACCACTATATCCTGTAGTAACATAAACCACGCAACTGTGCAAGATAAGGGGTTACGAACGGGTATCTGCGGTGAAATCTTGGGTTTCACAGCAAACAGGGGGAGAGAGAGATTGTTTAAATTATAGCTTTACAAGTCGCCGACAATGTCGGGGTGGTTTTAACCAATTGCCAGCTTGTCAACGAAGACATTTATAAAGTCTTCTTTTTTGTTCCTGTCTTAGATAAAGACTTTGAAGCTCGTACAATCATTAATCTTTATTTTTTTTCTGTCATTTTTTTAATTTATAAAGACATACGTATACGAAGGTTTTGTTATTTGAAATGATTTATTTTGTACGAGTTTCAAATTTAACTACTCACAATCATTATTGAAAATTTGAGAGAAAGCCAAAAACAGTTCTCAATATTTTTAAAGTAAATAACACTAAAAAGCTCAACACCTACTCAACAAACATCATTTGAGAGAGAAGAATAAGGGACTAAGGTAAAAAACACCTTTGTCTAATAATATATATATATATAGCTTAAACTTGAACTGTTAGGAAGACGCAAATCCTTAAAGAAATCATTTATTAAGTAGGATGATGCTGATGGTGAACTATGGTGGTCCTGAAGTATACATGAATTACTGTACTATTTTAATAAATTATGTGTGCGTTAAACAGCCTCGGTGGCGCAGTTGTATTACGGTGCGATTGCCGTTCTGAGGTATCGGGTTTGATCCCCGGGTCGGGTCAAGTGGTATTGGGTTTTTCTACTCAGTATCATCCCGGAGTTTGGAAAATGTGCCCGATATGGCGACGGGCTCGCCTCCTGTCACATCTGGGACGGAACTAAGCTCGGCGAAATGTGGGTGGTGTAGTTCGCTACATCACCTCTGCCTAACCTTTCGGGGATAACAGGCGTGAGCTTATGTTATGTTATGTGTGCGTTATTTGGGTGTTTGATGGTATTAGATTGTAATCTGATATTAAAAAAATATATTATTAATAAATAGGGACACAAATTCTTTCTTTACACGTTTATTTGTATAATAACTTATTGATATAGTTCTAAGTTTTTGATGTCTACTTTTTTTTTGAAATATTTAATTAAGTAGTGTATCCGCAGCGCGCCGCAAGGTTCATTGAGACACTGTCGCTTTTGAAATTTCAGTGCAGCAATACAGCTGAGGTTGGACCTTGTTTACATAAACGCAACACAATTGTGTTTTTATCTATACTAATAAATAATATTGAAGTGTCTGTTTGTCATATAATGTCAACATAATAATTTTTGACTAATTACATGTGAATGTAAATACGATACCGATACCAAAAACACGATTTTGATAAAAAAAATTCTGTCTGTTTTGTTCCGGGTAATCTCCGGAACGGTTGGACCGATTTTGACAGAACCTTTTTTGGCAGATAGTTTGAAGTTACTCCGCCTAATTTAGGCTACTTTAATTTTTCGAAAATAATTAGGGTTCTGCGTAAAACTCATGCAATTGTGAATAAAACCCGATTCAATGCACAGTTTTACTGACAGGTATTTGAATTTGTAAGAATTATTTTTGTTAGTAACAAAAAAACAATTGGAAATTAATTAGCGTAATGTATAAAAAAATTAAAAACTATATTACAAAGTGAAAAATTATGAAACGCGGGCGCAGTCTCGTGCACAAAGCTAGTGTCGTAACAAATACGTATTTTCTGTGTATCTAAATTTTATATTTGTGTTGTTTTATGTAAAAAAAAATCTATTCTATATAGGTCCATTACAAAAGCTAATGTACCTTGCATGTAGTGTCCAGTTGTGTGATGGGCAATGTGTGGCATGTGTTGTTACTGGCAACCCATGCAAGAGCTTCCTCAGCTTAAGACTGGATCACGTCTAATGTTGGTAAAAATTTTGGAATGATAAAATTGAAATTCGTATGAAAACAGTTGCAAAATATCATCTAAAGAATATATTAAACGCGGCTGGTTATTGATCGTTTCTAGCATTTAGTGGTTGTGAGTGGCCTTAGAGTATATCAAAACATGATGGTAACCGTTAATATATGTCTAGTGATGGTTATTACAGTCACTTCCGACGGCCCAAATGCAAGTTGGTTGAAATCCACGGCCATCAAATGGCAGAGTTCGATCAACTGTCACCGTTATCAATATATATGGTTGGAAGGTTTATGCTAACACTGGCTGTCTAACCTTTTCACGCAAAACCGCTGAGCAGATGTCGACTAAATTTAAGAACGAGATAGATTACATCCAGAAGAAGAATATAGGTTGCATATTGGCTGAATGCCATGCGGGTGTAGCCACGGACACAGCTATGTTATCTTAAAATCGATATTTCTTTTAATTATTTATGGCGCTTGTGGACTTTAAGCGTATAAATTTCACACGCGCTTTACAAGTCCGGTATTAGGTACTCGGACGTTTTAATCCTGGGACAGTACGGTCTATAAATCAGTTGTGAACTCCGACCGGTCTTGTCCGAACGGTTTACCGTTGTTTACTTTAAAACGATTATTCCACCGCAACTTTTATGATTTAGTGGATAATAATGGTATATATGGCAAAGACCTAGGTAGGTGATTTAGGCTGCTTTAAATTAAAATATGAAATGCTTTGCGTCATCAAAATATACGTATCTGAATACACGCGTAATTAACACTTGATCAAAGTCAATTAAAAATACAATGTTGAAGGTAGCAACAAATCGCCGAGCCACTTGTCACAAGAGATCTGCAGCTACATTTGTTCTTCGTCATTCATAAGACTCACTTTTGTATATACCTACTATATTATCTCATTACACGATTTTATACGAATCTTGAATTAAGCGAAACAATCAAAATTAGCAAAGGGCTTTTTAAAAATTGACATCACGCTATGAAATAATTTATGTACTGTTTTGTACAGAGCTATTGTGTATTAGTTCAACTATGAACATTATTTATGTGTGAGAATCATTTTTATTGAAGTGAACTCTGCTTTAGCGTCGTTGTGTGATTCTCTGTAGGGGAATAAAACTTTAGATTCGCGTTACAAATTCAATGACGTCAGCCATCAACATGCTACGGTGTGTCATGTACCTATAAGATGACGTTTAAGTGCTGCTCAGAGATAAACAAAAAAAATAGATGCTTACACAGACTATCGTATGTTTTAAATTTAAATAAACTATATGAAAATGTAAAATTATTGCGCCAATAGATTTCATATATGTATTTTATTGTAATTTTACTCATTAACATGAAATGAATGAAAGAATTCTTATATTATTACTTTTATTATTCATAAAAACAATAATAAACTTCATTCAAAGTTATAATAATAAAACATTATGTCCGCTGATATTATAATAACATACATTCCGTTTCAATCATGTTACAATATTTTGTCAGTATTAACATCGTACTTGGGTATTAACTAACGTTACTCGTTCTTTCAATACATGATGTTTTTAAAATTATTTTATAGAAAAGTACCTGTTAATATTTCGATTATTTTGTTATAGTACCATACGCTTAGAAACGTATAGATTTTCTTAAAAATTACGAATGTTAAACTGAAAATTTACTTAGCGGTGTTGAGCGATTCTCTGTAGGTGTAAAACTTATTCCCATAATATGATGTTAGCCGTCAATATTCTACAGTATGTCAAATATAAGATGACGTTTAAGTGTTAGAGCTCAGAGATAAATATCTTTTTTTTACTAAAACCGCAGCCTATCGTATGTTTTGATTATGAATAAACTATCTGGAATGTACATAATAATTGCTTGGAACATCAATAGACGTATAAACCAAACAATATGTCAAATGTTAGTTATTAATTACAATTAATAAATTACGAAATTTTAACACTAAAAAACAGTTTTTTCGAAAGTTTTGATCTTTCATTTCTGTCGGCAGTCACTATGGATGTCTAGTTTTTTTTATTTTTTTTCAATAATTAAATTAATTTTGGGGCATGCGATAAAAAGAGGACAAGTCAACTTCAAATGGGATTTTTTTAAAGAGAAGAAGATTGAATCTTTTAATTACACGAAACCCTAAACATGTTCGTAAGCCGAATCTATTACAACTAAATGGTCTTAAGACAAATCGTGTAGGGTGACCAGCCCTCAATAAATAGTCGTACTCGGTCCGGCCGCGAAACTGTTGTGGGATTACCGCCAATCGTAAGGGATAATCCCCGATTGACATGGGATTTGTGGACAAATTGTACTCGGTCGTAGTTAATTTATAGACACCGCTACGTTGCTTTCAAATGAACCAGTAATTATTGACATCTGCGCAAATTCCCAAAGGATGTATAGTGATTTTTGCGAGTCGTTTTTATCTAGGAATGCAACACTGTACATAATAATATGTTTCCAGCTATAAATTCTTATTAATTATTTTTTTTAATAGTAGTAAGTCAGAATTACTGCGCTTGCAAAATTGCAAAATCTATATTATTATAGATAAAACACATTTTTACATTTTTTTGTCTGTTTGCCTCTTTGTATCAGGATAGTCCGGGTTTGACGGGATGTTTTTTTTTCTTATATATCTACTGTAATTTTTCTTCTCTAATCTTGCGAAAATAATTAGGTTACCGCATAAAAAAAAAACAAAACGTTTGGAAAATACGATTGAATATATAAGAATAATTTAATTTTATCTTAGTACAAAAAAGAATAGAAATATAATTAGGGTTCTGTGTAAAAAAAAATTAAATTCATTAAATTGTGAACCAATTACGATTCAATGAACATACATACATACATATGCTCACGCCTGTATCCTCGAAGGGTTAGGCAGAGGTGAAGTAGCGAACTACAACCACCCACATTTCGCCGAGCTTAGTTCCGTCCCAGATGTGACAGGGGGCGAGCCTGTCGCCATATCGGGCACAAATTCCAAACTCCGGGATGATACTGAGTAGAAAAAACCCAATAACACTTGACCCGACCCGGGGATCGAACCCGAGACCTCAGAACGGCAGTCGTACGTAATACAACTGCGCTACCGAGGCAGTTAATGAACAGCACCATCAAAACATGATTTTACAAAGATTATTTAAATACTATATTACGCTGTGAAGAATATATGAAACGCGGGCGGAACCGCGGTTATACAGCTAGTGTTTAATGAGAAAGAAGATGACAGCCAACAGATGAGAATCTATAAGTCATCGTGACGCGATGATAGCGCAGTTGGTAGTGCGGTCTGATTTCGCGTCAATGGACCACCTATCCCAACCCTATCCCACCTATCCAACTCTAAAATCAGCTTGAGCATGAGGAAAACATCGTGAAGAAACCATAGCATAGATGTTAGGGCATTTTCTAATAATTCCTAGCTAGATTTCTACCATCCTAAAATTTGAAAAACCTGACGCTAAATACCAATAGGTGTGTTCCGGCAGCACCACCTGAGAACCAGTGGTACCTCTAGGCGTAGTGTGTTTACTATCCTGCACTACATCGTCACTTAACATCAGGTGAAATTGTGGTCAAATCATCAGTGCTTATACACTGTAACAATAAATAATCATTATGTGCAATGTAATTTTTAGAAGTATACTGTGGTCATGATCCAGTTGCCTGCAATTGTCACCCCGTTAAATGCTGGATCTAGACTGATTGATTCATGTCCTTGGTAGTTCGTGACCCAGACGGGAACGACATTTCTAACATTTCAATGTATAAAATACAACGTTTATCCCACTCTCCACCTGTCCGTTAGTTGGTCTATAACTCGAGAACCATGGTACAAAATTATATAATTCTTTTTTGTATCGTACATGTATTATGTGTTCAGATTTTAGTTACTATAATATTACTCATATTAAATAATATATAGCAAGATTTAATTTAATAATAAAAAATAAAACGTCACCCAATAATCACATCTCGTTTCTTCTTACGTTACATTATATGAAAGGTAACATATGTCTATCTATATACCGTTAGTTGATACCATAAAAAACAGCTCTGATTTAAACGATTTTTTTTAATCGCACATATATTCACAGATGAAATTATGAACAGTAAATTCAATGGAAAATTGTATCTTTCTTGCACAATGGAGTCAGATTTAGATTTTTTCATAAATGATATAAAACAACTCCAAAGCACGCAATAATACGTACCATATTTGTTTAATGTGACGTAGTTGTGTACTTAATAGGAATAAAATAGATACAAACATTCATATTTAAAGTGAATCAAGATTTCCAAAATTCAATTACAAGGAGGTAATTCATTTTTATTGAAATTATCAATGCAACTGATGACGCGTGAACGTGCAAATGAAGAAACACAGCTCAACATTGTTGGCGAATGAGACGAATAATAATAATGATTATAACTGTGTACGCACAAAATCAAATAAGTGGAACACTTCACTAATATTTTTACTACTTATATTTACTGAGGCGGCTTGATTATAAAAATTTGACGAGCTCCTAGAGAATAAATTATTTGAATAAATCACACAAACGTCCGCACAGTTTACGCAGTGAAAACGGACTATAATGATAGATTAGCGTTGTCACCGCGACCACCTGAGCTGGTCGGGACAAAATATGCAATAACTCAAGCGAATCCCACAAACACCCCGAGTTGCCGCGGCCCGGGCATAACTCACCCGGATCACAGCCAATAAATTCACCTCAGTGATTAGTATGTGCCTATCCGTACGCGCTCCTACCGAATGTAATAATGTGGAATACCTTTCTTTATTATAGTGACCAGTGCGGGATTGAATCCCATTGGGACTAACTGTGCGCGGTTCGTAATTCGATCTCTTGGTTGTATGATAATACTAGCGGGCACACCGCGGCTCCGTCCTCGTTTGTATATATTCTTCACTGCGCTATATAGCCTAACCTAAAAAACAAATGAATGAAGAAAAATGACAGTCTTTTGTTTTTATTATCAAGGAAAAAATGTACATAAGAGTAAATGGAAAATAAAAAAAATCCCCGCCGAGTGTAGTAGTAGTCCCATCCCGCAACGTTCGGTAGTTTTGAGATGATGGTGCGTCAAAGGACCCCCGTTTTCCTTTTATTTATATAGATAAAAGAATATTCCACTTGTTACAGTGACCAAAATTTACCTTAATTTACTTTTTTTGTGTGTACCAATATTTTCAAATTAGGTACCGAATCGGTACTGCCGATGTAACATTTTATGCCAAAATCTGAACAATGTGTATTTCTGGAATTTTAGAAAGAAGTTATGTTATTGGCAAAAACAATGTGAGATGCTCCGAATAGATCAGACATAGCAGAATATAGGGTCGCTGATTTTCCATTATTATTTTAAGTTTTAAATACGTCGATTATCCTTAAGAATGAGACAATAGAAAAACAATGTAAAAGTGGTGTAAACGCCAGATTAGTGCTCAAGGGGTTAATAAAGCGGTACACATTATACTATACAAAATATATTAAAGAAATTTAACATTTATAAAATACCTCTTACGTTAGTTCTAAAATTATAGCGTTAGATTCAATTTTCTTTCTTTGGTTGAAGTATCTCTATTTTTAATAACTATATCATCTACCATGTAAATTTGTTTCTTGGGTTGCGGTATCAAGCTTTTATGTCTTAATTTTGGATCTGTAGGATGTCTTTTCGACATGTTTTGTGTAGTTTGAGTGACCGTTGTAGCTACAGTAAGTGCTCTCTTAGGAATCTTGCTGGGTCGTGCAGTTTTTGGTGAAATACCTCTTGACGTAGTACAAATGTCAACACAAATATCCTGTTTTGGCCTTCCTATTGTTATTTCGAAATAAGGCTGTCCATTATTTAATTTTAAGTCCTTATCTTTGTTGATGTCAATTTTCTCATTATTCTGCTTTCTTGTCTGCTTTTCGTTTTCGTTAGTGTATTTCTCTATCGATCTTGATTTCCTAACGATTTTAGATGATTTGTACGATTTATCATACATTTTTGTATTATTTTTAAAACAGTTAGTGCAAGGGCATGGTATTTCTTTAACTTTCGCAGACTCAATTGGTTTAGATGTCTTTTGGTGTCCTTTTGTAGTTTCACGGTTATTCCTATGTTTGCTAGTAACATTTTTATTTTTTGCTAGTAAAGTGACAGTTTTAGAAGATTCTAGTTGTTGTATGGTTGTAAAACTAGTCTGTTCTATACTTTCATTGGGAGTGCAAAGGCATGGTTTGTTATATTGCGATTTTTCGCTAGTAACGTTTATATTTGTACTCTCCTTTGCAATATCTTTTAGGGATGGTTTGATAGCAATAATAGGTGTATCATAAATAACTTTAGCTATTTCAGTGGAACATACTTTTGAACTGTAGAAAGATTGTGCTCCGGTTCCTTTAGAGTTCTTTGATACAGATGAAATCTTGGTATCAACGTTAATATGCCGAGGCATTTTTAAGATTTTAAAACCTCCGCTTTTGTTACTTTGTTTGACTATATTAATTTCAACCTTAGATTGACTCTCATATATTTCTCTTTTGCTTGATTTTTTCTTGTTTTCATGATTTTCAATTTCAAAACGTTCTTTATAATACTTTTCACTGTCATCAGGGTCTGGTTCCACGAACATATAAATGTTACTATTCTTTTCCTTTTTCTTTTTAAAGCATAATATATACAATAAAGTTGGAACACACCAACCGAGCTCTAAAAGTAATATTATGGTTATAATTACAATTTTCTTAGATGTCAAATCTATGGGCATACCACCAATAGAAAATTTATTTCTGTAATTACTGCTATTTCTCAATAATTCTTTCATATCTTTAGCTGTATCGTAAAGGTGTTTAGATGTATTCACTAAAGAAAGTATACTTCCGAAAGCCAAGTAAAGTCGGTCATCATTTAAATGTGGTAAAACCTCTTCAGAAAGCCAAGTTTGGAAATTTTCATCGAAATTTTCCTGATTATGCTGGGCGCTTGTTTGCATGCAATTCTTAGCTGCGTCGTAGTATTTAAATAGTGCACTCGAAGAGTTAAATGACTCAAGAGGTATGAGTGAATGATTTTTAAGTGGTATGAACATGGTGTTTGACTGTTTATCCCAGTTTACGTTTGGTATTGGTATCGACAGACCATTTGGAGTTTTGACAAAGTAAGCTAGACAATCGCAAGGATCTGACATGCTTCTAGTATAAGATACGTGCTTCGGCTCTGCAACATTGATATCTATGGAGCTAAGTATACTCGAATCAGGGTTTGTCCAACCTTCCCCATCAGTGCCCATGTAATTCCTTAACTCATCGTAGAATTTAAATAATCTTACAGCGCGACTTTGCGTTACAGTACCACCGTAAAATGCGTATTTCGTGATTGGTAGCGCCCAAAATTTAAGATAACCTCCGATAACATCAGACAGTGCCACGGTCATTATTCTATCAGTTTCAGCATCTGTTGCTTCAGTTTTAATAGTCGCATAGCCTTCTTCGAAATATTCCATGAGTGCATCGATATAGTCTTCATTTATAGTGTTTATAAGATTCGCAGGTGGAATAAAGCTTTGGAAATATCTTCGAGCACGTAATAATCCTACCTTTGATAGATACCAACGATTGTTCTTTAAGTCTTTGTCGGAAAATAATACAGTGCCGACATTCAGCGGATATTCAGAGGTTTCGTCGAAAGCTGTAGTTTTCAATAGTATTACATTTATTAGTAGAATAGTAAACTCTTTCATAGTACACGGATGTGTTGAAAATTATGTACAAAATAAACTTATTATAAAATAGTCATGACAAAAAACATCGACATTGACAATGACTGTGACTTTTTTCTGCTCACGAAAGAGTTTTGATTGTAATTTTCTATGCAGTAGACAATAGTAGATCTATGTTACCTCTTTTTTAATTTGATCTTTTAAAAAGTGCATACTGAAGTTATTAAATTAATTCATATCATTCTTTATGTTAAATGAGTGCATGAGTGTTAAAACTGGGAAAAAAGTGAATACCTACATGAAATCCTGGCAATATCTAGTTTGTTGAATGATTGGAGTTTGTTAAACAATAATTGTATATCTGATTTATAAATAGGAAAAAATAAAACGTTTCAAGACATTTTGTTCCTCTACTTATTAATCGACTTTCTTGTTTTTTTTGGAAAAAATGTTGAAACATTTTTTTTTTTTTTTTTTAATATAAATTTTCAATAATTTCAAAGAGTTTTAATTACCGGGTGAATATTAAACAGTTATTAAGTAAGTCGGTTCCTAATTATTTACGTAAATAGCAAAAGTATCAGTGAATAGAATAAACAGCAGTTCCTTTTATTTTATTTCTTAAGAATAATATAGATGATAAAAGATTCGGCAATGATAATAATATTTTGACGGGTTTTCCGGATTTGATTTTATATGGGTCATTTTAACACGTTGAATACCAATCTTTTGTTTATGACGGTTAGTTAAAATTGTCGACAGCCAGAGTTGATTTCTCAGATTACTTTACAATCATTATGTTGTGACAAATGTAAACGAATATACAATATTCAGAATCTGAATATTCGGTTCTGTAATCAAATGAAAGTACATTCTATATCGAGCAGCAACAATTATACAGAGATCTCAAAATGGTAATCGTACGTGTCATTTGTCGTACCTCTTCGATATGTCAGTGTACATTGTACACCTGGTATGGGCGGTAAATCAAATAGCGAACGAGACGACAGCTTGCAAAGCGGGGGACAACTGAGACAAGCCTGGCGATGTCAGGGTGAGGCGACGCGGATATTAAGCGGTACTGTACGACGAACGTACCACGACGGGGATGTTAAATTGCTTAATTAAATGACACACAGTCACTAATTAGGGGATCAAGTGTTTGATGGCATATACGGTTGTTACATTATAATTTCTGTTTGTCTGTATTTTGACGACCAATAATCATTTATTACATTTAATATGGTGGATATCCAACTAAAACTTTTTGACAGATTTGTTGACGACGAAATTTTTCTAGCTGCATTTCATATGTTTTTTAATAAAGTACAGTTTAAGAACGACGCTAGCTTTGTTCACTATAGGTCTGACAGACGGTTGCTCTGTGTAGGGGCTATATAGAAGAAGAAACGACTGCTGCCCGTGTGATCCTGGAATGGAAGGGAGTAGTCAGCCAATGGTCGAAAACCCTCAAGAAAACGAGGTCGCTCCAGGAAGCATGTGAACGCTCTAGGAGGCATCTAAGCTTGTGGAAGGAATTGAGCTTGATTAGGTGGCTGATTCTGTACTCACAGCAGACCGCTAATGTGTCTAGTTGCGGAAACAGGTGCACACTTACAACAATGACAACTACAAAATGACGACAACCGATACCTGAGAATCCGATCCAGAATCGGCATCATCACGCCTGTCTTCATTTACCAACAACAAGTAATTACTTACCGCATTATTGATATGTTTAAAATATCCAATAAATTAACTAAAATATTGCCCAAAGAATACGTTGGGCGTAATTTTTTAAGCGTTTTTTTTTATTATTTCACCACTACCACATAGCATAGTGGTATTTTCTAGTAAAGCCCGTCTGGTTAGCTATCTCCCTGAAGTTTGGTAACGTTTCACCCAGGACCGATAGGCTTAGCGTGCTTGATATTTTGGACCATATCGTCACTTAACAATTGGTCAGGTTGTGGTCAAATCGTTATATATATAAAATTAATAGGTGATAGAGATATTCATAACAAAATGTATTGATCAAAGTCTCTCAAAATATAAGCATATTTTAATAAGTAATAGAATAAGCATTATAAAATATCAATAGCTCATTAATCGTGTTCAAACATTATCGCAATGTATCCTAATGATGCGTGCAATGTGATACTCTTGTATATTACACTTAATGAGCCATCAAACATTATTGTATCCTTTATAATTATTACTATTAGGCAGTAACTCGAAATAAAACTATAATATAATAATTGAAATGCTGAGGAAAAATAAACTGTTTCCAAATATATATTCATTGACAACATTAAGTTCATTGAAAGCTATTAAAGTAATAAAAAAATCGGGGAGAATGTTTTTATCGAATTCATCTATATTTGTCTATTCATATATAGAATCCAGATAATCCCGACAGATTTTGCCTTCGAATATATTTTATAACATTAAATCAATTTTCATAGCGATCGGTTGAATTATATAGAAATTAATGCTCCCCAGCGCCATCTGATGACGATTTACAACAGAGGAAACATGTAGGTAATATAGAATGTTATAATCTTCTCTATAAAAGAAGAGATTCAAATAAATTAAGAGCAGGATATATAAGTAGGCCTCCCACAAGGTGGATCGATGATCTGGTGAAGGTCGCGGGAATCCGCTGGATGCGGGAGGCGCAAGACCGGTCGTCGTGGAGATCTTTGGGAGAGACCTATGTCCAGCAGTGGACGTCTTTCGGTTGAATGGAAGGATGGATATAAGTAATGGACTTATAGGACCTGTCATATTTTATAGATTAAAATGCTGAGCAAGTAAGATATTAGATGAGAAACGATTTTGTGTACATAGGTTGAGATGGATGTGTGCTGTGACGAGAATGGATAAAGTAAGGAATGAATATGTTACAGAGAGTTTGTAAGTTGCGCCAATTGTCGTGGTATGGACATGTTATGAGAAGAGAGGAAGCGAATGTGGATAAAATAGTAAGAAATACGAATTCGGTAGGATGGTAAAATAGAGGAAGGCCAAATAAAGTGTGGATGGAGGGTGAAGAATGTGAAAGAAAAAGGAGTAAATGAAGAGATGACGGCGAATAGGGACGTATGGAAGAAGATAACATACTGCGCCGACCCCAAGTGAGTTAGAAACAGGGCATGAGAATGACGATGCAAGAATACATACGAATGTAAAGTTTTATAACGATTATTGTTGGCGACTAGTGATGTCAAATATAGAGTCATTTATTTTTGTATTTATTTACTTTTGTATTACTTTTTTTAAATGTTACTCTTTGAATATTATTAGCAGGTTAAGCACTAACCTGAATTACAGCAGCTTTCAATTGTTTTTTTATTGGTATTTGAGCGATTACGAACAAGTAGTAATAAGGAGAAAATTTGAACTTCATTTTATAAGAATCTGTGGATTGTACTTATTTCTAAAAAAAAAATATAACAGTTGTAACCTGTATATAAATTCTCCGTAGCTGGACAATGGTACTTCCCGAGTGTTTTTTTTCTCTAATTAGCTAACGCTGTTGGCCGGAAGGGCGATTACAGTTTCATCGTGACTTTGAGGACGAGTGCTGAAGGCACTCAGTCGCAAAAAGGTAACTAGCACAAGGGTTATCAAAGTGAAAAAAAAAATCCGCGGATATTTGAACCACGGTAAGCCCTACATTTTTTTCTTCCCGAGTGATGAACATGTTTGTGTATGATCACCATGCCAGTCTGTATTAAGAATTGCGAAAGCCAAGAAGTCATCAGCTCCTTATTTCTCACGTAGGGTTATAATACAAACACTCAAGTTCTCTAATAATACTCGCCTGGGTAACTACCACCTTCAAGTTTGAAAACCTGTCGCCAAATAACAATAGGTGTGTTCCGGGAGCATCACTTGAGAGCCAGTACCTCTAGGCTCAGTGTGTTTACCAACCTGGATCACATCGTCACTTAACATCCGGTGATATTGTGATCAAAGCACTGAGCCTATAAATATTTATATAGTGTAGAAATAAGTCGCTTCAAATATCAAAATGAAGACACATACTTAAAAATACAATCACATACACGTATTAACTTTAATATCCTGTAATTAAAAGCGTCTTAAGGACGAATAAAAACGAAACTTATATGTAGGAATTCAACTTCGATTTCTTATAAATACTTAATGCAAAATAATAAACAAACTAAACGCATGAAGGTTAATTTTTTCACGCAGCCCCCTTAATTAAGGTAACCGCGCGCGCCATTTCGAGTGCGCAATAACTTACGCTCGCCTTAGATTTATCGCCTTTTACCCAATCGCCTGCCTTATGATTAGTGTGGAGATGAGACACCGGACTTGGATATAGAGATTTCGGAAGCGGCTGATTTTAAGCGTACTTTTCCTTTTGTAGAATTCACAACACCATGTGTTACATACACACAATTTGTACCAATGTCATCTGAGTAAGATGTATTTTAAATCTTGTATCAGCGCTACCAAGCTCCAGCAAAACGGACATTTATTACTTTAACGAATAGAATTAATGATATCTGTGCTTTATTGTGATTTGTGCTACTGACACGAAACACTTTACTACACATATATCTGCCCTTGTCTTCTCTACTTTGTCTCTGGTCTATACTTTTTGAAACTACGTGACATTAACGGATTTGTATATTCACACAGGTGGCTGAGTTACGACAAAAGAAGCAATCTCTAGCCATACGGTTACCCATCCTGCTCGAACTCTCCGTGGAGCTTTGTCGGCACCTTAGTATAAACGTTACGCGTTATTGTTAATAATAAACTTGTACACAATAACCAAACTATATAGCACAAAACGTCACCAAGATTACATAACATAGAGTGAAATATAAAAGTTTATTTATTTATTTATTTATCTGGTAAACAAACAGTACATTACGCTTAAAACTAAATACGTCATATATTAAAATTCATATTCCAACAAAGTTTCCACGTATTACTAAAACATACAAGCCAACGTGTAGTATACAAATATTAATTTGACAATAAAAATGGTTAAAACAAAAAAAAAAAAACTTTAAACACACACAATAAAATGAAAAAAAAAGAAATAATAATAAAAAAAATAGTCCGACAATCAAATTACAAACAGCGAGCCAGTTAAATATTAAATAATTACTTTTGCAATCCAATCTTAACAATATCACTCTTAGTTTGAATTAGTTTTTTAAATGTGATAAGCGAGTGATTAAACATATCAATTTCATTAAAATATAAATTATGTGAATAACATGCTCTATGTAAAAATGTATTCGCAATAAAATTTGTTTTGGAAAATGCCACATTAAACAAAAATCGATTTCGATCGAAGTTAATGGATTAGAGAAAATAACTGCTATAGCAGCCATCCTATATATATGACAGATTGAGATCCCGCCAAAAACACTGTTTTCTTTTAACATACACTATTCTGCAAGTGTCAAGTAGGTTGAATAATTTTCAAATCTTACATCGATGCTTAAACTCTATAGTTAGTGGAATTATCTAGAAGAATGATGTTGAAAGGAGTAAACGGAACTTCCTTTGTTCGTGATCTTCGGTCTAGCTGGTTCAAAGTTAACTTTTCACCTCACTTCACTTTATGATTGTTCTATATTCTCGTAATTTATTAATTAATGTGCACTTTTTAAACATTATTTCGAGAGACAGCGACAGCGGTTGCGTATTGGCGTTACGTTTTTTTTAATAGGAAGCGAAAGAGAAAGTGTTAATGCATACATACAGCGGGAGCGTATAGACAATAACTTAGAATAAGAAAAAAAAAACAAATAATAATAGATGGCGTTAACAATAGTGAAACGTTGGCCATCTTGCGAGAACTTTCCAGGAGATTTTATGGCATTTACATTCATTCTAATATTTCTATTGTACTCACTTGAGCATAATAATCAAATTATGTCATCTAAATGTAACTAAGTCCAATATTACATTATATCGTGTCACCAAGATACATCAAGATGCCGCCCATATCATTCGCATCACTGTCGCCTATCTGTATAAATAAAAATCAATGTGAGTTCTCGAAACTTCTTTAAATTTCTATGCGGTCATAAAATATTTATTATTAAACTATTCATAGGATTAAAGTACCGTTTACTTTAGAATTCAAATGAATTTAAAAGTTGTTTAATAAATAAATTAAAAAAATAATTTTATAAAACTATTGCTATCCCAAAACTTAAAAAAAAATTGTATCTATACATAATTATAGTGAGTATATACAATTCGGACATTTTCGCATTGATAGAATCATATTTATCTCTTTTAATTTTCGTGGCTATTAAGATGGCGGTTAATTTCCTAAAACTTTCCAGGGAGTTTTTGTGACACCTCAAAATCATGTTCCGTCCATCATACATTTCACATAAAATTATAACTCACGTCACATACTATCATATTAAAGAAATATTTTTTTACGTTGCAGTAAGATTCCTGCAAAATTTCGATTAATATTAGTCATTTCTAGTGTTTTATTATGTTACTAAATCAGTGTTTCATTTTGCTACGTAGGTACATCGTGTAAAAAGCTTTTGAACTAATGGGGATGCTCATTAATATTTTACGTTGTCTAGATAACCGCTATTTGTCTATATTTATAAACGTTCAACCAATTTAGAATTTATGTATGAACTTACTACATTCAACAAATGAATTCCATCAACTTCCGCATTAATAAAATTGACAGAAATGAACGGTTTAATATGTCGAAACTATTATTATTAAGATTTTCTATTTTGCTATATATTTACATTATTTAAAAAGCAACGTTTCATTGTCTGTCTGTTAGTTGGCTCGAGAACCATTAAACCATTAAATTTACATGGTTGATTATATAAATCATAGATAAATTATCTGGTCAGATTTTAATATGTATTTGGTTACATTAGGTAATATATAAGAAAAATATTTTTTGAAGTCGACACAAAATTGTCTAATTTAGTATTCCTTACAATATTCTAATTAAATCAACGGCAATGTAAAAGATTTTTATAGTAAATAAATATAAATTCATCATTAGGGTTTCCTACATGGATAAAATCGCAGACATAACTAGTTTTTATATGTAAATAGGCGAAGATATAACAGCTCGGTTTATTTTTTTTTTTTCCAATTTGCCAACCCATTTTTTCTTGCTACTAAGGAAAGTAGCTATTGTTAGTGATATAAATAAAATTTTTGGAAACAGTTTTTTTCTCTGAAATCATACTCGAATTACGACCACTTAGTCATAAGCTGCTCTGCCATTTTGGCCGCTTATTCTCTGTGTGTTAAAATGGCCTTATAACTCTAGAACCATAAAACCGATCGACATGTTTCTTTTTTTAAATGATAGAAATAATCTTTGACTATACTATAGTGTACACTTTTATACATTAATTAATATATGTAATAACTTAGGGCTATAAGAGTGAGTTACTTAATCAAAGAAAAAATACCTTAACTGAGTTACCTACTTGTATAAATTTAACTAAGCTATGAAATATTTGATAGTTATAATATAGTGGATAATAAACAAAAAAGTAATATTTACAAACGAAGCCGCGGGCATAGTTAGTTGTAGTATAAATACATTTACGATCATAAACTTGCATAAGTAGGTATATAATATTTATATTACTGTGGTTATGACTGCTATTTAATGAGATATTACAAAGAATTTCTATTTTAATAGTAAAAATAATTTAATTAAATTGCGTATCGTACCTAGCAATACTGATATGCCTTCGCAAAGTTACAGTTTTATAAACAGAAATATGTGTAATTATAACATTGCTGTTATTATTTTAAAAGGCACCATTGCCTTTATTAAATGGTATATTTTTAAATATAATTTTTTGACAGTTAACCTAGTAATTAGCTTAGCAATAACTTACTAGTTGTAAATTAAATTCATATTAATGTTTCAATTATTATCAAGTTTGAGGTAAACAAACGTAGGTATAAAAATTTATATATGAATTTACATATTTGCAACAATTTTTATTCGTTCATGGTATGTACAGACTTACAAAATAAAACAGTTGAGTATAGTTTTCCTTGTAAAGGTAGGTAAAAATTGTTGCCAAAATTTGATAACAGAAAAGTTCGTCAACAGCTACTCAAAAAAAAAAAGGAAATCAATAGATCAGAAAAAAAATACATGTTTTCTTTTTTTGTTTGTTTTAGTTTTATAATATAAAATTCGAATCTATATCTATCGCTTTTCATGAACGCCCCAAGTAATTTTCCGCGAAATCTCAGCGTGACATTTTCCACGTCGGCTCAGCGGTCGCAGCGTATGATTGACAGCTAATAACCGCAGATTTCCCATGGGTGGGTGCAATTTGCCCCCGGCATTCCCCACTCATGCGCTGCGCGACTCTTGGCAACGGTCGAGATTTTCAACAACCAATAAAATACTTAATAATGTGAAAGAATTTTATATGTACTTACAAAACATAATTTATAATAATTTATAATTATGTTAATATTTTCAATGTTATTAGTCAGTTTCGTTATAAGAGGTTGTCCATTGATCACGTGATGTTTTTTAAATGAACATTGGTGATCTCCCTTTTCCCGTTGGTGATATGTGGTGAGGTTTTGACCGAACGACCCGTGTGTTTTTTTTTTTTGTTTGTGGTACTTATTATCATAAAGAAGTCCATCTTAAATTGATTCTGGAAAATTCTAGAAATCGTTAACGGGCAACTGCTAGTAAAGGTAGAAAATCTACGGGTTTTACAATGAAATAAATATATGTGATATCTCGCTGCTCGACAGCCCCCCCCCCCCCTCTCCCTCTTCCCTGTGATGTTTTCCGAACCCATTCGCTATTTTCAAAAATAACAAAAACAAAGTTTTGATGACTTATATTTCGTGATCTTTATCCACAAATTTTCAAGGCAAATCTCATCTAGGGCAAGCTCAAAGGATTGAGAAAGAGAAATTCTTCTTCCTATTTGTCCAAATCTCTTTCATTTTCTCAAACTTGTATAAAACGTACATACATACATACATACGACCTCGTTTATAACGTTTGTCTACAGCTAGTTATTTGCCACTTGTGGCTATTCGATTGGAACCGATCTATCTCGACTCTGTTCGTTCTTATTTTCACGCGTATTAGCAACCTTACATTATATAAAGGTCAACATCTATCTGTCTGTATATTCAAGTGGAGCCGCAAGCACAGAGTTAGTTGTGAATATTTTTCCTTCCACGTGACCAATACACAAGCGTATTGTTGCAACTATTTCATAATTATGATCTAAAGTATTACGAAAAGCTTGTAATTAAACAAAATCATATCAAAAACCAAAAGTTATTTCAACAAAAAATAATTTCAGACAAAGGGTTTTAAAGGTTCCGTATAAAAAAATAAAACGCAGTGACGGACATATGAAACGTGGGTGCAGCCGCGGGCACGCAGCTAGTAATAAATAAAATTAAAGTGTCTATTTGTAATATCAAAATAACAATTGTTCACTAAATACATATGGATGCATATAAGGTACCTATACCAAAAACACAAATCTTTATAATTTTTGTGTGTATGTTTGTATGACGGTACTTTTTTCGGTAGACAGCTGAAGTTACTCCGCGTAACCAAGAGTACTTTTATTCTTGGAAAATAATTAGGGTTCCGCCTAAAAAAATTACCAAGTAATAAAGTTGCGAATGAAATCCGGTTCAATGTACACCTTTACTGGCAGTTTGTGAGAAATGTCTTTGCTTTCTGTTAATACCAGAATTAATTTCAAGAAAACAATTAGGGTTTCGTGTAATAAAATTAAAACTCAATAAACTTTGAACAAAATGCGATTCGATGAACATCACCGCCGAAACATTATTTTCCAAATATTATTTCTAAAGTATACCACGTGGCGACACACAGCTAGTAACATTATAAAAACATATTATCCAAACGATGTATGAGGTGTGTGGATAAGCGAGCGCGGTCGCGTTAGATTCTCGCGTGGATTACAGACGGAATGTGGAAATTGAAAACGAAGCTTCATTTCCGCGTTCGTTCAGCGAAGTTTTCGATGTTCGTTTTTCTTCAATATAATATGGTATTTTATTCACCATAGTACCTACAATATGACTGGGTTTTATTATACTCAGCCCTGATAATACTGTCACTGAATATTCTATTTGAAAAACAAACTTTTACACACATTGCTGATTTCGGTTCGCACTTTTTTTGGCCAAGAAAATTCTTCAAGATATTTTTGCGGTTAAGAGGAATTGTAATTGTATTGTATATTAATATTACCCCATTTCTTAATTAAATGTTCATAATTAATATTGAATCTTCCCTGTAATTTTGCCCTCTGAAATTAGCTCTGTTCAATGTTGTTTCGTAGTTTGTTTGTTTCGTTTCGAATGTTGGAAAGGTTAAAATACCAAATTTTGTTTCGATTCAAAGAAACTTATTCCCTCAGTGTAGATAGAAAATGAATTGCAAACAAAGTGCCATTTTTTTATAAAACAAAATTATTACCTCTTTTCGTGAAATGTGTAACAAATCGTTTACATGTAAGTTATTCAATTTTTTTTACAAATTTTATTATTAAAAGTAATATTTATCGAATTAAATGGACAACATAGGCATGCTTCGATCGCAGGCTATCTCTCATTATATTTTTTTTACACTAACGATTAATCCTAATCATCCTGATGTGCTCTTTTGTATATTTATTAATGTGTCGAGTTACTCATAAAAATAAGACAATAGAAAGACAATAAGAAGACAATGGAAAGCTGGTATAAACGCCAGGTAAGTGCTCAAGGGGTTAAAAATATGATCTTTTTGTGGTGTGAAGCCTGATTCCTATGAACGGAATTTAAAAACTTACAATGCTAGACCGCGTGACGAGCTCTGAAGCAGAAATAGATAAAGTGGTCGTTTAAGTCTTCATCTATTTCCACTATTTTGTAAAATATTTATTTGTTCATATTACATATTATATCTATACTAATAAATAAAATTGAAGTGTCTGTTTGTAATGTCAAAATAAAATTTTTCTTTCTAAATAGATATAAATGTGTACATATATACGATACCTATGCCAAAAATAAAATTTTTAAACATTTTGTCTCTCTGTCTGTTTGTTCCGAGTAATCTCCAGAACGGCTGAACCGATTTTGACGAGAGTTTTTTTTATAGATAGCTGAAGTTACACCACATAACTTAGGGTACTTTTCATTTTCGAAAACAATCAGCGTTCCTCGTACTGATGAAATTTCGAATAATATCCGATTGAATGCACAGTTTCACTAGCAAGTGTTTGAATTTGTGAGAAATAGTTTTACTTTATCTTAGTGTAAAAAAAATTAAAACTATATTGCGCACTGAAAAATATGGCGCAGCCGCGGGCACACAGCTAGTATTTCTTTAAATAATAAAAATGATATATCCTAAATCAAATCAACTTCATAATTAGATCGTTTCCGCTGTTCCATGTTAAAAGGTCGGCGAGGTATATCGCTAGTGGCAGGTGGCTTTTTTAAAGGCGAACCCCATTATTGTGTAGGTAGAGGACTTAAATAGTTGATACGCGACCAAAATGTCAGTCCAAATGGAATAAACAATGAGCACGGCTTTATCCAGGGCCAGTACCGACCGAATTAAGTGACCGTGTTGAATAATTGAGAACCGTTTTTGGTAACGAGGTATGGTAGATCGTCGATTATTTCAAAACTAATTGAAAGGGTTTGAGTGTTGGGAATATCGAACTATATATATACTTTTTACAGTGATATTTAAATTATACTAGCTGTGTTTCCGCGGCTGCGCTCGCCTTTCTTATATTCTTCACTGCGTTTAATATTTTTTTTTATCCAGAACCCTGATTATTTTCGTAAAAAAAAATTTAGTGCTAAGATAAAGTATTTTTTTTTTGTCATAGATTCGGGCGCTTGCCCGCAAAACTGTGCATTGAATCGGATTTTATTCAAATTTTTATGAGTTTTATTTTTTTTACGCAGAACTCTAAATATTTTCAAAAGTTAAAAGTACCCTAAGTTACCTGGAGTAACTTCACCTATTAACGAAAAAAAGCCCCGTCAAAATCGGTCGAAACGTTCCGGAGATTACCCGGAACAAACAGAGAGACAAAAATTTTTAAAATTGTATTTTTGGTTTAGATACTGTATATATGTACATTCATATCAATTTTATTTATTACTATAAATATAGATCAGATGTTCTCAAAATGTGTTAAAAATTGAAACAGAGCGATTTTTTTTGGTGGTATTTGTGGGTTTAGGCTAAACTCGTTAAATTTTCATCACAATAGTAGAATCGGTTAAGGAAAGCGTCGATGACAAACATTAAAAACAAACAATTTACTTGGCGGTATATAACTAAGTACGCACCTATATAAAACAGTTCAAGACGTATTTATCTTCTGTTTATTTTTTGTTTCATAGGTTTTTTTATGCTTTATGACCTTGACAGTTATTTTGTTACACAAATTATCTAAAATAGTCAAATTTCAAACATCGGGCGAATGTTAGTATAAACTTTTTTTTTTTTTGACGGGGGGAAATGCATTTACGCACTACCCTTACCTATTGTATTAGTGAGACCGAAGTCCACCAATACAATAGGTAAGGGGGCACGGAGTGACGAGCTCCGTGCCAGTGTGGGACTCGCCCGGGCGTGAAACGCCCGGAAATACCCCCACTAAAACCCCCCGGGGCCGTCCGCTGCATTTGGGATGGGGGCGATACGGGGTTGAATGTTAGTATAAACCTAATTAATACATGCTAATATATATATTTACCTAAAAGTATTTTTTTTTGTATCAAAAGAAATGATGCAGTGGTTCTCAAGCTGTATACAAAATAACTGGCAAACAGATTAGGAGACGTCGCCTTGAATATAATACGTTGGTGTAAAATGATAAAGAATAATTTGTTAAATCTAAATGATCGTTTCCAAGTATAACTGTAAAACAATTATCGCTCCTTTACCGAAATGTGTGCATTAGAATAATTCCAACACACATCCATATCATGGGATCCTAGCGCGCATCCTAGCATCCATGGCATCCTAGCGCGATACCGCTGGACCATTATAATCAACCTCATCGTTGTTTATAATGAATCTAAATTATATGTAAAAATGTTTCCACATTTAGCGTTTTATAACATTATTTATTTTGGTTTTTTTTTTACGGTATAGGCTTAGTGCTTTGAGCTCAATCTCACCTGATGTTAAGCGACGATGTGGTCCAGGATGGTAAACAAACTAAGTCTAGATGTACTGGTACACAAGTGATGCTGCCATGTGATGAACATATCTATTGGTATTTGGAGACAGTTTTTATCACTTGAGGTAGCTAACCAGGTGGGCATTATTACAAATTGCCCAACCACGATGCTATAGTTTCTTCGCGATGTTTACCTTCACCGAAAGCTCCGGCTGATTTTAGAATTGGATAGGTGGACTCGAAGCCGGGTTCGTTGACGCGAAATTCGGTAGCACTATCAAATGCGCCATCGCTTCATACTAATATGCGAAGCGTGATTATAATATTATAGAATTTAAAAGAGTTGAGAGTCCAGGTGCATGTTAATCAGTGTACCGCTCTATATAATTTTTATTATTTATAAATTGTATTTGTTTAGTTGTATGGTGTGGCACGTGTTGTCACGTGTCGCGGTTGTCCGCTCTAATGATTCGAAAAATAGTTTTCTGACTTTTCAAATCAAAAATCGTAGAAAAATTTCAAAACGTTTTTAAAGGTAAACTAAAACAAAGCTATAATTTTTACTAAATACCAGCTGCGTGCTCGTGGCTTCGCCCGCATTTCATATATTCTTCATCGCGTTTTTAAGTAATAATTGAAAGATAATGTTCGATGGGCCTGTCCTTTGAATCGTATTTTGTTTCAGAATTTCACAAGTTTCTTTTTTAACGCGGAACCCTAACTATTTACCGGAAATTATTGTTGGTACTAACAGAAAATTAAGATAATTCTCACAAATTCAAATATCTGGGAGTAAAATGTGCATTGTTTTTCTGATTTTATTCACGATTTCATTAGTTGTAAATTTTTTTTAAGCGGAATCCTAATTATGTTCGTAAAATGAAAGACCGCGGAGAGTAACTTCAGCTATCTACCAAAAATAGGTCCAACCGTTCCGGAGATTATCCGGAACAAACAGACATACAAGAATTTCAAAAATTATGTATTTGGTGTAGGTAATCTATATACATTCATATAAATTTAGCAAAAAGTTGTTATTTTGATGTTACAGACAGTCAATTTATTTGTTACTTATAGTATTAAGGTATATTAAGCTTAAGACATAATTTTTAATTTTATCTCTTTCGGCAACGGTAATAAAAAAGAGATTAACATTTGGACATTTGGAGGTGCTGGGATTTGAACCCAGGACTTTCAGCATGCGAAGCAGACACTCTACCACTGAGTTACACCCCCGAGTATCAAAATTGTGGAAAATAATAACCTCAATCAGCATAATGTTAACGTTAAGATTTCTTAACCTTTACAAAATACAAATATATAAATCATATTAACAAAAAATTAAAGCACATCACTAATAATATAAAGTGCTAATTAAACTAAACTAAATCTGTTAAATATAACATTTTTTAAATTTGATTTCATAATTTAATCGAAATAACATCATTACAAATTCCTCCATTTGATGGAGACATTATTATTACAATTAATTCCATATGAATTAGTAATTCCACTGTCTACTCATAGATGGCGCTGAACTGTAATAAATAAGTCCTCGAAACAACAGTGCGTTGCACCGATACGATTATCAAAAAGGAAATGTTTTTCTATCATCTCCCTTTTAATTAACTTGTGAATATATTAATGTTACGTGACATCGGCTGTTGTAACAATCGACAGGACTATTTAGTTTGATGAAAATAGTGAAGTTTCATGTTAAATTGGACGTTAACGTTGACGTATTTTTATTTTAAATCGATGAAATAGAATCTGAAATTTTTATTTTAAATTTTTGTTCTGTGCGGTGTATTATGTATTATAGGTACCTATTCGGAAAAACTAGTTGTCAATCATTGTGCAAATATTTTAAATACACGCCTGTCATACTGGAGACACATATATTTTTAGTATTATGATAACGTTGGAGTGCAGGCAAATATTATTATTTAATGAATACATAGCTTGTATCTTATCATATTATCATTATTTTCTACGTCCGCTCGCTTTTCACTAAGAAAGTCAACTCAATTAAGATATGAGATATAATATTGACATCGAAATTTAATGTTTAGGTACCTACCTATATAATTTTATTATAAATATTACTTTTAACATTACGTCGAAACACCTCTTTTCGAGTGCAACGTTGCGGTAAAATCAAATAAAAATCATTATGGAGTTCTTTGTTAAAACAACCCTCGTGTGTTTCAACCCTTATATTAAACGTCACCGCGTAATTATATAGCGGTTTGTGAGCGGACGGCGAAACATTATATCATCATACCGTTTCCTAATAAGGGTGGGCAGTAAAAGTATAGACCATGTTAAATATCACTATCAGGATCCTTTCTTTTCCGAGTTCTGAGCTTGTAACTCGAGAAGCACTTAAGTAATTTATATGCATAGAATTAAAACACGGTAGCAGTCGAACGCGGGGTGAAACAATTTCAAATTGGCCTTAAAAGGACACGTTGCGTGCCGATAATTTCGTAATTTCGCGTCCCTATAGACATTAATTCTTTTCCCAATTTCACTGTTAAGTGATTTTTATATGAAACTATTATTTCGATTTCAATGTTTTTTTATTTGAAACTATCGCTCTTAGCGGTATTAAACTATGTTTATATGATTTATATTGGTAAATCATTTCTCGATTTTTTTAGTGTAAGTATTACATTAGTTTTTTAAATATGGAATAGGTTATAAATATAGTAGAGAAATAAGTTTAAATCCAGACGTACCTAAAGGCTTTTGTCGTGGTGGTTGGAGGCCGGCATGATGATAGATCCTATCATCAGCCGCCGGGTTATTATCGTTCTTGACTTTATTTTATTCAATATTAAATGAAATGCAGGCATAACACTTATAATTAATACTTATAGAACCACGTTAGACATTTTGCTATAACTATTTCTCCACCCTTACTCAGACTATAACATATCAAATACGCAATATATCATATCAACACGCAATTAAAGAAGATGTGACGTGATAGATTAAAAAAACAAAGATTACATTTGGAGTATATTTTGCTCAAAATAACTATAAAACTATAAAATAATTAAAAAAATTTTCGTTGCAGACCTCTGTAATCCAAGTTCCTGGGTTACAGGCCATAAAGTTTTATTCAAGGTTCACTCGTTGGTTAAAGCTTGCATTTTTTTACACTGTATAGGTTCAGTGCTTTGAAAACAATCTCACTTTATGTTAAGTGAAGGTAAAATCCAGGATTCACTAAACCTAGAGATACTGGCTCTCAAGTGATGCTTCCGGAACACAATTACTGGTATTTGGCGACAGGTTTTCAAACTTGAGGACGGTAGCTACCAGTAGCATAGCTAGAATAACACCGTCGGTAAAGTCAGAGCATAAAAAATATCCAACTGGCCGTCATACTTCATCCTCTTGAAAATGAATACAGTAATTAATGACGGATGTTTGTCCTGCTGAGTGAAGCACTCTAGTTGTCGTTAATATTAACGCTAAATACGAAATATCAAATTAATTTCGCGAGTAATAAACGTTGTTTTTGCGAATTTTTTAGGAAGGCTATAAGAAATCGGGTATGAGAGCGCTTCGCCAGCTACCCAAGCGGGATTATTAGAAAATACCCTACCACCATCCTATGGCTTCCTTCACCAAAAGCATAGGTTCATTTTAAAGTTAAGACAGGTGGGCTGAAACCTGAGCAAAACCATTTGCACGGAATCCGACCGTACAGTCAAGTGCAACGACATTATCGCTTTTTAAGATACTTCTGTTATAGAGTGATTGTTCCGAATACCACAAAATCTCTTACATTAACATCGTTAAATCCATAAAATCACATGCGCAAAAGAAATGAAACAACTAACTAAGAATCGAACGCGTCGAGTCGTAAATCACGTGGCCAGAGCCACTAATGTCGTGTGGCTAACACGAAATTTCACAGTTCGTTGCGAGTACTAATGTTACCGAAATTGTGTTTTGATTGTGAGACCGTTCGGATTCCGTTTCGGTCTCGTATGACGAGAAGCCGTAATGAAAGTAGTAAAATTACGAAGTGTAGTTTGCAATTATTAACATTCAATTTCAATTAATTTAAATTTTGTACAAAGATAAGGATAGGTTAGTTAATTTGGATACGTGAACAGGATGGATGACCACACTACGCGCAAGGTACACGGGTTGTTTAATGGATCTTTATTACTTTACATGCTTAATAACCTTCCCCGGCATTTTTAACACGGGTAATAAGCTCCCACCGAAGTTCGCAACGTTTTTATGCCATTGCGCTTACTACCATTTTTAGGCTGAATGCCCTAAATGCATGCCTCAAAAGATCGAAGAAGCTGTCAAGGCCATTCTGGGCAATAGCGTTTCGTCAGTAAAAAAAAGATAGATGACTAAGATTGACGAAACTTTATAAAGCGAGCGTAACTGGGCTAGTCGGTAAGGGTCGACTTAAGCGGAAGTATCTCGACCAGATCAAAGACATTCATTGAAGACAAGAGTATCCAAAATACGTGTATTAAAGCGCTCATGAAAGTAGAACTATTCACATTTCATTCATAGCACTCTTCTCTTCTTATTCAATCCGAACTGAACTGACTGGGTTGAGCCGCGGTCCATTTATATAGAGTACTAGCTGTGTATCTGTGGTTGGGCCCGCGTTTCATATATTCTTTACTGCGTTTCAATTTCTTACACGGAACCCTAATTTCCTTAATTGTTTTTCGTAACTAAGATTAGGTAAAACTATTTCTCACAAATTCAAACACTTGCCAGTGAAACTGTGCACTGAATCGGATTTTATTCGGAACTTCATGAATGTTAATATTGTTTACGTGGAACCCTAATTATTTTCGAAAAACTAAACTATTTTACCCCATTTCCGCCTCCTTAGCAATAATAACCAAAAATGTGATTAAGTTAGCATTGAAATTGAAATGAGAAATGAAAATTAAGGAGTAAATTTTGCTTACGTAATTTGCTATTTGCAGACACGAACGAATGAACGATACCTATAAGTGTTACCTAGAAATATTTAATTACTCTGCTTGCGTCAATTTGCAAATTGTTAGTGGTTTGTTTACGACATTTTCTTTAATAACTATTCGTTTATTTTATCTAGGCTATTACATCGATGGACGTAAGTTCGAATCCGCTTATCATATTTCAAAAAGAGATTGAGTATTTCGCTTTTAGTACCTTTAGGCGTAGCGCGTTTACCATCTTGGATCACACCGTTAATGTCAGATGAGATTATACTCAACACTTAAATTTTACAGTATAAAAAAATAAATTGCAATGTTTCTGTAGTATCGCCATCTAGTAGACTTATATTAATAGTCAAAATATGAAAACAGTTAATTTTAATTAATTTCTGTAATGAAAAGGTAAGGTGAGTTCAGAAAATTATTACGTCATATCAAAAGCGGAGGTCGTCCATATTGTACGGTACGGGACCAGTAACACCTCACCGGAGAGCGTTCACCCTTGACCTCTAACTGCTGTTGGTCATCTTGAGACGTGCGGTGTCCTGCTCACACGTAACTGTGCTCGTATATACACGTCTCTGTCCTTTCACGGTGCACGATCCGATCGAGCGTGGATCCGGGTATCCTCACAGAATTGCACTCCATAACACGGTACAAAAAAAAGATATTTATTTAATCTTATTTTTTTATATATATACTAAAATATACATATTTAGCAATATTAAAAAAAAGTAAGTTATTTATTTATTATTATTACTTATTTACTTTAATTAATTAAATTCAAAACAACTACAGTTCCGAATCTTGTTACAATAACCTCCTCCTTTTTGAAGTCGATTAAAAAGGACTGACGATGATTTATTATAGTTTTGTGGAACTATATAATATTTACTGTACACAAACCACAAATAAGTAAAAAAAAATATGAACTTCTGCTTAACGCGTTCCAAACTAATTCAGATATATAATGAACTATTATAACAATTTGACAAATAATATGTCAAGATAAGATGTTAAAATTCAGTTCAAATATTGTTTTATAAAGGCTCTTAATATGTCGAATAAGTATTTGTGGTTCTATTACCTACATTTAGTGCTTAAGAGGACATGCGGTTGGAAGAGTAGGTATTTCAGAAATCTATTGCTGCAGTGTGGGGTGATTTTACCGATGCAAAATAAACGAAAAACATCAATTAGTAGTACCCTGTAACGTCTGAAAATTACGGTCAAAATCGCGCATATTTTTCATTTTCAAAGGCTTTCTAGTTTCTACAATAACTAATTTATGAAAATAATCAAAACGTACGGGCATGGCAACGGTGTATATATATTATTTTGGTATAAAAATATCTACCATAATCCAGAGAGGAAACAAGGGACTGCGTTTGTATGGAATAAATGCCGCTAGAATATCCTCTTAATACAATTCTAATATTATTTATTTCATCTAAAGTCTATACAACTGGAAATTGTAATGAATTAGGTAAATATAAAAAAAAAAAAAACAATACAAGCAATGCCACTACAATTAAAACGGGTTATAATGTAAACCGGGAAACGAGAGTAGACCCGCGTCACATCCTCGGATAGAAACAGACTGGCGCAACGCTGCTGTGTCCACATTAAACTCACGTCACACTAAGTCACTCACGTACTCTGTAGCGTTAGGTGAACGTGTCTATAGCTAAAGAGGGGTTAATTACTATGAGAGGGCTATGCTCGGAGCTTCACTGCGTGATCGAATCAGAAATGAGAAGATCCGCAGAAGAATCAAAGTAACCGACATTACCCGGAGAATTGCCAAACTTAAGTGGCAATAGGTTAGGCACATTGCTTGTAGAACAGATGCTTGATGGGGTCAACGGGTTCTCGAATGGCTGCCGCGTACCGAAAGATGCAGCGTGATTAAGCCCCTACAAGGTGGACGACTGATACCCTGGTGAAGATCGTGGGAATTCCTGGATGCGGGTGGCGCAAGACCGGTCGTTGTGGAGATCTTTGAGGAGACCAGTGGACGTCTGTCGGAATAATGAAGCTACTATTTTTGCCATTTTTCTTTAGATATCCCTTTTTTTTTTTTACGGGGGGAAATGCTTCTACGCACTACCCATTATAGATATACCTACCTATATTCAAGTTACAGTTGGTAATGAAATGTTTTAATTTTGCTACATCTAAACATGTAGGATTACTTGAAGCTAAACTGTAGGGTCTTTACAGCTTTTTCGGGCTTGTGAGGCGAGCGTTGCAGAGCTTGCACTCAGCCGAAATTGGTAACAAGTGTAAAGGTACCAAAAATATGTTTATGGGACGTTGTTCCAAATTTGACTGAAATTTCTTCTTTAAGTTTAACGGACGTAAATAATCCTTTAGTATACGTATTTATTTGGGATATAATTTTTAAAATTCATAGTTGTTCTCATCTAGTTTTTCCGGGAAATCACGTTCGTATCGTTTTGATGGTTGAGTTGTTAGTGTGGTCGGTTTCCGCGTATTATTGAACCAACATATCCAAGTGTATAATGAACCTGAGCTTTTGGTGAAGGTAAATATAGCGAGGAAACCATAGCATGGTGATAGGGCATTCTCTAATCCACCTGGATAGCTATCACATTCAATTTTGAAAATCTATCGTCAAACATCAATAGGTGTGTTCCGGCAGCATAACTTGAGACAGTGTGACCTCTGGCACTTCTGTGTTTACCATTCTAGACCACATCGTCACTTAACATCAGATGAGATTGTGATTAAAGCTTTGAGCCTTTAATCTATATTCTATATTATTATATAAAGAGGTAAAATAGATTTTTTTTTTTGTTTGTTATGAATAAACTTAAAAACTAAATAACTGATTTTAAAATTAAGCCCCTTGTAGAAAGCTAACTATCAGGGAGTAGCATAGGAGTATAGTTCATTATATATTAGGGCGGGTCGTTAGTACAGTGTATAAAAACTAGGCAGCCATGTGTCGATTAAACTATTTTTTTTAAATCTGTTTTTAAAAGCGAAATTAATAATACACAGACTAAGTACAGTTCTCAAAAAGTGCCCATGACATTATTTCGACAATCAACGGTATTATTTATTAGTAATCGTTTCGACACGAAGAATTTATTCGGGCATTTATGCGAAAATATTTTAGACGTGGCAACACAAAAACGTACACTATAACGTCATATTATATTTGGCAGACTGTAGCATGTCACTGAAGGCTGACATCATTGTTAACATGAATCTATTGCGAATACACGAATATTGAAATTTTCACTTCAAAAAATCTCAATTTTTTACGTATTCATCATAACTATGCCGCTGTTTTTTTTATCAAGTTTAACGTAAATTGCAATCCGTTTCCCCTTCGCAGATTCACAATGGCGGAATCCGGAGACCCTTTTGTTTATTCTCTTTACTAGATTAGGCCGCTACAAAAGATACTGGCAGCCATTTGTTCAAAGAAAATGATATACTACCCGTTCGTGCGTGTGACGACGAGCATGCATACGGCCAAAGCGTTTTTAACAAGTAAAAAACTATTTATGACATCGCAATAGTTCTTATCCTACTGCAATAGAGTTTATATTTGCATAATTGCAACAAATCAGGATAGTAACAACCTATCGAATGTGCAAAGAAAAGCCACAGTAAACGACGAAAAGAGAATAAAATATGAGGGAAAAAGTGGACCCCGGGATGCAATAAAATATCAATTTTTTTATTGCATCCCTCTCTTCGTTCATAGTTTCAGCCGTTGAGTAGTTAGAATTCTTACTTGCAAGTTACAAAATCAGTATGGTACTCCGATAAAGGCCTTATAAATGAGGAACCATTTAAGTGATTTGAATTATTTTTTTGTCTAGTTTTAGTATATATTTTGTTGACTTAAATATATTCGCAGTCGCGTCAAAATATCTTCCGCCGATGCGTTTAAAAAAATCGAACTAGGAAGTGAAAATTTAAATATAACATCTATTTTAAAAAAATGTTACAATATGATAACGTGTCTACATATACTTAACAAGCTTTAATAGCGGTATTTTGATGAACAGTTCAAAAGCCCAACCCTATTCGACCGGCCAATCGGAAATCAATTAACACTGTCTGTTGGTTATTGACGAATTACATACTATATGTGTTCCGCTTACATATTCACTATACAGTGATAGTTGCATGCTATAAATCGACTATTAAATTAACTTATTTAAACTTATTTAAATTAATTAATAAAAAGACTAGTGTTCGTTAAATTAAACTGGGAATAGTGTTATATGTTTAAATGAAGCTCTAATTAAATAGAAAGATCTGTATCAATAGTCCTGGCTGTTATGCTAAACCGCAAAATATTAATGCAATTGAGTTGACAGTCGGCTACAAATTATGAGTCTAACATGGCCACATATCTTATGATTATTCCATGCAACTTACCACCAAATTTTCCACATTACGTCATTCGTTATTTGATTTTTATCTAATAAATATGAAACTAATGTTAGAAATGAAACTCACAAAAGAGCGCAGGATTGTGATTAATAATAAAATACTTAGAAATAATTTTAAATTTAAATTTTAAACGTTTTTACAACAAAAGTTAACAGCTAAGTGAGCTCTTCATGTGTAGATATAGAGAAACTGAAAATTGCTTCAGTCTATTTACATTATAGATATAGAAAAAACACGATTATAACATCACGAAATAATTAATATTACAGGTTCTATCTAGTCAATAATTATTAGTTTCTTTTGTATATCTCTTAATGATTTTGGTCTCGAAATTCATCAGGCGCTAATAACTTGAAATATGTTATTGCTATGTTATTAATAAAAATAGCTTTTGTTGGAGTTAAAGGTTATATTTCAAATGGACAAATGTGGCCGTACGAATCTGTCTCAGTGTGTATGACGATTGACAAGCATAATTGAATCTATCATTCGTTTACTAAATAGTATTATGTTCTTGATGTGTATAATTTAGTAACTCAGTAGTATTCTATGAAGCTGCTCGCTTTGATGGCCAGAGTGGACGCTTCACAACCCGCATATCACTTACTAGTGAAATGGTTTTTTTATGAGTTTAGATTTTGCTATTAAGAATTTTAAATGTTAACATTTCCCTAGTTTTTACATCATTTGGCGCTCCGAGTAATAAATTATTAACATTTTCATATACAAAGTTTATTCATAATCAAAGCATTATACGATAGGGCTGCGTTATTTATCTCTGAGCGCCAACACTTAAACGCCATCATATATATTTGACATTCTGTAGCATGTTGACGGCTGACGTCATACCTTTGATAACGCGAATCTATAAAATTTTCTCCTACCGAGAAACGCGTTGTTGACGCCGTTTAAGAAGTTTTTTTTGAACTCTATTGTGCAAAAATGGCATATGTGTTTTAAAGGCCGGCAACGCATCTACGATTCCTCTGGTGTCGTGGGTGGGTGTCCATGGACAGCGGTGATCACTTACCATCAAATGACTCGCTTGCTCGTTTGGCCCTATTTCATAAAAACAAAAAAAAAATCGTAATTATGGAGTTACACAGTTATATGACCCAAATTTTAAAACTTTAAAACTCTCATGGCCTACATTTTTCGTTATTGAAGTTGATATAAAATCCCTACACCGGTGATATTATAAGGGATTCCACAAATATATTAGCTTCTCATGGTATATAACATGTTCTATAACCTCATATCCTCAATAGAAATGTATTTAGCGACACGAGAGCTTTTGTATCGATCCATTTAACAGCATCAAAATAGGAATTGAAATATAAATCACGCGAACTATGTCTTTCTCACGATTCTTAAGCGGTTTTCGAAAGGACACTATCGTTCCTTCACTATCGTAACTTCACCCACACCCGGGAGCAATAAATAGCGGTAAACCAAAAAGATTATTGACCCCCAAGAATCTTTGAATTAATACGGCTAACCGTGTGTTTGGACGTTGCATTTGCGATAAAAGAAACCATGAACAAATATAATTTTGCTGTTCGTCTGTTAAAACGTAGTCTCTGTGAACAAAGCAATAAGGCTCATCGTCTACTTTTTATCGGTAAATCAATAGTTTTGTCAAACGTTGTCATTTCGAGACATTTTCAATTGTTTTCAAAACACAACAGCCGTGGGAATTTCTTTCGATGTTCGGGGGGTGGTATGTTTTATTTGACGGATACATATAAAATAATAATATGAATCTCAATTTATTGTCGGTTACTTTATGGATTGGTATTTAGTGGAATTTAAGTACTATCCGTTTGAGTCGTTTTGATGCTTTAATAATATTTTATTGAATTTAAACTAAGTGTTGGCGACCCTTCAAGAGCTTAGAAATGGAATTAGTTTTAAATAAGATAAAAACACGAACATATTATGCAATATAAATGTACATATATATAAGATAATAAAGATATTGATTTTGTTAGGTAGCGAGGTGGAGTCTCAAATTTATGCAATGTATCCAAACGTAGTGCGCTGAATAATTATTCAGATAAATAAATAAATAGACACATAATAATAATAATAATCGACCATTCAGCGCGCTACACTAAGGGTATAGAAAATAAATAGTAAGTAAGTTGTAAATAAATAAAAAGTATATAATATTGTAGGTACAATTTATATGTTCGACCTATTGAAATTTATTTTTTTTTTTTTGAAATAAATAAACAAATATTATGTATTATCTTAACAAATTTTGATTGATTATTGAACATAGAAAATGAGTAGATTCATTAGAATTGTTTTTTCACGTAACTCATAAAGATTTACAGACGGGAAAAGTCAGACACGAAACTGAAATAGATTTGTTTTCGCGGCGTGATCATTCTAACTTTTCGAACTTATCTGAGTTTAATAAACATGACCATCTGACCGAACGGTACTTTACAATATGTACCTATAAATTTAGTTAAAACATTGATCATTTGCGAATGCTCTTTATTGTTTCTCCATTCACGAGAGTTAATTTTAATTGGAACTAGCTGCGCCCGCGACTTATGAATTTTTAACCCCTTGAGAACTAACCTGATGTTTACGCCAGCTTTCCATTGTTTTCCTATTGTCTTATTTTTTATGTGTACTCGACTCGACACATTAATTGTAAAGTTTTTAATTTTTTTTTGTACAGAACGTTAATTATTTTCCAATTTTTTTTGCTACTAACATTAAGCAAAGTATTTCTCACAAATTCATATACCTGCCAGTAAAACTGTCAATTGAATCGGGTTGTATTCGCAATTTCATGAGTTTTAATTTTTATTACGCTGAACCATAATTATTTCGAAACACAAGTATAAGTATACTTGTTACACGAAATAACTTCAGCTATCTACTGAGAAGAGTCCCGTCCAAATCGGACCAGCCGTTCTGGAGATTACCCGGAACAAATAGAAAGACAGACAAAAATTTTAAAAATTGTATTTTATACATTCATATCTATTTAGCAAAAAAAATATTTTACAAACGAACACTTTAATTTTATTTATTAGTATAGGTTTGAAATTATATCAAGTATCAAATTAGTTAAATCCTAGTGTATTGCGCAAGCGCCGGCTGCAAGGAATCACTCGACGACGATCTCCATTGTTCACATCCGCACGGCGCTGCCGCAGTGATATATAGCTATAAACATAAGTATTGTTGTACGGACAAGCTATTGTTCAAGTCCGTTTAAAGACAGCCGAATGTATTGACCGATGTTATATTACTAACAAAACGTTGTAGCAACTGTAGAATATGTGTTATTCGGATGTACTTTTATAAATGTGTTATTGACACTAATTCATGTTTTAGTGTTAATTGTTTTTATAAAAAAAAAAGAAAAAAAAATATTTATTCAATTTAGGTCCTAAGAAGGCGCTTATGAACGTCTAAAAACACTACCCCGGTTCGGAAAACAACCCAGTCGAGAAGAGCGCAGGCAAGAAACTCGATCTGGTTCTTTTTTTTTTATAAATATCATTTTTTTGTCATATTTAAAACTATACAAATCGTAGTCTTAATAATGTTAGTGGAAGCACAGAGATGTGGGTTAATTCCAGACATCACTATCGTTCACGTAATGATCCACCCTGTAATAACCTTTTGAGATTAAGACTTGCTTGACATAATACTTGAACTTATTGTCAGGTAAATCGGTAATTTTACTTGGGATCTTATTGTAAAACCGAATACTATTACCTATAAAGCTTTTATTACACTTACTTAACCTAAAGCGTGGTTCCGGACAACTTGTCTTTACTTCTAATATTAAAATTATGACGATCATTCGCTATATCTATAAATAATTGATTCTTATGTTTTCCACATTTCCAGAAATTGCTGAAGATATTATTATGTTATATTTGGAATCTAATAAAATGTATTTTATGACATGTTTATTTATAGTTTGAAATGTTTCTACGAAAAGTATTTACTTGGGAATGTTCAACTATTTGTTTAAAAATTGATACGAAAATAATTACTAACAATGAGATGTCTTTTCCGAACTAGCCGATATGTAATTGTTTATATATATACCTTGGTTAGCTAATATTCAAAAGTTTAAAATTTGATTGTAGACTATTGAAAGGTGTATAAGAATGGTCATGGTCATAGGCTCATTGCTTTCACCACAATCTCACTTGATGTTAAGTGACGATGTGGTCCAGGATGGTAAACTCACTTAGTCTAGAGGTACTGGTTGTTAAGTGATCCTGCCGAAACACACCTGTTGTTGTTTGGCGACAGGTTTTCAAACTTGAAGATGGTGGCTACCCAGGCGGGTATTATTAGAAAATGCCCTACCACGATATTTTCCTTTACCGAAAGATCATGCTGATTTTAAAGTTGGATAGGTGGGCTTGAACCAGCTTCCATTGACGCGGAATCCGTTCGCACTATCCACTGCGCCATAATCGCTTCTTAACATCAACCTATAAAATGAAAAAAAAAAACTTCATATTTCTAGTTGTAAATGTAAGAACTAAAATTTATCACCTGTATTTTTTAAAGCTTGACAAAACTTATTTGATACTTGAAACCGACGTTAGCCATGGAAAATATGATTTGCACATGATACGGTACAAATCAAAAACAATAAGTCGATTAATCGGGATCGAAAGGCTGAGGGGTGCATCGGTGAGTGGTAATCGTGCGGTGCGACGATGTTTTTCATTACCCTCCCTTAACCCTCCCTAGTGATGTCGAACAAAACCATCGAGCCCATTGTCTTCTTACCGCGGTGAAGTCTGTTTTACTCCTGTTTATGACTGCGTAATGAAACCCATTATTCTTTTTTGTTATTATGGGCAACAATATCTATATATTATTGTCTTGCTATGAGTATTTGGAATAATCATTATATCTAGTGTAGTAAATATGCCTCCTTTAAGTTTGTTTCCAGAAATATACAAAACGGTATTCATTTTAATGTATACCACAAATGAGGTTTTAGTCTTGAATAAATTATAAACATTATTATAGTAACCAAGCCTATATACGCTAGTTAAATGAATTAAGATAATTTTCAGCTCTTCTATTAGACACGATATAATAAAATTATATTCGTTTGTCCTATTCTACCATCGTCATCTCCCTACCCTTTTACTTGACCCATTAAGAGTTTACTGAGGGGGAGGGAGGGGCAGAGCGCGGCCCGGGGCAAAGGAGCGCGACGGGGGGCAGAGGAGAACAGCGTGGTACGGCGCCGTGTAGGTGGAAATATGCCCCAGGGTGAAATCTATAGAGTACTCAGGCTAATCTCAACCTTACCTTACTTCAAACTTTGCTAAGCAAATGCTCAGCGCAATCTTAGGTTTTGAATTTATACTCGGCATCTTGAAAATAATTATCAATTAATAATTCAACACTGCATCGAGTATAGCTTGACACTAACATATATCCAACAATTTGTATGGTGCTAAGACAATAATTCCGATTGGGTCGCGACTACCATACACATGGTGAAATGCCACTGTTGGGAAATATTTCGATGCGTCACGTTCCTCATTCAGCCAATATAGATCTGACAATTCGTGTGGTGGTCAGAGAATAATCTCGATTGGGTCGCGACTACCATACACATGGTGAAATGCCGCTTATGTGAAATATTTCAACGCATCACGAAATCTGTACATTGAAGATATTTAAGAAAAAAATGTTTTGAAGGGCTTGAGAATCGACTACAAAACACATTTCGATAGTTTTCAGAACTGTTGTCTGTCGGCTAATCAATTTCTTCGTCAATCGCGCAAAAACTACTGAATCGAATTCGATGAAATTTGGTAATAACATATATTGCATTCAAGGGGAGTACATAGAATGCACATTGTCTGAATTCAAAGCTGGTAAAGCCGCGGGCACAGCTAGTAACATATAACAATCTTTATTAAATAAAGAGACTTCTTTAAGGTGGTGTTAAATACATTGACATTAACGTAAATCACACGCGACCAGAAAATAAAGTTTTCCCCGCGATTAGGATGGAGTTCAAAGTAAGAGTTTTGTCATGGAGGTATTGTCCCGTGATGGGTTCTTTAATAACGCTCGTTTTGTTTCCCTTTAGAATTCGTTTTGTACGAATGACGTCGCGCGGTCTAAATTTGCGGTCGTTCTTCTACAGATCCCGATTGGATTGATTGACTTATTATTATTTTATATATATTTCCACGTAATTATTTGAAGTTTTTTTTTTTCAGTTCTATTTGCAAAATTACCTACTGTCAAATTTTAAACCCTAAAAGAGAGTTCACATTTAAAAAAGTCTTGTTCTTACATAAATAGCGAAATTTATCTTTTTTTATAGTTTATTTTCAATAAAATGAATTAACAAAATTAATGTAAGAATTCTTTGTTTTAAAGTTCTAATGTCAGTGTCCTACTTTTTTCTATATGTAATTTTACCACTAGTATAGAGTGCACATAATAATGGCAGATAATAGAGTACTGTTCATTTGTAAATTATGCCAGGAAGTAGATTTGTCAAGTGTCTTTTACATATAAGCATCGTTTATTAGTGAACTGATGTTGTTAGTCTATCAGTAATAGTTCCCAGAAACTTTTCGATAACTATAAAACGCTTTTTATACTTGATCCTAATGTTCGTAGATATAACATTTTAGACGTACCCATGTAAACTGTTCTACTTTGTATGCCCTTCCGATTTCCTTGTACGTTCATCAAAGTCAATAAGCGTTACATAACAAAATCACGAGCTATCCAATCCTCGAAGAAATCTCTACAGGTAAGCGAGCGTGAAGTTAAAAAAGGCCCTCAATAGGGCTTCATTAGCGATGATAGGAGCGAGCGAGGGACGAACAGAGAACAGTGACCCTTCTTTAAATATTAATTATTCAAACTACGTCGAGTGGGTCCGCCGACGCGAAGGAAAACTGAAGTTTCCGACGCTGAGCGTCTTTATTATGATGCATTGTTTGTTGGATTTTGAGGACCAATGAGTGGTCGGACTTGTGGTTTGTGCGAGTAAAATTTTTGATTAGCTCTCTCATCGAATTCGTTTCGAGTTTTAATAGTATTATTAATTTCACAGTTTTTGGTTAATTGTTCTAATTCTTTAGCGTACAATTCTTTGTTGATTGATTACCTAATTGTTGTTTTCATTTCATGTGTTTGATATTTTTTTGTGCGGTTCGGTTATCAGACATTTTTGAAAGGGTGGTCGCATTGCGAGATAAGTCATTAGGATCAGAGATAACAGTTTTTTTCTTAGCAAAACGGACGTTATATTTAATATTTTTGATTTAATTTTATTATATGATAACAGATAGAACTAACTATCATTTTTGTATTTTTGCAAATTGAAATTTAATATGTCAATACGTCTTAGGACACCGACCTAAGCTCGGTGTAGCCAAGGTTCTCTTATCAACGTAACTAAATTTTGTAATGGATATTGTCTTTATAAATGTCTAAGAAATAAAGCAATTTATTCAAACATTTTAAAAGAGTGCATAAACTTCCCATTTTTGCGATTAAAAACTAATCAAGCTATAACCGCCAATAGCAAAACACAACATATAGTCATCTCTGATTTAAAAATAATCTATGATGTAAATCGGTTCATTGGTTCTAAACTGACAAACGGACAGACATATAACCTGACAGAGAGGCCTTACTTTCCATAATATAGATATTAAATTTATAATAACATTAATCTTATCAATACAAGAATAAAAACAAAGCTAAAATATCACGATCATCTATGCATCATGTTATGTGTTATCGTCATTCATTATTCGGGCACGAGTAAAACATTCATCCATACAGTACAATGGTTCCCAATCTTTAATTAAAACATTGAAAACTCTTGATGGATGATCTCGACGCGCTAATTGATGGGTTTTGTATGTCGTACGTAGGTATCCTCGCTTCTGTGTGTCGTTTTATACGGTTTCCTGTTTAATCTACCCTTGTTACGTCCAACACATTGTATAATTGATATATCAATGCTACATTTTTTACTCTTCATTTAATTTTTTACACGGAAGTAAATACTTTTGCTTAACTAAACATAACTTTTTATCTCTTAGGGCCAATTTTTTGATCCGTAGTCAACTCGAGAAATGGTCAGATTAGTAACAAATGGTTAAAATAATGCCCTGATGCGTTTTTTGAAACATAGTTAAGCTAAACTATTTGTCAAAAATGTGACTATTTGTTACAAAATTTTAACCATTCAACTCAGCCGGGTTAGCAAGATGGCGGATGGTTAACTCCAGTGCGAACAGGCGTTTCATTGCTTTTGTGTAACATTTGAAGTAGATAATTTGAAGTTTCATTATGTAACATTAATTTATATAAAATAATTTGTTAAATAATTACAACGTATTAATAAATTGCTATTTATTATCTTTTTCGTAATATATTTGTTTATGAATTTTGTTTTTCATAAGAATTCAGTATTCCATTATGTATAGTATATCAAATTCGTACAAATATTTATTTGGCTTGTAAAATATATTAAATCCAAGAATTAAATTATAAAATCAAAGAATATTTTAGACAAGACGAAATAAAAAAAAAGGTAATATCATTACAAAACTATCACAAGAAATAATAATGGACACAGATGTTCGAGAGTAGCTCGACCCTTTGTTTTTTGTAATGTTTGTTCGACAACTCGAATTATGGACCATGACACATTTTACTCGGAATGATCATACAAAAAAAATTACCGGAATCAAAAGTATTCTATTATACAGTTCATTTTACTGGCAACATAAATAACTATTGCTAAATTTAACCATAGTAGATTTTGTCATCGAAAAACGCATTGTGATTATAACCATTGGTTTGTGTAATAGTAATAGTAAATTTGACAAATGGATATAGTAACTTTGACTACGGATCAAAAAATTGGCTCTTAGTCACCTTTTACTACACCCACGGGAATATATGGGATGGTATTACTCTTAGCTGGCACGAATAAGATACAACTCCAGTCAATTCAACTGTTAAGCGAATTTTAATATTGGGATGACATTATTTAAAAAAAGATGCGATGTTGTCGCATTTGGTAGTGCGGCCAGATTCCGCGTCAATGGACGCGGTTTCGAGCTCTCCTCTCTAACTCGTAAATCACACTGAGCTTTCGGTGAAGGACACATTGTGTGGAAACCATAGCATACAGGGTATTTTCTAATAACGCCCGCCTGAGTAACTGCCAGCCTCAAGTTTTTAAAAACCTGTCTCCAAACACTAATCGGTGTATTCCGGCAGGATCACTTGAGAACCAGCACTTCTAGGCTTAGTGTGTTTGCCATCCTGGACCACATTGAGCCTGTTCCATGTAAAAAAAGTCTTCTTCTCTATTGGTTTGAAAAGTCTTCTTCGTTGTCATGCTGAAAAGTTGTCAAAATAAATCAAGTCGTACTGTATTGTAGATTACAATCTGATACTCTGTAAAATTGGCCATAGTTTAGATTATTGTCTTTTAATTAATGCTATCTCAACAAAATACATAGACTCTTATATGAGATAAAGAGGCGTATCAAAAACCTACAAAGACGTGAAAGAAGCCCATATTAAAATTTTCCTTGAGAATAATCCGAATACAACGTAATATCAAAATTTAATATCATTCTAATCTTAATTCGGCTTATTAATGTTGTCTAAGGAGGGTTTTGCGACGCAAAGTTGTAACGTTTTAACGTGATAGTTGTTTTGAGAGTTTACACCTTGTTTCATTTCACATAAGTATCAAAATTGATTGGTATGTTTTGAAGAGTTTTTGTGAAGCCGATAGGGATGAACGAGGGACGAAGCTGAAAGCAGGTGAGTTCAAAGATAACATTCGTTGTGTCTCTTCGAAATACGGTTTAATTAGGTCGAATCGAGATTTACATCGAAATTAGCAATGTTATAATTTTAACGAGAAGGAATAATTTATAGGTATCTACGACCTACCTACTGTTTGTAACTAAGTTGTTATGATTGTAAATTCTTATAGAGTTATTTTCTTTTCAATCGTATTCAGAATGTCCTATAGAATTTTAGATTTTAATTTTTAATTAGCTATTGTCCGCGATGTATGAATTAGTTATTTATAAACCGGATTGAAAGCAAGTATTTTAAAATATAACTCACTTAACAATTGTGATGAATTCGGTAGAATTAAAGATATGGATTGATGGAATATGTCTAAAGCAAGAATACATAACAGCTTTCAATAACATAAAAATTATATTTAAATAAAAGTAGATCAAATTAAAATATCAATTTACATTTTTTCGCGGTCACATGTATGCGTTGGGTTCCCTAACATTAATTGGGTTACCGCGTGGGTTATAAGGGAGGGTTACACCTCTAGAGACGGAAGGGTTACTCCTCAGGGATTCCGCAATTGATTGAGATGGATGTTGTCACCGAACAAATTCGTATTCGTACTTTTTCATCTCTCTCCCGCCCGCGCTGTTTCGTCTGAAGGCGGCCATGTTTTTTTTTTCTCCGTAAAAGGATATAGAATAACCAGTCCGATGGGGAGTTAATTGTTTTTAACTTCTCGAATTGCTTCCTCATTGTTTTATTGTTTTGATGAAGATTTTAGAAAAAGTTGTTCTCCCTTTAGTTACATTGTTTGTCGGTTTTTTTTAATTGGCTTAATAGGAAACGGGATGAGTTTTTATTTTTTGATGATTTTTAATTTAAAAATTAAAGCTTTTAATATTTTTTGAAATTTGAAGATATTTTTGGGGAAAGTAACGCCTGCATTTATTTTGCTTATAAATAAGTAGATGGTAACAATGATAATTTAATCTTTTCGATGTGTTAAATCTCATATCTGGTAAAGGTATAATATATATGATTATAAAAGAAGAAGCTCACAAATTAAATACATACAGACACTATGTAAGAAAATTTGTTAAGAAGAAGTAATGAAGAATTAGAAGAGGCCGTAAAGGAGATCTAAAAGAATTAAATCTTGTCATACCAAATATATTTAATAGAGTAATGAATTGTTGATAGATAAAGAATTGGCAAAGAATTGGCAAAGAATCTCATTGGCAATGGGATGTTTTATAGCCCCATTGAGACTGTACGAAGTGGTTTAATGTCTTTGAATTTTGACCGTAGTGATTTTAGGTAGACAATGTACGTAGGTACTCCGAAGTCTTGCGGAGGCGATCTGCTAGCGGATAGCGTTCCGAGTTAACATAAATACTCGTGTAACTTAGGTCACGATTCAATTCACAGTGTAACGGTAATCAGTAGGCAAACTAATGTATTTACAGAGTTTGTTACTGACTTGAAAATTTCTTATCGATGCAGGTTGCTTTTAAAACTTTAATCAAGGTATCTCCAACTAGTAGAGTCATAAAAATGTTTGAAATAAAAATAACAATGTTTATATGGTTTGTAAGTAATATTTTTAAATACAGTAAAGATAAAAAAAAATCCTTTAATTTTTTTTTTTTCATTTTGATAAATAAGTTTAGTAGCTATTGACGAACTTTAGTGTTATCAATAAAACAATATTGCATTATATAGAGTTAAATACAGCGAGATTGTGAATAAATAAAAACCCTTACATGACTGACTAAAATCTCCCATAATGTCACACGCACTATAGTGCTTTAAAGAATACCTCATCTTTTATAAATGTTACCAACAACAGATTTCAATATCGAATCTTAAAACTTAGGCTTTAATTCAAACCAGAAATATATAGGATTACCCTGACTGATCGCTGACGTTGATCTGACACTTTTATTAGAGAAAATTTCTGATTCCTGTGGGTAAAACAGATTGAGGTTGCATATTGAAACCTGCTATTTATAATCTAATTGCTACTTCAACACGTTAAATCATAATAATGCGAATTATCGGGACTTACTATTTTGCATTAAACTGTGTACCGACTGCTTCGATCCTCATCGGACTTAACGATTTTTATCAACAACAAATCGACCAAACTACTCAACCAATACTACTCTAAAGAGATCATCTTTCATTTCGATTACTATTACGCGAGCAATGTATTTGATTTAATTATAATTGACAATGTATATTTCATTGTATTGGTAACGGGTGGTGAGTTTGCGATAACCCCAAGATAATCCTTCGATAAAATCTCATATGATTTGCCTTACGAACGCGGTAGCTTGATATTTTGCGTCGTTTGTTCGGAAGAGACAATTTTGATCGTTTAAAACAGATACAATGAACATTGACAGTGAGAATTTATAGTTAGTGTTTCACTGCTACAGCTATGTAGTAAGACATGGGTTCGAAATTTACATTTAGCTTAAACTATCGGTGAAGGGAAACGTCGTGGCGAAACCTAGGTATATTCCTACAACATACAGTTCACTCAATGTTAAGTGGCCACTGCATCCTGTAGCTACTTATAACTAATCTAAAACAGAACCGATTCCACAACTGAGATCTGTAATTTATTATTTTATAACTGATCATCATAAAATTTTACATGCACAATGTCTCTAGATACAATAAAAAGTCTTAGGGTAATTTTCATGAGAACGTGGTTGGCACGGTGGACTATTCCGCGTGTCTCATAGATGGTACGTCTGAAAGGACAGAGGTCCAAACCCAAGGTGGGTAACACATTTTAGAGAGCGTGGTTAGCCCGGTGGACTAATCCGCGTGTCTCATAGACGGTACGACTGAAAGAAAGGTAGGAGGTTCGAACCCAGGGTGGGTAACACTTTTGCGACGCGGTGCTTGCGAAAGCCACCCCGTGTCGCCCCCATCCCAAATGCGGCGGACGGCCCCGGGGGGTTTTAGTGGGTATTTCCGGGCGCTTTACGCCCGGGCGAGTCCCACACTGGCACGGAGTTCGCCCCTCCGTGCCCCCTTACCTATTGCATTGGGGACTTCGGTCTCACTAATGCAATAAGTAAGGGTAGTGCGTAAATGCATTTCCCCCCGACAAAAAAAAAAGAAAAGAAAGGGTAATTTTCATACCTGAATTGATTAACGAAACCTACATTAAAGAGAACGAAGATGCGAACTAATGCTAGTGAATAAACTTATCAGTTGATATATATTTAATAAATTGCTATGACAACGATCTAGTTCAACATGGTCTTTCTAAACACAGCGCACACACAAAGCAACACACCGCTCACTCCTTAGCCCTCGCAGCGCGCTTCGTGTTCCTTCATCTCTCTCATTTACCTCGTCTTACACTAAATTCGCAACAGCGTGAATCGAGTAACATGTTATGTTACAATATGTTGCTACTTTAAAACTGTTCTGACTCTTGAAATTATTTTCCTTCAAAAACCAACTTTCGTAACTTTACGGGAGGTATAATATATATTTGATGATAATTCTTCTGCAATCAAATCTTGTACAGCGTCTACCACTATTATTCTCTTAAATATACATGTTTATTATACGTAATCGAGTTACTACAATCCATCATATCGTAACTTAACAGGCGTAGTTTGGGCCCCTCATAAATTGTTGTCCGGATCTCTAGCATGGAACTGCGAAGTATTTTCTTGATAGCTCGGATTGGTTGGAGCAACAGGGCGTCAATACTGTGAATAATGCAGACGTCACTAAGATCTTGAGAGTCGCTTTAACTAAGAGGGTATATTTCCTCACTGAGTGTTTTTAATCATCTGTATGATTGTGAGTGTTGCGTAGAGTTTTATCCTTTCCATAACGGAACCACGCAGGCTACTTTACAGAGCCATATTTACGTGATAGATCTAAACTCGACACGAATAAAGAGGTTCACAAATTATCTTTGACGCATCGTGGAGATATGTAACAGAATCAACACTAATATGGTTTTTTTCCTACTATATTAGGACCTTTAAAAGAGGCGTGAAGAGGTAATTTAGTAAGCCGGTTTGACTGTGAATTTCCGGTAGAATTTAGCACCAATAGTAGGCTTTATTTTTGATCTGTACCAACCACAGTATTTCGATTGCCGATGAAACATAAAAAAGTAAAATTGTAGTCATACGTATCACGAGAATCTATATTTAAAAAAGACTAAAATTTACAATGTATCTTGTTTCTTTAAATATATATCTTGACTCCAAATCAAAGCTATGAACACACAAGGTTCCATTGCATTTGAAGAGGCCAATCAGACCGAAAGCTTCAGACCACCGCAACTTGAGTGACAAATGACTTAGTTGACATCTGTCTGGAAGCACACACGTTAATGGCGGTATTATACGATATTATTCATGTCTACGAGATGGGTTCGCTCGATGTATATCGCTTAGTCCTTTATTATTCTTAGTTATTCCTTTGGCTCACTTCTAGGACATTGGTAGTCTAGGGTAGTAATTGTAAGAATATTAAGTAAAGTCGTACCGTATCTTTTGCTAATTTCGAATCTTTCGCTGATAAGGTAAACACGAGTACTTTAATTAATGTAGTTAATTTGCTTGATAGTAAGAAAAAATTCAGTTATAATTTTGGCAATCAAGAACATTTACCATAAAGTGTACTAAGGTAATAATTAGAGATATTGTTAGAATAATATGATTAAGAGAAGATTTTGAGGTGAATCGACAAATTCTATCTACATGGTCCGTCGTTTCGATTTAATCCTATTTTTGTTTTTGCACAAGATTCTATAAGAAACTTCAAAGCAAAATTAAAAAGGAAATCATTAGTTCAAAACTAAAAAAAAACATTAAATTTAAAATTAGCTTATTTTTTTTTATTCAACGTATTCATTTCGATGATAAAGAAGTTTAAATTTACTTTTTAATGAAATGTATTTGCCAATAATAACTCTTAGGCTTAATGAGCCGACTTGGGTTGGAATCTTACAAATAGATTTGAACTTTAAGATAACTTAGTGATGAAACGGTAGTAAGTAGGTTCTTCTATTAACAAAAAACAAAATCAGCCGAAAAGTACTTATATAGACTTAATATATAAGTGTCTTCAATTAAAGTGACACGACGTTCGTGTTTAAAACTGAAATGATTAGTGCGAAAACAAGTCTCAACTTTCAACTGACAAATTCATCAACCCACATTAAACCCACAGTATTAGAGTGATTAAAAAGCAATGTAAAACAAAAAAAAAATAGAACAAGATCAAAGTCATTCGGGCTATAAAACTTTTCCAATTTCCAGCCGAAAAAGTCCTCAAAAGGATTTGCATGCGAGGCTCAAACAATGAACGGTGTATTCGCAATACTCTCTATGACGCAGCGGGAGTCGGCCGACTTGGGGGTAGCCGTCTTTTGTGACTCGTTTTAATATCTGTGGGAATGGACATACCCGAGTCCATTTGGGTAATTTATCATTCTTAAACGAGTGAGGAGACTATCCACTATTATGCTTGTAGTCTTTTGAGACCTTAAGGGGCGAAGAAGGCGCCCTTTGTCCGGACATGTTCAAATTAATGACGGATTTGCCCAAAACGGGTTCCGGTATTAGTGATTTCTTATAAATAAGTACCGGACCGGGGAGTTTTGCTTCACGAATTATGAAATATGAAATTTATGTTCCCATAAAATCTATACCGATTGTGCTATACGTACGTACTATATAAATTGTAGTGGTCAGTTATTTAATATTATTATTCTTATTACGTAACGTATTATGATTATGTTATTAAGCATTTACTTTTTTGAAGGATTATAATATGACATGTTGTTTATTTTTCTTTATCAGCAGAAGTGAAATTATCGTCCAGGTACATCCACTCTGAGCAGTCTTATGTTAGTCTTACTTTAAGTAGACCAGCTATTTTAGTTTTCCCGTTAATCTATCATGAGCTTTTTTATAATGTAATATAATACATTATTTTTTCATCTGATGACATATTTCATATTAACAAACGATATAAATCTCCATTACAATGAAGACTCAGTAGGTCAAATTGACCTCACCGCAGCATCCCTCGAGGTCATTTTTTACAATTCAAAAATGTATTTTATCATTTTTAAACACGCGACGAGCACGCTTTCTTTGTTAAATCTAGTGAATAAAAAGAAAACGGGGATGGTATACTAGAATCGAGATATATTATACAGGTGATAAATGAGACGAGAGCGCATATTAAAAAAAACTTTAGGGAATTTTAATAAATATGTAGTTATACTTGCGATCTAATATAATTGGATCCAGAGAGTGCGTGAGTCAATGGTAGGAAAAGAGATTTTTTCTAGGATTTTTTAAAACCACAATTCTTTGATGCATACTTTTGATGTGTCTTTTAGCCTATCATTAACATCTTCAGCTTTTGTCAGCCCACTGCGGGGTACAAGCATTTTCCCTTTTACACCATTCGCTCGTATTTCACGACAGTCTTGTCCAGGTATTGCCGACAAGATTTTTGATGTCGACTCGCCACAGGTCTTCTTACGGGATCTACTCCATTTGTCATCACCGCATCTGGCCAACTGTCCTGCCTACTGCCGTTTAAGTTATCAAATGTCTACAACAATATTCTTTACGTTTGGTTTTCTCTGCATATCGGTGTTTCGATCTCTCAACTTGATGCCTAACATGGTGAGCTTCATGGCTCGATATGCAACTCACACTTTGTGCACAATTTTCTTAGCTTATGTCCATGTTTCGGCACCACATGTTATTACGGATAAGACACAGTGGTTAAAAAGGTTGGGTATTCAGACATTGTTGTGGCATTTTTCGATTCCGAAAAACATCATCAAGTTTACCGAAGTTAGTTTACGTATAGGTACCATAAAAATTGATTTATTTAGGACTTGATTACACAATATTAATCGATATTGTTTCTACTTACACAAAAGCTCGATGAGGATAACTATTTCAATGAGTTTTTGGCGGGATCTCAGTCTGACATGTAGCAATTGTTTTCTTTAATTCATTAAACTTGTGTACTTGACTCTATATCATGTAGTCTTGGTGGCGTTTTGTGTGAAATAGTTTAGTTATTGTGTTCAAGTTAAGTTTATTATAGAAGACAACGCGTAGCATATATTCTGAGGTGCCGACAAAGCTCCATGGAAAGTTTGAGCAGGATAGGCCACCGTTCTGTTGGAGCTTGGTAACGCTGATACAAGATTGAAAATCTTACCTACATGACATTGGCACAAATTGTGTGTACACACAGATTGCCATTAACTAAGAAGAAGAAGAAGAACTATTTCAATGAGGTACCCAAAATTGATTTCTTTGTTTGTTATGGATAAACTAATGAACCGATTTTAAAAATTCTTTCACCTGTAGAAAGCGTTTATCATGGACTACATTTTTTTTTTGCCTAGATTATCATAAATATCCGTGCCAAGACGGGGCGGGTCGCTATTCTTATATTAAATATCAATCTTTAAAAACAAACTGCTAACTGAGTCATGAAAACCGCATCAAAATACATTGCGTGGTTTAAAAGATGTTAGTGGATTTAGTAGTGGAAGATTTAGATAGTAGAAGACAGACGCTAAAAGCCCATTTTATACTATGTTATTGTAAAACTGTTTAATATGGATTAGATAAAATATTTCAAGAGAAAACACGTCCAATAGGATAGCGTAACAAAGTCGTTAAATATTCATAGTTTTATGGCCAATAGTTATGTTTTTTACTAATTACTATTCTACTCACATATAACCTACGAATTATGCATATTAACGGGCGGTTTCAATTTGCGATCTCAATCCATTTTTCCGAAATTTCAATCATTCATTATCAAAAGTCTTAGATTAGCAAAACTAATGTATTTCTCGCGTGAACTCAATCTTAACTTTTAACATTGATACTTGCCGCTATTAACTGTACGATGTTTTTTCTAGTTAGACAAGAGTTGGGTTGGCTACGAAGCACTGCACAAAGAGCGAGATTGCAAATATGAGAAACACTGTATTCTATCTTATTCTTTCACATTACATCCTATACACGGTATATGTTTGTCTGGTTTTAATGTCGCTTTTTCGTTTCATCGAGTTTCAAATCACACGGGGCTAAAGAAGTTTTCACTTTAAAACAAATAATAATTTAATTATAAAACGTACCTATTCAAAGTAAAATATACACTAAGTGTTAACGTGTTGAGAAATAACGTTACGGTGAGTGTCCCCCTTTTATTAATGGCGTCGCATCGCATCGTAATTAATGATCACAGAGCTCCTGAACTAACCGGTCTTAGGACGGTGTGTCGTTTGAATCACTTAATAGTAAATAATAGTCCCTCAATCGACCGTTACAAGGAATCAATTATGATAAGGTTTTATTTCTTTCGAAGCGATGTTGGCGCAGTGGATGGTACGCCCGGATTCCGCATCAATGGACACGGGTTTGAGCCCACCTATCCATCTATAAAATCAGCCCGCCTGGGTAGCTACCACCATCAAGTTTAAAAATCTGTCGCCAAATACAAACAGGTGTGTTCCGGCAGCATCATTTGAGAACCGTATCCGAGTATTTCTAGGCTTAGTGTGGTTTACCATCCTGCACCACATCGTCACTTAACATCAGATGAGATTGCGGTCAAAGCACTGAGCCTATATCGTGTAAAAAAAAAAAACAAACTTAAGGCTCACTTTATTGTTTTATAACAAGCGAAAATCCAGATCATTTCTTGCGGATATCCAATTCATCTTACTAAATTTCTCCTTACAATTATTGTTTGTCGCAGCAAACTGTAGATATTAAAACATTACCAGAGGACATTGATATAATTAAAAGAGAATCATGTAACTGGGTTTAAGTATCTTATAGTCTTAACTTCTATCTATCTATGTCTATATCTTATAGGATATAGTTAAATCCAAGCCCACTACCGGTCAGAGAGGAATATCTATTTATATCTAAGACACTGTCGTCGAGTGTCTATAGGTATATGTACAGATGTAACTAGTAGTTTTAGCAATAGACAAACCTTCCACTTTTCAAGCCTATTGGTCAAAACACATGAGTATCACTCAAAACAAAAAAAAAATATCCATTTACTTTTTAAAATGGACACTTGAAAGGGCATCATTTATAGAACAGCATTTATAAAATTTGTTATTTAAAAAAAATCCGCAATATTCAATTGATTTGAATACCCTTAAATTATTCTTTAAAGTTAATTTAATTTTAATGCAATAATATTGTAGTCAGTGCATTTCATTTTAAATTGTCATTTAGATAAGACAAGATAGTTTAGACTGATAAATAAAATTGGAGTGTCTGTTTGTAACGTCAAAATTAATTTTTTTTTTACTAATTAGGTATGAATGTATATACGATACATATAACAAAAATACAATTTTTTAAATTTTTGTCTGTTTGTCTGTCTGTTTGTTCCGAGTAATCTCCGGTACGGCTGGACGGATTTTGACGGGACTTTTCTTGCTAGATAGCTGAAGTTATTCCGGGTATCCTAGGGTACTTTTAATTTTCGAAAAGAATTAGGGTTCCGCGTAAAAAAATAAAACTCATAAAAAATTTAATCAAACCCGAATCAATACACAGTCTTACTTACGGGCAAGGGCTTGAATTTATGAGAAATATTTTTACTTCATATTATTTTGATAAAATATTAGGGTTCCGTATAGAGAAAGAACATATGAAACGCGTGTGCAGTCGCGGGCACACAACTGTAATAAAACGTTTAATATTTTGATCACTGACTTGATTATATTATTGTATTTTTTTTTGGAATGTAATTTTTGTTTCAAAACTAAATTGTAGTTAGCCCAATTTAATTTTTTGATCCTTTATAATCGGTAGATTTTAGGTATTAATAAATTTGAAAAGCACTGTACATTGTAACAGCCCTTCATTAACGTCCGATTATGCGTGCCCATTATTACTTGGCTACGTATAATATAACACCTGAGCGACTCCGATTACGTATAATGAGAACAAAAACCCTTTGTTGCGATTCAGCCACCGATTTTAATAAAAAAGGGATAGTGACTGGCTCATTGTATGGACTTGTTTACTCGACGGAATGACATGAATGTTTAGGAGCAAAAAACCGTACACAGTCTAGGAGCTCGTGCGGTATATTATTATTATTTTTAACTCAATCAAATGGAATAAAGTAGGTATTTGTGATCAGATTATATTACACACTTTGGATGAATTATGGATAAGTTTAGTATATGAACTGACGGACTCAGGGCAAAACTAATTAAATGTCACTGCCTCTGCCTGGGTAGACAAAACGGCAAATATAGGTATTTCTTACGATCCGCAGGGACTCGCCAATAAAGCGACAAAATATTGCCAAGATTCCAGATGCACTTCTTGGTAGAAAGATATATTACAAAAGATATGCGCAATCCCTAGTCATCAATAATTTAATTAATGATCTTAATCAATAAGTAATTTGAAAATATGAAATTTTTAACAACTATCACGTCTGATTTGGCTCTTCTTTATGTATCAGTAAAACCATTCTCTAGTGCGCTGGCCCACTATTGCAAGGAACAGAGAAGTATGGTCGGTAATGGGGGAGGCCTACGCCGAGGAGGCGACTATAACCTATTAGTTTAATTTTTCTTTAAATTCTCTGTATTTTTAATGTGCCATTTAAGTTATAAGTTATAGATTAAAGGCTTTTTTATTTTATTTATTTTATTTTCTAGCAAGATTAGATGCAAATTGTGATAAAGACTTTGAAGTTATGGTTTAGACTTGCACAGCTGGCTTATCTTTCAACTCTATTCATGTCCAACAACAATTTTGAGATTAAATTTTAAAACTATCGCAAATCACCTCAGTGTTACAAAAATGCAAGTCCTGGTGGGAAAAATAAAAATGTATGTTACTAATAATGAAATGATGCAAAAGTAGTTGCAGATATTTGCAAGATTTTTTTTACTGGGGTCTATTGCGATAATATAACGAGGTGGTAAGATTCTAAAAATGCAGTTATTTATAGCTCTTAGCTTTACGTGAAGGCAAAAAAAAAACTAAGCGAGATGTTACCGAGTGAGAAAAACAAAGTTGCGTTTGCTGGTGATGGTGTCAATCTTTCCGTTGGTTCTATGGAAATTTGATGGCGTTACAAGGTGAGAACAGTTAACGGATGGTAAAACATCATTGTAATAGTTGCAGACTAAGATGATCGTCGACCTCTGGCATCTAGTTGTGTGGTATTTGATTGACGTTTGTATGACGCTGGCGCAGCGAGAGAAATTTCGGGAATTTCGAAGGCGAAAGGATTGGTTATGTTATAAATGTTTACGTAACGCTCTATTGTGGAAATGATAGAAAAATCTATATAGTGGTTTGCGAAATATATTTTTATTACCACCAGTTCTGGAATTTGAACATTAGGCAAAATCAACTTGTTTAGAATTTTACATACATACTTCCTTAACGTCACGCCTCTCTGCCATAAGGTAGGCAGAGACCACATCCTTCCACTTGCTACGATCTTGACAGATGTCTTTCGCTTCTTCTACTTTCATAAGCACCTTCATACGTGCTCTTTGGATGCGGGTTTTTTTAACCTGGCCTATCTCCATAATGTCCTCGATCTGGTCGAAATACGTTCGCCTGCGCCTTGTAAATTTATTTCGTCCATCTTCTTTCATCCTTCCTCTCTAGATGTCCAAGTCAATTAAGCATAACTTTCTCTATTATTGTCACTACATCCTCTACCACACCACAACGTTCCCTTATCACACTATTCCTTACTTTATCTATAATTCTCATCCAAATTATTACGTAAACAATAAATATCTGCTATTAATGAAGTAATTTATTTATTAAATAAGGATGGCCGGCTACATTATTTTAGTTACAATATAGGTATTGTTAAATGTAATTAATAAATCTCAGATGTATTTAGATTTAAATGTGTCAAGAAAATTAATGACGATGATAAACCCAAAACCTATATTTTAACAGAAATCGGAAGGTTTAAAATATTATTACTAATTTAAAAAAATAGTTGGATATAATTTCATTATATGTACTTATATATTTCTTCTTCTGGTGCTCCTTAATTAATAATAATGTGTCAATTAGTTACACAATTCTGCCAGTGTCATGTCTAATATAATCCCACAAGCAAAATGGTCATTATTTTCAATTTCAAAATTCTATGAGGAAGTTTTTGTGCCCATTCACGTTATTATTTCACTTAAACTTAACCAACCTATATCAAGTAAAATATCACCAGTTTAACATAACATATAGTCATATACTGTAAGATTATCAAAAACAATATTTTTTTTATTAAATATTACCACCAAAAATCTTTGTTACTTTTGTCAAACCTAATTATTAGCAACTGCCAACTTATTACCTCCTTTGAAATATACATAAGAATAGAGAATATAAAGAAAAAAAGTGTTGATCAAATAAAAACAGTTTAAAAACCAAGATGGCCAGTTATATCTGCTTAATGCAAACCATGACGGAAGGCAGACGAAAAAAAAAAAAAAAAAACCATATAACAATAACAAAGGCCACAAAGGTGACAATACACACAATAGAACGTATGGGAAAAGTACAAAAGTATTTATTTATGCATTGTTTGTTTAAGAGTTGACGGGAGAAAACAAATAGCCGTTCCTTGCCGTGCAACCCCATCTTAATAGTACCATAATAATTAGAACTTTTTATTAACTGCGATAACCTAAATGTGTAGGTCTTTTTAAATTGGTTTATGCAGTTTTTAGGGTCCTAATTGCCTATTATAATGATACTTGATATCTTTCTAAGGTGTCTGCAATTTTGTTACATTTCCTATGTTTTATAAAATGTACTTACTTCTATTTTCAGAAACAGAAACTTTTGGACCTAAAATTAATTACAAAATTTGTTTGGTACATAACACAGATAAGTGAACAAGCAGGTTTTCTTTTGCAGTTTTTAAATGTGTGATTTTTGCTTGTTTTCTTGGTTATCTGGATTTCTCGTATTATTTCTTAATATTCTTATATTTATTAATTATTTACTGATATACACATAAAGTGTCTGTACAAACAAACATAGAACAACGGGGCATTTTGTTAAAAATCGAGATATATTAAACGGCGCACAGTATAATTTCGACTAAAGACAAAAACATACATCAAGCCCATTTTCGGGAAGGTGCGCTCGCACCCAACACGCCTTCTTGCCATATCTCCCTTATTCACTTATCTGTGGTGCATAATGGTGTAATTTTGTAATACTTATGAAAACTGCCACACGTTTTAAATTTTGCTTGCTTTGATTAATTGATAATTAAAAAATTGATTGCTATTAGTTGTGCCTCATGCCTTTACTTGCGTTTTTATATTCCAGTTTAAAAAAGAAAGAAAATAAACAAGCTAAGCTTAAAGCTCTTAAGTGAGGATGTTGGAACGCACGTTGCCTGGCTTGGGTATTGCTAGTCGACAGCTTTCTAAACTTGAGTATGTTAGGCAGCAGGTCAGGCAGAAAATTCAACAGTTTTCCTTCATCAAAAGCTCAAATGTAGAATAGGGTTTCAAACCTACGTTCAATAGCTCGGAATTACACTAAAGTACCACTAAACCATTATAACCAATATGGTCTGGGCTGCTTATATGATTGTTGATGATAGAATGTCCTTTATTTAATCGGCATACCCTGAAAATGTCAAAAAAGTTGGATCTAAAAGTGAAGTATGGGTTCTGGGACTGGGTTGCGTTCACCATATACATAATGAAAACCCCACTATAATGATACGCTTAGGCAAATGGCGTTCCGGGATCATCCAGTGTATATCCAGATCTACCTAGAGGCTTAAGATGTGCCAAAATAGATCAGAATGATGGAGCTAATTGTCAATAGATCATCTGTAGTTAGTCGTCATTACTGTAATTGGATTGCACGTTTTTTAAATATTAAATGAAGTACATAAGTGCTGCAGAGGTGATTTCAATCTCAATTGGTAGTGTGGTCGAATTTAAACCTACCTATCTAACTTTATAACAAGCCTGAGGTTTCGGTGAAGGAAAACATAGCACGTGAAAGGGCACATTCTAACAATGCCTGCATAGGTAGCTACCGCCCTCAAAAAGGTATGTTTTGGCAGCATTACTTGAGAACTAGTACCTTTTTTTTAGACTAGGGGAATGCATTTACGCGCTACCGTTATCAATTGCATTAGGAGGATCAAGTCCTGACGGGTCCTGATCAAGACGGGCCTAGTCCTCTACATTAGCCCGTTGGGGATGAGAAGGAAACCCCCCCCCCCCCCTCTTCGCCCGATTCACAAATGAGAATTACCGTCTGGGGGAGTGAGAATCAGTATCTACAACTAGGCTATGTGTTTACCATCCTAGATAGACCACATGGTTACTTTACATGAAGCGAGCTTATGGTTGAAGCACTAAGCCTATACAGTGTCATAAAGGTGTAGTATTTAACCGTCTGCTGACAGAAGGGAAGACACAAAACTTTGGTAAAAAAAAATTAATGTTTAAATTTTTTAACGGACTTTATTAACATAACCTAACATTTCATATAACATTAATTGCCTGGTGTTTACATCAGTTGGCGCTTCACCCAATAATTATGTAAATTTTTATAGAGTTTATTCATAATCAAAACATACGATAAGCTGCGTAATTACACATTTTATTATTTATTTATGAACGCTTATACTTGACATACTGTAGCATGTTGACGGCTGACATCATAGCATTGGTAATGCAAATCTGTAAATTTTTCCCTACCGAGAATAGCTCAACGCCGCTAAGTAGTTTTCACTGAAAAAATTAAATACCATGTAAAAACTGAAAATAAAGTAACCATTCATGGGTAACCGAAACTGTCCTTTTAACGGACTAACTTAACCTGTGAAGTAGCCAGGACCGGTCCAACCGACCCGCTGTGATTAATTTTATCACATTAATATAGCTTTTTATAGATTCCATCATTGTCTAACCCTATTGTGTGTTGGCTCTGATTATTCACGGAGCGTCCATTAAATTTTGAGTCGTCTATTGTGATTTTTGCGTATGCTAATCTATAGTATAACCCCGGAAGATACGCTGTGACTGATTAGCTGGATGTTTCTCATGACGGGGCTGAGGGTCATCTGAATTCCTTTATGGGAAAGGAGTTACGATGATGAGGCATATTTGGAGTTTTTTATTGAAACAGCGTTTTTTTTCTTAAAATATTAATGTATAATTTAAAATATGTGTTTTTTACAGAACATAATAACAATATTCTTATTATTATTAAAAAAAAATAAACCGTATGCATTTTTCTAAATTTATAACATAAATCAAAGAAAAGTGCTTGACAAACAGAGGAGAAAAAGGAAATCAGTTTTATCTTTGCTTAAATTTATATGTAGAGAATATTTTATTGATGTTGTGTATAATTTAACTAAATTCTGTTCGCATCTTCAGCCGCGTTGTCTTTAGAATTAAGGTCCAAAGAGAAAATGTGTTATTGTGAGTCAACCGTAGGACATAGATAAACCAACGAGAAGTTTCCTTTACCAAATTATCTCTTAAGACAACCCACGTAAGACATGCAAAATGATCGACGGTGAGAATCGCATCAAAATACTTTTTGTGGAATTCATGGATAAACAGACGGAAATTTCATTTTAAACTATGTATAGATTTTACACTAGGTTAAAGTTACCTTCAAATATTGAAAAATCATTATAATCGACATTACTTTTCAGTTCTACAATTTAAATTTATTTAAAAGCACATCTCATCAGCAGATCCTTCGTGCAGAAACCTAAATCTATAATAACATAATCTATCTCCGAGGTACAAACGCATTGGACCCGACCCGGGGTATTTAATAATGCATTCGCCATTAGTTAACCCACAGATGTTGGGACCATCTTTGCATCTAATTGCACAGAAGGGTTGAAAGGATTACCTCGCCTGCACTGGTATGTTTTAACTTACAGATTTTTGGGTGTTAGTTACTTACGTTCTTTGATCCTTATAATTTTACAGGTTAATGGAAGGAAAACAATGATTATTATTATAACAAATTGAAAGTTCTGTGGTTCCAACGTTTCGTTGAGCTTGTGTTAAAATTTATACGTAAATTTAAATAAGTTTTAGGTAATTTAGGTTTACATTTCAAGTTTTCTGATAAATAATATTTATAGATGGATAGGCAAAAGTTAGTACGTTTTCGACTCCGTTTGTGAACATTATTATCATCATCTCCCTACACTTTTCCCATTTTTATTTGGGTTTGGCGCAACATGTCTTCCTCTTCCATTCCTCTCTATTTGTTGTCATCTCCGCATTCACTCCTTTCCTAAGCATATCATCTTTCACACAGTCCATCCATCTTTTCTTTGGTCTTCCCCTTCCCATTTAACCGTCCACATTCATATCTAATACCTTTGTGAACAGACTTTCTTTACTTTTGTTTTGTTGTTATAAATTTGGTAATGGATTTTTGAAGTGAAAACGTTTTTTTTGGCAGCGTTGAACAATTCTCGGTAGGTGTAAAACTTACAGGTTCGCGTTACTAATGGAATGTGACATTAGCTTTTAACCTGCTGTCAAAGATATGCAATTTTCCATGGAAAGTTTTTTTTCCTTCTCTTGGCGTCGTAGAAGCATTTGCCATAGTTTTATTATTTAGCTCTGATGGAAAAGAATGTTAAGTATGATGGCAGATTCCTAAGATTTTCTGTTGCCATATCTAAAACATTTTCAGCTAAATGCCCAAATACATAAAGTAACACAGAGTGTGTCTTATTTCTATGCGGATTTAAATTTACTTAACTATAATAAAGATATAAACACCAGACAAATGTGACTAATTTCAATAAACAAATTATGAAATTTTAATTATTCTTTCTGTCATTTAAACAAAGTTTTCACTTTTGTCGGCAGTCCCCATGGCTGCCTAGTTTTATTTATCTTCTTAGTATTAATAAATCTAATTTAAATCGATGCAAGTTATTGATTCTAGTTGTTACAATAACATAATTATTTGTAAATTTGCACTCTGTTTGCATTTAAGTAATATTTTTCACGTTATTTTTGTTGAGGTAGGTACATTTTTGTCGGCTTCATTTATTTTTATTCTCATACTTTTTTCTAAACAAATCTTCCATAATGTAATAATAAATATAAACTGAAACCTGCTCTAATAATACTACTATAATTTTAAAAAGAATTTTAAAAATCAGTTCTGTGGTTCTTTATAATATCTAAGGATTTCATTGTATGTTTTATTTTCAACAGTATAATTGTACTATGAACTCAATATTTTCGTAATTTCAAATCCATTACGCTAAGTCCTCGTCGCAAAAAGCCAGGGCATAAATTAATTTTTGACGATCTCGCTGACAGAGTGGCTTTTTTAAAGCCACAAGTCACAGAAGGTGTCTGGACGCAGATGGGCGCTGTTACGTTAATCTCCGTGGCGTCGCACTTGTTAAATATTAACGCTGCCTAATTACATCCCTCTCTCCCTTCGCCCTCTAATGGCTTTTAAAACTGATTCCTACCAAGGATGCGTCTTTGATGACGACTCCCGTCATTTTGACAGAGGGACATTTAGTTTGTCGTAAGCGGTTGAATTCATTTTTGTTTTACATTTCCTGTTGGGAAGGCAGAAGAATAATTCAATCTTTCAATAGACGAGAAATGTATTCAAACCGATTCGATAAATTGACTGATGAGTTTTGGTAATTTTCAAGATTTTAATGCATTTGTGACACATGTGGTGCGTTTGAAGTGGATATTGCGTAATAAAGACACTTATTGCAAAATGTGACGCGTAGTGTAATGGGTAAGGGGTTAAGGTATTTTCTGTAGTATTTATTTCGGGGACTATTTTACTGTTTGATGGTATTCACAACATGGTTGCTTTATCAGAGAAAAAATTACTTCAAGCAAATTTTGATATTTCTTCCATTATGACTCACACTTTCTCCTGTAATATTTTTGTAATGGAATTGTAATAAAATAAAAACATTTAATTGCTTAATATTAAATTTTGAAGTGTTGTATTTCTGTTGATTTTCTATATATTATAATTTAACGGTTATTAAAATAAATATGTATTAACATAGATAAAATTGTCTTTGGTATTAATAATAAAATTTATTTAAAAATAAAATTTAAGCGTGCGAATATTCTACAATAGCCAAACGAAGATATATCACCAACAACAAAGCGTATGTAATTAATGATGTCACGACAGCTTATTTGTTCAACTGGCGATCCAGGCTCTGGGCAAACAGGTCATTCTTAACGTAAATCGTAAAATTTATACGTGTGTACTCTCTATTTAAGACCGCTAATGGTCGAGCCGGCAATTATTCCGCACGATTACTCGTATCATTAGCGTTTTGACGTTTGTTTTCTTAGCAGACGGGTCCAAGGGACCGTGCGGCCGCCGCTGCCGGGTTCATGTCATTAATCAAAGCCACGGTTTTAGGACAGAACTTTGACAGAGGATTCTTTATATTATTATTAACGGTAAGCAAATATGGGAACTTATACGAAGCGCTATCACACCCCCATGTGTAAAGATTTTGATATTCTAACGTTAAAGGTCCCTTTGCCGAGTTTTTGGCGGGATCTCAGTCTGTCATGTAGCAGATATTTTCTTTAATTCATTAAACTTGTGTATTTGACTCTATATCGTTTAATATGAAGATGATGGATGATGAAAGTCAAGTAACTAGAAGAGTTTTAAGTATTAATGTAGACGAAAGGGAGATCGGAAAGATTGTGTTATGAATGATACATACCTAGCCTCTCTCCAATAAGGGTAGGTAGAGACTACAGCCTTCTACAACGATTCTGACCCACGTCTCTCGCTTCTTCTAGTTTCATGGGCGCTTTTCGGTTAAGCAAGTACTGTAAAAGTTTTGAAGAACCCAGTACAACGATCGCACTTTACACTGCCCTTGTACGCAGCACCCTTGAATATTGTAGCACTGTGTGGAACCCTCACTACGAAATTTATATCAAACGCCTAGAGAGTGTCCAGAAACGTCTCCTGTGGTACTTGTCATATAGCCATAACTTGGCAAAAAAATTGCCTACGCTATTTTCAGCTATCATCTCTCCATGATCGTAGAAAATTACTAGACGGTATGTTTTTGTTCAAATTAATTAACAACGTATCGGACACTCCCTATCTTTTAAGTAAATTAAACTTTCGTATACCTAGTAGGTGCTCGAGACAATGTAAAAAACTCACTACGTTTGTAAGGATCGATGCCCGAACTAATCTGGGATTGTACTCGCCAATTAATAGGATGATAAATAGTTACAATGCATTTAGTGACACTGAGTTTAACCGAAAAGAGAGAAAAGGTTCTGATGGACATCATAAATTATATCATTTAGACATATGTATTTTCAAATAGTCTTCATAATTTTAAGTTAAATCTTAATTGAAAATAGCAGCTATGACTTAATCGCTCCTTACTATTAATTATTATATATTTTTACTGTTTTGCTCTCGATGTTGTATTTTTTATTTTATTTTATTGGTGATTTATTTACTCAATTATTATATGCATGACGTAACTTATAGCACTCTACCTACTATTATTATTATTTTTTTTGTGATGTAATTTCTTTTTATTTATCATATAATTTATATAATATATTGTTTACATGAGCTGATGTTTTGAGCTTGTGATTTGTGCCTATAATTGAGGTGGCATCTAGCGCGCCTCTAATGCCAATGTAACTTATAAATTATGTTGATGTTCACTTTGTTGGTATAATAAATAATAAATAAATAATAAATAAACGATAGAATATGCGAATATAAGGTGTGAATATTTAGATAAAATCTGAAGGAAAAGAGTGGCTGAAAGAAGAACACATATTGTCTCGACCCTACTTAATGTAGAATAAGGTAAATGTGCTGATGATATTTGAAACATGTAATTGTTTAGGAAAAATATTTCAACAAAATGTGGTAATTCTTTTAGAGAAATGAAATTTTATACTGCTCCCCGTTGCTTGTTTGCCTGCTGTGCCGTTTACCTGAGATAATTAATATGTCGATTAACCATAAAAATGATACATCAAGAAGACAATAGGAAACCAATGGAAAGCTGGCGTAAACGCCAGGTTAGTGCTCAAGGTGTTAATATATACTACAAGCTGATCAAAGAATATACCTATAGAGAATATGTACTTACCTGTATGAACATAAAAAAGGATCCTTGTAAATAGGTCCAGTGGTTATTAAATTTAAGCGTTAATACGTAAACAGACAATTGCGTTTTATCGGAAGTTTATGAACATGTAAATCTTCCGAAAATGTTTCATAAAACGTTGACGAAAATTTGTGCCTCAAAAACTCCATCTTTAGAATCTTAATCAGCCTGTTAATAATTAGTAAAATAAATAAGTAAACTAGTAAATTAAGTAAAGTAGTAATAACTACTTGCTTATCTATGGTGGGCTTATCTAAATCTATAATGGTGTAATCGCTTCAATTAGCATTATTTTATATAGCAACTCTTAGCCATCTTATCAATGTTTTAATTATGTTAAAATGTATGAACTGATATACATTTTTTATAAACGTTTATAATGGTTATTGAAACTGATAGGTGGGGCATTAAAGTAATTGATTTTTTTTCATTTATAATAGTTAATATTTTAAATTACGTATATGACCCTTATATAGTGTTTACCCGCGTAGTTCCCGTTGCCGTTGGATTTTCGAAATACAATTATCCTATGTCACTCTTTGGATTTCAAACTATATCCATACCAAATTTCATCCAAATATTTTCTCTTTATAATATTACTATAGATATCATTTTGTTGGCGCTTTGCTCAATATAATTCTGATTTGTTCTGTTGGTATTTTGTTAATATATATTTATTATAAGTTGGTATTCTGATGTGTTAGTTTTTTTCTTCTTTTTGTTAGCTTTGAATACTAATACAAGACCTTATCCACATTACACTGGTAGAACTGTATATATAACCCACATATTGCCATTAAATTAAAAAGAAAAACATTCATTTTAACATATTATATAAAGGCAACGTCTCTCTGTCTGTTACTTGGCTTATAACTCGAAAAGAAAACTGTTTTACATGATTCTTTAATTGAATAATTATAGACAAATATTCTGGCCCAATTTTAATGTATATTTATGTCACATTAGATATAATATAGAGAAACTTATGGGAAAAAAACTCAAGTCAAGTGTATGAAGACAACAGGAAAAAATCATTCATTATACATAACATATTTATCTAAAAAAATCCTGATATCTTAACTTAATTTGAAGGTTTTATAAACTAAGATTTTTATGATATTTACTCGTTTACCTATGCGTATTCTTTTGGAGCTTTGCTGGATATTATAATGATTTAAAAAAATAGTTTACCTACTTCTTAGATACCTTCTTATGTAAGTAATTTATCAATGATTTAATCTATATATAAATGTCTAACAAAGTCGGGTTAGTTACACCATTTACAATTCAAGAACGGCTGAACAAATTTTTATAATGTTAGATCTGTTCGATTGGTGACGGCCCCGAATAGGAGCATAACTATTAGTACATCGGAAATATTATTGTAAAACAAATTATGAAGAAAATTCTCATACATTTTGTATAGAACGGTTTTATTGATTCAATCGCTGTACGAAGTTTGCCGAGTCAGTTAGTATTTAACAAAATAATAAAAAAACACAGTCAAAGTAGTATAAATATATTTGTTAAAATAACCTTTTACATTTGATTTCACTGCTGTCAGTAAAAAAAAAACCGATTGAACCTAAAAAAAATATATAAACAATGTACTTCAAGTAAAAGAAATCTCGTAAATGTGACAATCAGTTGTTTCAACCGAACGGTGACATCTGTCACTCCCGTGACGGGCGTTATCTGGGAGGTGAAAAAAAAACCCGCCAGGGGTGAAAACCCACCCCGCGGCGCCCAAGACAATGTCGACGGGAATCAAATGTATTTATGACTATGTAAATTTGGTTCAGTTCGTTGGTGACGGAATTTCAAATTTTCCCTAAAAGGTACAGAGGCGCGGCGACGACGGCCACAAAACGTGAGGTGTAGTAGTGAAATTTATTTTCCCTTGCAACAGATGTTATGTTATGGGGATACCCGTTTGATATTTCCGTGTTTTCTTGTTACGTCTCTATTTACGGTTTCGATTGGAGTTTTTTTTTGGATCATTTTGGAGTAAGATATTGAAGAGTGAAGGTCACCTTTCTTATGTCGTTCGTGTTAAATTTACAAATTTCAATCACGTAGAAGTTTCATTAAAGACTATCGACGCTGAATGCGCTTTTTTATTTGGGGTTTTATTACAAAATTATAATTTAATTCATTTTTTTATATATTATACTATTTCATTTGCATATATGGCTGTTTTTTTTATATTATATTTCAAGAATTTTAATTATATTCTTCGTAAATAATCTGTTAGTTTAAGTTTAGTAATAAATGTTTTATAATTCTATTTTTAAAGTTTTAGTGAGAATATTTCAATTATTTATTATTCTTTGATTAAAAAAATGTAACATTAATATTAAAAAAAATCAATCAATATTAAGATTTAACTTTAATGAAACAATGTTTTATATAAACTACGCAAAAATAAAATAGTTTTTTTTTTCTCTTTTTATCATTTTTTTTTTCGTTTATTTTGTATAGTAGCTATTGACAAATTTTAGTGTTCTCAAAAAACTGTTTTTTGTCAAATATTTAATCTATACTAATAAATAAAACTGAAGTGTTTGTTTGTAATGTCAATTTTATTTTACTAAATACATAGATATGAATCTATACACGATATCTATACCAAAAATTTTAATCATTTTTGTCTGTTTGTTCCGGGTAATCTCCGGAACGGCTGGACGGATTTTGTCGGTACTATTTTGATAGATAGCTGAAGTTACTCTCTGGGTATCTTAGAGTACTTTTAATTTACAAAAAGAATTAGGGTAACGCGTAAAAAAAATAAAACTCATAAAAAACTGAATACGTTCGCTTCAATGCACAGTTTTACGGTCAAGTGCTTGAATTTATGAGAAATATATTTATTTTATTTTAGTACTACAACGTTTTTTAGGAAAGTAATTAGGATTTTTGTATAAAAAAAATTAAAACGCACTGAAGAACATAAAACGCGGGCGAAGCCGCAGGCGCACCTAATAAAAATGATTGAACTGTGTGAAAATTTGTAAAATTATGTTTTAATTTTGTTAGTATAACCGTTATAAAAGTTACTTCATTGTGAAGTATTTTTATTTATTACGTTATGTTATTAATTATTTTAATATATATTTTTAAAAATAATGCCTTAATCTGTCATTATGTGTTTGTAACAAAAAAAAACATTTAGTCCGTCAACAATAATTACTAACAAACGAAAATAGCAAAAGTAAAATACGACCCTCCATAAAAGTAGTAGGAGTCGGCTGCCAACTTAAGTCGCGTCGGTATTACCACCGCGTAAGTTATTTGCGGGATAAGTGTGTGACGTCACGACATAGTCTGCACGAATTCGTCCTACCGGGCGCGGTCCGAATCGCTTTAACACGTCCGCGACAATTTTCTCGGCCGCTATTCACGTGTACACATGAGACACGATTCCAAAGATAAATGGAATACTAATAAATAAATAGAATTGAAGTGTCTGTAATATCAAAATAACAAGATGTTATTAAATACATATTAACCCCTTGAGCACTTACCTGGCGTTTACGCCAGCTTTCCATTGTTTTCCTATTGTCTTCCTATTGTATTATTTTTATGGGTATTCGACATATTCATGTATATACGATGCTTATACCAAACATACATTTTTTTTATATTTTACATACATACATATGCTCACGCCTGTTATCCCCAAAGGGTTAGGCACATGTGAAATAGCGAACTACACCACCCACATTTCGCCGAGATTAGTTTCGTCTCAGATGGGACAGGGGGCGAGGCTGTCGCCATATCGGGCAAAAAATCCAGATTCCAGGATGATACTGAATAGAAAAATCCAATATCACTTGACCCGGCCCGGGGATCGGACCCGAGACCTCAAAACGACAGTCGTATGTAATACAACTGCGCCTACGAGGCAGTTAAAATTTTTGTCTGTCTGTTTTTTTGTTCGGGCTAAACTTTGAAACGGTTGAACCGATTTTTCTTTTACTGGCTGATAACTGAATTTACTCCTAGCTGAACTTAGGCTACATATTTTTTTTTTAATTAGGGTACAAAAATACGATTCAATAGACAGACAACGTTTTTTCCAATTATTATTTAAAACTATATTAGGCAGTGACGAATATATGAAACGCGGGTGCAACCGCGAGCATACAATTAGTTTCTATCAATAATTTTAGATATCTCTGATCGAACATGTGAACAGTACCAAATGAGGGATGCAATGTAATTACCAACTAATGAAATATTATCCAAGACTAACTTTATCTGACACTAATTGCGATTATAATTGATAGGTATATATATATATATATATATATATAATATTTCTCTGGATACTGGAGTCTGGCAAAGGACTTATTACGTGTTCAAAACAAACCTGGACAGTAATTTAGAAACAGGTTTTTTTTTAAACCTAAATACTCTGTGGGCCTTTTACAGTTACACCGGGCTTATATGGCGAGGGCTGAAGATACTCAGCTGTAAATGACAATCTTGTAACGCTACCGAAAATTCGTCCATAAGATTTCTCTATCAATGTTTCAAGTTTATTCTAACATGGAATTACATCATATTTGAATTAATAATTTTTTTTTTTTTGAATGTTTAGTTTGACTGAAGGCATTTATTGTATTTACGATGATTGACAGTTGGTTAAGATAAGAAAGTGGTTACATTTCATGTTCTCACGTGCGATCAAAATATATAAACACTATCTTAAAGATTTATAGTGTTGTCGCCTTTGGGAATCGGTTAATGTTTTCTCTAGTTACCGTATATTTTTTATTGATATTTGTAAGTTAGGGTATCGTGATGGCTCGTACTTATTATCAGTTTTAGCAGTTTATAAATTTGTATCTGAAGATAAATCTGTCGCAACAAACCGCGCGTGTAGCCGGCAGCCGTCAATTTCATTAGGAGGGTAGTTGTCGGTGCTAAAACAATGTACGTGTAGGGTGGATGGACCTTTCCGATATATTGTAACGTCTGAATAGCCGCCTCTGAGGGAGGATCATGATTTTTATTGTTTCCTGATATTTACTTCACACTTTTTAAGTTTCGGTAATATAATTTCTATTATATATTGGAATCTATATATTGGAAATTATATGTTGGTATTGGAATCTTTTTTCCTAGAAGATTGAAGATTAAATATGGATTATAAAATAACGTTTGATTTGGCTGCATAGTCTACCTACCTTTGCTTTTTTCATAGAAAGGAAATAAGAAAACTCAAAAAATAAAAATTTTATCATATTTTTACTAATTTGAAATTAATTATTAATAATCTATTAGATAAAGGTTTAGTTTTATATAGTGTTCAGTCTTTTATGCACTTATTAAGTGAAAATGTTGCCTTTTATAAAATATAAGAATACACACTGAATATGTCTATCGTCTGACAAGGACCTTGATATTTGATTAACTTCAACGGTAAATGGTGTAACCAATTTAAAACGTTTTATGCCACATATCCTACTGACCCTGTCAGGCTTCTATATACCACCGCCGACACCTCACCAAATCAAAGGGACGTTTGAAAGCCTCTGAGCCTCTCAGTATTTTAACAGGTATAAAACAGCGAGTTTGATATCCATGGATGGCTCGTTTGCTAGTCGGTGTAAAGGATACGAGTGATGCGAAGGTAATGGATGGAGTGTCACAGGAAAGTGTTGCGGTAGGTGATCTGACGTGGAGCTGTCAATCACAATCAGGAGCGACCACCCGCGCGATTAAACTATGTTTCCGGCATAGAGGTGGTGTGGAGAAACCTTGTTTTAAAGATTATTTTTTAAATGATATTCTTCTGGAATAAAACTAGCATTATTTTTTATCTTCAAAGCTTTTAACCACAATCTTACCTGATGTTTGAAAGTGATAGATAGCACACAAATCCTAAAGCAATAAGTTTTCAAGTAATGCAGCCGTAATATAAGATCAGTGGCCGGCCATAGATTTTCAATTCGTGACTATATGGATCCTTAATTTTCTTATTATAACACACATTTCGATTTACTTACAAAATACAACGAAAGAGTAAGAAGTGTCAAAGTGATTAAATTATTGCTAATAGTTTAGTGCCAAAGAAATGTTTCGTTAATTTAAATATAGCATTTACTTTATACTTAGGTTTAATATAGGACAAACAAAATATTATAGAACTGTTCATCAAAAAGTATCACTTTTTAATGGGAAATATTTACGGTCATATCCAGATAACAGCTCGAGTTGAGGTAAGTACCACTTTGTTCCCTTTGTGCTAGTTACCACTCCATAGGTTGAGCCAATCAATTATCTAGGGGCACAGATAATTAGGATAGTTGCACAGACGAATACTAATAAAAAAGCTTATTAGAGATGTCTAGCGGAATTAGCAAAATAAAATCAACCATGTTTATTTATAACGGATTTCCGTAAAGTATCGTTTTTATCAATCGAATTACTTTAATGCGCCTTTGCTGAAACCTCAACGAAATAAAAAACACTACTCATTGTAAAACGTTTAGGAATAATAAATATACGTACCTATGTAACTCTATAGTTTGCATTGTTCTATATTAAAAACTAGATGGGTAGAGGTCTATGCATATCGTAGTTTACCAGATCTGTCTGTCTGTCTGTCTTATCGTTTCCATCTCACACACGTAACGTTGAATGAAGAAAACAATTCATTATTGTAGATTTATCTAACTTTGAAACGATGATGGTTTAGTTGGTAGTGTTGTCGGATTTCGCGTCAGTGGATGCGGGATCAAAACCCAACTATCCAACGCTAAAATCAGCCTTAGCTTTCGGTGAAGGAAATCATCGTGAGGAAACCATAGCATGGTGGTAGGACATTTTCTAATAATACCCGCCTGAGTACTTACCACCCTTAAGTTGAAAAACCTGTCGCAAAATACGCAATAGGTGTGTTCCGGCAGCGACGTTTGAGAACCAGGTTAACATCAGGTGAGATTGTGGTCAAAGCACTGAGGCTATACCGTGTAAAAAATAACTTTGATGTTTACTCTAGATTCACGAATTAAATCATAATCAGTTTTATATAAGAAATAGCAAGCGTATGTTCTTTATAATATAGGGTACTTGTAATAAGGACATGGTTCCTTGATGGGGTAGTCAGAATTAATTAAATTACGAAGGGCTTTGTTTACTAACAAGATGTGCGTGCCCGCTTTACACGAAACCCTAATTTCCAATTATCCAAAAACATGTCGTACTAAGATAAAGTAAAAATGTTTCTCATAAATTCAAGCATTTGCCAGTAAAACGTATCATTAAATTGTCTTTTTTTCAAAATTATTGCGTTTTTTTTTTTAATGCGGGACCCTTAATAATCTTCGAAAAATTATTTTTGGTACTAAAAGATAGCAAAGATACTTCTCATAGATTCAAACAACCGCGTGTTGATTTGTATATTGAAACGAATTTTATTCCCTACTTCATGGGTTTAAATTATTTTACTCGGAAGCCATAGTTTTCGCAAAATAAAAGTAGCCTAAGTTACCCCGTGCAGTTTCACTTAACTGTAAGGAAAATTCCACAACCGGTCCAACCATTCTGGAGATTAGCTCGAAAAAAGAGACAGATAGACAAAAATCCTAAAAAAAAATATCGTTGTTGGTATAGGTATCGTATTACATTCAGATGCTTTTTTTATATTACAAACAGACTTTTCAATTTTAATTATTTGTATAGATATATTATATAAGTGTAGGCACTCATTTTAAGCTATTTGTAATTGAGGGGCGTCGAAGTTTAGGCACGAATCAATCTAACTACGCGTAGAGTATGCGCGGGTTATCACTTAGACATTTCCCGAGTACTTACAAACTGTGAGAGGTCGTGGGGTCGCGACCTCCGACCTCATTGGACGACCTCCGCCACGCCCCCACCGCCCTATAAACCACTGAAAACTGACTGAAGAGTTATATCATCACAAAGGATGGATTGAGGAAAATTATTACGTATATCACACGACAAATAAGGAAGTCAATGTGCACAAATAAAGTTACTATTCGATTCGATTTCAACTTTCAACTGTTTCATACAAATAATATCGTCTTCGTTTTTAAAAATTGAATTTTTACACTTCAAATCTTTGTATTAATTCTCACTTTTCGGCGGCACCTCAGTCTGTCATGCAGTACCTGTTATCTTTAATTCAATAACTGGTGTTATAGGCAACTATATTGCCTGATTTTGGTGAGTTTTATTTTATTATTGTCCACAAGTGAAGTAAATTGATAATAATATAATGGCATGAAGCGTTTATTCTGTGGTCCTACGAGAATCCATGAAATATTCTACAAGAATTATTGCCATCGTCTCGCTAAGGTGTTGATACAAGTTTAAACTTCAGACTAGGCAGTATGGACAAAATCGCCTTAACCTCTCCCAGCTAACAATATTTCAACTATTAACTATTACTACGTATTCATTCTGTTCAGCAAATCAATTTATTTTATTTTGGTTTAATGTATTCCTCTATGGAAAAAAGGCAAAGGTAGTAGACCATGCAGCCAAGACTGACGTTTAGAGCGTTTTTCATACAAAGCTCTAACAAAATTGCGATCCTCATGTAGCTAATCTAGGATATCAGTATACACGCTCCATGTCATTATTTTCAAAATACTTCATTTGTGGATAAAAACCAAATTATATCATATAAAATGCCACCAAAATTAAATAACATGGGGTCATATACTGCAATATAATTAAATAAAAAAACTACAAACTACTATAAACAAAACAAAATCGCTCGAAGCACACCTTTCGAAATCTTCTAAATTATTATCAATAGTTTTTTCGTCACGGCTACACAATAAAAAGCTATTTAAGACTGGCTTTTATATATTTTTTAAATTAGTGAATTTAGAACTTCCAGGGATAAATTTTTAATTCACATCATTTTGTGCTCAATAACTAAAATATATTTATGTTAAATGAAACGAATATAATTCAATTTGTAGTAACAATACAATTAATTATTCAAGTTTATGAATAAAAATAAAAATCACCGCGTGACAGTCCAAGATCCCGCCAAAAATCCCACAAACGTCAATATCTATTAGTGTTACCAGTTTAAACAATGAAATTATTTCGAAATTCAAATTTGTTTTAATTTTAATTGCTTTAAAACCTCATTAAAATCGATCTCGTATATAGAAAATTTGCAAAGTACAAATTACGAAGTAACAGGAACTAGACGGATATTATCTTCAATTTTTAAATTTTAACTTAAATAATGATTATTTATGCTTACCATTCGTCGTCTGTGGACTACGATGCCGTGTCTATTTACTTGTCTACCAATATCTACCGAATGTAAAAAAAATCCATTTTATTCTGTTATTTAGTCTGTTCCGCGTTACATTAAATGTGGTGACTTTGATTTGACATTTAAAGAGCAGGTGCTATGTCAGAATCACTGCGGGTCAGAAGTCACCAACTGTTGGTCACGCCCGTTGCTCCTTTTGTGAACAGTGGTCGTCAACCGTTGGCCAGTGATTAAATATACGTCAATTTGACGGACAGACGTGTTTTTTAATTTTTTTAACCTCGACAACACGTGGTACTACCTGGTCACGAATGCTTACTTCAAAGTCGATACATTAAAATTGAAACGGTTATGACTTGGACGTAAAAGTTGCGTTTTTTTTTTCAGGGGTAATAAACCTTTAGCGACATGCTTTGTATGTTATTCGTCTTTTTTGAAAACGATGGAAAACAACCATGGTGAACTCTGGTCACTTAACATCAAGTTGAATTATGTCTTTTGAATACTTCTCCGATCTCCATTCATTCTGCAAGGACAATGGGGGAAGGTTGATAAATTAAATAAATACATTTTATTATCAAACCAGGACCGAACTTCCTCCATTAGAAGCAGAAAGTAAAGTTAGATTTAACTTCTGTATTAATAGGGTTGTAATAAGGGATGACGAGCGGTGTGAGCTCAGCCGTGATTGAGCGGAACTGCATTCCGGTGGTCACACGTTGTAACCCTCACGCAGGTGGTCGCTATTCAATGTACTTCCGAAAATTATTTGTTTTAACAATAATATCGATGTAATATGTCGATCAAAATCAATTACAATACAGACTATAAAAAACCCTTAAATAATATACTTAACTCAAATGGAATATTTATTTGGATTTCCGCAACTCATAGCTTTAATAATTCCAGTGACATGGCTTTTTAAAGGGTTAGGTTAGGTTAGGCCTTCGAGAAAATGTAAGCTCAGGTACCCTAGGATTCTGACTACCAAGCTGAGCTTGCGATAATTTCTTTTAAGATATAAATATAATAAGTGTAAAACACAAACAAAATCATGGCAACTCAGTTGATAGCAATTCGAACCTGCAAATTATTTGTCTTGTACATGAAGTGTTGCCAAATTCCCTTCAAGTTTCGCGTAAAATCTTACCATAGTCTCATTGTAATCTTACTTCGATGTATTAATAATTTGTATAAACAACATTGAAGAAACAAAATATAATATGATTTTAACATTTGAACCTAAAAAGCATGTTTAGCACATTACACATAGCGATTTACCCAAAAAAAAACTAGCACTGATTTTTTTTCACTAGGGCATTTGATTATGGAGCTACGTCACTAGACAGTTAATAATATGTTTTTCATAATAACACAATCGGAAAGCCCTCGAATGAGCATCATAAAGAAACCTTGGAAAAATCTACCCCTAGTAGTATAATTGTAGTTTTTTTGTCCAACTGATTAAATGTCTTTGACCCGAGAGGCCTTTGTAAGCTTGACCGTACTTTTAATACAAGCGCTTACAGCGCTCAGCTGAAAAAGGTAGCTAGCACAAGGGCATCAAAGTGGCACGAATGTCGGCTTTAGCTGATATTTTTGTACAAAAATACGAGGAATGACATATTTACAAGCTTAAGATTGACTAGAACAGATTGTAATAATACACAAATATGTAGATTATTTGGTGATAAAAAAAAGTAACGAAATTGTATTTTAAATTATATTGCCATAATCGTCACGCTTGGCAGGCGAGTTGCTGGTCGCAGTCAGATTTTTGTGGCACTCAGAGAATGCTGCTACCTATCTTCTAGTTTATTCTTTCATAGATATATGAGGATTACAAGAAGAGTATTTTTCTAGCTACTGTTAAATTATATTTAAGAGGTGCTGATGTGAAGCGATGATGTCGCAGTGGATAGTGCGGTCGGATACCAAACCAATGGACGCGGGTTCAAGCCCAACTATCAAACTCTAAAAAATCAGCCTGATCTTTCGGTTAAGGAAAAAAACACCGTAAGGAAATCATAGCATGGTAGGACATTTTTTAATAACACCCGCCTGGGTAGCTACCACATTCAACTACGAAAACCTGTCGCCAAACACTAATAGGTATGTTCCGGCGGCGTCACTTGAGAACTAGTACCTCTAGGCTTAGTATGTTTACCATTCTGGACCCCATTGTCACTTTAACTTCATTTGACTAAACTAAATGAAGTGAAAAAAGCTAAAACATCTAACTCCAGCAGCGGCCAAAGATGTCCTTCGATCGTCAACTGAGGAGACTCTGGACCATTGTCAGCTTGATACAGTGATTTCACATGCATTACTTCCACATACTACAAACGATACTTGCCCATAATATGCAAGGTACATATATTTTGTAATGTCCTATTTTTATTTATTATTGCTTGTCGGATTTCGCAGAATACGCATGACGGTAATATTCCAATAACACGTATCTTACCAGGTTCCCACCTATTGCTGGTTATTTCCAGGTCGAACGGCCTAGAAACTCACTAGAAAGTACGGATAAAGTTGTCATTCAGATAAACAGCTATAGTATAAAAAATGACCTCAATAAAAGGCGGATCCGCATACAAAAGCCGCTATATATAATTAGCTATCGTATTAAAGTCAATTGTAAAAATACACACCCCCTAATTAATAACTCTATTGTGTATTATACACCTGTGGGGTTGGTTCCCACGGGTGGGTGCGACGAAATCACAGATCTCGTGCGCGTGCGTGTTGTACACCTTTTGCGATCGACATCCTTTCAGAGTTATTCCGTGACTGCGCACGCGATGACTACGAAACTTTTTTTTTAATTCACACGGCTTTTTTGCAAAGCACAATTAGGGGTTTTTGCGTTTGGTTGGGTCACGACCAACAAGCACACGGAGAAAAATCTGTCATAGTTGCAAGGACGAGATATGTGAAGAAAACAGATTTTTAATAAGATTAGTGATATATTTAGTCTCATCAGATCTTTTAATAAAATGCTGAGACCTAAGGTTTGACATAATATTACATATTTTAAGTATAAAGGTATTAAATGTTGTTATATTTATTTTTCATTAATAATAATATTAGACTTGAATTGTTTATGCAATATTGGTATGCTATTTCAGCCAAGGTTGACTGGTAGAGAATGCCTCTGGCATTAAGTCAGCCTTTTTAGAGAAATTATAAATAAAGTATAAAATAAATAAGCGTGTACTTTATTAACTGTTTGTTTTCCGAATAAATGAATAGTGATATGTCAAGAGGAAACGCGATCGCGGCAACGAATTTAATAAATAAGTATATGTTTTAGAAATCTATTGATATCGCGTTGCGCTTTCATTAAAGAGTTATATTATAAAGCGCAAAAGGGACAAACGCAGCTCGGACCGACTATACTCGCACCCACACGAAATAGACAGAATCCTCACTTTTCCACACAGAATCCACAATTTTCCTTCCTAATAGCGGTATAATCAACTTTTGCTTATTATTAAGGTTCCTAATTTCTGTGATAATTTATTTATGGGAAAAGTCAAAATGTAGAGACATGGCCATGGTGTTTATATATATTTACCAGCCATGTGCCCGTGGCTGCGCCCGCGTTTCATATATTCTTCACAGCATTTTTTTAATACGGAACCTTAATTTTTATTTAGTATTAAGATTAAATAAAAATATTTCTCATAGATGCAAGCACTTGCTTGTAACATTTCATTTTATTCAATTTTTATTTAATTTAATTTTTTTATGCGGAACCCTAATTATTTTACAAAATTAAAAGTACCCTAAGTTACCCGGAGTATCTTCAGCTATCTACCAAAAAAGTCCCGTCAAAATCCGTAGAGCCGTTCCGGAGATTACCCGGAACAAACAGACAGAGGGATAGACAAATTTTTTTAAAATTGTATTTTTGGTATAGGTATCGTTTATTCTAGATATGAATAAAAAAATATTGACATCACAAACAGACACTTCAATTTTAATTATTAGTATAGATATATTACACGTTATTATAATGCCATTATCCGTGGAGTGAATAAGGGGTTAAATACGTTTGAAACGTTAGAAACGTCGCCCGCATTTCCTCTTAAGATCTACCAAGAAACTATGCCTGTGGCAGATATAGTCCAGCATGATTACGGCGACTGTCATTAAATTCTCCATCTAACGGCGGCCGCCATAGTTCTTGTAGTGACTGTATTTTATTAACACTAGCTGTGTTGCTGCTCCTTTGCCCGTTTTAAACGGAACCCTATTGTCTTGAATGTTTTTTGGTACTAAGAGAAAGCAAAGATTTTCTTCACAATTTCATGAATTTTGACTTATTTACGCGGAACCATAATTACTTCCGAAAAATAAAAGTAGCCTGAGTTACGCCACGTAACTTCAGCTATCATCGTCATCATCGTCCTGTTCCTAATTTGTCATCTGTGGTCAGCGCAGTATGTCTTCTTCTTTCGTACATCGACTATCAGCCACCATATCTTCATTCACCCCTTTTGCTTTCATATCTTCCCTCACACACTCCATTCATCTTTTCTTTGGGCATCCTCTGCCCTCGATCCCTCAACTTTCATAGTTGTCACTTGCTTCATCACATGCGTTTCGTCGCGTCACGTCAGCTATCTGCTAGAAAAATTCGCGTCAAAATCGTTCCAACTATTCCGGAGATTAGCCGGAACAGGCAGACAATTTTTTTTTAAATTGTGTTTTTTATATAGCTGTACATTCATTCATATGTAATTGTAAAAAAGGTTATTTTGTAACCGACTTCAAAAAGTAGGAGGTTATAAATTCATCTGTACGTTTATTTTGTATGTTTGTTACGCGACTTCTCCGTTAATTGTGAACCGATTTGCGTACCTAAAAGTACCAGACCTAAAAGTCGGTGCCAGTTAGAGTTAACCAATACACTCATTTATAAATAGAAATAACTGCATAATCTTTGTCACAATTACATAAAAAGCTAATTAAAGTACTAGTGTAATTTTAAAGAACAATTAATCCAAATTGAATATTATTATATAGAATTAACGCCGTACATTTACACCACTATGCTATCAGTGAGCTGGCACCGATTTCAAAATGATTAATGATATTAAAACAAAGGATATTTTGAAGTGTTTAGTTTAAGAACTAATTAAAAAAAGTAATTATCTATATACTTTTTAGTGCATTTTATGGCTTATTCTTTTGAAGTCGATATTTAATTTTAAATGATTTTTGGTATTACAAACAGACTCTTCAACTTTATTTTATTTATTTATTTAATACTTTTGCACACATTTATGTACAAAGGCGGACTTAATGCCTTAGGCATTTTCTCCCAGTCAACCTTAGGGTGGTGAAGAAAGCAACAAAGGTAGGTGCAAAACTAAATAATAATAATATATACTTATACACAAATATAATATTATATACATACATAGATACCAATATAATAAAATACATACCACATATACATATAATACATACATACAACATATATACAATACATTAATTAATAAAAAAGTATTAGTGCGATGATTCTGCTAAAGAATTAGTAAAGAGTTGCCGTACCCTGGCTTTAAAAGCCATACGGCTCGTGGACATCCTGATATCCAAGGGAAGTGCATTCCATAGAAGAATAGATTGGATGAAGAAGGAAGAATGTACTAAACCAGAGGTATGAGGAGGACACAGAAGGAGAAGATTATGTGAAGAACGTAGATTCAGATCATGGCTAGAATTTAGAAACTGAAAGTGCGGTGTTAAGTAGGCAGGTGCATTAGGAGAAAATAACAAAGAGTATAAAGTTGTCAACGCCCGCAAACTCCGCCGCTGACGTATAGGTAGCCAATTTAGCTGCTTGCGATAAGTCGATACATGGTCGTACTTTCGAAGGTTAAAAACGAAACGTATGCAATTATTAAGAATGCGGTCAAGTTTATCGAGCAGATCAGCGTTGACTTCGAAGTAACACACATCACCATAATCAATAACGGGAAAGATTAAAGTATGCACCAGCATTATTTTAATATGTACTGGAAGAAAATTTTTCAAGCGGTACAGTGACCTTAGAGTACTAGTAACTTTCTGGCTTATATTTGAAATTTGCGTTCTCCATCCCAGGGTGGAATCTATGTGTAAACCAAGATCCTTTACAACACGGCTGATTGGAATTGCAGAGCCACTAAACATTATTGATGGTAATGTGGCTGAATCTATTGTACTAACCATACGTGGACTTCCTATTATAATAGCCTGACACTTGGAAAGATTTACTGATAGACCAAACCTTTTGGTCCACTTTTCTAATGCGACCAAATCATGATTTACACAATCTATCGCCGTCGCTAAGTTTTCAACCCTGGCTTGAGCGTACAATTGTAAGTCATCAGCATACAGATGATACGTACATCGAAGTTCACAAGTTAAGAGATTAATAAACAAGGAAAAAAGAAGAGGTGAGAGTATACCGCCTTGAGGAACACCAGCAATGAGCTCACACCAGTTAGATGTAGTCCCATCAGCGCAAATAGATTGCTGACGTCCACGAAGATAGGAGGAGAACCATTGCAATGCTTCCAGTGAGATCTTATAATAAGATAGAATAGCAAGAAGTATGTCGTGGCTAACAGTATTGAAGGCGTTAGAAAAATCTACCAGAACCAGCACTGTAACCATTGTGTTCTCTACACCTGCTCTAAGATCGCCAGTAACTTTAAGCAAGGCAGAAACAGTACTGTGCCCAGGCCTGAAACCGGATTGTAAAGGACTCAGAATGTTGTTGCTATTGATAAAGGAAAACAACTGCTTATGTACACATGATTCGAGTATTTTAGAAAGGAAAGGAAGAATAGATATGGGTCTAAAGTGACTAGCTAGAGTGGGGTTGGCAATTTTAGGTAATGGCAGAACATAAGCCTTTCTCCATTCAGATGGGAATAGTCCGGAGGAAAGAGAAAAGTTAATAAGGTGAGTTATAACAGGAAGAATATGGTCAAGAATGGTGATGATCATCTGCCGACTGATGCTGTCACAACCCACTGCCTCTGATCTAATAGAAAGTATAGCTTTTTTAATCTCTTCTAGCGTTACCGTGGAAAAGTTGAAAGTGGGGATGTTAGTACTTGGTAAACCTGCTATGTAATCCAATGTATGACTCTTTGTTAAATCACATAATTGGTTCGAAGTGGTGAAATGGCGATTTATGTCATTCAACTCTATTGTCTTAGGTAGATCTACATGCCGGGTTTTACCAATACCCAGAGTGCCAAGGAACTTCCAAATATTGCCTGAAGAAGACGCAGAAGAGATGTTACTTAAAATAAATTTGCGTTTGGCATTGCGTACCATCTGATTACATCGATTTCTGGCGGTTTTAAATAAGTTCCAATTAAAGTCAGAACGCTCTCTCCTAAATTTACGAAATGCACGGTCCCTCCGTCTCATTGCCATTTGGATTCCAGTTGTCATCCAGGGTGCCGGCGGACGCTTTAATTAACTTCTTTGACCGGAGCATGCTTGTCGTATAAGTTTGTTATAACAGCATTAAATATCTGAACTTTATCATTTTATTAGCATAGATTTGAAGTAAAAAGCCTGCCTTGTTTGCCTGAAAACTGCCTCGGTGGCGCAGTGGTATTGTAGTGCGACTGCCGTTCTGAGGTCTCGGGTTTAATCCACGGGTCGGGTCAAGTGGTATTGGGTTTCTCTACTCAGTATCATCCCGGAGTTTGGAATTAGTGCCTGATATGGCGACAGGCTCGCCCCCTGTCACATCTGGGACGGAACTAAGCTCGGCGAAATGTGGATGGTGTAGTTCGCTACTTCACCTCTGCCTAACCCTTCCGGGATAACAGGCGTGAGCTTATGTTATGTTATGTTGAAGTAAAAAGAACTGCACTAAAGCTCGTTGACAACGGTTGAAATCGGTTGACAAGCAGAAAGCAAACCCTAATTATTTTCCTAAAAACATTTTGGCACTAAGGTAAAGAGATAATGAGGGCTGCGATTGGATATTAATTTAAGTGTGATTGAAAATAAAACGATGTTTTGAAAATTCAGAGAGACATCTTTAATTCTTCATTATTATTTATTTATTTATACATTATACGTACACATATCCACTATATTACATTCTTCGCTGTACAAATTATTGCGAATAAATAATATTATTATATTTAAATCTTCATTTCGTTAAAATTCATAGTTTGAAGAATTAATGGCACCTGTATGTATGTACCCATGTACATTGTATAGATGTAATCAATGAAATTATTATCCATATATATTTCAGATTTAATTCACTAATGAAATTATTTTATTTTGAATTGACGGTATAAAAAAATTTTTTTTGGGTATAAATAAATTATATTTCTGTTATAAAACACTGTAACACAGACAATATATAAAAGAAATATTTTCGATGCTTAAATTAATAGATTATATTTAGCTTTCATATGAATTTAAAATTGATGTTAAATTATTACCACAGTTTTTAACATCTATTTTTTTTTTTACGCAAAATAAAATATAAAAACGTACATTTTATCATTTTCGTGACTTCAGTTTAATCAACTAAGACTTAATCGGTATGTTTATTTATTATGTTTTCACTGCAAATAATATTAGAAAAATTTATTATGTTGTCAGTTTTCTTATATTTACCACAGAATCTTTTAACATTGAGGTTATGTGTACAAATACTAGATACGACAGTAGTTATGTTTTACAAAAGGTAAAAATATTTCGTATTTTAGACCCACCTCTTTACCTCTTTCTAGTATGTTTGTACATGTCACATGAATATGCTTTTAATTAATTAATTACCATAGTATACTGACTGAATTTTTAAGCATCAAAATTATTTTTTTTTTCTTACATAAATTCATACATAAAATCATAATAAAAATAACAATATTACCAAACATCTCTAGGTATGTCGTTCCTATTTACTTTCAAATTTCACTTTGTTGTTATAAATGCGTACAAGGAATTCCGTTACGTAAACCACAGACACACAAAAAAAAAGAAGAAAATTAATAAATAAAGATACAATAAACAGCACCAATCGAATAAAAGTATTTTAATAAACCTCATTTATTCGAATTTAATGATGACATCAAGTTTTTAAATCAGCGCCATAATTTTAAAATAAGAATCTACTAATTGCATTGTGAGTATGATTATATTAAACGGAAGCACCTGAGAATTAAAATTTAAACAATTGAAACTTATTAAAGATTCCAGAAAATAATATTTTATGCATTCTATTTTATTTAAAGGAAAGATAAAAAAAACTGTGTCGAACAATTCTCGAAATTTATAATAGAATTTTAGTTTCTTTTTTAAACTTTATATTTCGTATTTCTTGTATTAATATTGATTTACGTGAATTTCAAATGTCATTGAGTATTAGTTAAAAGTTCCTGTTATCATAACTAAAATGCCGATTCAAAAGCATATGTCATTCTTATTCAAAAAGAAACTCGAAAACCATAAACAATTTTATCATATCTATATTTATAACATATATCTATATATCTAATTACATACAAACATTGCACAAATCAATGTTTTTATTGCGTTCGTTTTTCCAGAAATTTACTGTTAAATAATTTATTTTATTTTTCCTTTGAAAACAACCACCATTGTACAAAAGGAAAAGGGTATAAAAAAAATGTAATCGTTGTCGTAAAAAACATGCCTCCTCTTAAATCTATTAGATAATTTACAATAATAAAAACAGTTTTTTTTTATATATTTACAATAATATTTTTTTTTTCTTTTCATTTAAATATTATAATCTAGCCTAAATATATATATATATTTTACAGAGGAACAAACAAAAAAATAATCTTGAACTAATAACACACTATAGAGTCGAAGACACTAAGTCATTGCTTTAAGTCCGATATGCAACAAGGATCTTGATTACGAATGTTCAACAAATTATCTATTAACATTGATGAGGCTTTTTGGGCGGTTTTCTGCGCTTCGTTCGCCGTCGTCGTCTGTACATCGAAAACGTCCTGGTGTTCGCTCGGTTTTGGGGCGTAGAACGCTGACAACGGGTCGAAAGTCGGACATGTATCCGACCTTTCCGCCTCTCTACCTCTTGTACTGAAATATTCATTATCATTCTCTTGGAATTCGCTCGACGAGGTGACCGCGTCTTCTGGCTGCGGGACCTCGCGCTGGTACCTTTGGAATGGGTCGAAACGCTGGCTAGGTAAATACGGCGGGAAGCCGTAAGGCGTGGATCAGGCTGCCGCCAGCTGTCTCCACATCGTATGTCACATGGTCGCCATATAAGGCCACGAGAACGAACTTCCCGATAATAACATATCTCTGATCAAGGTCTCGATAGGCGTCTTACCCACTAATCGTACAAAGAACAGCTGTTCTATGACTTGTGAACTGACCGTACGCAAGGACGGCAATCGGAGGAGTAACTTCCCGAATCTCGTCGGTTGGTTGGGGTATTGACTTCTGCAGTATTCCTCTAGAGCGCATTGTGATTTCTCTTGTAAACTCTCTATGTGCGGGACGTCTGATAAACCGCACGCATCTGTAGAAGGGAAAATAAACAGATTATAAATATTGTCTTTTACACAACAGTTTATTATCTTCAGAACTAAAATAGTTCCCGTACTTTTTTGGACGATAACCATTATAATTTCGAGAATTTTATTTACTCTTTCTTGATTAATCTGTCCTAAATTGCGCGATACCTTGCTTAACATTTCGTGCGTGTATGGATGTTTTAGAAAATTCAACATACAAAATTATGCTCCTTTAGTATAAAGCAGTCTTTACTCATTGTGCTTTTAATAAATAGAATTAAATTTATTACTCTCTTACTCATATCTTTGAATATGTGGTAATTGATTTCAACTGATTTTAGAAACGGTTTAATAATATACTAAGACAGTATTGAATTATGTTTATTTATCTTATTTTATTAGTTTTGGAAAAGCTTACAGACTAATATTACAATGCAAAAAATATATAATTGTTGATTATTGCTAATAAAAAGCTTCCACAGATAAATACCAAGGTTATTACATGAATATGTGGAGAAAAAAAATACGACAAAAATGAGAAATGTTAGGTGCATTGTTTTTTTAAACTTGATTTCCATTCATATAAAACATTGAATTATTACAGAAATAAACTAGGATATCGTTTCAATCATTGATAAAATAACTCCTTAGTGCGTAAATTTTTGCAGAATATGTACCGAATTATTTCTTTATGACTGTAATTAGAGCTGCAAATGAATTTGACACGTCAGAAAAATTAATGGTGTTTGACAAATTTATGTAAGGTGTAGATCATTTTTTTAATAATGAATAATGTTTGTATATTGAAATTATTAACGAAATTAAATATTTTAAATATTTTTTTACTGACATAGTTTTAGATTCGAAATATTTCCTTTCATTTTAGACTTGTTTCTGTTGTGTTCGTAAAATACAATTTTTAGGTGATACGTGGACAAATTGACAACCTAATTATTTATATAATCTAAGGATAACGTAACCGTGTTCGTTTTATCAGGCTTATTGTCACTGATGTCTACTGATGTCATAAAGTTACACACAAACACTGTATTGTGAAGTTTCATTATTTATAGCAGTCACGTATCGTTTATTATATAAATACTTATATAAGTATTAACAAACAACTTATATAGTTAAGTTATACACTATATATATATATATATAAACTGTATGTAAAAAATATATTTACCTCGAATTTGTTTATTGAAATATTTTGTTAACATTAATTAAATACCTCAAATAGCGAAGACCGCTTTCTATTAATTTAGTTGACCGAAATTTACAATAAAGTAGTTCGTAAATAATTTTTTGAAACATATTAGTTCAAAAACGAATGGAAATCTTCGCCTCTAGGCTGCGCGAACTGTTTTTGTTGGACCAACGTCCATTAAGTCCATTAAGCGATTTTACTCTCTAGAGGTGCCATGGTTATGCCAAATATACAGATTTTCAATATGGCATATATGGTAGCTGTGCTAGAAAATTACATATCAACATGATATGAATCAATTAGGATATTTCTTTGACCAAAGCTCAGTTGTTGTAACAAGATTCGAATCCACGTGATTATCCGACCATAATATCACTGAGCCATCCGAATTATCGCTTAAGAAGTTGACAATTGATTGAGACTATAACTCTGCTTTATTTTACATCTATGACTGTATTTTTTTATTTCACCGCTAGATGTATGACCGCGGTTTTGCTCGCGTAAATAAATGAAAAAATAGATAAATAGACGATGCTTTTTATAATATCATGTAAGGATAAGGATAATACGAAGGAAGACGATAATTGCCATTATTGTCTGGTTTTTTTTATATTATTATGATTGTTCGGATTGTTTTACGCAATAAAATATAATAAAATGTCTACGATTTAAAAAAACAAACTTAGGTTCTCGAGTTGTAAGCCAAGTAACATACAGAAAGACGTTGCCTTTTAATATGTCGATTACTCATAAAAATGAGACAATAGGAAGACGATAGGAAAACAATGGAAAGCTGACGTAAACTCTAGTTTAGTGGTCAAGGGGTTAAATAAATAATACATAACGTCACGCCTCTCTCCCATAAGAGAAGACAGAGACTACATCCTTCCACTTGCTCCGATCCTGACACATTTCTTTCGCTTCTATTACTTTCATAAGCACCTTCGTACATGCTCTTCGGTTACCGGTACTTTTGACCGCGGCCTTTCTCCAGAACATCCTCGACCTGGTGGAGATAGGTCCGCTTAGGACGACCCTTACCAGCTAGCCCAGCCACGTTCGCCTTGTAAATTGGTTTCGTCAATCTTACTTCAACCATCCTGTCTACATGTCCAAACCAATTAAATAACAAAGGGTTTAAAAATATTCAAAAAACGGTTGCAAGGAGTAAGAAATCCTATAATGTAATAATACACAACCCTCGTAGAGGAAAAATAAAAACGAATAAAGATAATAACCCGTGAACGGTCGCAGGCCTTCTTAATGCGATTACGACCCCGCGGTACATTTGGCCCGTTTCTTGAACATTAATATTTTTTTATTGTTATACGCAACGATGAAATGGCGCGGTAAACAAAAACGTCATTATGATAGGAGGCAGATGGGCAGATGTGCGGATATTTACTGTAGGTACGCGGATATGTATACGCGTCAATTAGGCAGCTCGGTTTGCCGATGACCGCATCCGTAATCAGGTCTCCTTGGATCAACCTTTAGATTAAGGTATTTAATTTAAAACCGTTACGTCTTTTTGTACTTTACCATAGGTACGTAGGTATATAACCTTTGCTGATTTTGATAGCGTTTCGATTCACATGTTTTGGTTATTTATTATATTCCAGTGAAATTAACTTAATAACTTGGAAAAGTAAATATATATAAACGTTGGATGTTCTTACATTCATATATATATATATATATAAATAACATAAAATCCACCAGGCGAGAACGACTTTGAACGAAGCATTAATTAAAACTTTCATAAAAATAAAACATTGACACTGGCATTTATGTTATAGCGATGCCAATTTGAGGAATACCATTCTTAATAATGCTATCATTAGATTGAGAAAGTGTTTTAGGCATTTGAAAAGTAAACGGTTGCCTTATTCTCACAAATAAATTTTATTGAGTTCTAGAGTTATATAATGACTTCAAAGGAGCGAAATACATTAACGTAAAAAGAAAAACGTTCTTAAATACTCTACAAAACAATTGTGGCAACTTTTGGGAGTTTAAAGAGTTTATTATCCCAGTGCCTTACTATGATTCTTAGTTTTATTCAGGCCCAAACTCTTTGTGGTTCCCAAACCTTCGACATATGATTCAAACAAACCTTAGGCTATTATAATTTCCCAACAATAATACAATACTAGAATTATCTCCTCTTAATGTTTTGATGTTTCGCTTCTTATTAATAAATGCCGTCTAAGAATAGTACCACTCCCATATCTTCCCGTTGGTATCGTAAAAGGTGACTAAGGGATTAACCAGGAGATGGGCAGCAGTATACTCTGAGTACCACAAACACCTATGGCAATTCCCCCCTTTTTGGGGAGACCTACATATGTCCAACAGTGGACTCTTTCAGTTGAATCAATCATATAAGAACAACAATTATACTAAAAAAAACTAATATCTATTTTGTAAACGTATAAATAAATTAAGTGGTCATTGTTATTATTTGACTATTCTGTGGAGAATTAACTGAGTGATTACGTGACCAAGTTGACTCGACGCGGCGCTTATATGAAAACTGACAGACACTTTACACACGTGTAATTAAATATTAACCTAGTTAATTCGTACGAGGAGTTACCATTTATATTCATTAAGAATTCACGTCTTTAATTAGTTCAATATTTATGTACCTACGATTACCATATGATATCATTTCACACTAATCACTTTGTTAATTCTAAAGAAAGTATTAGTACCTGAGTTCCTTATAAACATCTCTTTACTATGTAAGCGATTTAAGTCTTTTTTATCCTTATACATTGTTAAATTTTTAAACAGTACGTTTGTTAATGGAGATTATTTTAATATACCAAACTTCATTGGATTTTTTTTTTATAACTCTTTATTAAGCTTTCTTTTCAAAACATTTTATCATCTTACAGTTTACTCGGATCTTTTGTAATCTCGTTTGTGTAAGAAAAGTAAACAAAAATATATTACATATTATCATATTAGATGTGCTAATTTGATTGATTCAACCCAAAGAGTCCACTGCTGGATATGTCCAGCAGGTCTCCCCCAAAAGGTGGAATTGCCATAATCGCCACACGCTTGGCAGGCGGGTTGGCAATCGCAGTAGGTGTTTGTGGTACTCATACAACATAACAGTTGCATTAAATTATTTAACGTAATTGAATCTAGTAATTCTATAATTTTTTTAATCGCATTACTATTAACCACTAAGTCGGTAATAGTTTTGAAAATTCACTGCAAAACTGTTCCATGTATTATGCGAAAATGAATGCATTGTTTTTCAAGTGAAAATTTCTTTAGCGGCTGTGAGCGATTCTCGGTAGGGGAAAAACTTATAGATTCGCGTTACCAATGCTATGACGTCAGCCGTCAACATGCTACAGTATGTCAAGTATAAGATGACGTTTAAGTGCTGGCGCTTAGAGATAAATATATAATCAATAAATATGTAATAGAATTTATACTTACGCAGACTGTCGTATGTTTTGATTATGAATAAACTATAAGAAATTATTGCTCGAGGCGCCAATAGATGTAAAAATGTTAGGTTATGTTAACAATTTAAATTAACGAATTATAAATTTAATATTTTTTTATAGAAAACAGTTTTTCAATATTACGGGTTTTGACTTCTGTCGGCTGTCCTCATGACTGCCTAGATTTTTTTAACGAAATGACTGACGCTGTTGACTTAGATCATTAAGGCTTTACGCGAGTTTTGTGCCGAAGGTATTAAGCCAGGCAAATGTTAGCACATGACAAGGGTAATAATATGTTTTTTTTAACGTGTACTAATAAATAATATCTTGATAGTTTATTATAAGTAACCTTCGTACATTCTTAATGTCCACCAACAATCAATTCTAATTGATAAGATACAGTTTCTTCAAGCGCCCGGTGACGCAATCGTGTGTCCGTCGTGTAATTGTGATCACTTGTACTAATTGTAACCCATCTAACTGACGACAGCTGCCTGATGATACATATAATTGATGCGTATTACGCAGTTTGAAATTTATATATTATAATTAAAAAAAAGTCGTAATGTTTCGTTTCATCACTAAGTATTTATTATAATAATTTTATATACTGTTAATGCACACAAAGACGTATATATTAGATAGAGAAAAACTTGCGGTGGGAGCTGGAACTTTAAATTCAATGACGGAAAACATTTTTGTTGTGATTTGTGATACACACATACATAAATCCAACCGTAAAGGCGTTCCACTGCTGGACTTGCTCTCTCTCAAAGACAAGGGAGGAATTGCCATAATCTCCACGCTTGGCAGGCGGGTTGGCGATCGCAGTAGGTGTTTGTAGTCTTCAGAGGACGCTGCTGCCCATCCCCTGGTGTATCTTATTGTCGCCTTTTATCTACCCGTGGGTGTCGCATGGGTAGATATGGGGTGGTACTACTCTTAAGCGGAGACAACACGGAATACAGACATTGCGCCAAAACTACGAAATAGATTTTAATATAATTTGGTCTATATGAATAACGTCAAGGATTCGAAAGTTTTTGAAAAATGTTCCCAAAACCTTTCACCTAAAAAAGGGGATGAAAACTATGTCAGTTTTAAATTTAAGAGCCCTGACACTTAGCATGTGCGGTATAATATATTAATTAAAAAACACAATTCAACGTTTTTGGAAACCTCTAAATAGATAAATTTAATATAATTTAAGTTTAAAGGTGTTTAAAAACTTTGAGAAAAATGACGTCACGAATATTTTACTTATAATGAAGCTGTATATGATCTACATCTTAATGAAATCGTCAATTTACACGGAAATCCATGTGAACGGAGTCGCGGGCACAGCTTTTAGAATAAAAAGTAATAAATGGAGGAGACATATTTATGTAAGTGAATCTTGACTAGCTACCACAAGAAATTTCTGAGAAATCGTTGTGTTCCGGTGGCAACAGGCTTAGCGTGTTAACATATTTGGTCACATCGTCACTTAACATCAGGTAAGATCGTAGACAAATATAGTGTAGAAAACCCAATCGCTCGAGAAAATCAAAACAATATACCTTCGACATTACTGATGACGACATACATAATTGCAATCATTACTGGAACAAGAGATAATCATCGTTTGATAGTAAATTATACAAAGTAAACCGAGGTAAATATTACTAACAGGAATCAAATCACAGAGGGCAAGGCGATGTCGTGGCGTGGCGCGATCCAAATCGAAAGGAGCACGACAATAGTCCGCAAGACCAAAGATCAGCTCTAGACGGACCAATAGCAATTAACCCTCGCCAGCGGACCATCGTAACAATGTAATATATTTTAATTGATACGACCCCGATGTAACCGCCGGTAAACAACGCTGCCCAACGATAATAATTGAATGGACCACAGTCTTCAATGAACACATGCTCGATTACTTGAAATCTTCGTTCGATGTCATTAATTGTACCTACCACTTATTGCCATCAAATAGTTAGCTCATAGATAGGCAATTGGATTTTACACGTTTTTGACTTCAGATACGATGAAACGTAACATTTGCTGACGTCACGACTACGAGACTAGGTTAAGAAGGAAAGTCTCATTTGTCACAAATATTATAGAGAATAAACAAATAAAATCGCAATATAAAAGAACTGTAAGAAAATAGCGCTTAGTCAGCATATTATTTGTAGGCTTAGGGCTTTGACCAGATATTAAATGATGATATGATCCGAGAATTGGGCGAAAAGGTAGGGGGGTTCTTCCTCCCATCCCCAACGGGCTAATGTAGAGGACGAGGTCTGTTGAGCCTGCCGCAGGGGGTGACGCGGTGCATGCTACCGCGATCCCGTATGGCCCCCCTAAATGCGGCTGGCGGCTCCAGGGGGTTTAGTGGGTATTTCCGACGCTTCTCGTCGGGTAAGTCCCACACTGGTGTGGAGACGTCCCTTCACACCCCCTTACCTATTGTATTGGGAGAACTTGATTGGTAAGGGTAGTGCGTAAATGCACTCCTCTCGTCAAAAAAAAGGATGGTAAACACATTAAGCCTAAAGGTAGGTACTCGATCTGAAGTGATGCTATCGGAACACCTGTTTGTGTTTAGCGAAAGGTTTTGAAAGGGTGGTCGGTTTTATTAGAAAACACCCTACAACCATGGTATGGTTTCCTCACTATGTTGTTTTTTTCACCGAAAGCGCAACAGCATTATAGAGCTGGATAGTTCGAATCTGCGTCCTTCTACGCAGTATCCGACTGCAATATCAATTGCGTCATCATCGTTTCGAAATATAAAATATCCTTAAGTATGTGAGTCCACCAGCGCTGATTTACATTCGGCGGATAGAGAGCTGTTAATTAATAGAATACGTGGAAGGAATTTATCCGAAAAACTATAGATTCAAAAACACCTCATCTTTACTTTTGAAGAAAAAGTGGGATCAGAAGAGCCACTCTGATTGGCTGCTACAGATTTATGCTGAATTTTGTAAAAGACAATGCTAATTTTGTAGAATAAAATTATTTTTTTAATATATTTTTATGTGAGACTCCATTTTATAGAGAGTAGTAAGAAACCATTACTTTTGTTGATTGAATTTTATACCGCAAACATCTATCTCATTTCTCTTAAAATGTGGATTTGACTGTAACTAGAAGAACGCTATATTTTTCGGTTATACATATATCTACTTGCACATATATTTTACAGTGATGTTTGTGGGAAATATCGTGTAATAATTTAATTCGGGAGTTTTTGGCGGGATCTCAGTCTGGTGTGTTGCAGTTATTTTCTTTAATTCATGAAACTTATGTATCTGACTCTATGCCATTTAATGTTAGTGGCGTTTTGTAAAAGTTAAGTTTATTTTAGAAAATAACGCGTAACATTTGTTGTGAGGTGCCGACAAATCTCCATGGAAAGTTCTATGAGTCACAGTTTTGCTGGAGCTTAGTAACGCTGATACAAGATTGCAAATACATCTTACCTACATGACACTGGCACAAATTGTATGTACACAGATTGCCATTAACTAAAAAGAAGAAGAATTGAATCCGAATGATATAATTATTGTTATATATCATTTTAACACACTATATGTATAAGTATGTATAATAAAAATGAATCAAATCGTATACGGAGCAAACGTCGCTCGCTCGAAAGTTAAGGAGTATTGGTGTCAACAGGTTTGACCTGATGAATCAATGTTCCATCGTTTGTAATGAACGCTCATCATCGTTCATACTGGCATCGAAATGGCGCCATGTTGAAAATATTGTGGTATTATTGCAAGAATCGTCTGTTAATTATTAATACTTCTTTATGTATAAGGAAACATAATTAAGTAACTTCACAATTAAATTATTTAAGCATTTCTTTAAAGACGTAGAAAAAATAGGAAATACATACGATTTTTTTCTATTCATTTTAAAACAATTTATTTTACAGTTTAAAAGTTAGGTTTTATTATAAAATTGGTTTTTGTACTTGTAACAATTGTTTTATAAAAATATAAAAAATAAAGATAATAAAAAATATTTTAAAGAAAAATATGGTTTTTATTTTAATTCATTTATTTTAAGTACGTAATTTCAGAGATATTAAAATCAATTTATGCTTTCAATAACTAGCTACATTAGCGACATTGATTATTAAAATTATATGTAAATCCGCCGCGGTAATTTATTTAACAAAAGACACTGGACGTATACGTCAATAATGCCTTGCTGACTTCATGAAAAAAAAAAATTAACATAATACATTGACCCCATCGGTTTTTAGTAACCATGACCAATCGTTTTATTAGACTTCATTAAACGATATCATGTATAAAGGGTGATGGTGTAAACTGAGCGAGTTGAATCAATGACCCGCATCTATAAGTGAGTGCATCAACAACATTTACGTTGTTATTATTATTTATAAAAATAATGACTATAATTGTCGCTTATTAAACGTTTTCGATGCGGGTGTTTATTGGGATATGTTCCTTCCTTTTTTTTTAATATTTGATTTCGGCAGGCTGATTTGTTTAAGGAGAATCAAGAAGGATTTATAACAAGAGTTGTTTCTTTTTAGCTGTGTGCCCGCGGTTTCGACCGCGTTTCATATATACCGCACTGCGTAGTATAGTTTTTAAATAATCGTTCATTGAATCTTATTTTGTTCACTATTTTTTTTAACGGAACCCTAAGTAGCCTAAGATCCGCTGAGTAACTCCAACTATATGCCAGAAATAGTCTAAAAAACAGATACATAAAAATTGTGTTTTTGATATGGGTACCTTAAATACATTTATGTGTATTGAGTAAAAAGTTGTTCTTTTGAGATTACAGACATACACTTCTATTATATTAATTACTTTCTTTAAATTAAACAAAGAAAAATTGCGTATTCAATAAAAACTTAGACTACAAATCTCTCCTTTTTTATTTTGTTAGTCATATAGCAATTGGTTTCTCTCGGTAATTTCAATGGAGTATTTAAATAGTTTAATGTCGATTTTCAAATATTTATAAATATTATAATTAACATATACCGCAATTAAGGGTTTTAGGACTGAATTTAATATAAACATAATAGGAATAAAATGAATTTCAGTCTGCGCGTTAAACAAATAACAGCTTTAGCACATTTTATATAACTATCTCTTAAATCGAAAACATTTTGTTGATGATTTGTTTTTAACTCTAGATAAATAATGAAAGCAAAAAATTCTTGTTATTCGATGTACGCTTAACTGAAAACAATTTTAAATCATCTAAGACTAATTTTCATAATAATAAAAAAATGGTCCCGAAGATAAATTTAGGCTACTAGACATCACGCTTTTTCATAGGAGTAAATTAGTAACGATACAATTATTGCTTGTGAGTGAAATCGCAGGCTTAGAATAACCTAAGACGGTCTAAAAAAAACAAAGAAATCTAATAATAAATATAACCACGTGGTTTATATTAAAATGAAGACATAATATAAAGGTATAAATCGGTGAATTTAAACGCGTACAGAAGATTTAAGAGGCGTTACGTCAACATGTAGGCGGGCTGAGCAGATGTTTACTCAGCACACGGCCGGCCGGGGCACCGAGCGAGATGATCCGCACTACGATGAATGAATCGCATTACCTGAACAATGAGTGAACGGACATAATGGATCTTTATAAAAACCGAATCTTATTATAACTGACGCGTACCACCGGACAATGTAAAGGAATGTCATTTTTGAATTTCGAATATACACCGCATGTGTCACGTGAATACGTTTGTTTTCTTTTTCAATTTACATTGTAATTAAAAACTCTATACTTCTTCTTCTTATTGGTTAATGACTGTTTGCGATTTACATACATGCACTTTTCTGCCAGCGTCATTCGATAAGTGATGTATTCAATCTTGTGTCAATGTTTCTCTAAGTCCCAACAAAACGTTTCGCGGAGTGGAGTTTTCGTTGTAACTCAGAATAGATGTTTAGCGTTATTATTTCCAATATATTTAACCTGTGTACAGAACCAAACTAATCATATCATATAAAACGCACCCGAAATTACACATTATAAGGCCAAATACGCACGTTAATGGATTAAAGGCAATAACCGCTGTTATACATTTAACCTAGGTTTAAAGAAATAAAATTATGCAATAAGTCTAGTAAACGAACATTACTGCTCTCCCTATTGATTGACGTTTTTAACGAATTTTTAGTGACGAAAGTCAAGTTTCGTAACTTTGGTGACACATAATAGTTAGGTTCATGCAAACGGTTCTTACTAATGTATGTATATCAACATATGTGTAATGAAGTTGTAAAATCTTGAGACTCGTGTCAAAATGATATCAGATAAGTAGGTAGTGTATCATACAAAAGCTCACCTATCGACGAAGATAAAGATTTTTAGGACACGCTCGGCAACGTCCCGACCCGATTCTAATCTCGCACAACGGCGTCTTTACAATAATAAAATAATCTCGTAAGGAGATCGGAAATAGCGAAACAAATTTAGCAACCACAATAGGACCCCGGTGTTTGTCGCCGTGATTCCAATCTTGAGAATAACACCCTTCCCTTATCGAGATGTGGGATGTTTATTTGCTATGTTCCCGATTTAAAATTACGGAATTGGTACCTATTTGTTAAAATTTGTTTATTTTGTTCAATGGTGTTATTTTATAGTAATGTAGTCTTCAAATCATATTACAATGTATTAATATTTTCAAATTATAATCTTTAAAATTAAAAATAGATAATAATTATCTTGCTGTAATTTATATTACCTATTTCTGCAATAATTTTTTTTTACATTCGATTATAGGTCTTAGGTTATCATCTAATAGAAAGTTAAATTATTTGTATAATAAAATAAGTAACAATCATCTTAACGGTTTTTTAATAATAAAATTACAATAAATGGTCCTTGTCCGAGTTTAAAGTACAATTTTCGTAGTTCTGACAATATAAAGGGAAAAAATGCATAAGATAAAGAATCATATTGTCGCTTATGCAACAATATAGAATAGTAATAAATTGAAAAGAATTCCAACAATGACGTCAATAGGCACAAATTGGAACCATAAACATATGTCCATTTATAAGTGAAAAAACTATACAACCTACATTTTAAAAACTACAAACATAACGTACAAATGTCCACTAAAATTCTAAATTCAAATTTCGAACTCATACAACATAAAGTTTAATTTCGATTAAACGGACTGCCGTAAGAAAAATAACAGATGGTTCCGTATAGAGGTACGCTATGTTTCGAAATAATATCAAATGGCGCGAAAAGTGACAAAAATCTGACACGCGTATTGTGTAGGAAATTTCAAAATAAACACCTTTTGAGTGGGCGGGCGAGCGAGTATTTGTAAATAGGTTTTTGTTACTTTCTTAATGTTCCTTTTTTTCTTGCCGTAATGTTTTTGTCGGAACTTTTTTTGTTGTAATAATACTAGGCCGGTAATGTTGCCACGCGCTCTACGATTATTTTTGCGTATGTAACTTTTGTAGTTTATTGTTACCTAATTAATACTATCGTAAATTCACAAAATACCAGTAAAATGACATAGATAATTAATGGAAAAAAAGAACTACTCACACGACATACTAAAATCCAGACAAAAACTTCATGTTAAGTTTTAGTAAATATTTATTAACATTATATAGTATAGAAATAAGTATGAAGATGTAGTGAATTAAGAATACAAAAAATTACACAGCAATTCTCTTGTAATATTTTAGTTCAATTATTGGATATTTAAAATAGTATAATGTACTCAAGAATTGAGATTGTTACATGCGCATAAAGTCGTTGTTACATCCGATACCTTATAAATTGGAAGTTGCAAATGTAGAGAGACCGCTATTCCGTTTATGCGTGAAACCGAACACCGTAAAGTCGCGTACACACGATACGTTCACGCGGCTATCGGACGATCGCGCGACATAAAGAACGCGGCGGGTGGCGCTACCGGCCCGCGGCGACGACTCCCTTTACTTTACGACTTAACAAAAATACTTTGCTACCGCGCCTCGCTACTTAGTTTCTGTCTTAAGCTGCTTTATATTTTATTGGTATTGATTTAATTCGGTTTCTTTGTTAATTATCAATGTCAAATATAATATTGTAAGAATTTTCGTATGTGGGAAGTATTACGTAAGCAATTTTTAATTATAATTTTTTTTTCATATTGAAGCCAATGCTTAATTGGCAAGTTGCAATTGCAAATACAGTTAGCAATATGCAAGTTTTAATCTCAAAAGGTTATTACAGGGTGGATCATTACGTGAACGATAGTGATGTCTGGAATTAACCCACATCTCTGTGCTTCCACTAAAAACTACGATTTGTATAGTTTTTTATATGACAAAAAAAATTATATATATTATATTTATGAAAAAAAAAGAACCAGATCGAGTTTCTCGCCTGCACTCTTCTCGACTGGGTTGTTTTCTGAACCGGTGGTAGTGTTTTAGACATTCATAAGCGCCTTCTTAGGGCCTAAATTGAATAAATAAATTTTGATTTGATTTGATTTGAGAGGAAAACGATGTCAAAAAGTTAAAAATTTGGCTTAAACAATACTTGAGTGGGACTTGTATATTTTCAATGTAGCTTATTATTTTTCAATGCTTTTAGTTCAATGTGTTCTAGGTGATAATTAACATAAAGGAGGAGTTTCATAGTATGCAAGCTCAAGAATCGTGTATCTTAATTAACATATTCCGACTATAAATTGTCTACAGTGGCATACTTTTTTTCGTATTTACATTATCCGTTGGTTTTATCAGAACTTATACTCGTAATGTGCGTAAAAGATTTAGTAGAGAAATGTAAAGCGGTATTAAAAACAATTTCCGTTTAAGACTTTAACTCGTTTTTTTCTTATCCCCTGAGGATATAACACTATTTATATACACAGTTGTAATCTGATCAAAATTCCTAAAGTACTAAATTCTATAGAATATTTGTTTGTATAAATAAAACAATACTTCTGTGTAGAAAATCGTTTATACACAAAAGAACAATACAACATGGGTAGTGTTTGCAACTGGGTCATAGTGTCACGACTGAACAATGACATAGTCCCGCGGTGTCACAGTGCCACTGATAGTGTGGTCTGCGAGAGTTCAGACAGGGGTATAATAGGGCCCAGTCGTCAGGTGTCAACAGAGGGAACTCGTATCAGACTTAAATCCGGTCGCGTGACGCGCTGTGTGAACTAGACTTTAAGATTGGATATTCTCAAAAATTTATTCTATTTTTTATTTATTATAATACTGATTTATTTTATACTTAGTTGTTTGTTTTTAATTCGAATGGTATGTTGTTTTTTTTACATTTTTATTTGTAACAAAATAAATTATAATAAACCCTTTATTATTGGGATTGTTAGTTGAGATTTTCATTTTAAATAATTTATTAATTCGATGTTTTAACTGTTTATTAAGACGTAGAAAATATCACCTTATGTTACTAAAAAAGGGGAATAGGTATAGATCTAGTATCAATACGCTGTTATAAATTTAACTATTTTCAGTAAAAAAGTTTTCAAAAAGTGGTAAATAAATATTTATTAAAAAATACTTTAAATATATTAGAAAATTTTCTTTTTATTGTAAGGAAAGTATATAAATATACTTTCTGTTTCACAGTGTGTGCAATTATGAAAAGAAAAATTAAAATATACATGTACTGTAGACATAAAATTCAATTTAATTAAATTATCTATATCATTTTAAAAACATAAATTTAAAACAATTTTGTGTAATAATAGATAAATTAGGTTGGACATATTTTTTGTTAATAATCGTTTCTGATTCGTTCACCCAAAAATAAAAACACAAGATAACACAAATATCTATCTACGATTAAATATACATTATGAAACCTTAATATATCCGTATAAAAGAACACCTACTGTTTTATTTAACAATTAATTACGAATATATGGCTCTAAATATATAAGCTTTTATCTCGTAAGATATGGAAAGTACGGAAACGCATACAAATTGTCGCTAATCGCGTACGGCGATATCGGAACAGGGTTACCTCTATCAATTGCCTGAATACATTGGAAATATTGAAGATATTTTTTAATTTTTGTTTCTAAGGAAGTAGCAAAGGTATCTTGCCGTGCAGCCAAGTCACACAAGAATCTTAAATGAACGTTTCAACAGCGTTTCACTTGAGCATAATATCCAAACTTTATCACATAAGATACCTCTAATATTACAAGTCAAATATTACATATAATGATTAAAAAAATAAAAATCGTCGTGAAAGATATGACGAAGGAGGAGTTACGTTTACAAATGAATTATTAATTGATCTATGATATTATGCGCGCTTAACATTTACCTCATAATATTTAATGAATATGCAAAAATATATAAAGACTCTTTGGAATTTATGCAACTAGCAGTAAAATAAGTTTTATCTACTTAAACATAAAATAAGTTGAACGGCGATTTATATAAACAGTTTTTTACATCTAAAGATGCAACCCGGGTTATCCCTGTGCTAGGCTCGCATAAAGTTATAAGAAGCGATTTCACACTATGCCACGCGTTATCCGGAGAGTCAAACCGGGTCCGTGCGCTGTGAGCTTGTACCGGCGTACTTCGTGATAACCGTAATGACATCGTAAAGCCGTTAGAGCGAGACACAAGAGATACGCCGGAACGCGGAAGAGATGAGACGTAACGATGCAGTAAATCACCTGTTAGTATTTTTACTCGTTTAGTAGTGAGATTAGATTTAAAGTTAATTTATCGTTATAGTGAAAATATTAATATAAGAATTTAGTTAGTAGCGCGTCTTTAAGCGAAGTATGATGAATTTAATCAAAACTTCGAAATAATCATGATTTACGGCTAATTAAATCAATAGTAAAATAAATGGTACTTATGTCTTCTAATGTTCTTGAAAATAAACAAATTGCTTCTCGCAAAGTTTTTACTTTGGCTTTATTTTCAGAGAAAATTTTTAAATATTACTATAAAAACGTATTAAAAAAAAAACCAGTTTCATAAAATAGATTAATGAAAATGTATTAGTGGAAGATAATATTTATTTACAACACTGTTCCACAAAACAAAAATATTCTGTTTCTAAGCAGACATTTTATTACATTTAAAGAGTGTATTTGATTATGCACTTGTTAATTGTTATACGGTACGAGCATCATTCCATGTGGGTTATTTGAATAACAAAAGGGTGCTGACCGCATTCGTGCGCCGGAAAAATGAAAGATTGACACACTCCTGAACCGAGGGCAGCCGATTATGATACTTTGTTTGAATGTAGATGGGAATCGAGATATTCGAATAAACGAGTTGATAGGATTATATCATTTGATGAGTGAAAAGGTAAAAAAAAGTGTAAATCATATCTAAACGATTTATATATTTGTTCTTACAAATGTTACATTTTAGACTATTACACGAATAAAAAACTGTAGTAGTTGAATTTGTTATTGTATTATTTTTGAAATATATTATTTACACTGATGATATTTGCACCATAAAATGATTAATTTCAAACTATTACAAGTAATATAAGTGCCATTTACTTTTCCTTTGAAACTCAATATTAACTCAAAAACATACTGTTAAATTTGAGTTAGTAAATGTTTTTTCATCTATTAAAAATCACATTTGTTGTACCAATTTGTATTCAGTTACGTCTTTATCTTATTTTTCAGATCTGTTATATTTATTAAGTATGATATAGATATGATAGAATATTACTTAAAAATTATCTCACTTATGATAATTGATATCAGAAGCTATTTCGAGGCAGTCTATATAAGCCCCTAAAGGCTGCTCTTAATATGTTTAGATACGAGATTAATAAATTTAGATACATTTATACAACGGTATTTTGAGTTATTATAAAGATCTCTTATGTAAAACACTAACTTATTATAAAAAATATGAAAAAAATACTACAAAATACACATACGTTCCTACATACAGAGATTAAAATAATAATTAAAAAAAATAATAAACGCATACACATGCGTTCTAAATTTTTTGATGAATGAAACACATCAGCGCGCGAAACATTGACTGACGTCGAGGGCCGCGTACACAAAGGGCCGATCTTTGCACTTTGACATTTCGCGGTTTAATCACGTACTAGATGCGGCGCAGAGGGCGCTGTCTCCGCTCGACCAAGATCAGTCCGCTCTTGACACCGCCGATACTACTTGACAAAGTCACTTCGCACGGATACCAGACGAGAGCGCTTAACGTATTGTATCTTATGCGACCGTATAAATCGTGACAAAGCGCCTTTATCATTACGTCTAACGAGATTTCGGTAAGCGGAGCGAATTTTCTGAATTTTATGTGTAAATAAATAAATAAAATAGCAATGAATACCGACAAACATTTATCTTGCCAACATATAATTTCGATATTCTAGAAACGAAACTCGATATGCTGAGCATAGCGTATCTGTCTATCAATTTGATTTTTCCAAAGCGTAAAAAAACATGTGTTCGGACATTTTACACATTCTAGCCAGGAACTGCACATAGAGAAAGGTAAAGGTAAAGAAGGTAAAGTCATATGAAACATCTAGTGTATGCATTCATGCTGTCAACAGAAACAGGATACTGTACATGGTGGATATTCAGGGACGTGGATAGGATGGACGGAAGAAGATTGACGAAACGAATTTACAAGGTGAGGTTGACTAGGCACGTCGGTAAGGGCCGAGACCTAGGCGAACCTATCTCATCCAGATTGAGCACGTCTCAAATAAAGTCCAGGCAAAAAGTATCCATAACCGACTAGTGTCTATGAAAGAGCTCACGGAAGTAGAAGAAGCAAAAAAAGGCGTGTCCAGATCGTAGCAAGTGGATGTATGTAATCTCTGCCTATGTACGTATGTATGAGTAATAGCAATTTCGCCATCAAAAAAGCATGGAGGTGATGCTTTCTTAGTTGAACTTGGCAAAGGTTCCAAAACTCTTTACGGTATATTATAATGATCGTTTTAAAAGTTCAAATACTGTACATAAATAAAAACTCATTGAAGTTCTTGACGGTATCTTATTGTGACATGTTGTTACATTTTATGGCAATAGATAGTCAAACATGTCTAAAGCTGTTAACATACGTACGGGCCGGACCGCAGACATTGTATGGCGGGCGGCCAAGGTCATCAGTTGCCTAAGTAGGAATGGGTAAAAAGATTTTTCAAAAAAATCGATTACTTGAATCGATTCACAAAACATCGAAGTTCAACAGATCAATCTTTTTTCCACTTGTTTTATTTGACTTTTTATTCGTAAATAGTATATTTCCAGTAGTTTAAATTAAACTATAACTATAACCACTATTAATTGAAAAAAACTGGTGCCTAAGTTTATTATTGACAGCACTAAAGGTCGTTAATAGCAACTAAACTAAAAAAGAAGACTAAAAAAACGTACTAAGAAAAAAAACAACACTAAATTGTTTCATGTTTGCCTATTTACAGATAATCATCATATATATAACAAGAAGGAAACCCAAATATAGGCACTAAATTAATTTAAAAGATTTATCTTTTGGACCTCGATGTTTTGTGAATCAATTTATCAAGCTTAGATTCGAATCGATTCAAAAATCGATCTTTTTGCAAAGGATTCTCAGGCCTACTTCGTCGACTGATGACCTCGGCCGCCCGTTGTATTATATCCGTGATCCGGTCCGTACGTGTGTTAACAGCTTATAATCTTATAATACGTAAAACTTAATGTATATTTAAATTATTAACTAAAAAGAAGAATGATGATTCATAATGTTTCCGACATTCCCTTGCATGTAAATACCAAAAAGGGCATGTGTTGTTTATTTTGTTTAAACAACCAATAAAATGGTTATTATTATTCAAGTGCATATAAAAGCAATGTTTGTCGAACGATAAAAAGTAATAACCTCTATCTTATCTATAAGATAAGGCGCAGTGAGTGTTATCTCTACGGTTGTATCTGATAAGAGATGCGGTGGCATTAAACGCCTCTTCGGACCCGCCGAAGAATTTCGAGTTAATTATTGATGTCAAATTCGTTAAGAAATGTACTTAAAAATCAATTCATAATTTATTTAATTAACTGGAATAATTCAGTGTTATGTCAATAATATATAAAAAAACAACTTGAGAGTCGCCTTAATTTTGCCTTTCATATACCTTTAATATTATTTAATAGTTTTAGTACCTTATGAAGTAAAATAATTTTGATAACGCACGAAATAAAAGTATATACACATGAGGCTGTTTCGACCTCCCTTTGTAATAAACATGTCACTAATTTATACTATTTATTTCTTATAGAACCTGTTATCGATATGGTCTTCATAGTAATTTTGAACAGTACTTCTACATAATGCTTTGAGCTATACTAAACTAGAGTTTTCAACATGCACTGTTTGAGAGGACTAGTGTCCGAGTTGAAAGCTAAAGCTCTGTAGGGTTGTCACTTACCTATATACAATATTAAAAATTACGGTTAGAGGAAATCGAAGCGATGGTGAAATCTGGATCGATGGTTGTGGGTTTTAATCTACCTATAATAGTAAAAAAAATTGATAATAATTAGGGTCACGTATGAAAAAATAAAAACTATATTACGCAGTGAAAAATATACAAAACGCGAGTGCAGCCGCGGGCACAGAGCTAGTATCATAATATAACTCGCAAAACGTCACGAATAATACTCCGGTATTTTAAGTCAAATCACAAATGTTTATCAATTATTAACTACGTGACAGATAAATATACAGAAAAGTTCTCAACTTCAAAAATGAAAGTACTACATACCATAGTTATATATAGAGATAAATGTAAGTTAAGATCTAATCATAATGTTCATTATTATAATTGTAATACGAATGCCACGTTGAAAATTCAAATTATTATACTAATAATTATTTTTGCCAGCCCTACGGAGTCGACGAGGTGAAATAAAGCCCGGCTACATCATCGACGAATGCAGTGAAAAAATTCCAGTTCAAAGCTCGACACGGACTGAATCGACCACGCGCAAAAAGTCGAACCATTGTCATCGTCGACCACGATATATATACATACATACACATATATGTATAACGAGTAAACACACATGTGATTCGAGTGAATTTCACACTGCGAACATAATTTTTTTTATGCATATACAAACAAAGCATGAATTGAATAAACAATTTAGGAAAGTTTTGATCACAATCCACTCTCAACAGCAATAAAGTTCGGCAATTTGACGTTTTAGCTCAAGGAAGTTAATTAGCGCTCGAAGTTTAGGGGGGGAGGGGTGTTTGAATGACGATTACTTAAGCAATATGGAGAGGGCTAAGAACTGTGCTTACCATTGCTGGCAAGCAGAGATGAGGAGGTCAAAAATGACCAAAATTTTGCTTGAATGGCCGAATGAAACATGCCACCATGACGTATATGATATACTAGTTTCTGACCTCTTTCTGAAACTCGAATTCGCGTTCAAAATGAACATCAGCACCTAACGCAAAGCTCGCATCCACGACAAGTGCATCCTACCAGAGGTTACATATGGGGCGGAAACCTGGGTGTTCAGGAGACTCTCCATAATCTTCAGGTGGCTCAAAGAAAAAAACTGATAGGATTGACATTAAGGGACCGTAAACAGAATGAGTGGATAAGAGCAAAGTGAGCGAGGATATTAAACGGGTTGCGAGATTGAAGTGGGGGTGGGCAGGCAATGTCGCCAGAAAGAAAGACTAATGGTGCAAAGGAGTGGTAGAATGGCGACCGTGGAGCTAGAATCGCCCACGAAGAAGACCACAGATGCGTTGGTACGAAGATATCAAAAGAACAGCCGAAACAAAATGGATCGAAATCGCCAAAAATCGAAAAAGATGCCAAAATATGAAGGCCTACACCTTAGCGATCGAGAAAGCCTAAAGAAGAAAGAAGTTTCTAAACGATTTTAAATTGTTAGCATACTTGCAGTTTACTTGATTAAAAGTACTGCTTCTTGACGTCAGATTTAAAATTCAGCAGGATTGACTCTCGCAAAGTTTTTACCGTTTTAGAGTGACTTAACAATTAGGAAGTAAATATGTTTTGATCAAGAAATTTTCCTGCTCTTAAAATGCATCGTGAGCGCGCTACAAGAAAGCCTTGTCGCTTCAAATGAACTCAGTATTCTGTCATGAATTTGAAACTAGACCCACGATTTGTTCAATCTAATTTTAATATTAAACCCTAATCTCCTTTTGACCAGTGTGTAAATTGATATAACACAGATAAAATCAATAGTTAAAAAGAGGGGCAATAATAACAATAAGAGTTTGTGGCCTGAGGGGCCCTCAGCTAAAAACCGAGATCTTTTGTTTGACGCGTGTCGAAATATGACACTACGAGCGTACCCTCATTAGGGCTGCCACTTAATTATTTAATAAAAATGAACGGTTTATGAATGTAAGCTTTTTTGCCATCGGGTTGGTGAATGTAGTGCATTCTCTCTTTTTTTTTTATTCCTTGATTTATTACGATATTTTAATGTTTATAATAGTAAAAATAATACATTGCATAGCCAATTAAAAGTTCTAAATAACATTTATAAATAAAACCCGCTAGGCAGCTATGAGGATTGCTAATAGAAGTGAAAACGATTTTACCTTTAAATTTCATAATTTGTTAATTGAAACTATCATATGTTGATAGTTTAACCTAACATTTAACATATTCTAACATTTATCTGGTTTTCACATCTTTTGGCGCTCCGAGCAATAATTATGTGCAGTTTAATTGTAATCAAACATATAGGTAAATTTTATAAATGATCTCGGAGCGCCAGCACTTAAATGACATCGTACACTTGACACACTGTAGCATTGACAGCTGACGTCATAGCATAGGTAACGCTAATCTATACGTATTTCTATTGCCGAGAATTGCACAACGCCGGTAAAAAAGTTTATACTTCAAAAATAACCTAAAAATTATGTTCATCATAGTATTTTGAGTACCGAGTACAGTAGTAGTACAGTAGTATTGGAACGCGGTAATAGAATTGCGCGGGACCGTGAAAAAAGAAAAATGGCGACGCGCCCGAAGGGACGGGCTCGCAATGCTCGACGTCGCGGTGTGCGGCGTTGGGAGGGAGAGAGGCGTCCGCATCAGTGCGACTCAGCACTTTCACAGAATAAGCTTAAAACGTTGAAAACCCAATTTGACGGCTCGATTAACGCAGTCAGTTTTTTATTCAGTTGACATGATTGATTTTATTCCGAGTAACGATGCGTTATTGAATTTACGGAGCATTATTATTTGGTGCGAAATGAAAAATATCCAGTTTTATTATAGATAAATGTTCATATGTATACCTGCCATAGTTTTTAGTATAGGTAACTGAATATACATAATTATAAATCCTAATCCTCTGAAAGTAATAAGTGATAACAAGCGTAATAATTTTACATTTTTTAACAGTAATAATTTCCCTGCAATTAATTTAATTTAATCAATGATGTAATAGAATAGATGTTTTAACGTTTTTATTTTTATTTAATTTGTGATGGTTTAAGAAACTTATATATACTTAGTTTACTTTCAGAGCTTTATAATTATGATTTTATAACTTTGCAAAAGTCATAAAAATATATTGGTTATTTTTTTTAAATTTTAAAGTTGATTTAAATTAATAACCTTTCCCATAGACTTTTTGCTGTTAAATGAAGGTTAATATTAAATATCTATCTTTTATTTACTATAAAATATTTAAAAAAAGTCTTGGTTCAACGTTTTCTTTTTTTTTTAATATTTATACCTATTAAAAGTCGTGGGTATCATATGGATGTATCTTAAAAACTTCGATATGGTTGCAGTATCGCGGGATGTTCTTTCGCAGGCACTTGTCTCACAAGTCAGACTGTAACACGCCGCGCGCCATGTACCTTAGCCCACACCGGCTGCGGTGTCTGCAAGTCGTGCCCGATGGTCCATTGTGCTCAATTCGGGACTACGTTAATTGTTTTTAATTCGCCACTACGCGACGTGTATTGTAAGTCTTTTAATTACGCCCACGGCGTATGCGCTAATGGCGGCATCGTGAGCGCATGCGCCGATCGCCAAGTACCTTTTGTTTAAATTGTACAGTTGCGTTGTTATGTGGCTTTTAATTAATTATCGATATTTTAGATTTACTTTAGAAATTACATTAAGTAGATTTTTTTTTTCTAATATATGCTAACGTGATTATAGAACACTAGTGTTTATTTTAGCCGTCTATAAACTATTTATAAAAGTAATTGATTCCAACTAATGTAATGTTTGGGTTTAATACAATTTGTGTTTTGTTATATTTATTATAATTTAATATTTATATATCATCATTATATTTATTTATTATAACATAATAAATTATACAAAAAATTACAAATCATTACAATGATTGTAAAAAGAGGTTTGTTGTGTAATAGAACTAATAGAAAAATATATAATTAATATTTATTTAATTTTAATCATTTATCTATTTCATAGACATATACGTAAGTATTGTAAGCAGGTATATGTAAGCTAGGTAAGTTATTAATTATTTTTTTGGTACGCAAATTATAATGTACCTATTGAAAGTGAGTCAACAGATAAAAAAGTATACACAAATAGAACTAAGCGTGTCTTTTATTTTAAACCAGTTCTTTAAATCTTTAAAAATCCGTCCCATACAAAGTTAATGATTTTTCTTCGTGAATTTTGCGTTCTTCTATTTGGGGCGGATCCCAAATTAAACATAATAAAAATCGGTACAGCCGTTGCGAGCTATACGAGTATAAATGGTGTAACTGACCCTACTTTGTTTTAGATTATTTGACATCTTTCAAACGCGACTGTACCTAAATCGTACCTATAGGAAAGCCGGAGTATGTCGCCCTCATTTGGTTAATTCAGCCTCTGTAGGGATCCACAATTAAACAGATACAAAAGAAGAAGTTTGCGGCGGGTTCGCCGAGCGCCGACGGAAAATCACGACTCGTTTGAAAATTAACGAGAAAGGACAAGTTTTTAATGAGTTTTTTTTTTGTCACATTTGCACTTATGCTCATAGAATATTCTCGAAGTATTTCTAATTGGTGTATTATTCGATGTTACTGTGAAATTATTTTAAAAATCTTTTACGGATTTATGCGAATGCAGAGTTAGACTTCTTTGTCTATACAAATAAATAAAATTGAAGTGACTTTTTGTAATGTCATTTTTTTTTCCTAATTAGATATGAATGTATATACGATACCTATATCAAAAATACAATTTTTACATTTTTTTTGGCTGTCTGTCTGTTCGAACAGCTGAACTTACTCCGGGTAACTTTTAATTTGAACATTTTAATAAATTCAATGCACAGTTTTACGGGCAAGTGCTATAATTTATCACAAAAAATTTTACTTATTAGAAACAAAATTGTCACATATAACATGACGATAACTCAAAATTGATTATGAAAATTTACGTTGCATGGTGGTAGGGGATTTTCTAATAATGGCCGCCCGAGCTGCTACCACTTTCAAGTTTGATAACCGTACGCCAAGCAATAATAGTATCTCTAGGTAGTGTGTTTACCGTCCTGTACCATATCGTCACTTAACATCAGATGAGAATGTGGTTAAAGCGATGAGCCAGTGTAAAAAAAAGCTTTAAAAAATAAATCCTCGCAAGTTACCGGAGTATATGCAGTGTGACATTTTGCAGACAATCCCTGTTGTCTTGTATTCTTGAAGCCCGGGGGGTGCGACCCTTACCACGGCCGAACGGCAATCTCGTAACTAACTAAGCCGACTTTTGGCTTAACACATGCCGCAACCAATTATAATTGTTAATGCACGATTTTAAGCTGGATATATCTTACGATTACTTTAGGAAATATGTCGAATTTATGTTTGATCGAACAATCAGAAGTAAAGTGTCTTCATTTGGACTATTATCGGCAAAGGCTGCATATGAAAATGATTACTGACGTCAGCCAGAAAATGCTAGGATGAAAGCTTCTATTGTCTATTATCTACTATTTGTCCTCTGTTTGTCTATTGTTGTAAACATTGCCTACTTTTGAAAGACAATTCCGGTTCGAGGAACTGTAAAATTCTTCGTTATTACCTGACTATTAACTCCCATGACTAGCTTATATTTCAAAGGCATTTCTTTAATTTAACTAAGGCTTTATTCGATCTGGTGGTAGACCAATAAGTTATATATTTAAACCTAATCCGAAATATTTTCCAGTAAAATTAGAAATTATATTTTCAAAAAACGATTAATAGTTCTAAATTAAAAATTGTTTTTTGTTTTTGCTGTATTTTAAATTCTGTCATGAGATATATCCATGATATGTACCCACGTATGCAATTTTCATCTCACACTCGTAGGGGTGCGAATAATCGGATCTATACACGTCACTTGAGCCGCGACACGTCGAGTTGGCACCCCTGCTACACCCTGACCACCAATCAATGGAAAAAAATCACCGATGTCTATCATTAGAACAGTGTTGCCAGCATTCGCGAAATTACCGAAGGGTGTAACTTATAGCCACAACAATGACTGTCAAACCCTCTATCACGGTAACCCTACGCAGAAGCTGTAACCCAAATAACCACCTTTCATTCATGTTAATAATTATAAGGAAGAGACAAAAACTGTACAATTATTTTTTCACTAAGTATCAATCGTCTGAATCCAAATCGACGATTAACTTATAAAGTATTGTAATTAGAAGTTGACAGATGTCCCCGCCCGGCGGCACTGCTACTGGAAATGCGTATTCGCATATTATATTTACGTCATAGACACGAGTGATATGCCATAAATATATTTAGTTGATTATAACAATCATTGTCAAGAAAAACTACCATATTTCGTTGTTTCCAAAATAAATCGAAGGCAGTGCCCGTCAGTAAATCGAACATTAACTGACGTATAAATAATTTACAAAACTCAAAATTAAAAACACCCAAATCCAATAAAAGAGCGGAGTAAGATCATGAACTAGCTAAGAACATAAGTAAATTTGTTAATGGAAATTATTAGCATTATCTAACATTTAACATATAATCTTTGTCTGTTTTTTTTTTACATCTTTTGGTATCTCTGAGTGCCAGCGCTTAAACGTCATCTTATATTTGACATGTAGCATGCTGACGGTCGATATCACAGCATTGGTAGGGCGAATCCATAATTCCTCTATCGAGAATTACTCAACGACGCTAAAGTAGTTTTCACTTTAAAAAAAAATGATTTGCTAACGTGGTGAACGCGATATTAAAATGTAAAGATTGACGTGCGCGATGTGTGACAAAATTAATTAATTCGTCCGTATAGAAGCGTGGCTGTCTGTACCCTGGCACTGCATATTCATGCGGTCGCAGCTCGTTAGGTCGCCCGCGGTCAGTGTTAACAATCTGTCGCCATCAGGGTGTATATACCGAACGATGTAACTGTCGACAAAATTTAAAAGTATCAAAACTTTTCTTGCAACTGCGTAGTTGTTGATTTTTTTATTTTTCTAATATAATAATTCCGTCTGATTTTTAAAACTTAATTGGGTAACATTTTTTTTCTTTATTTTAGATAATTTTATCTTTTTCCAGTTTTTTAGAGTAAATTGTAATAATTAATTAAGAACACTGACTAGCGATATAATAACATAAATTATTGGAGGGTTTTGAGATTTGAATCGTCAAATCTATCTGCTTCCATAGTTATGTATATATGAAAAGAAAATGGGTTTCTTTTGAGGCACCATCATCTCAAGACTACTGAACGTATTGGGATGGGACTAATACAATAATTCTAAACGGAATTTTTCGTAGGCTAATTATTTTTTGGATTATAGACCCTTTCTCATTGTTTTCCGATTTACTATTATGTACATTTTTTCCGCTAATAAAAACAAAAGACTCATTTTTCTTCATTAATTTCATTTTTCACTCACACCTAAAGAACATATAATATGAAACGCGAGTGGAGTCGCGGGTACCAGCTAGTATATCTATAAAGAAAGTTTAACACACAGCGGCGGATTGACGCGAGCCGAGCGCAACTACTGCTATAGGAAAATCACACTGGCGTCCCCTTCCGCCCGCTGTGTGTTGAAACCATAAGCATGTTTCAGTCTTAATAAAAAAAAATAGTAAGTAACTAATATTTGAACATTTTAATGGTTTGCTTTGTAAATTACATCACGTAAATACAATCGCAAAGATTCAAAGCTTTGATGTAAATGTTTAATGTAGAATAATTTTTGGTACAAATATAGATATACAAGAACGTAATTGCCTGAAATCAAAGCGTCCCAGTGTAGGCAAATACACGCACCAGACCATGAGGCCCGGTGCCTGTGATGTGCGATCCTGTTTGCTCATTAGTAGCATGCGAAGGGAGCATCGGGCTCTTGTTCTAAATACATAGGTACTATAGAATACCTATAGATTATATATGTACCTATATATAGACTACCTATATACGGTATAGAAATTGTCCTAGGAATTCTGTTACAATCTTTGCACAATTTTTTCCTCAGTCGCCTTGTACATATGTATATCCTTTTTTTTAATACAAAAATTAAGATGAATAGCCAAAAACATATCAGTTAAGATATTATCCTTTACAGAATCTATATACCTTGCGTGTAGTCCAAGGATGTTGTGTGGATTGAACTAATTTCGATATAGTTTTGAGATTAACATAGGACTCTAGAGCCACGGAACATTCCGCACTATACGTATATTATTACACTTTTGGACGGGAATTAAATAGTAATGTCAAAAATATATCAATCGTTCTAAGTGATAGGGTTTTTATTTTTTGTAAATATTTTTATATAGATTATATTACGTATCTATTAAATTAGTTTTTGAATTAGTTATTATCACAGAAGCTTTTTAACAAAAACATAATTATTTTTCACCTAAAACAAAAATCTATAATGCAATATACTACCCAATACAATAAATAAAGCCTTTTGGTGAAAGTTAGCTATACATCTAAAGAATCTCATATCGTACCTACAAACGGGAAACAAGATAACCGAATCCTGTTTAACAAATTTTCGAATTAAATGCAACCCCAGCCGTGATAAAACTTTATTTCCTTCTTGTTTGACTTGCGTTAAAATTATGAAGTATAATTATTTCAGATTACACGTATTTAGTATATGTAATTCGAGTTATGTTGTAGAAAATATGATTTTTTAAAAGTAAATTATCTAACTACTGTTACCGACATAAGTATAATTTGGTATTAAAATTAAGACGCGCGTCTTAATATCCGAACTCATCAAAAAAGACAAAACGACAAATATGACATTAAATCCTACTTTTTCACCATAAAGGATAACTAGTTCTTATTTGAAATTACAGAATTCGTTTGTTTAGCGCCAATATTGGTACCTACTGTTTTTAAATTTTATGAAGATTGGTGAAGATGTGACATGAATATATAAATATCAATTTATAGAAATATCAATTTGATATTTATAGAAATATAGAAATATTATTTCTTTATAGAAATATCAATTTGACCGAGTTATACTATCGTTATGTAAATAATTTGGTTTATTACTTATAATGTTTGTTTATAATATAGGAGGAAAGAAATGAAAAAAGAAATTGAAGAAGATTTTGAAATAATAAATTCAAATGATCAAGTCGGTATCATCCGAAATAATTATCTATATCTAACCCGTCACATCCCCCGACAGTTGGACAAACAGGACCCCGTGGGGATCGGCGTCTTTTTATCGTCGGGGGACCGCAAATTTCTATTTGCATATCTGTGCAGTCATAAATCTCTGTTTCACTTATTAGCCCCCCCTCTTCGTAGGTACGCAAAAAGGTCTATGGACCCGACACGATGGGGTTAGTTCGTGCGGTCAAATATTTTTGTTAATATATTTGATTGAAAGTTATATTTAAAATTTGACCGGCAATATTTATTATTCATAAAATTTAGCGTGTTTCGATGACTAATGTACCTGTCTGTATTTATCACGAAAATGTTAATTTTCCGTGTTTGATTGATTGATGAATTTATCCCGATGTAGTTATCAGATTAATTTATATAAGGCTAAATCCTATGAGGGATTTAGGTTACACATTTATATATTACGCGCAATATTGTAACTAGCTTTTTATGCATCCGGTATGAGCTTTTATGATTAAAATGCATGAACCAAAACTTGGTCTTGCTATGGTCATTTTTACGCCCGTCCAGATCTGCACGCTTTGCCTAGGCGCCGCGTCACTGGCACCTTTGTGGCACTAATTTCGTGAACTTTTAATAAATGTTAAGCACTTTCGCACAGCACAGAGCCGTCTTTACCTATAGTGCAGGGTGCGCAACGCACACGAACGCAGAGTTTTAGGGGGCGCCGAAAGACGCGCGCGACACCTGTAAGATGTGTCGCGGGACGTCAATGCTCTCAAAGAGTCTGCGCCCGTGTTAGGCCGCCACCGAGCGTGGTATTGGTTAAAATCGCTTTCTGATATCATAAATTGCATTTGAATTGTCGTTTGAAAATATAACTGTATGTATTCCAGTTAATTTTCTACTAGAGGGTGCCAGGATTTTAGTTGCATACGGGCGCTACACGGCCTAGAGCCGCCGCTGCACTTACATGACGTGAACGAATATTGTATGAATGAGTTCACATAAATATCTAGATATATTTTATATACGATTATATCTATAAAACACATTAAATACACATCACGTCAATAAATGTTTTAAAAGAAACCATAATACACTTTCTATCTTAAAACATTAGATATTTGAGTACAATTAAAAAAAATATTATTTTCTTTTATTTGACATAATTAAAGCATTCTAAGTCAGTAAAGTAATTATGTTAAATCGTACAAATTTATCCAGACATAGTTTATTAAAAATTAAATACAAGACAGAGACAGTATGTTAGATTCTAAAAGTTCTACTTTATAAATTACTTTTGAATATAAAAGTTTAAGATTTAAATTTAAATACATTCTTTTTAATAAATTAATTAAATAATAGATAAAACATAATAGAATTGACTGTGGTTAACTTTGTTATTTCAATGTCCATTATGCATAGGCAATAGAAGCTTTAGACATCATTTGCGACAGTCAATTTCTATCATTACTTACTTGTGAAACCGTATTTTTTTTTTCCAATTGCTATCAATTGATTCAAATAACCTCATAAATATATAGGTCAGAAAACTGATGGATGCAAATAATGTCTAAGTAATCTAGAAGTACTTAAATAAATGTTAATACTTACTACATGTTGGTGTTTCTGTAGATATCTGATAACCCAGGCATTGATATTTCTCCCATTTATGTTAGTGGGCAGTTGTAGATAGAAGTAGGTCGGGCTATTTAACGTGATTAATACTCAGAACAGAAAATTGTGTGGTTAGTACAGTGTTAAAAGAGAAATGTACCATCACCACCCATCCACCGCCGTTTTAAAAACCAAAATAAATAACCGAAAAAAAAAAAAAAACTACATGCAGTTTATTTCCCCTCAAACAGCACACACAAGAAATGGATATAGGTAATAATAAGTTATTCGATGATGTTAAATTTAAAAACGTAGTTAGACTGGAAAACTGGAAAGTGGCGTCAAGAGATACTTAAGCAGGCCAGCATGACAGCGGTGACTGGCAGTGACTTCTGTTCAGTGTCAGTTTCCGCTGTTATTGGATTGTACTGTACTCAACATCAGGTCCAGTGCAGTCAGTTTGCTGCGCAATATAAAAAAAAAAAACACACACACACACATACACACACGCACAAAAAGAAAAAAACAAAAAACAAAATTCATTCGAGTAATAAACTTTTCGATAAAACACAGGCGTTTTAATTTTTGGATTTGTTTAAGAGCGTTTTAAGAATTAAACTTGTACGTAACAAATGAAGTATGAATGACGTCCTTACTTAACATAATACGCTGTGTGATAAGATTAAATTCAATAATTACAATTGTTATTTTGATGTCATTAGGTCGGTATATAACTAAATACCTTACTCTATCCTTACCTGCGTATTAAAAACAGCCAAGTGTTTTTATTTGTCTTTTTTTGTGCGCTTACAACTCGATAAATACGTAAGCGATTTAAACGAATCTTTATTTAGATCATAGACGTATTGTTTAAGATAGATTTTAGTGTATATAAAACAAAGTAGGGTTATTATTTACACCAATTCTCAAGAACGGCTGAATTTATGATCTTTGATTTGTTGGCTTTGTCTTTACCCCGAATAGCAGAATAACTAAAGCGATGATGGTACAGCGGGTAATACGGCCGGATTCCGTGTCAATCGACGCGGGTTCGATCCCCACTTATCCGACTCTAAAATCGACTTGAGCTTTCAGTGAAGGAAAACATAGTGAGGAAACCATAGCATGGTGGTAGGGACATTTCTAATGTGTGTTTACCATCTTGGACCACATCGTCACTAAATATCAGGTGATATTGTGGTCAAAGCACTGAGCCTATTCAGTGTAAGAAAACAACCGATAAATCAGGACAAATAAATTTATGAAGAAAATTCATTTTCTCATACACTGTGTATGGAACGCATGTATCGATTCTAAGACGGTACTAAGGTCGCCTGGACAGCTACTTAGGTCATAAATGTAGGTATTTACTCGAGCAATGTCAAATGACTCCAATTTATCTGATGATAAATAAAGCGCAAGCCGAGAACGATGACAATAGCCGATAGATGAGAACTAAATCTACCATGATTAACTGCCTTATAGCTCTGGATCTAGACTGGCTGATCCTGTAACGCGCTACGCCGAAATGTGTCACTTTGATAGGGTTTTCGTGACTGAACCAGGCACCAATACCATCGTTCAATACGTATAGCTAATATTCGCCCGGTGATCGAAATTTGATCATATTTATTATGTGTTAAATAGTTACAAATATTTCCAACATAACGCAAGAGCAGACTCAAATGATTTAATAAAGCGGGTGCTGATAGAAAAGAGGATGATCCATAAAACGGTTGTCAGATCAAATCCCCGAACAACTGGAAATACGTATGTTGCTATGGAGAGATCTTTGCCAAAACGACATACGTAGTTACGATCCTCAGCACTGAGGATTTCGACATGACGAGAGAGATTATTGAAAATTATTAGAAAAAAATGGTTACCAATTTCTTTTTTTTTACTAAAACTCATCTCAATAGCTACTAAGCAAAGAAAAAAATATACATAACTTGTTTGTAACCAAAGGAGCAAAATGTCTTGAACTATATATTAATATTGCATATTTATTTAAAAATAAAATTAACGACGTATATTCTTATGTTATCCCACATAGTCAAAAAGTCAAGTCAAATTCTCACATAGACGATATTTACATTATTACGTGTTTGTTTTTGACCATAAACGACGTAAGTATAAAATCGTGTCAAATAATTATATGTAAATTTAAATAAGAATTAATTAAACGGATACTATCGGATATTGTATCGTATACCAAACGGTAACGCCCATCATACCGCCCACGTCGTGTTCCGACGGTATCTTTGGACAACATCTAGGTATAATACCTTATAAATAGTGATGACCCCGTTCGTTACAAATCGAATTGTTGATCGAATCGACTTAAATACGACTTATTTATTTGAAATGAAAACATTTAGATGTTTTATCACATTTTATTACTATTTTTAGTTTACTATAATCAATATAATTTACTGTAATCATAATGGAGTATGATTTCTTTCTGTGACATTTTTTCCTTCTTATTGAAAATGCAAAAGTAAGTAAACCATGCAGCCAAGTCAGACGTTTTTAATGAATTTGAAATAAACGCTTCATGACTTCGATTAAACGGCGGTTATACTGTTGGATTTTTTGAGATATCACAAAATAAACGGTCGATGTTACTTCATTTACCTATGTAAAATGAAATCGAGCTGTATGTAATCAATATTGTATAATTCTAGGATCAAATACCCCATATTTTCGATTAAAACCACTATATGAGAGACTAAGATTCCGTCAAAAAATCTTCTCAAATTCGAAATTGAAAAATTAATAACCAGGTTAAACTTTAATAAAACAAAATTAAAATATAGAAGAGAAGGCAACTGGATGGATGGATGGAGAGTATCTTTTAATATTTTTATTTTATTACCTATTAGGAGAAAAATCATAATAAACATTAAATTCAATGTTTAGACTTCTGGTTTTAATAAATCTAGTGTTTGAACCACTGAGATTTAAATAAGATTTTTTTGTCATGTCATTATTGATAAATAATGAGGAATAACTCTGTTCCAAATTAAAACTCACTAACAACTAAACCTAGGAAAAACAGGAATTTCATTGTTTTTTTATATTTGACCTATTTATCTATCTATAATCAATCTATATCTATCTGTAATATTTTATAACCGCATTGATAATATTGTATTGAACGGTTTGTTTCTTAGTGTATCCGAAACACAAAAATCATAACACCCTAGACAAAACTTGATTTAATTCACAAGACGACAAAAAAAAGAAGCAAACATCACTTTTTTTTTACTTGCAAAACTTTTTTACTTTATCAAATGCGACAGGCCCCCTCCCCCTTTCCCTTCTTGACCGTCACACTAATAATATTTCAAGCAATTGGTACCAGGAGTCCATACGCTAAAGAAACTGCACGGTCAAAAAGTATGTAGCATTAAATTCGCCAACGTAAATAGAACTATGTGGACTTTAAATTTCGTCCTTCGAAACGAACGCTACGAGCTAAGTCGGATTTCATTAAAAACTGGCCGGTCAGTGCATTAGGCAAACGCGTTTTGCTGTTGGAACATAAGATAATAAACCTTATTGCTATTGAAATAGTGTTAGTTTGGAAAATTATAAGAGATTGTTTACGACATATATCAATTTGAGCAATAGGCACGGCGACAAGCGTCGGTGAACGTGACAGGAATTTGTATATACGGACCTTTTTATTGTTATTGAGTGACCACATATGAGCCGAGGAGTATTTGATACTTATTAGGTGCTAGCAAATGGATAGAGGTCGTATAGTATAGAGAAAGCTTTTCGAAGTAACATACAGATGATAGATGATCAGGATCTATGTTTTCCTATTACTTATTTGATAGAATTTGTTATAAATCGTGAACAAATTTAGAATTTTATTATTAGTCATTTTTTCATTATGAACTATTTTAACGTTTATTGATCTTTTTTTAAACCGACTCATTTCTTTTTAAAAATAAAAGACAAATCTCATTATGAACTGTTTAGTATTTTACGCCACCAAGCGATTAAAAAATCATTATAGAGACGTCAATTACGAACGACGACGACGAATTAATTCATTATAATATATAAAGTGATTGCGATCATTAATTTATTATAAAGAAATCGCCTATCAAATTAAATGCCATGAAAATCGGATGTGTTATTTTTTCATAATTATTTCTTACGGTAGTCAGAGTATAATAAATTTCATAGAAGTGTGCCTTTTTAGGTGGAAATTAAGATAATTATGGTACTGAAGAAACATTGAAGGCGTAGAATTTCAATGCTCCGTCAAACGGAAAGTTTTCTAATTTAGTGACGTCACGCATCCACAAATTATATTATTTCTATATTTGTACCCGCTACTCGGTTCGCATATCATAATTCTATTCCGCACAATTATTTACTGCGTAGTATAGTTTTTTTTCATTCATCATCATTGGAAAAGACAAAACCCTAATTTTTTTGTATACATTTTTTTTGTCTGTTCGTTTCATTTCGAGTACAAAACTGTTTTCTTAGGGATCGAAAGAAAAATCCCAAACATCGCCTCAAGCGTCAAATTGATATAAAAATCTAGACATCCATGAGGATTGCCGAGAGAAGTGACAATACGAAACTTTGGAAAAATTGTTTTTAATGTTAAAATTTTATAATTTGTTGATGGAGATTATTTACATAGCCTAACATTTGTCTAGTTTTTACGTCTATTGGCGCTCATTGTGTACAATTTTATATAGTGTAGTCATAATCAAAACATACGATATGTTTACTCTGAGCGACAGAAAATAAACGTCATCTTATACTTTAACCCCTTGAGCACCTTCCTGGCGTTTATGCCAGCTTTCCATTGTTTTCCTATTGCCTTTCTATTGTTTCATTTTTATGGGTACTCGACACATTAATGTAGCATGTTTAAGACTGACTTTATTGCATCGGTAAGGCAACATTATAAGTTTTCCCCGCACCGAGAATCGCTCAACGCCGCTAAAGAAGTTTTAACTTTAAAAATTATTAAAAAATTACTGGTTTTTTTTTTTTTGTTGTACTGGGGAAATAGAAATAGAATACAAAAAAAATATAAGGGAATATCGGATTCAGGAAGGGAAACACTTCATTTCACGCGTTTTATACAAAGAGGGACGGCCGAAGTCGAGCGGCGCTGTGAGTAAGATCCCTCAATAAATCTTACAACGGCGGAAATATTTTTTTGTTCGACGAAAATAGTTTCCTCTTGTTTCGGCGGCTGTAGTTCGAGAATGGTGGGGGGGGAGGGGGCAGGTTAGTGCTGGAATATGACAGACTCGGCCGTAGTTGCTGCGGTCGTATCGGCATCCGAGGGACCCCCGTACATTTTCACCGCGTTATTAATGTTCCCTAGTACCTAGACCGTGAATTCATACAGAATTCTTATTTCGAATGCTTTTCGATCGTAAACTGCAATCTGTCACATGGGCGATTTGTCATTTTTCTTTTTTATTTATTTTTAAATGAAAAATTTCGTATATAGGTCGTATTTTATTTATTTGGTAGATATAAAAAAAACTAGCATAGTACGTATATTAAAAGTAAATTTGTGGGAGTAGTCCGTGTAAATATAATACTTTGGTACTTAATTTACAATTAACTTAATAGTAAATTAAAATTAGTTCTGTTAAGTGTGGATCGGGAAACATCTATTACGCGAAATAACCATTTGATTATTTCATGAAGTTTAATAATTATTATATTAAGTTAATAGTCATGATTATATTTCAATTATTTTCGTCAAGTTCATTTTCACAATATCTTGGTTTCATTTTTTTTTAATTTAATTATCAATAAAACATATTACAAAAAATATACATCTATAAAGTGCCACTTAAACCTTTAAGGTCTGTCTGTGGCGCTTAAAATTTATAAAAAAATCGGTTACAAATATATAATGTAGTTAGGGTTTTTACAAACATGATAAGTAAAATTTTTTTAAACAAAATTTGCAGTTTTTTATATTAATATTGTTGCGTAAGGATAATTTAAGAGTCTAAGAATTAAGTAAGTGGTTGTCCGTTCGCCGTTACAATTATTAGCTAAGTAGGTAGTTAACATATTTTTGGGATCCGACGTGTGTATATAGTGTGGTCTATTTTCTTCTGTAAGTTTGTGTTAAAAAATCGCGGAACCCTAATAATATTCCTGAACTGCTTTTTTGTACTAACAGGAAGCAAATATATTTCTCACATATTCAAACACCTGCCAGTAAAACTGTACATTGAATCGAATTTTATTGACAATTTCACGTTTTAATTTTTTTTACTCGGATCCCTAATTATTTTAGACAAATAAAAGTATATAAAGTTGCGTGTAATATCTTCAGTTTTCTATTATAACAGTCCCGTCAAAATCGCTACAGCTGTTCCAGAGTTCAGCCGGTACAAACAGGCAGGCAGAAAAAAAAATGTGTTGTCATAGGTAAGTACCGTATATTAATAGATATGTATTTAGTAAAAAAATTGTTAGTTTAATATTACAAACAGACACTTCAATTTTATATATTAGCGTAGATGTAGATATTGTCTATAAGATACGAGATAATAATGAATCTGGAAATATTTAACATAACTATTCCCATACGAGCCGGAGGTGCCGTTAGGCGGTGAATAAACGCTAGTAAATCTCACATTTACCATAAAGGATAGAGACAAATAGCCTAACGGAGCCGCACTTCGTTCTTTATTCATTCCGGGGGTTGGCCCTTATAAATCACCGGCCACGTCAATAACACTATATCCTTCGTATTGGTCAAACATTTTGGACAAATGTTTTTTTTTAGATTCTTTTTTTTTCAAAATTCCATACATCGAATTAGAATAGACACAATATTTGTACTATAATACTATTATTATATAGAGGTAAAGTTGACTTTTTTGTTTGTTATGATGAATAAACACTAAAAATAATAAGCCAATTTAAAAAAAAAAATGTTCTCTAGAAAGATCCGCTACAACATATTATTCAAAAACAACTTGTAAAAGTAGCAATTCAATAAATGTATGCCATCTGTTTATGAAAATATCTTCACATCCATAAAATAAATTTGGAAACAGTTTTTTTATTGTTTAAATGTTCAATGTCGACCATTAAACGTATGTAATAAAACGAAATTGAAAAATCATATTTCTTGATTTTTTCTTTAATAAAATGGTTTAAAACTTAACTAATAAAAACGAAACATAAAGTCAAGTAACAAAAATGAGGTCGGTAAAAGCGACTCCTAAAATTAGTAGGTAATTTAAATATAATATCAAATTACACTTATTTGAATCAATTATTAATTTTCTTGTCAAATATTACGACCGTTTAATATATCATTATAAATAAACATTAATTTAAAAAAAATATGTAAGTAAAATAAATAATTCATTAAAAACTGTTACATTAATCAACAGAAACCATTAATCGAAAGACGAAGAATTAATAAAGATATTTTCTATTAACAATTAAATTTTAGATTGTGTTGTCGTTGAGAATTTAACACTTTTGTTAGGGTAATAAATTTGTCTGTAACACGACCAAATTAAGAAGACCTGCGTTGTATTTCCACCCAGTAAGTATTGTAGGTTTTTTAAATCGGTCTTTGTATTTTATAGGTTATATTTATTATTAATTTTTTTAAGGTATCAAATTTCATGGATTCATAAATCGTAATAACGTTTATTATTCATAATAAGACAAAAGGATTTTGTATATTTAGTAATATTATCATATTCATTAGATTACAGAAGGATTTCATTACATTTAGCTCATTATGCATATTACGCAATTATACTATCAATGCACAATAAAGTAATTTATTATAAAAAAAGACGAGCTCCCAATTATATGATGTGGAGCGGAGCATGTGCGGGGGGAGCGTGGAAGTTACTATTTAAAAAAATGGCTGTCGCCGTGGTGACGCGGCGCGACGAATAACTATTCGTAAATATAATTAAATTACTTATGTTTGAAAGTGAATTATCGACGTTATTGATGCAAAATCAGTCTTCTTACGTTTTTTTAGTTACTTTAAACTGTATCTCAATGCGTATGAAGGTTATAATTTATTAAAAACACTCAAATATGTAACGTTGTGGAAACTGCTTACTGCTTGATACAATTACAAACTAAGTAAATAAGCGTTTATTACTAACAAGTGAATCTAGGTATTCCTTCTGGTACATAATATGTTAAAGCATTTTTAAACCTTTTTTTTCATATGTAAACACATTCTTATAATAAATGTAGATTTGGAGGAACATTTTTAATGACGCTTTCTAATTGTATAAAGCTGTATGATACTTATTAAAGTACATAAATTCTGCTCACTTAAATCTGAATACATTTTGATGATAAAAATAAAAACGTAGTATACGTTTTCGGAATAATGTTTTAGGCGGTTCAATCTGTTGTTATAAATTACACTTGGACAAAGTAAACCGCGTATTGGCGCCTCACGTCCGTATAAAAAGTGGCGAGGGTGCATAAACTATTAGGCTTTTAGATGTAAGTGCATTTTCACACTATTTTTTGTATGTGACAGAATGAAAAAGATCCCTTTAGGAAACAGTTTCACAGGACTGTATTCGTTTTCTTAATAACGTATATTGTTTGTGGAGGCAACGTTATACATTTTTAGGTTATGTTTCACCTTCTTTGTTTTTCAGTTTTAGGCACATAAAGTATTTTGCAATGACACGATTTCATATCTTATATTTATTTTTATTAACTTTTTAGCAACATTGATATTTTTATTAGGTATCTTTTAAGAATTACGAGTGCAACAGAATGACAGAAATGGCTAAACTTTATAAGTCATTTTATTTAATTAATTTAATGATTTATTATTAGGTACTTGTTTTTATATATTTTGTACATAAATTTAGATATTCCTAAATAATTTTTATGAATAGATGTAGATATTGTACAAATGCGATCTCTTCAATCAATGTCTAAATAGTTTGAGAAATGAGGGTTAGTTCCATCACGAAGAACGTATGAGCATATGTATATCGCGACTATTTGCGAAGTTATAGTAAATACAGGTTGACTTAAGCCTAAAAACATTAATAAATACTAAATAGGTTGAATACAAAATTATGCTAGCACTTAGTGCTTACTTTTTACCTCAGTACAGATTGCCGTCCGTTTCTATTCTACTGTTAAAAGACCGTATCTTTTGAACCTTAATAGATACTTTCAGCAGATTTTGAAAATCTCACAGAATATAATACTATAGGCAGTATTATATTATAAGTACTTTATTTATTTTAAACTTTTAAGAAAACTTACATCTGATAAAATTGTACACAATAAAAAACAGACGGCCATTTACAAGTTTCCACATGTATATAACGATAGAAAGAAAAAACAGTAGACAAAATCACAAAGAATTTAAGTAAAGAAAGAGGAACTTAGAATAATTTTCAATTTCTTAAGATTGCTATTGAAAAAATCTAAATCTACTTCATTGAGTAGTTTATTTTTTCTGTTGGTCACTCTAGTGAAATATGAGTTTTGCATGTATGTAGCTCTAACTAATGGACTATAAAACATATTACATTTTCTACGCTGCACTACATTTATTATATATCATAGTTTTATGGTGGATATTCTAACAAATTATATTAAACGTTATTCTATAGAAAGAAGAAAAAAATATATATATGAAACAAACCACATACAATTGTAGTTTTTACATGTATACCATTGTGTTAAATTTTGCATGATTAAAGTACAAACAATAAATAATAAAATCCCGGTCAAGTGTGATTTAAACTCATGTTAAATGCGCCGAATTGAACTTTTTTTTCGAAAAATAGTTACATAGGTAACACCAATAGGTATAGGATAAGTAAGGAACAACCAGAGAAGAAAACTGGAAATAAACCCGGAACGATATCTCTTTAAGACTCGAACTGCTACTGCAATGAATACTATGAGTTAGTCAGTTAGATGACACAGGTTCTAGATATTTATGTGCTATTTAAATTACATTCTATGCGATGCCGTTTCCATGGTAACGCGGACGCCTTTAAGTCATCCGGGTAATATGCATTAGGTCTTTGATAAAGACAGAATCTTTGATGCGCGACTTCTCTACTTTATTTAGTCGGGTTTTTTGATTTAGTAATTCCTCATATTGAAAGCAACGTACAATCATATAAAGGAGGTGTATGTCTAGACAACAATCACTACTTTCAAAAACTACACTTGCTGCATAAATAAATAATGTCTTAATAAAACATTTTAACATAAACCTACGGCTAGAAAATAAGCTTCGAGCTAAGCATAGAGCAAAACAGTTTGCAGTAATGATGTCGAATTTAATTGACTCGTTGGGAAATGCATCGTCGCTTGTGTTTGGTGCATATCAAAAGAGTTAGTGTAAATGTAACGGAATCCCGTATAAAGTATTTGCAAACTTAGTAGAATATTTCAAAAAATCAAAAAGGGATTATTTTTTCTTAAGATCAACATAAATTCTTAATTAATTAAATTAAATTTTGCATATTTTTAAATGTTTGGATGTATTATTTGTTGAATAAGAATTATTTCATTCATTCATTAATTACATTCATTTATGTTAAGCGCAGTTAGTGAGGAGAATTTAATAACTTCTTTTATGTTCAAAAAGGTCATATAGAATAATTAGTTTGTCTTGGATTCAGTTCTTACAAACATAGTTGATAAAGACTTTTTAAATGTTCTTTTAATTTATTTATTTAACATATTTTTTAAACTGTGTGTATTTGTTTTATTTTCTGATGTTATAGAAAATATTAATATATTTGTCTAACAATAACTTCCTAAACCTAATCCCTAACAATAAAGCAAATTATTTAATTTGTACCATAAAAAAATAGACATTTAAGATAATCAATCTTTTTTGTACTTTTCGTGAAGTTTCGTGCTTTTTTTTGGCATTAGTTTCATGAGTTTTTTATTTTTTACATTTGTATTTTTACAGAGAGCTAGAAATGAAATAATGTATAAAAATTTTTTTTTCAAGAAATCTCATTTTATTGGCGGATGTAGAAGTTTTCTTAATTTCCTACCTGGTATTCAGTTTTAGTTTGAGCATTTGAAACATTGAAAGTAGGTAGTTACAAGTATATTATTGTGTCTTGTCTCTTATAAATCACACTTCATTCGATATAAGAGCTTCTAGACGAAACCAGCGTGAGCACGCCGTGCCGCAAGCCGACTAGCCGACACAAATTTATAGGTAAAAGTTCGCGACCGAACGAACCGGTTCGCAAGCAACGTTCATAACAAAACAAACTATAACTACTTCTAGTATGGTCCATTTTCAAATATACTCTTCAGAACCTTATCGGATACTTTCTTAATTGCGCTTTAATCCGACGGCCGTGGGAATGTTGACCTTATTTCGCTCGTTTTAAATTTCATTTTATTTCGATTAGTAGACTCGGCCTTGCCGACGGTGGATCGCTCTCACCTTAGGTTCACGTGTGAATCCACATTAACCTGCTATGTCGAGTCTGCATATCAGGTGTATGTCATGGGTTATTTATTGACGACTTTTTCAATTGATAGCGTAAACGGTTGTTAACATAGAATTATTGGGCGTGCAGTGCAACATCTAATTCTATAATATGGATTTACGATTATTCATACATTATTAGGTGACGCCTTTTGTTTTTGGTTGGATTTAAATGGATATTTATGGTTATTTTCAGGCATTAAATATTTCGTCTTATAAATATAAATATGGATTTAAATGGATATTTATGGTTATTTTCAGGCATTAAATATTTCGTCTTATATATATAAATATACAGATACAGATAAATATCTATACAGCAGATTGTTAGTTTCAAAGAATATACTGGAGTTAATAACTTATTTAAGCATGTTCAAATTAACTAGGATAAAATTAAGTAGTTTTGAAGCCAAAATTTTATGTTACTTTTTTTATTTTAACATCCTTACACTTTCTTTAAGTAATGTCTTTAAAAATTACATATTTTGAAACATTATTAAATAAAATGTAAAGTTTCATATAATTAATGGATAAAATTATTCAGAAAATAGTCTTCTCTACACTCACGGTAAATGCACAATGGCAATGGAAAGGCATCGTGTGCGTACAGAACCAATGTTTCTTCTCGTGTGACAGACGGACAAACTCTGTAATACATATACGGAGGACGTTGATTTAATAGGCAACTATTGTGAATGGACAGCCTTAGAAGAGATATGCTCATTTGATCTATGCTTTATTACATGAAAAGGTTAGAAAATCAATGTAAGAGTGCAATGAACACTAAGAGGATCCAAATGACTACACAGAACATTGAAATGTAAGAGGATTTATTTGAACCTTTAACAGCTTTAATGGATAATGTAGAGCCGGTATTTACAGTTATTAACGATATTTACAGTTAATTTTGCATGTTAATATAATAAACGCTAGGGACCTAGCTATAAATTTTATCGACAAGTAATGTAACTATTTTTTTAAATAGAGAATAGATTGAGTGCGGCCATTTTTGTTTTGAAATTGCGTTGTTATTATCCGATAGATGTTATCAAGAAAAAAAAAATGTAAAAGTGAAATGAAGTTATAACTTCAAATGAAATGCGTAAGAATCACATACATATGCACGTTAAAAAAATAATAGACTTTATAAAACTTAACACTAATATTTCGCCATATTACCAGGCGCAATCGTAAAATTTGTCCGAATAATAATCGTTGTTCACAGATTATAAAACATAATTTATCTCTCACGTAGAAGAAATAAATTTTATACAACTATTCCTGTTGTGGGAATATTAAAACGCGTCGTAATGTCGTTTAAATACGGGCACGGGCAGGTATATTACTCAATCGGAATGACTCGACTAATTACGGGATTGCGCCGCGCCACGCAGCGCCGCGCCGAGCGACGATGGACACGTAGCGATGCGTGCGCGCTCGTTTCTTGTGCGATTTAACACCTGTCAACATCGCTCTGACAGACAGACGGACGCGGCGTGGGTCTTGTAATTGGTACAAGTGACGAGCTTTTAGCGAGTTGGTTCCGTTAAAAATTATTACTTCGTCTATAAATGTACATAAACGGTATTAGAGTGATAAATTTATAAAAAATAATTTTATTACAAATTAAGAACTTTTTTTCTATTATTTGTTTATTCTGTTATTGTAAATGTTTTTTTGTAAAAATGAACCGAATGTGTCGACTGAAATTACACTATTGAGAAAATTTAATACCATATAAGTGATTACTATAAAATATATTAAAAAAAGGTCTCTCAAACTTTTCTGATGAAAAATAATATTGCAACTAGCAAAGAAAAAAGATAATCATTTCATGTGTGATACTAAAAATATTAATTGTATTTTTTCTTTCGATAAATATAAACATAGGGAAAAGAGAAATAAAAAATATTGAATGAAAAAAACGCTTCTCCTTATTCTTTACACCATAAATAAAGACAAAACCATAAAGTATAGACACTATTCGATGACGTTCAGAAGATAACATAGTTTTTTTTGAGTAATTAAGATTTATCTGAAGAAAGTTATCACGGATTTTATTGTAACATATTCTCCGCGTGACGTCACAGAGTTTATTTATTATGGTGATTACGTGGGCGCTTAAATATTAAGAAATTAATTATCATTCAAAAATTAACCTAATGTGTTTATTTTGTTTCTTGGTTTAAAAAGTATTCAAGGTTAATAACGTGTAGATTTAAGCGGTTAATACACGTACGAACCGGACAGCGGACATGGTATGGCGGGTGGCCGAGGTCACATAAATAGGGATGGGAACTATTTTCCGAAAAAGATCGATTTTTGAATTTATTCGAATCTAAGCTTGATGAATTGAGGTCCAAAAGATCGATTTTTCAAACTAATAAACTATTGATTATTAGACAATCCTTTCTGTTTTCTGTGATACGATGATTATCTGTAAATAGGCAAAAATAAAACAGTTCAGTATCATTTTTCCTTAGTAGTTAGGGGTTCTTCTTCTTTTGTTCAGTTGCTATATTGATGACCTTTAGAGCTGTTAATAAAAAAAATTGGAACGTTTAGAGTCTAATTTCGCACACTATTTAAGAATAAAATCTGTACTAATATTATAAAGAGGAAAAATTTGTATTTTTGTATGTAATGAATAAATTTAAAAACTACTAGACCGATTTGGATACAATTTGACATGGAGATAGTTTGAAATCCAGGGAGTAACATTGGATTGTTATTCCAAAAGGCCCACGGGAGCGGGAATTGCGCGGCTAAAACCGCGGAGGCCAGCTAGAGTCAAATAAAACAAGTCGAAAAAAGATTAATATCTTATACCTTAACGTTTTGTGAATCGAATAAAAAACGTTTTTTTTTTTTAATCTTATTCCCTACTTAGGCGACTGATGAACTCGGCCACTCGCCGTACCATGTCCGCTGTCCGGTCCGTACGTGTATTAACAGCTTTATTTAAGGGTAATCTTACCATGTTTATGCTGTATCCACAAATAATAAAGTGTAGGTTTTTGTCGAATTGACTAAACGCTGTTAACCAGAAGGCTTCATCAGATTTTTGCGTAAGGGAATCGAAGTGTTATGAACCGGTACGGTGCCGGTTATATGCCGGTACCTGTATCTTCCCGTGGATGTTGTAAAAGGCGACTAAGAGATAAAACAGGGGATGGGCAGCAGCATACTTTGAGCAACACAAACACCTACTGCGATCGCCAACTCGTCTGCCGAGCGTGGCGATTATGGCAATTCCCCCATTTTTGGGGGAGAGCTGTGTCCAGTAGTGGGCATCTTTAGATTGAATCAATGAATGTAAAATCAAATGTTAATAAAGTAAAATTATTCTGATAAGAATCTATTGACAATTACCATCATTATGCCGGACTATGTCAACCATGGCTAAAGATTCTAAGTAGGTCTGGATACACATTGGCTGATACCGGAACGTGACGCGCCGAAACGAGTCACTATAACACGGGGATTTGACGATGCGCATAATAGTCGCGACCCAATCAGTCACTAAAGCTCACCATTAACTTAAAATATTTTTTTAAAACTATATACTAGTTATTTTTCTCGGGGCTGAATATATTATATTTCCTTTAAAATAAACAAAACACCAGTTATATAGGTATTTATTATGCATGAGAAAAAAATACCTAATTAAATCTGACATAAATTAAAACAGCATACTGGAACTGATAACGTAAACGTGTCGCGAAAGAATAAGAAAAAACAAAGATATTTAGCGCATACGAAAAACTATATTTTGGAACTTAAGGTTATCAAAATAAAGACTAGAATGATGGTAAATGTGTTTGCAAATTTAAGGAGGGTGGTGGAAAACTGCTATAACCAGATAAGCGACATAATTTGAATAATTACGCGAGGCAGAACACAAGTCCTCGGAAGATGAATGTCCCGGGGTAGGTACCCTACGTCTTAAGAAATTTACAGACGACAACATCTCTCTCTCTTAATTAATGCTCTTGTTTATTATTTATTGCTTTTGATTAATTAATTAAACTAGTCGAGCACACGTTTACTGTTAAATTGAAATATTTGTTTTAATTATTTACTCGATATACCAATATCTTTTAAAGTCGCATAAAAATAGTGCTACGATGTTGATTTTATTTTTGTATCTTTCTAGAACTATCTAAATTTGCTCAGTTGAGTTCAATTTTCTGTTCTGTTTGTCAACTGGTTTTTTTCTATGAACTTTGTGTTATTTTCCTATATATATCTTTTTTGTAAACGTATTGTATCAAATATTAATCTGTGTATATTATTATTTCCGATTTATTTATTAATTACTACGCATTAAACAAAATACAAAATTACTTACTAACATTAATATGAAAGTAAAGGAAACCACTTTATACAAGAGATTAGAACGTAAAATTGCAGATTCGGAAGACAGTTTCACAAAGAAAATATTCAAAGGTATGATTATCGGTACGGACAGTTGGAACGTACGAGTAACGAAAGAACTGCACGAAAAGTAATAGTAAAAAGAATGTAAGATATCTGCTAATATAAGTGAAAACCAAACTTAAATTAAATAAATAAGGCGTTTTAAATAAACAGTTAAAAGTCAGTATAAGTCAAGGTTCATACGATTATGGTATTTCTGTCTGAGCGCTCCTAAGCGACCGCACTTAAAATCCGGTCTAAATCTAATTGCTGATAGTTAATTAGATGAAAAAAAACTACTAATTCTAAGGAAAGCAAGAAACATTACACGCGAAAAGTGAACAATTGTGTAGAAAAAAATGAGAATACCAAACGAAATGAAGTTTTCCAATTCCTGAATTGTCATTTTACGTCGTAATGTAAGAACCTTTTATAGAATGCGCACGAACGATATGTCATACGGTCGTGTAAGTCCACAGCGGTTCTAGAATAATCCGTAACTATCTATGCAGTTCCATATCGAACAACAAGATCTCAACACCCCGGCACTTGGTCGCATTAAAATTCATCCCGCCGCGTCGTACGGCCAGTTTAAACATCGCCTAACGTTAGATCCCGCCGATAACCATTAGGATCCCTTAATTTGTTCGCCAGGCCCTTCACCTATCCCTTCCGTATCCCTTTACAGATCGTTAAGTGGGAATTAGTGGAGCTGAATGTGGCTTAAGGCGCAGAATTCCTGTTTACTTATAAGACTATTGAACTCAATCTCCGCTCAACTCAACTCAAACTCAAACAAATCTCCGCTTGTTTTTCAAATGAAAATTTAAACAAAACATCCGAATATCTCGTAAAATTACGTGATAACTAAAAAAGGAGACCGTTGAAATAATTAATTGACACTACGCAACAAATGGATGTAGAGCCTTTAAAATACTATTTTTAATAAATAACTAGCTGTGTGCCCGGGACTGCTCCTGCGTTACATATATTTTTCTCTGCGTTATACAGTTTATAATTTTTTAAACGGAACCCTAATTATTTTCCAAAAAGTTTTTGGTACTATCGGTAATGTGTCGAGTACCCATAAATATAAGACGATGGGAAAACAATGGAAAGCTGGCGTAAACTCCAGTTAAGTGCTCAAGGGGTTAAGCAAAGATATTTCTCGAAAATTCAAATACCTCCCAGTAAAACCTGTGCATCGAATCGGATTCTATACAAAACTACTTGAGTTTTAATTTTTTGACGCGGATCCCTAATTATTTTAGAAGAGCATAAGTGCCCTGAGTTACGCGGAGTAACTTCAGCTATCTACAAAAAAAAGTTACGCCCAAATCGGTCCAGTAGTTCCGGAGATACCCGGAACAAAAAGACATACAAATAAAATGTAAAAATTGAATTTTTGTAAAAGGTATAGAGGATATCCATATCTATTTAGTAAAAAAAAATATTTTGACATTACACACAGACATTTCGATTTTATTTATTAGAATAGGCATGTATAATTTATTCAAAGAAACTTCTTATTACATTTTATTAATGTAATATAATATTCATATAAATGTCTCACTCGAAACAGCCATGTGTGTAACTAACATTAATTTAAAAATGAAGTGCTTCTCCTAAATATTTGGTTCTAATTTTATGTTTATATTTGACTTTCGATTTCATTATGTTTGTAAACGTTTAGAAGTTCATTAGGTTATGATAAATAAATAGTAATAATAATTAATATGTAAACAGACTCGGAATTACTCGTTTTCTTCATGACTAACCAATTTATAATTACCTTCGAAATGAATATCACTATTATACATTTTTAAAACAGACAAACAAATACAGCTTGCGCAAAAGAAATCTAAATTAACTGTAATTTTCGTTCATAATAGGTAACTTCTGGTTAATAAAACTTTAATAAATAACACACATCCAGTGACTTTATATCTGCGAATTTAAGGGCGTAATGTCGCTAAATTCGCCCCTTTAGTTTCGTCTTGTATCAGAAACGATATTCTAATGTTATTGTGGTCCTACATAGATTGAATATCTCTCTTGATTTGTGTGCTTTCTTGGTTATACGGTAAATTACAGTGATAATGGTCGTTACTAATAATATTCCTCAGGTTTCGTTTGTATATAACAATATTAAACTATTACTAATTGAGTTATTACTTGTGCATTTAATTCATATACTGAATAATAGATTTCGTGTAAATTCGATGTTACATCTATATATATATATATATATATATAAGCAAAGTTTGTTTTCTTTGTCCGAGGTAAACTCCAAAACTACTGGACCGATCAGCATGAAACCACAACCATTCTACGCGGAATTAATCGTAGATGGTTATAGGATATATATTTTTCAAATTCTATGAACCCTTTGCCATGTTTTCTCAATTTGTTTGTTTAATAATTTATTTGCTCCCATAAAACAAAAGACAGGCATTTACCCTTGGTTCATTTGTTTTCTAGTTCATAAAAGAGGAACATGGTTTAACATAACCTCTATGTTAGAAACAAGGATTCCACCGGTCCTCTCTAATTTTTTTTTCGATTTACTCTTTTGTACATTTTCCACTTCAATTTACGCTTACATACATTTTTTTCCGCTAATAAAAACAAAATACTCTTACTTTTATTCATTCATTTGTTTTTTTAAATTAGATATAAATGAAAACGTCATATGCACAGAACATATGAAACGCGGGCGGAGCCGCGGGCACCATCTAGTCTAATTATAAAATGTAATTATACATGCAAATGCAATTGCACTTTCTTTTGTTTATATTTGTATATTATTCTCATATTATATTTTATACCTACATCAATTACAAAACTATACGAAAAATATATTTTTTTAATTTTTCGTTCCATATTTAAATGCAGTTATTTAAAACGGGTTTTCACGCGTTACCTTTCCTTTTTCCTATCCCGACGTTTCGGCTGGGCTCCACCAACCGTGGTCACGGGCTGACATATCGGGATAGGAAAAAAGAAAGGTAACGCGTGAAAACCCGTTTTAAATAACTGCATTTAAAAATATATTATTATAAAACTTGACTAGAGATTATCATATATAGTTTAAAAAACAGAAAAAAATCTCTATCGGGCTATAAATCAACTATAGAATGCCTTTCAAAATAATATGTCAACTAATTTTCAAATCAGTTTATTCAGATTCTTGTAATATCGCCATCGAATTATGACGATTAAATACTGAATTTAGTTCATAAAAATATAATACTAAGGTGATACAAGACTTGAGTATTAAGGGTTTCAGATATATAATGCAGTGTATCATTGTGTAACTATAAAAACGAAAAACTCACGAAAAAACTATAAAAAGAATTACTTTGTCATAAAGTTTGTGCGGAACGGATTTTCGGATAATAGTTCGAAAACAGATTGATAGATTTCGAGGATTGTTACGTTCGTCTCTGCAGTCTCGTGAAATTGTTTCACGTATTGGAAGAGAAACTGTATTTAATTCATCAAACGAAACAACATTTTTTGATTCTAATGCGGTACTAAGAACGCCGGTACAGCTGTTTGTACGTATGCATGTAAATATAGTAGTAATATTTACTATAGCATTATGAGGATCTATTTTCATAATTTATTCATTACGAGCAATTTCATTACCAGCTATAACAGTTTAAAGTGTGTCTAAACGGGACACGAATCAATTATGGGTCAGCTAAACGATGGACCCCGACCTATGCAAACAATAGTGCTGACTTGTGCAACTATCTACGGTGCCAATTTAGTCTGACCTCCAGCTTATTATTACACCACTTTGCATATAGAAATGTTCTATACATTAAAGCAGATATTATTTCGTGTCCATTATAATTATTTAATTTAATTTTTCATTTGCCGTTTATTAAATATCAGATATTATTAAGTTACTTACGTAATGTCACGTACAAAACAACTTTTAACGAAAAAAACATATTGACAACTTCTTTATCTAAATCGACCTCTGTCTGTATCAATAAGTTAACTATACCAATAATTTGCGGCTATAACCTATGTGAAATAATCGGGAAGTCTTTGGAAGTCATTATAACTCATTATTATGATTTTTCAATGATTAGACCTTATTTAACTATTTCAAATGTTTCAAACATTTAAGACTATTTACATATTATAACAAAAAAAAAACATAAGCCCACGCCTGTTATCCCCGAAGGATTAGGCAGAGGTGATGTAGCGAACTACACCTCTCACATTTCGCCGAGCTTAGTTCCGCCCCAGATGTGACAGGGGGCGAGCCTGTCACCATATCGGGCACAAATTCCAAACTCCGGGATGATACTGTGTAGAAAAACCCAAACCACTTGACCCGACCCGGAGATCGATCCCGAGACCTCAGAACGGCAGTCGCACCGTAATACAACTGCGCCACCGAGGCAGGCATATTATAACATGTAGTATTATTTACGTACTAAACAGACGTATATTTGTAATTTGAATTGTTAGTAAAAAAAATGTTCTGATTTCTAACTGTAGGTATTTGTATATGGCACCACAGAGTATTTTTAGACTATATTTTTTAAATTTTATTTTAATTAAATTCATGAAACCCAATTGAATGTTTTCATTAATTTGTTTTTTTTTTTTTGTTTCAAATAAAACCCTAATTTTGAGGTTAGAATGTAATTGTTTCGAAGGTCTTCATATAATGGTTATTGAGATCGGTGTTATGAATATTACAGCCGGTATTAGCAATGTAGTGAATGCGAAACCCGTGGATCTCCCGTTATCTGGTGTTGCCATTTAATGTGCTTATACATGACTCGGTTTATGCTATAGTGCCTATTAATTTCAAAATTTGATTATTCCTTATTGTTTGGTATTGTTGTTTGATAGTTTTATTTGCATATCTACATTAAAATTATTACGTTAAGGGGTGGGTTCTGGAGTAATATTACTCATTAAATAGTTTGTATTTAATTGGTTATTATACGTATATAGATATGGCACAAATATAGATTTTACTTTTATTATGTTTTTTTTTACTGTTTATTTTTTTTATTTATTATTTAATATTGACCCTACTAAGAATTATGGCTAAAACTTAAATATTATGGTACGTAGTTACATGTAGTTAATAGGTTATAATTTATAATTGCAAAATATAGTAATTATAAAACGAAATGTTTACTGAAGAAGTTTCATAAAAATTATTTATATTTACTATCATAAAATTACAATTTATTAATCATGTAATTGTAATATGCCGTTACGCATTCTACAATTAAAATAGGTTATTTCCTACACTCTATTTATGTAAACAGAATGACAATATGCTATTTCCAGTTTATGATATTATTTCCGAACAGAACACGACAGTTTGACAGTGTCACAAGATTTTTAAAAATAGAAATTTCATTTTTGAAAAACTCGAATTTTAATTAATACTTTTCTTAAATTGTCGTGTGTTTTATTCGTTTGTTTTGTTTACGAAAACTAAATTTAACATATTTTAGCCCGAGGAAACAAAAATATAATTCTTACAAAGCCGCGTCGTATGAAGCAAACAGTCTATTTTCAAACCATTATAATTCTATTTTACAGTCTAAATGCTTTTCAAATCCCCACGTTACCGACTACGGACCTATCTATTGTGAGCGTACTCCTTATCTACGCTTCGAACTTTGCTGCGTCGAAGACAATAGCAAGATATAAGGCGGTGACGCCTGTCCGTTTACTTTGGGCGAGATCGTTTTACGCTTAAGTAAACTGTTAGATACCGGAACTAGTAACCATTGCAAGAGTAGAAAAGCGACTGTAGACGAATTGTGCGATGACTTTATCTTTCTTAAATACGTTTCAGGAACGGTTTCCGTGGTTTTATCTCGATGTTTCATTGCTGACTAGCTGTGAGCGCGGCTTTGTTCATATTTATAAGATTCTATTCTTTACAATTATGCATATTTGAGGCTGAGTGCCTTCAGCACTCGCCTACAATATTCGGTGACGCTTTAAAGGCCCTTCCGGTCAAAAGCATTGGCTACGTTAGAAAAAGGGGCCATTAATTCGTGACGTAAGGATCCCCAGAGGGGAGGGGGGGTTTAAGAACATCTATATATGACCTTATCTTATGGTCAAAAATAGTCAAAATCATCCTTACGTAATTAATGAATGGCCACTAAACAGTTAATATACAGAAAGACGTTGCCTCTTTTGTAACTTGTAAGAATAAAGATATGCAGATTTATTTGAAAATGAAGTATATCGTCGAAATAGATTAAAAATGTTCTGTAGACTATTGCATACTTCAATGTGTTAAAACTAGAGTAAGAAAATAATTCGCCAGTAACAGAACATTTTTAATCTATATTCAATATATTAAAATATTTCATAGATATAAACTATTTCGACAATATACTTCATTTTTAAATAAATCTGCATATCCTTATTCTATATATATATATATAATAGGAATACAATATTACATACTCAATTTCGCTAAATAAGATTTAACGGTGGCCATGTCTACTATTTCATAATAAAACGCGTGTAAAACATTACAAACAGACCGAATAAAAGTCGGCGGTCGGTAATGTGGAGCGACACGTAATTCAATTAATGCTGCCGGCCCCCTCATGGCAAAGTGATTTGTGCAAAACATCGCCCGAAAAGTTATACTGATATCAAGTGCTCGTTATTTGCATATCCTACAAGCGAATGAACGACGCCTCTCTAAAGAAACGTGGTAAGTGACAATTATTTTTTTGTACGTATACGAATATCATTGTAATAGAAAAAATAGATTTAATAGTAATTTTGTAACTACTTACTAAAACTGATATACAGTGTAGATCCTCTCTAGGGTTCTGTTCTGAATTTATGTGGAAATTATATTTGGTTTACTTTTTAAGTGGTGGGTGTATGGTATAAACAGAAAGATTGGCAAACAAAAACATAATCTAAAAAATTTCCTTTCTGTCATTTGTACTTGCCCTATAAAATTAATATCCATTAAGATTTGTTTCATATATTCTAATTACAAACATGAATTTGTATTATTTTTTTATTACAGTTAGTGTTAATATATGATTTTTCACTAAAACCACTAATAATTTATTGTTGAATAGAGTTGCTGGTCTATTTTTATTAAGAAACATTAAATATAATTTACAACCTTTAATTTGGACAAAGTTGTGAGGGCTATTAATAGATTCACATGCGTTAAAATTAAATTAAACTTAAAGTGACATGCGCTTTTTACAAGTTGATAAATATTTGGCATTGATGCAATCTACCACACACATAAATGGTATGAAATTATGTACGATTGACAAGTACATGTTCCGTTAGCAAGAAGCTTTTACAGTGGTATTTGCTGATGGAAATAACTTAGGCGAATGGTAACGGACTAGAATTTCTCAGCTGTTACCGTTATTCTGGTACTATTATTTATTACTTTCAAGCCATGAACTTCTAATAATTATACCCGTTCAAAGAAAGTACCTATGAGTTTAATTATTCCTAAACTGCCCATAAAAAATAAGAATCCATTTAATTAAGTAAATATTTTAATTTCATAAGTGGTACAGTTTGAAGTAGATTTAAATACAAATAATAAACAAATATCCGTCTACCAGGTTACCCGAGATAACATCCAAACGGAATGAGGAGGGTTAAAGATTAGAAAGACCGCATCGCACCACCGCGCCGCGCCGATAAACAACATCTGCGACCGCAACCCTACCCCTGTGGCCATTGTCTAATTCCGGTCGATTCGACCCCTTGATCACTGATGTTTTTAGCCTTTCATTTAGTTCACCACTTAAAGTTTAGCGAAAGATTAAGTTTTACAAAATAGCTTCGTACGTATAATATTATATGAAAATACATGGTTACAAATTTTATTTAAAACAAAAAAAAGGTATATTGCATCACTGAAGGAGTTATTCTGCTTACGGAAGAAATTTTCCTACGCCCGTAATAGTAATAAAAGAGTATAAGACATTTAAATATTATTTATAGTTTATTTTACTCAAAAATAAATAATCACTGTTTAGTGTATAATGCATACAGTAAATAAAATACAATAATATCGATTTAAATAAACATGAGCCATTATTTATTTTAAAATACAAGTAAACAATAAAAATTCGATTGTCCTCAATACTGTCGATTTCAAAACAATAGCCAGTAAAATAAATAAATGAAATTCCTTTTATGATCATTGCTTCACTGCCATTTGAATTAAATGTTTTATAATATTTTATTTTAAATGGAAAACATACAAAATTGGAATGCGTATAACAAATAACACGAGAAGTCTGTTTATTTAAATATATACTATCGATCTTGTGATCCGTTTGACAATTCTTTTTAAATTTAATAAGACATGACACCTACATTTCTAGACGAAGCAAAGATTTATCAACTAATTCTCAATTAATTATACTTTGAAATATATGAACATCCTTTTGTAATATAACTGTTAAATATATGCATTCACATTTGGCTAATATTTTATTGTTTGATATAAATAATTAAAATTTAACGCCTAATAACTTATCTTTGAAACATTTATTATAAAAAAGAAATAATATGCAAAATAACCCAGGAAAACTATTCTCATATCTTTGTATGTTAGTACATTGTCGTTATTTATACGCACTGTTTTGTAAACAAAAAAAGTTCTACACCAAAATGTACAACGACCTATAAATAAAATCATAAAATCGTTAAGTTTCGAAATCATTAAGTTAATAGTAAATGGGATGGTAAAATTACTACAGCCAAGGAGACGCGGTAACGTTATAAGTTATGACCTAGGTTAGGTCAGTAAAGCTTGGGTTGAAACATGAGTCTGTAAATAAATTTAGATAAGCATATATTAATTAATATTGACCGCAAGAATTATTGTTTTATTCAAATGATCCTTTTATAACCGACCCTAACGTTAGCATATAAAATATATGATTTTATATGCACTTATAAAGTCTTTGAAATGAGTATATTGGACATGTATAATTAAAACTCACGATTTTATAAAGAAGGGCCTTTTAACAGTTTGGAGTTACGTATAATAAAGTACTTTATTCTACACGTCACGTATTTTTTTTTAATTTTATTTGTTTATTGAACTTTTATTTCTTTCATTTCATTATATGTACAAAAAACTACAATAACTTATTACATAATAAGGAATGTTTGATAACAGAAAAATAATTTGAGTCCATTTTTTTATTTGCCTCGGTAGCGCAGTTGTATTACGGTGCGACTAACGTTCTGAGGTCTCAGGTTTAATCCCTGGGTCGGGTTAGTGATATTGGGGTTTTCTGCTCAGTATCATCCCGGAGTCTGGAATTTGTGCCCGATATGGCGACAGGCTCGCCCCCTGTCACATCTGGGACGGAACTAAGCTCGGCGAAATGTGGGTGGTGTAGTTCGCTACTTTTTATCTCTGCCTAACCCTTCGGGAATAACAGGCGTGGGCTTATGTTACGTTATGTTTTTATTTATTTCGATAATTATATATATAATATTTGATATTAAAACAATAATAGTTTTTAAATATTTCATTGTTTATATCTAATGGGATTTATATTAGCTTGATGTACAAATTAAACCTTAAAAGAATATAATCTATGTTCACATCAAATTGGTGACGAGCTAATCCCAAAATATGATAATTGTAATATTTTGTTAATTCCAAAAATATATAGTTTTTAAGCTATTGCACATTGCAAAGTAACTGATAATGAAATTATCTACTACTTCATTATAAGTATTATATTAACATAATTTTTTTTTCTAACCTAGCTAATGCTATTGCCCGGAAAAGCCTTTACAGCTTCACCGTGACTTTGGGGAGGACAGCCGCAAAAAACGTTTAAATAGTAAAATTATAATTGTTTTTACAGTCTGCTTAGAAACCGGTAAAAATAAGTTTTACCTTCCTTCACGCTTTTATGCAATAGTATAAATTTAAAGTAACTTTAATAAATATCAGTTTCAAGGCAAAATTTAAATTGCCGAATGATGACTTAATACAACGTTACTTTTACGATGCGTGTAATTTTTGTATTATTAAAAAAAGGTCGTATACTGTATTCCGGAAATAGAGATTGAATTCTTATGACGTTGATAATAAAAATGGTACTTTTTTTTCTAATTCTAAGATTAATTTTTACTTGTATTTTTATAGAGATATTGTGTTTATTGGAAATTATATGTTATTGTATTGAGTTATAGTTCAATTTCGATAGTTTTTATGTCACATCGAGAGTAGTGATGAGGGTCACGAGTGTTTCCAATCGATGTTTCAATTTTTGCGATACTTTCTTGTTGTTGGTTTTTTATATATATTAATATTATGCAATATGCAAGCAACAAGGCGATACGACCTGACGTAGTGATTCGTCACGCATCTGTGGACATTTTATCGGTTATTTGAAACTTCTCTCCCTTTTCGATTTCATTATATTGTTTGTTATAACAAGCAAGGCGCGAGATCATTTATTGTTTTGTGTTTTTATATCCATGTAAGGACAAAATAAATGTGTTTATGACATTTTATCCCATTACTGTTTCAACGTAACCCTGTGTCACTTTTGCTCGGTACTAATACATTTTTAACAACATTTCAAATATAAAAACTTTGTTTAACAACAATAAATTTGAATTTATTTAATTAGCCAGTTACAAAATCATTTTTATACCTATCTTAAAACTATCCTATAATGACTATATGTGTAGATGACTTTAGTAATAATACAATTTAAACCGGTCATGTATAAAAAAGCCGTGCATATTACTACGAATTAATTAGTGAATCTTCTTTTCTTAAATATTCTATAATTTTTAATTTTTTTTAAACAAATTATAAACTTCTACATCGCTTCAAAAATCCATTTGTCAACATTTCATTTTAAAAGAAGAAATCCTGCAACAAACATTTCAATCAATTGCAAAAGACGACAGTCATATCATCTCAATATTTCATGTTATCCTGACCACGTTAACCACATGTCGGCCGCAAGCCATCGGCTATTTTTTCATTCATAACGTACATTACACGTCTATAATACATTGAATTTTACCCTTGAAACGTTTACAAAAACAGATCAATGTATATCGAAGAAGTACGTATTAAAGAATTTCAATTTTATTAGGAATATTATTTGGTGGGCATTTTATTAAAATTTGCAAGTAATCCGACCACAATGGGTGGATGATTGGTTCGCTCGGTGTCGAATGAATATAACTGTACATCATTTTCGGTCGGTTTAACAATACCGCAAATTTAAATGCCTTGAAGTTACGTGAATTTGATTTATCACAGTGTTTGGGTTCGAGTTACGAAGTGAATTCAAAAGTAGTCTATCGAGTCATGGTGGATATATTCTTGGTACAGTTGGGTACAGTATCATCTAATTTTCTTATTAATATTTTTTGAGTTTATTTTTTTTATAAAGAACTAGCAACATGCCCCGGCTTTGCACGAGTGTATAGTGTTATTCACTGAAAATGTAGCTTTCTAATTTCTCACTATAATTTAATCTTTCAAGGTATGTCCTGATACCATATCATACCTACGAAAGGCAATTATCATTATTTGGATTATAACTCGATAACTACATAACTAACTCCTTTCCACGATTATATTTAATAGTCAGGGTTTGAAATATAATCTAGAATATTTCTTAATACATGGACCGCGAATACTCTTTACTCTGTGTTATTTTCTATCTATCTCTATTTATTTAAATAAGGATTATTAAATAGATTTAAAGCACTAAATAATATCATAAAATCTAACCTGTAGAAATTGTTATATGTAAACGATGCCGCGGGCTACATACAGGTCGTATTTAATATTTTTACATCGTTGCTTGTACAGCAAAGATTTGTTAGAATTAATAAATTAATATTAGAAAATATGATGGTGCAGCGGGGTCGATCCCCACCTACCGGACTCTAAAATCGGCCTGAGCTTTCAGTGAAGGTAAACATCGTGAAGAAAACATAGCATGGTGATAGGGCACTTTCTAATGATGCCCGCCTGGGCAGCTACCACCCTCAAGTTTGAAAACCTGTCGCCAAATACCAATAGATCTATTCTGGCAGTATCATTTGAGAACTATTACCTCTAGGTTTAGTGTGTTTACCATCCTGGACCACATCGTCACTTAACATCGATTCTAATTTTATTATGTTTTTTTGCTGTTTACTTTTTTTTATTTATTATTTAATCTTGAAATATATACTATGAATTATAGCGAAAACTGAAATATTTTGGTACGTAATTGTGTAGTGACCAAAAGGGTTATAAATTATAATTACAAAATATAGTAATTATAAAACGAAATGTTTACTGAAGAAGTTTTTGATTTTGATTTTATCATTAAAAAAACACATTTATGCATGTTCTAGCCTGTAAATGAACAATTTTGGTTAAAAATAAACCATTGCATTTCAATCATATTTTTACTGTGAAGGTTAATAGGTTAAGTTAAAAGATTATTTATAACTATGTAAGTAATTTAAGTATCGAACTCATATACAGAGTTGTTGCTTATTTTCCAACTAGTTCTCCAACTAGCTCCGCCTGCGTTTCATATATCCTTCACTGCGTAATATAATTTTTAAATAACCATTGAGAAATAATGTTTTCATGTTGCTGCTGTCCATTGAATCGTATGTATTTTGTTCACAATATAATGAGTTTTAATTTTTTTAAACAGGAACCGTAATTATTGTCTAAAAATAAAAGTTACGCGGAATAATTTCAAAAAAAAAAACCCCGTCATAATCGGTTCATCTGTTCCAGAGATTACCGGGGACAAACGAACAGACAGACAGAAAAAAAAATTTAATGTGTGTTTTAGGTATAGGTACCGTATATATGTCAACGCGGTTGAATGCTTTGCGACCCCGTGTTGCTCCATCAAGGTGGCGGGAGGAACCGGGGGGTTTAGTGAGTAGTGGTTAACGACGCTTCTCGTCGCGAGTCCCACACTAATTCTGTGTGACAGTCTCTCACGCTTGCGTGTGAGATTTTTACTAAATACATAGGTATGAATATATATATATATATATATATTATATATATATATATATATATATATATATATATATATATATATATATATTCATACCTATGTATTTAGTAAAAATCTGTTAATTTGATATTACAAAGATACGCTCTAATTTTATTTATTAGCGTTTAGATTCACATAAAACCGTATGTTTTATCTCTTACGATTCTCCTTCTCATATAAACAAAAGATACCAGAGAATCTAAAATCCAGAGACATTACATTAAATACGTTTAGACAAGTGTGATATAGAATTATTTCGTTCAGTAAGAAATACGAAACAGTTAGAGATCGGATAATGTCGATAATTATAAATTTAGAATCCAATATTGTTGGTGGTAATAATAACTTCAAAGCACTTCGGAGTTAAGAAAACAGATGATTCGTAATATATACCGTACAAACTCTGCAATAATACTCGTACATGCAGTGTGATGTGGTTTGCCCCAAGTTTAGAGAGTGTGGCGATTATAAGCAATTAAACGTATTAAGCAACAATGAATACTTAACGTATTGTAAATAGTAAAAAGTATAACCGGAAAATAAAAAAAAACAAGTTACATATTATCCGATTTTATGATTTATTGTTTTGTCACGGATGTCATTTTCTTTAGAAAATTAGAACTTTCACTTTTTCTCGCTTATTGTGTCGAGTACCCATAAAAATGAAACAATAGAAAGACAATAGGAAAACAATGGAAAGCTGGCGTAAACGCCGGGAAGGTGCTCAAGGGGTTAAATATGTTAATATTTCGACGAAATCGCCAATTAACATAATGCACGCTGTAATGTTACGCTGGACCGCTATTTACAATAATAAAAATGAGAATTAAAGAATAACGGTGATAAGTTATTACTGAAGACCTATCCACAGTGACCATCATAATATTGATCTACAAACCTAAACGACGCTAAGTAAAGTCAAAATAACCACACAAATGGTTACACATTACAAAAGTACAAAATTTGTGTCTATAACATAACAATATAAGGTATGAGATAGCATATTTTTTAACATCGCAAATTTCATGAATAGTGTAAAAATTTTCCTGACATTATTTTACGTTAACTACGAACCTTTAAGTTTTATAAACAATAACATTAAATCTCATTAAATACGTTAATTGTTTTGATTTATTACAATATGAGCAATAATACCTACAATAAATATGTATTAAAAGGGACGTTGTACGCTTATAGATAAACCTAGAACTATTAATAAACTATTTTATTATATGAGCTGGTTGTAATGGGCAGTTGCCAATGCGAGAAAGAAAACTATACTTATCAAAAAAAATTAAATACAATTTTTATATGTACGAACTACGAAGTCAAAGGTATGGTAGTAAAAGTAAATTCAATATTTCTTATTATAAGCACTTAAATAATATTTTCTTGAATAGCTTATGAAATTATATTATTAATTTTAATCGATAAAATAGTAATAGATTTGAATTAGGTGAAAATTAACATTCATTCCTCTTACTTATCTTTTTTAAAAGTGACTTTATATGTCTAGAAATACCTACCATGCTTTTTAAAACGCTTTTATTAACTTCATACGTATGTGCATATGCAACAAACTTTGAACATGATTTTAATCCCCTTTAAAACGTCGGATTGACTCGAAATTTGGAATACTTGTCAAGGACCGATGACAATTCAATACTTTAAACAGTTAGTCTCGTTATTCTTACCAGGATTTTCAGGATTAGCGTTTTTTTTTTTTATTGTTTTCAATACGTAATGTACTTTAGAGACATCTATTGATAGAACTTCGATCATTTTCCAAAAGTGTTCTAGTTTAGCGATAATGGTATTAGTATGGCAACTGAGGTGCTTGAAGGTGGTGCTACTTTTGGATTTAAAGTAAATATATTATTTAAATAAATAATATTAGTTTTAAAAAAATAATAGTTAAAAAAACTAAAACCCACTTTCATAGAAAATCCAACTATAAAAATTGAAAATAATTAATAAATATAAATTAAGAATAGTATAAATGTGAGAAAAAAAGTGTATTTTTTTTGGAAAAAGCGTGGGGTGCATGGTGTTAATAGTTTTTTTTTTATTGACAGCTATGAGTAGAAGGAATAGAATATTTGATAATACCTTAAAAAGTACACCACGCTTTTTTTAACAAATAAAATCCATTTTTTCTCTTATATACACTATTCCTAATTTATATTTATTAATTTTATTTTATAAATTGGACTTTCTATAAAAGCGTGTTTTTATTTTAGTTTTTTTTTTTATAACTATTATTTTTTTTGTTGCAAATCGTCATTACAGGTCCTTTTCATATAGCAATTATTATTACTATAGTTTTGTTTCACTTTTGTTAAACTGATTTGTTTTATATAGATAGATAATCACGCTGTGTCCCTAAATGGTTCTAGTTTCAGCAATAGTTTGCTGAAGAAGTTGCAAACAAATGCATTCTTTAATGAAAAAATCTTATCAATTGCACCAAGCGCTAACCTCTCGGAACGCAGGGACTCGCTCGGGACTGTCCGACACTTTTTCAAAATCGTGACTCGTCCCGCGGTCTCGCCATCAAACTACGTACCGTTATGAGCACACACATCCTCCTCGCACTTATGCAGATTCTCAGTCGCTAGACAAGGGTGGGTATAATTTTATTGACCCGCGATTATAGCCTGAAGGATGGATCGAGGCTGCTCGTTTGTTTTCGATATTTTAACAACATATTAAAACGTGTATTTTCGGTACATTTGTACACTATTCGTACATATTATATACTAATACGGCATCATTATCATCATCAGAAGATAAATTTCAGCATTTTGAAGAAAATTAAGAGACAAGTGGATAAAAAAGTAAGGTTATACATGCGATGTTCAAAAACGTACTAATGTTTACTAATAAAAAAACTGTAAAGAAACAAAATCTCTACAATACATGCTATCTTTGATATAAGCCATTGTGATGGCTTTAGAATCAATAACGGAACACATTTCTAATGGTCTTCTAAAGTTTATAGGAAAATGCATATTTATATGAAAATAAGTTTTATTATCTACTAATCAGCTTAATATCGAAACTATTAATAATATGTGCCTATATTTTATTAGCTGTTTTACCGCGGCTGCGCCCATTTTACATATATTTTTCACTACATAATATAGTTTTTTTATACAGAACCCTAATTATTTTCCAAAAAACTTGTTGTTATTAACATTAAGGAAAGATATTTCTTACAAATTCATAAGCTTTTTTATCTTACATCTTTTGCTAACATTTAAGTTTGTTGTCCTAGCGGTTTAGACTCTGCGTTGATAAATCAATCAGGAGATAATTTTTTATTTATAATATTAATATTTTATTTAGTTAGATGTCGAACTTTCCATATAACCTTTAATTCACTAAATGTAAAATTTTAAAAAACGGCGATATACGTCTAGATTTATTTTTGACCACAAGTATGGATATCAAATTTCGTGTCTTCTTTTTTGAAAATGACTGACTTTCATACAACGGTTCATCTCCTATTTTACCCTCTTAGGAGTGAATTTCCAAAAATCCATTCTTAGTAGATACCTGCATCATAAAAGTTATGCTAAACTTTCAAGTTTATAGGCCCAGCTAGCGGTTTAGGCTCTGCGTTGATGAATCAGTGAGGAGTCCTGATTCAGGATAAATAATTTTATCCATATATATTAAAATGGTCGCTTTAAAAAGACCACGCGAACGGAGTCGCGGTAACAGAAAGTTATAGTTATTATCTTTAATTCGTTAACTTGATTAATTCAATTTATAGTAAGTAATTTTGGTGACGTTTGATATAATTTGGTTATTGTGTACATGTGAAGTGTACTGGAAATAATGACGTGAAAAGTATATTCAGAGGTGCCACAAAAACTACATGGAAAGTTCGAGGAAGACGCTGATTTTCTGAAGATTAGATGGTTAAAACAATATTGTAAACAAAACTTATCACATGAGATTGATAGAATTTCGTATGTAAATAGCAGATTTCCATTAAACAAGAAGAAGGAACAGTTAACCATATATACACAAAATGAATACACCCGCCTTTCTTGCAATATTGTAAACATCAATTTAGGAAATCAATAAATAAATAGGCAAAGATTTGTGCTTAATATATAGTATCATAAATAATTAACATTTAGTTCAAATCACCGAGCGAAAAGTAATTATAAATAATCTATAACATATATCACGTAAAATACTGGCATTATTAAATAGTACAGGTTAATATAATTTAATGAATAAAAAATAAAAATACTATGATCCTGCGAAAAAAATTATAACAATAGAATTAACTTAACATATAACCTACTAAGTGTACGGACGAAGCAAGTGTTTTGTAAATTGACATAATGATGAGCACAGATAATGAAACGTGACTCGGCAAATGTGAGATTATATACACTGTGGAAATTTAACAGAGATTGATCTGGGTTTATTGTGGGTCTTAAGTCATAGATTATGCAACTTATTGCAATGTTCATACGTTTGTACGATTTAAATCCTGTCTAATATGTTATTATTACAATGATTGTTTTTGTTAGTGTAAGAAATTTGAAGTTTTGTACCATGTAATTTTTATGTAATATCATATCTATCTTTACTCAATATTTTTACTAAATTAGACATGTTAGCAATTTTTGTATCGACTTTTGTATTTTATCACCTACTTCTTTAACCCCTTGAGCACCAACCTGGCGTTTCCATTGTTCTCCTATTATCTCGTTTTTATGGGTGATCGACATATTAATTAAAATCCAACATCAATTTGAGTCAAAATTAATTTGTATAAAGCAAAATAATTATAAGTACCTAATAGGTGCAGAGCTAATTAATTATATATCTCCACTTTGTACGCGTACTAGATTAACTATGGAATTTTACAAAAAAAGAAATAAAATTAATAAAAGGTGAAAAATATTATTACACAATAATATAAATAGTATAATCAAAGCAAATATAAATTAGCATGAATTTGACGCAAATAACAAGTCATTAAAAATACGTGTTCTAATGCAATGTGACAAGTTTAAATTTTTTTAAATAAACCTTTCGAAAACAAAAACTAATAAATCTATGCTCTTAATAGACACAACATGCAATAATTTACACATAAATATATATAATAATACAAACAAATCAACGTTTATTCTAATATATATGTTGGTAATTTCCAGAAGTGAATACATAAACAATTAAGTGTTGATTAAAAAAAAAGAATTAATAAGAATTAAATATTCATTATTTTAATTAATGGGTTTATTCCCTATTTTTAAAAACCGGGGATCTACTAGCTTTGTAAAAGTTTATATTAAGAAATGGTTTCTTGGGCGTTTTGATTTTCGAAATGTATTATATTTTACCGCCAGTCGTTGAATTATAGTAGTCATATCGTTACTAATAGAAAGTTTCTTGTTTAAATATCGTCAAATTCGAAAACAATGATCTAAATTATATTCTAAATATTTATAACACAACACAAGGATACGTTGAACGCATTAGGAAATCAATCTAGTAATACACCCATGCGAAGTTAGTTCGCGCAACTATTATACCGCAAAGTTATGTTGGACGTAACGCTAGGAGAAAGTTAGCTGGTGGCGGATAAAACTACATTTATTGGTGTTGCATATTCATCGAAGCTCCGGGCGTATTAAATGCCAGTGTAACTTGACACATCCCTCGACATGAAACGTCGGCGAATGTAAGGAAATGCGGGAGTTGTGACAGGTCGAGTTATGGTGGACAGTTCTAGCGTACTTGTAACCACTTTTATGTCCTGTTTAGTATAGTGACAGGGAAGTGTTATAGGTTTATTATCACAATAAAAAAAATGATAATGCATATTGTGGGAAGCTAAAGAAAACTACGTCTTTTGACAGTGGAACTAGAAGAAAAACTTCCAATTGCCAATTGACAGTTTTAATCTAACTTGAAAATGATTGAATTTCATATTATAGAAATGCTGTCAAAGTTTTTCGCCTTTAATAGCAATGAAAAGTCCTCTAAAATCGAATCTCAATATCTAGTGTTTATGACAAAAACAGATTGAGAAGCCTTCTGAAATATCCCTCCGTCAAACCCTAGTCTAGTAACTTTGCGCATTCAACAGTTACCGCCTAGGCTTCCAGGCTATACACAGGTATGCACACAAAAACTATGAACATTGAACACACTTTGTAAGTGTCGCATTTTAATTACAGTGGCTTCATCAGAATTCTCGCCAAATAATACGCAATATCATTATTTATTTTTATATAATAATAAGGCCATTTTTTATTAATCTGTGACTTGATTACACTTTTTTATAATGAAATGATTAAGGCTATTGACGCTAGTGCCATGTGATGCCGGCTAAAGAATAGTACCACTCCATATCGTTCCCGTGGGTGTCGTAAAAGGCGACTAAGGGATAAACCACAGGATGGGCAGCAGCATTCTCTGAGCACCACAAACATCTACTGCGATCGCCAACTCGCCTGCCAAGCGTGGCGATTATGGCAATTCCGCCCCTTATCTTTGGGTGAGGCCTATGTCCCGTAGTGGACGTCTTTACGGTTGAATGGATGGATGGATGGATTGACCACAGTGGTTTTGATAGCTCCAGCTAACTTTTTGGCGAACGACAGCCTCGGTGGCGCAGTTGTGTTACGGTGCGACTGCCGTTCTGAGGTCTCGGGTTCGATCCCCGGGTCGGGTCAAGTGGTATTGGGTTTTTCTACTTAGTATCATCCCGAAATTCGCAATTTGTGCCTGATATGGCGACAGGCTCGCCCCCTGTCACACCTGGGACGGAACTAAGCTGGGCGAAATGTGGGTGGTGTAGCTCGCTATTTCACCTCTGCCTAACTCTTCGGGGATTATAGGCGTGAGCTTATATTATGTTATGTTATGACAGCTGGAAAATGGGAACTAACATGCTAACCATCGGTCGGATTGAATATGCAATCTTAATCTGTTTTAACCTATTGAAACCTGAGATTTCAATTCCTTTATTTCTCTAAAGTGTCAGATCCCTATTTTTAATGTCATCTAAATATAAAAGTTAAGATTCCATATTGAGACCGGTCGTATGTGACTGAAGATAGCTCTAGAACCTAGTAAGAAAGTTACTTCTCATGTATAGTTTCCAACACACAAGATTTGGAATTAATACATATTAAAGTGTAGTCAAACATTTTTACAAGACTTTTTCAATTTTTCTTACATTCTATTTTTTTTACCATGGGTAATTTGAAATTGTATTTCAAACTATTCTGCTCAATTTAGTATTGTGTCAAGTAGTCAGGTGTATGAAAAAAGTAACTGTTAATTTATAAAATATTTTTTATTTTGTCCCTAAGTCCGCATTTACCGTTGTCAGGTACACGACGTGTGCAGTGGCAAAAGTGTCGCGGACATGTCGGAAGCTGTCGCGTCTGCGTCTGTGAGAGATTATCGAGCGAAACCTCGATGACGCTCCATTCATATTATTAGAAATTATATCTAAAGATAATTTTCCCTTTTGAGATATCACATTTGTAATGCTCTTTTACGATAATTTGGTTGTTTAAGTTTTACAGGTTACAACAGGTTACAAAATCACACCTGATGTTAACGGCTTATATAAATATTTCGTAAACATTTATGGAGGAGGGAGGTATTTATGATTTGTTTATTTTTGATGACCCAAGGAACGGGATTCATATGAATGATGATTCATAAGCAATATTAACTAATAAATCTTTGAATTTTTTTCAATATTATGCTAATGCTTACGTAATCATGAGAAGGGGATATAATTATAGCTTGGGACGGGGGGGAGGGGGGGCAGTATGAACAAAATGTGGTAAAAGTTAACAACACACTTAGAATGAAAAAAAAACCATTTAGCTAAAGATTTCTATAAACGTTTAATAAAACGTGATTAGTAATTTAGAAACTACGCTTGGTTCGAGTTATGGTCTTTTCTGTTTTCTTGTATGACGCTGAGAGTTCGACTTGAAAAATCCGCGATAGCATTAAGATAGATGCCTTCGAGATGCGGTGTCGGCAAAAATTACTCTGTATACCTTGGACTGATATTAGAACCAACGAGTCTAAATTAAAAGAGATCGAAATCACCACACGGCTCTTTACAATCTGCTGATAAAATACCCCTGTTTCTTCAGACATATTATGCGATCTTCAAAGGACTCTCTGGAGAAGCGGATTATATTAGGCAAAATAGACGGCAGAAGAACTCAGAGTAGGGCGCTTATAAGCTAATCAGAGACAATAAAGAAGGCAGTAGGTGACAGCATGCACCCCATGCAATTCATTCAGTACGTGATCGCACCCACCTCTGTTTGTACACGAACCTCAGAAGTAAGAAGTCGAGAAATCCTATCGAAGAAGGTATAAAACATAAAGTTTACATTTATATCCTCGGTGATGCCAGCATGAAGACAATCAAAATTTACTTTCACGTATAATAATTACAACAAAGAACTCTTTAACTGCTGAACAACCCTTAAAAGTTAATTTGAACAGTCGTAAAATAGAGGCGTACTTATTATAATATGCCATTGTATTTTATACTGCTGTAAAAGCGAGAGAGAGTTAGTTATTGCTGTCTCTATTTCGTGATGAAAATGAAAGTCTTATATCCCTATTTAATGATCGAGCTATTGCAGATTTGAGTTTATATGTTTTTAGAGTTATATAAAGGCGTAACACTGTCTATGTATAAGGCAAAATAGTAATAATTATTTACATAAATAGGCAAAGGCAAACAGAATTCTAGAGATTTTGCTTCTTTGGTTATGAACCGATTGTCTTCTTTTTTTTAGTAGCTAGTTATAGTAGGTTTATAATAAATAATTTTGAGTGCAGTATTTTTTAAAATTTACACTAATGGTTATGTTCGAATTTTAGACAACAGACAGCCACTAGATTTATAATAATACCTAAGCTAACCTAACTTTATTTTTAGAACGCATACATAATAATAATAAATATAGATTATATGTAAGCAAAAGCATAGTTAACAAACATTTTATGTTTGTGTATGTTTATGTAGATTTAATCTTTTAATAGGAATGAATAGCCAATTTATATTGCAAATACCTTTAATAATTAGTATGAAGTTAATAAATAAATAATGAATAGCATGGGTTATAATAATAAAGTTGTTTTAAATGACTTCTCGTGGCTTCTACTTCTCTGTGTACATAAGTGTTTATGGTTACTTTAAAAAACGTTAAATTACGTAGATTCATGAATAATGTATTTACTACTTAATGACACAAAGAAGTGTATATAGGTGCATTTCCTTTGTCTTAGAACTTTGCTCTATTGAAAATTATTTTTTATAATTCTTTAGAAAATGGCAACACTGAGTTATATTATTTGAATCTTAATGTTGTGTTAATAAAAACATTTTTCAGTTCGCTTATGTCAATCACTACTCGATATTTTCAATTTTTATTTCTGAGAAGATTGCTTTGAATCTAATACATTTTACCGGCAAGAAACGTCAAAATAGTCAAAATATCGCTAGTGTTTGACCATTTTGAAATGACAGTAAAAGAAAATATAGTTACATATATATGTAAATAGAGTAATTGATCTACTTTCGTATAATTAATTTTAAATAAAAAATATTAAATTGTGCGTATAAAAACATATTTGTGTTAGTGTAATGTGTAATTTATATGATCAATGGAATAAAATATTTAAAATCTAAAAAGGGTATTAGTATTTCAAAGTTGAAATATATAGAAAAAAATCAAACAAATATATTTGTAATAAATTAATTTCGTGTATTAATATCGTATTTCGTTAATAATTCTATAATACAGAAAATAAATAAAGATAAAAAAAACTTAACTAAACGGTGCGATACGCGATTAAAATAAATTATCACCTATGTATTATACACCTAATTATTCACAAAATGTATTATAAATCAGAATTTACATTTATCGACATCCTCTAAGAATAATAAATCGCTAACTCCCCATTTTGCCTCGTAACCCCTACTACTGTTTTTAATTAACGATCCTAAAAACATTTCGCGTGTGTTTTAGTTCGCGACTGATGCGTGGAGCGCTCTGCACGTTCAAGATGTTACGAGTAGCGGCCGCTTTATGAAGAGCTTGAGTTATTATCCCCATATACATATTTTTATTAGCATTTTATGCTCCTTATTCAAAGGTTATGTAATTATTTTATAGCGGCTTTATCGTTTGAAGCCATAAAACATTTCCTATAATATACTACAATAAATATTACTGTCAAGGAACAACGATTAAATACGCGAAACATTGTCCAGTAACACATACCCATTTGTCCCACACCTCATTCAACCTTTATATACCCATACAGCCTATGACGTCAACCCCCCTGATCCGTCTTCGGAATTTTCCCACTATCCCAAAGCCTGAACTGTGATGATGTGCCAGCTTCTGGCATTCGAGGACTGCTCGTATAATTAGGAGCCAATCGTGGAGGTGTTGAAAGGAAACTTCCGTAAGACAGTGAAGAGTTGACGCCAAGAGACGTGTCTAAAGTGGAATAGTATCCAGAAGAAGCCGCTGATGGTGGCGGCGGCGCTGGTGGCTGTTGGACTCTAGTTGCCTCAGCATACGCGTCCAAATGAGTTCTCACCAAAGAGACCAGTTCAGTATAATTAACTATCGAGCCACAAGCGCCGGCGACCCTGTAAAGCAGCAACCGCGCTTCCCCAAAAAGACTATCCAAAATTTTACCTGTCGTGAAGAGAACGATGGCCTTCAGACAGGAGTACTCCGCGGAGTCGACGTGGAGCGCCTTCAGCTTCTCCACTTGCTCCTGGAAGATCCTTATGTGGTCCATGAAAGCGACCACTCGGTCCGCTGCCATCGGGGAGGCGTGCAACCCCGCTGCCGCCAGTAATGGCGCAACGTGAAGTGGCATGGAACACTGAGACGCGTTTAACACAAACAGTTCTGACCAAACGAGCCTGAGTAAGGCGACTTGGTCTGTCACTTGTAATTCAGGGAAGAATGGGATATTCCTCGCCCATTCCACCGCCGAGAAGAGTAACCTCGCAGCTAATTCGCAGATATTATCTATTCCCATGACGTTGGTCGGTTGGACGCACTGGCCGTATCTTGATGTAGGGTACGGTTCTGCCCGGAGGAGTAATGAGATATAGGAAGAGAGGTAAGGGTGGCTGTTCAGTCCGGCGGTCGGGTCGCCGTTTGTCAGCGAGAACTGGCCTGGTAACGTGAGCCCTGTAGGCTGGGTAGGTGGTACTCGACCTCTTTGGACAGCTGAAACAAAAGAAAATAACTTTTATTACAAATATTCTAAAGAAATTACATCACACGATGTTAGCATTAAGTTCTAAATGAAAAGTATTTATCGATACGGGCATATGCTTTGATAAATATTGCCACAGTTCTTTTATAAACATTAAATACCATAAACTATTAAGCAGATACTGTATATGAGTATACAAACTAACTTGACTCAGAGTAAAAGACAATAGCTTTCGTATCCTGTAAATCAAGTATTGTTGTACCTGTCAACCTAAACTTAGACCACAAAGCTTTTAATGGCCTGATTTACTCTAATAATAAGTTCTTAAAATTAAAGAGTAATAGGAAATTTATTCTCTTATTGGTCAATAATAACAACTACCATAGAAAAGAAACAATTTAGAATCGAACAGTGCTCGATATCAAAAGTATTGAACGTCGAGATCTAATAACTGATGATGAAGTGGTTACTTCAGTGCCCCACCGAGAGTGGCCCACGACGTAATCCAATACCCAAATGGGGACGAATTCTATACCAGCTGTCAGTGTAGTAGTGACTCTTTCATAGAGTGCACCACCAAACTCAGGCCATTATACGTAGGTCCATAGATTTTATAAGGAACTTTGAGATCTGTAGCTTCCTTTAGCTTCGGTTTAGTTCGTGCAAATTCCGTGAAATTTATGTCTAAGCCGAGGTTCGTACCGCTTTGGTGTCCTTGTACCTCTCACATCAAAAGTAAATTAGGAGCTTCCCGCCAATAACACTTAGTCAATTGGAAAAAAAAAAGATGCAGCGGGAGAAGGCGTAAATATATGCTTTATCTCTTGACAGAGTATTAATAAATCAGATCGTACATTTGTCATAAAATCCTCACATAATATATGTAGCAGGAACGTTAGCAATTAACGTGCGAACGCAAGAACATAATGTTATAATGTTACTTTATGTAGTTATTCAGTTTATGGCGCTCGTTACCTCTAGTGGTTTGTGAAGCTCGACTCAACTTAAATAACTGTTTCGCATCTAAATGGTCTCTACATGTTCTACGCTCTATATTGCATAATATTATTTCATTTAAAAATAAGTGTAGAGTACCTAGTTCCAAGGACAGGAAAATTTTATCGTACGATAATTATTTGGGTTTTACTTGGTCGTTTCTCAGTATGTTTTGCAGTGGTTTTTTTTTGTTGTTTGTTATACATATAGTTTGGTTATTGTGCTCAAGTGTGTGTACTTCTAATTAAATAACATAGAGTGATTACTGAAGTGTCACAAAAAGATGCAAGATGGCCACCGTTTTGGTTGTATGAGATTGAAAAAATTGACTGTCCGAATCATGTATGTAATTATATCGACAAATATTATAATTGTATGTTTACGGGATGTAATGTAGTTAAGAAGGATTTAAGCTATTAAATGCAAGCAGAACCACGGGTTTTATATAGCCATTAAACAATATGGTAAAGATAAATATATCTCAGTGTACATGTAAAGTGTCATACAATTTAGAATTACGCGTCAATTCGTGAAACATTTCATAAAATAAATTGAACTAATAACACTTTTAAATGCAATATTAAATACAATCAAAATTTATATTCACCGAAAAGTTTTATACGATAACATAAATATTATGCAATTGATTAATTTTATGTGATTTTTTACGTTGTATTTACTAGACCGGCGCCATAGAATCATACAGTTGGCCGTGTCAATACACTCATAAACAATACACGATTTTATCTCAATTTGTTAACCGTTTTAGAGATACAAGAATAATAAATTTCACTGGACATAAATTAAGTACTAAGTTGTTCCGGATCAAAGTGTTTTTATAATAGATAAGGATAATCATGATTTCATTATTTATTTGTCTGGTTACAATATAATGTAACATTTTCCGGCGGCCATGTTTAAACGAAATTAAAAACGTTACCAGTTTAAAAAAAAAATCTTTGCATGTTTCAGTATATTCCGTATTTAACTAAACTAAAAAAATATAAAAGAATATTTATGTAATTTATTAACTTTTATATTATGAAAATAATGAATTTAATTTTAATACAATTTAGTATCTTAAAGTTGTATGTAAAGAAATAAAACTCGGAAACTTATTTTTTTTTTTTTCAAAGATCGAGCAAGAGATATTGTATATAATCCCTTATAGTATTATAACAAAATTTGAACGAAAATGTCACAATATTAACCAATAAATTATTTCTGTTTATCGCATGCGACAAGAATGTTAATAATATAGAGGAGGTACCTATTATTATTATTATTATAAGTTGGCATTTCGCAGCAAAATGATGCTTTTTAAATGTCGTGACAATACTAATCACGGCTACGATCCGAGACGAATCGACGTGAAAACGAGGGACTGCGGGACGGACATTCTTAACGCGCCAAACATTCCGACGAGAGCGCAACGTTTTTTGGCGGGTTGAAATTAAAACTCACGCCGCGCCGACGCGAATGGAGGCGCACGCGCGCTGTCTCCGTCCGCGTCGTGTTTATCCGTCGAGAAATTAAAAAAAAAAAAACATAACAATAAAACCTACATAAACAGGTTGTATTATTTTTTTGTCTTTGAATGACAAGTGCACCGGAATTCATTGTCGAGGTCTTTATTTTTTCTTTATAGTTAGAGCTTTCTCACGCACTTACTTATAATTATTTAGTATTTGAGTGTTAATACGTATAAAGTTTTTGAAATTTTTAACGTGTAAAAGCTGTTCACGTAAATAAATAAATTGAATTAGGTATTGCAGTGATAACATAATAGAATGATCGTTTTTTACTCAAATATATTTTTACTAAATAATTAAATATAGACTTGGTTTCTATACTCTGTACGTAGATATGGCGTGTTCAAATGGATGGGTATAATCGTGTGTACAAGAATTATTTATTACAGTTCCTAGTTTTTTTTATGAATATTATTATTGTCATTTTTTAAATTAAAAAGTTCAGTGATAATCTGACAGTTTCTGTGTTATTTAAAATAGATTATGCAATTTGTAGTGGATTGTAGCATTTTAAGGATAGGTTTTCGCTAGTTTCGAATATCATTCGGTCAACCATTAAAATAATATCTTACATAAACAATTCAATTAAATTGTTACATCGTCCAGGAATAATTCCGTTTGAATTGAGAGAGTAATTGAGCAGTTGATTAGCCGGTTTCAGAACGCAATGTGGGCCACGATAGCTCCCACGCCGCGTCGACACCTCGCCTAATAGCGAGTCATTATGTTATCTGACCGATGCATCACGGTGCCCGACATCGATGGAACGTCACTATCTTGTAATCGATTATAGTTTCGAGTACGGGCAAAGCGATTGTTTGGATGCTTTCACGTAATACTAATCATGATTTTATGATAGTATAATCGATTTACTTCATTGCTGATGTGTCCGGGTGAGATTATTTAATTTGCATTTGTTATTTTTGAACTGAAAACTTTTCAAAAACGAAACGAAAAAAGCGACATTAATGAGAGACTAACACGTACATTCATATGATTTAAGGTGCGAATGCATGAGATTTGCGGAGCACAATTATCCGCGTAGAGAAAACTCAAGACAGATCAAAAATGTGTATTTCCCTCAAAAAATCGATACGTTTTATATTAAGTTTCAAACAAAATATATTTGGACTTATGTGTACAATTTCAAAGTGTATACAAGGTCGGTATTTATATTAACAAATTCCCCAAATACCTACCTACCTACCGTATAGAACTTTCTTAATTTGCCCGATTTGAAAATCAATTTTAAACTATTGACAGCTGAATTTTATTGATGGAAATTAATGTAAATTAACTCAAACACGAGCGGTCTTCCCATAAGGTATATACAACTAGATCCATTAGCGTCCATTTGCATATGACTACGTCTCATTTTCTGATTTCTCTGGTATATATATTTATTCTTTATTAAAATGTTTGTCACCGACAGCGCATACCACAGCGGATTAAATAAAAATTAACAATATTTATATTGGTTATAAATTAAATGGCTACTTTTGATAACGGATCGACTAATAACTTGTCGGTTTTTTTAAACTTTTTAAATAATATTATTGAGTGTGTTGAAACTAAATTTGATGTGTTTTCTGTTTGTTATATAAAATATTATGTTGCACGGTCGTATGTAATTCGTTATGATTAAAAAAATCTTCGATAAAAAATCGCCTCAGGAAAAAAATGTTGTATTTTATAAGTTTCAATCAGAATATTAAAAATATATAATATTATAGTTGGAAATTGAGATAGGATTTAATTTTAGTGCGTACCATGTGTAAAGAAGTATGAAGATATATATAGATTATTTAATCATTTATTTTTAATTAAATCATACACATGTTAAAAATCATTGAGTAGTTATGATGTAGGTATTGTGTATCCAAAGTCCAAACACACCGGCGTGACGGCAGACATTTTTATTTATCAACAAATGGCGGCGATTCACGAAGTGACTAATACTGCCTTTTTTTGTTATTTTCATAAATTTAAACGTGTTTTGATGTTCATGTTACCAAAGTTATTTTCTAATTCAGTTAGATTCGTCCACGAGGACATAAATTTGCTGAACTGCAATAGTTTTCGATCAACAGAACTGCTTGCAAAAAAGGTCCTTTGCATCGTTTATTACTGCATATTATGTTTTTCTCAGTGTGGTCTGTTCTATGTAGTTGTTATTGTATGTATTTCAAAAAAGTAGGTACTTTAAACATATATTAATTACACTTAAATGTTTCAAATATCAACTATTACAAAAAACACTATAGATACAGTTTCTACATATTATAAAATGCTTCAGGTGTTCATCTATTTATCATCATGTATGTCTATGTTGTCATGTATGCTCATAAATTGGCTTATAAGTCAAAAAATACTGAACAGATTTACACGATTCTTTTTTAAATCATAGATGTCTACTCTGAACACGCTTGAGTATAGATTTAGTTCGGTAGCTAACCAGGCGGGGATTCGGAAATATCGTAACAGTATGTATGCTATGGTCTAATCATGATGGAGTCAGCGATAGATTAGTCTAGTTATAGATTAAAATAGGCGAATTACAGGTTCAGTACTTTGACCACAGTCTCACCTGATGTTAAGTGTAGATATGGTCTAGGGTGGTAAACCAGGTAAGCCTAGAGGTACTGATTCTCAAGTGATGCTGCCGGAACATACCTATTGGTATTTGGCGACAGGTTTTCAAATTTGAGAGTGATAGCTACCCAGGCGAGTATTATTAGAAAATGGCTAACCACTTATATTTCGTAGGTCAAATATTTTCCAGCTCTCCGCCAAAATTTTGGTAACGTAATAACGTGTCTATATTTCTTATTTTAGCTAAGAAAAATTTTATATTGTCATTTTTTATACAAACCACGCGTCACCTACTTACGTGAGTCTAAACCAAACGATCTCATTGTATTTAGGTACCTACTATAAAATTCATATTCAAAACGCGTAAACGTTTCTTTTGTAATAATTTTTCCCTGCCTGTTTGAATCAATCGAAAGTGAACTCTAACGTTCCAGTAAGAGAGGTTTCGATTTATTAAATAAATTACAGTATTTAATGTTGTTCTTGACACAGTTATTGTTGTGGAGGAAATGATAAGTAATTTGTGAGATTTTATGATGGATGCTGTTTGTCATGAAGGCGTACACGAAAGTATGCCGTTAGGTACTGAAGACTTACAGTATTATCTAAAATACAGTTTCTAAATACAAATAAAACCGTATTATGTTAAACTTAAGATAAACTAAACAATAATGAAACGGTCGTTCTTAATGTGCGTAGTTTGTATAAATTGTTTTCGCTTTAAGTACGAAAAATTATTTTTATTTATTTATTATTATAGAGGAATAACAGTAAAGAAATTTAACAGTAACAGTTGACAGTATAATAACATATTTACCAATAAAAAGTCATCGCAGATATAGATCAGTTAAATTATAAAGAAAATGTCGGCATGAGTGACGTTGCTAACACTACTACAAAAACAAATGAGGACTTAAAAATTAACGATAGAATAAGAAAAGAGAACAATCTAAGTATTAAAAAAGGTAAGACTTAAGCACCTTCTAGCCGAAGTAACACTTATTCGGAAAGGATCAAGATTATACCGCTCACACAAACCATCGAAACTTTTACTAGCCCGAACTAAATAAGAGTTTTTGCTATAATTAGATGAAGCAAATGGAACTTGCAATAGATAATAACTATGTCGAGTTAGCTTACACGGAACACGCAAATAAATTTTTGTAAAGGAGATCCGCGCTATTAATATCATTATTCAATATTTTTAATAACGTAGTCATAAATTCCACGCCGAGTTCACATTGGTTACAAATGCATGTTATTCAACATTGGGAAAATTTACCCTTAATGTGTACCACGATTTAAATAAAAATACACAATTTTATCTTACAACTAGCTATAGTACAAGTAATAAATCAATACAGGAGTGCAACTTCTTTTGGTATTTTCATGTTCACTAGAAAAAATGGCCTATCTTAATCATAACATGTGGTCACTACCGCTCGAACTGGGGAGCGACCTTTGGTTTTCTAATTGCGAAAATCTACGAAGACGATCTAGTGAGTGTACTGTTTCAATAGGGCTAGACCACTCACCTTTACCACCGCTACGAAGTCGATGGTCAGCGCTGACGTCCTTGTTATGGGTTGCGAACTTATACCACATATGTATATTATGAAACGAAGTTGTATGTCCAATAATATGCATCCACGTGTCACTATGATACAACGATTTCACACAACAGTCCACACGTGTGCTCGCAAAGAATTGTACGACGAGACTCCCCGGGTAGTGGGTGCGAGGTGCCGGTGGCGGCCACGACCAAAATGTCCCACTACCCTCACTAGATTTGTTAACGATATCAAAAAAAACAAAAAAAAAACAAAACTACCCACCCGAACTACATGTGTAAATGCGCGGCTCCAACAACATGAGAACATAATCAAAAACTTTTAGGGCAGAATTTTACGAATTATAGAAGTGACATATCTCCATATGTGTGTCAGTTTACCGAGCTTATCATTGGTAAAATACAGAGCAAATTTACATTACTTAGTGTATTTTTAAAGATTAGATGTATTTTCTAACTAGATATTAAAAAACGACATTTTTGAGAAGAACAGGTATAGTCTAAATGGAAAAGAAAATAAATAGTAAAAAATGGAAAACCTTAAAAAGATCATTCTGAGTATCTATAAACGCGGGTTTTTTTCCGTTGACCTCCCATGCTTCATCTATACATTATAGCTATTTACTGCGTTATTACTAAATACTATTTCTTTTTAACTGACTAACGCTGTTTACTGGAAGGGCCTTAACTTGTTCACCGAACTTTGAGCCGAGGGCTTAAAGCGCTCAGCCTAGCAATGGTAGCCAGCGCAAGGGCACCGGAATAGTACGAATCTCAGCCTTAGCTGCTACCCGTGATAAAAGTTCCGCGGAATTTACTCCGCGCTCACCGAGCGGCCAGTAAAGCCGTAAAGTAAAAAACATACAGCGACTACAAGAGCTTCCCCAGATAGGGGTCAGGGCATGTCTTGTCCAACAGCTGCTGGAGGGGGATCCGGAGTGTGTACGGGAGCTAAGTTAGCCGCTCGTCCCCAGCCGAAGGAACGGTGGTTACGCGGGCGTGGGCGCGAGTATGCTCGATGTCTGGCTTGAGGGGAAACATTCCTTTCGCGAGCGTTATTCAGTTAATACTATAATTTAGTGGTATCCTTATAAGCCAAGTTTGATTGACACAAACAAATATCCAGGGCAAATTTATTCCAAAGAGATTATCAGAGCGTATACTAGGGTATAGCTGAATAGGCTTTGATATTTAGTAGGTATTAGCTACGAGCTCAAACTAGATGTTGTTGTTTGAGCAAACACATGCACATCGTTCCCAAAGTCACTGTGAAACTGTAAAGGTCTTTTCGGTTAACAGCGTTAGCTACTTAAAAAAAAAACATGGTCTTCGGTGTCCAGTACACAAGTGTAGATTCTGTGAAACTGCGGTCAAAACGACAAACCACATGTTGTGTGAATTACCAACAAAGCAACAGGCTTTGGAAAATACGCTATATGCCAATAAGGTTCTAGGATCTACAGTAATGTAGGTAGTGTGGAATGACCATAATTGATCTAAATAAGTCGTAGTGATATAGGACTGTACAAATCTGCATAGCCGCTTACGGAATAATGAAAAATAGTGAGTATGTGATTTCTTATGCGATCGCCATACTTACATATCTACGTCTCTATTCTGATAAAGATATAGTACAGTGATAAATGCGTCAATTTGTGAAACACAAGTCGCCCGATATGAATCTCAGTGTGTCTATCTCATATATATAAATACAATTTCTTTTTGTTTCAAGTAAGTGTATTGAGATACGATCTATGTGCTTTTTATATTGAAACGTCAAACTGCCATCGCAACGGACGAAAATAGACATACATACATATACATAAGCTCACGCCTGTTATCCCCGAAGGGTTAGGCAGAGGTGAAATAGCGAACTACGCCACCCACATTCCGCCGAGCTTAGTACCGTCCTAGATGTGACAGGAGGCGAGCCTGTCGCCATATCGGGCACAAATTCCAAACTCCGGGATGATACTGAGTAGAAAAACCCAATACCACATGACCCGACCCGGGGATCGAACCCGAGACCTCAGAACGGCTGTCGCACCGTAATACAACTGCGCCACCGAAATAGAGGTTACAAAAAAGGTATACCCATATATATGATATACATATTTATTAATTTTTCGATAAATCGAGACACATTTATTGGTAAATTGATATAGAAAACGTTTATTTAAAAAAAAAGTAGGTAATAAAAAACAAAGTGTCATTAGCAAACGTTATCTATGAAAGCCTGGTAGGTGGATACAGTTGTACCATGTAATTGATAGACTTGCGTATGCCCAAGTTATTTTATAACCTCAACTACTTCGCTCCGTATGGTTATAGCGTGAAGTTAGTACCTTTTTTTTTTTTTTGACGGAGGGAAATGCATTTACGCACTCACCTTACCTATTGTATTAGTGAGACCGGAGTCCCTCCAATACAATAGGTAAGGGGGCACGAAGTGACGAGTTCCGTGCCAGTGTGGGACTCAAACCCGGGCGAGAAGCGCCCGGGAATACCCACTAAAACCCCCCGGGGCCGTCCGCCGCATTTGGGATAGGGACGATGCGGGATAGCAAGGCATGCCGCCGCGTCGCCCCCTGCGGCGAACCCACCAGGCCTCGTCTGTGCAATGGCCCAGTGGGGGTGGGGGAGAACTTCTCTACCCCACCTCTTCGCCCGCCCCCCCGAGGGAGACCTAGAATTTTCATCAAAAAGTTTCTATCAAAAGAAGAATTTTCCAAATCGAGTTAGTATTATTAAGTACCCAAATATGACTTATATATGTACATATAGTCTGTCGACGGAACGGAGCCGCGGGAAAATGAATTAATTATAACTGCACTGAAACTGACAACTTGTATCATTTAAATCATAGACGCATTCATTAGCCAGGTTTTAGTATAATATTCTTTGTTATATAAAGTAATATATGTATCTAATTATGAGGATAATAACGAACGCAATAACCTAAAAACGACCACAAAAGTGTTCCTAACAACACCTGTAAATTAATTAAACTTAAAAAAACTTGTTAAAATAAGGAAATGCGAGTCAAGCTGCAGAGCATATCTAGTTACTATAACCTAGAATTTATTAGCAATTTTAATTTATTTACATTAAAATATAGGTAATACTTTAGTCCAAATTCCTGCAGAAATAATGTTTCAATAAAACAAAGGCCGAAATCAAAATTAAAAAAAAAAACTATATTCAATTTAGGCCCTAAGAAGGCGCTTATGAACGTCTAAAACACTACCACCGGTTTAGAAAACAATCCAGTCGAGAAGAGCCGGCGAGAAACTCGAAATGATCCCCGGCCTTCTTGTTAAATTATCTTTTCCGAGATTTAAAACAATATGGCGGGCGGAAGGTTACAAGTCACAACAGTCAAATAAAATAACAAAAACGTCGTCCATTTTTGTATGAAAAAAGTATTTCTTGCTTTGACTATTAACCATTAGCATCTAAGAGGTGATATCATTTTAATATTTTAAAATAATTATACCGGTTTTTTAAAATAATAAATAAATAATCGTCTAGTTTATTGATCGAACACATCGATTTTAACTACGTGTCGTAAATAATTAATTATTATTTAATTAATTATTATTGATTTAATGTATTTATATTGAATATTGTGATTCGGATTGATATTATATTAAAACTAGCTTTACCGCCCGTCTCTACTTGCGATAGAATTATTTATTCTTCATAAATATTAACTGCATTTCATATCTGGAAAATAGTCAATGTATCACAGAAAACTTTCAATTACTATGATGGTATGACGCATATTAAGTACTAGCTGCTCTCTGCGGTTTTACCCGTAGTTCCCGTTCCCGTCGGATTTTGGAAATAAAAACTATCCTATGTCATTCCCTGGAGTTCAAACTATATCCATATAAATTTGTCATCCAAATCGGTCCAGTGGTTTTTCTTTTTATTCGTTACATACAAAAATCACACATCTTTACTCTATATAACATTAGTATAGAAGTATAGATTATATTTAGAGTGTTGTATCAACACGAGTTTATTCTCTTTTAGTGAATTTTTTGGCTTTGTACGCATTGTGTAGAATATCCTTAATATCCTTAACTATACCACTGTGTTCGGATACAATTGTGTATTTTAAAAGGAGTAGTATTCATTAGTGAAATTAGTTAATCGATGAAAATAATGTTGATAATATAATTTAGACCTTTGACCTTCCTAAGAATGCTTTAATTTTTTTTTTTTTTTTTTTTTGACGGGGGGAAATGCATTTACGCACTACCCTTATCTATTGTATTTAAGGGATCAGAGTCCCTCAGTACAATAGATAAGGGGGCACGGAGTGACGAGCTCCGTGCCAGTGTGGGACTCACCCGGGCGTGAAGCGCCCGGAAATACTCACTAAAGCCCCCCGGGGCCGTCCGCTGCATTTGGGATGGGGGCGACACGGGGTGGCTTTCGCAAGCACCGCGTCGCCCCCTGCAGCGAATCCACCGGGCCTCGTCGTGCAATGGTCCAGCGGGGATGGGGGAGTATACACACTTCTCAACCCCACCTCTTCGCCCACCTCCCGTAGGAGGTATGACCTAGTTAGGTCGGTCAGCCGGGGGATCGTTCCCAGCCCTGACGACACGGGTCAACATTACAGCGATACAAAACTCCGTTACCCCCCTCCGGCAACAGCCTAGCACGAGTTCTAATCCCCAACTGGGGAAGCTCCTGTACCAACTGTCAGTCAACATACAGTGACACTTTAATGTACTAACATCAAATGCACCACACTGCATCCTACACACTACACGCATACATACAGGGGTTCTCTAAGAAACCTTGAGATCAGTAGCTTCCTTAAACCTGTGTAGGTTTTCAGCGAAGAAAACACCGCTAAATTTAGCTCTAAAGTACTTTGCCCAAGACGAGGACCGTACTAATTTAGCGCCTGTACGCTAGCCACCATTCTCTCTGCTGAGAGCTCAAAGCACTCTCCTCAAAAGATCGGTAAACTTGTCAGATTGCCCTTTCAATCAACATTATTTATTACATTCGAAAAACAAAAACAAAATACTTGAATAATTAAAAGAAGTGATAACTCGAAACTTTGGAAAAATTTGTTTTTAATGTATAAATTATACTTTGAATAATTAAAATTTCATAATTCATTAAATTAAATGAAAAAACTTATTAAGTGCCAGCACTTAAACGACATCTTTACGTACTGTACGACTTTACATACTGTAGCATCTCGACGGCTGAGGTGAAGCGAATTTATTAAGTTTTTCTTCTATCGAGAATCGCTTGAAGCGGTTTAAAAATTTTTCACTTTGATAGAGTAAAAAAATATAAAAACACCGATCGCTCCAAAGTGTTAATAATGTCGCATCTAAATAGATTTATGAAAGTACCTAATCAAAGTGTTTAGTACGAACATTTTTAATGGCGGTGTGTCTGTACACATCTTCATTTACCGTTCGCCTATTTATTTTAGTTGTCCGCCGCTATCTCGTTACGTCCCGATACTAGTTGATAATCCGTTATTTATGTCCAACATTTTTCATTCACTACACAGAATCATTATATAGTGATGGAACAGTACGAAACATAGATGTACTTTATAGATTTATAATTATTATGAACGCAACTTCCTTAGTCTACGTTCGTTAGTGTAATGACAACTAATTGTATTTTATTGCTTTTGAATGTAATTTATAGAGAGATTACAACATTTGTTGGATTAAAATTATTATAAATCTGTAATAAATAACGGTTAATTTTTATTTTAATTACACATAAATAAACATTTGTGTTAAACAAATAATAATAAAAACATCTTTCGATTGATGTTGAGAGTGAATGTAGTGGGAATGACGACATAAGGGAGCGTCAAGTCATTTGTTGTCACGGCATACTAGTCAGATTTACTGCTAAGATGTATTAATAGTGATGTTTAACATCGAAATGTGATATACGTATATTTACAGTTGTGAAGATGTTCTTCTATATTTTAAATAGCCTTTTTTAATTCCATCTTTCGTACGTATGTATGTCTTAAATTATTAAACACTTTAGTAATTAAGTACTTAAATTTTCGTAATTTGTGACTTAACTTATGATAATATTTAAGATATATAATATATTATATTACGTAAAATGTATGGGTAACTAAGTTGTATATAAATGTAATAGATATTTATAGCCGCTTAGCTGAAAGGGTTATGCAAATGATGAAGTTACTGTACTGTTTCTACCATTGTGACGCGGGCACGCGACTCTGTCGCCCGACAACACGACACCGACAAATGGTCAAGTGTCCACCTTTTGTTGTATAACGGTTGTGTTTTGATATCATTAGAAAATTTTCGATCCAAACGACTTAGAAATATAGCCTAATAATGCACACAGATTAGAAAACTAATGTAGGAAAGTTTTGTACACTGACAAATGTGAACGACGATTACAAGGTGTTTTATTTATTATATGCGAGTCTTGTCAGTTGTATGCTCACGGCGGGATCACTGAAATGTTATAGAAAACCATTACTTAACCATACTTTAAACAATATAATAATATTAAATTTTTTCTCTCATTTAATATTTTAGAAAGAAATTGGAACAAGGAAATTACGTATAAATGAAATGTTTTTTTTTTTTTTTATCAACTGTACTAACGAGGTAATTAATATGTGCAAAAAATATATATGTATATAGAGCATAAGTTATTAGTGTTGAGTCGAGTTGACTAGTTTAATTTTATTTGCAGTTTACCTTGATAATGTTTTCCTTGTTGAATTAAATGATATTTTTTTTTTAAGTATGAGTAGCTAATATTGTGAAAGAAATGTATACCAATAAATAAACTTGAAATGTCTGTTTGCAATACCAAAATATTTTACTTTATTTTTTACTAAATACATATGAATGTATATTTACAAGTTTGAAAGTGGCGCCAATAACAGACAAGTTAAGAGGCGGTCGTTTATCCTGGTATGGGCATGTGATGCGCAGGGAGATAGAGAATGTTGTAAGAAAGGTATTGGATATGAATGTGGACGGTTACATGGGAAGGGGAAGACCAAAGAAAAGATGGATAGACTGTGTGAAAGATTATATGCCTAGAAAAGGAGTGAATGCGGAGATGACAACAAATAGAGAGGAATGGAAGAGGAAGACATGTTGCGCCGACCACAAATAAAAATGGGACAAGGGTAGGGAGATGATGATGATGATGATGATGTCACTCTGTCTGTGTTTCTAGCAATCTCCGAAACGGCTAAAAACTATTATGGCGGGTTTTTTTTTTTTGTTAAATAGGTGAAGTTACTCCAAGTAACTTCTTTATAATTTAATATTTAAGTAAAAATCAAATTTAAATGATTATTATCAAATCGTAGATTTATTTCTGCCCTAGTTTGTAACATTAACATGTAACATAATAAGCAATGATGAAAATAGTAATGAAATCGTTCAAAAGAGGTCTCTTCGTGCATTATTTTAGGCAAATGATAGAACTATATGTCTAAATGTTTTATTACTTGATTATTATACCGGAAATAATTATCATGATATTATTAACACTCCAATTACCATGTTATGTTTTATGTTAATATTTAGTCGATTTTGATATTTTATTCTATTCTGCAATACGTAAATTTACGAAAACCGAAGTGACAACTCGAAACTTTGGAAGATCTGTTTTTTAACAATTAAATGTAATAATTTGTTACTTGAAATTATTGACATAACCTAACATATACAAAACATAACCTATAACTTTGTCTGGTTTCATCTGTTGGCGCTTCGAGCAATAGTTATGTACATTTCCGTATAGTTTATTCATAATCAAAACAAACGACAGGCTGCATAAGTATAAATTTTATTATTTATCCCTAAGCGCCTGCACTTAAACGCCTTCTTATCAAAATCAAAATCAAAATTTATTTATCCAATTTAGGCCCTAAGAAGGCGTTTATGAACGTCTAAAACACTACCACCGGTTCGGAAAACAACCCAGTCGAGAAGAGCCGGCAAGAACCTCGATCTGGTTCTTTTTTTTACAAATCGTAGTCTTAATAAAATTAGCGGGTGCGCACAGAGATGTGGGTTAATTCCAGACATCACTATCGTTCACGTAATGATCCACCCTGTAATAACCTTTTGAGTTTAAAACTTGCTTGACATAATACATAATATACTTGACAAACTGTAGCATGTTGACGGCTGACGTCAAAATATTGGTAACGCGAATCTATAAATTTTTCCCTTACCGAGTATCGCTGAACGCTAAAGAAAGTTTCACTACACAAACAAATACCAACATAATGGTCACATTTTTATGTACTAGATTTATCCCAGTAGTGAGATATACCAACATATTAAAAAGAGCAACATATTAAAACCTATGCATCGAGTCACTGACCACAATGTACGCCGACCACGTGATGATCATAATACGCTTGCAGATATGTGATTAGTTGCGGGGTCACGAAACGGTCGCTGTTAGACAGAGACGAGCTCTTCCGTCCCGCTCGCACGTACTCAACATCGTATATACTTATTCCAGTCGCACATACGACCCCAGGGCGCTTAAACCGCTATAGTAAACTGTGACCTCACGAAATACACCTAAGCACGCCGCGGTAATAGAGTATGAATCATAGGCAATAAACCACTAAGTTACCTACTACTGCTAACACACACAATTAAATTCCAAATTTGAGATGAATCCGTAAACATGGGAGTTCGAGGTACATATGTATTTAATTATAAATACCGCGGTTATCATATATGGTTATCGTTAATTTTTATTGAGCCATCACTAAAATTAGCATATTAAATTGGTTTTTTTTTTATATATCTATGGCGCACTTGTCGTGTTAGTAATTTGTGATTAGAAACGTCACCCGCTCATTAAACTGTCAACGGTATGTAATAAAAATAAACAATAAAAATATCTACGTTGTATTTTTTTTTATTTTTCTTCTATCCGACCGATCGATCGAGATTAGAATATATTATCATGTTAATTTTGTTACGTTTTTGTGTTTTTAATTCGTTTTAATCCATAAAATATACACAGTAGTATGAATTATAATGAAGATTTGTTTTTGAATTAATTTATACGATTCCTCGAAACGAGTGAGAAGTTTGTTTGAGAATGTTCACGTCTATAAAATTCTAATTTATTAATTGTAGAGTCGAAACTTGTATTATTAATATTCGAAATAATATATAATATACGTCTAATTTACGAAGTGTTACCATTATAAATCTCTGAAGTCAATATAATAATTAATTGCAAAAAATTAAATGCAACACAACTTTGAAGTAAAAATAAAATTTAGAAAAATTTAACTAAATTTATAGGTTATAAATTATAATCAGTGCTTTTTGATTTTATTTGGTATCGTAGAAGCCATGTCAATTTTTCATTCTGTGATCAATTTATTTCATTTTAGTTACATAATACGAAGTTTATACCACAAATTTGTGTATTAAAACGTAATTGTTTAATAACCTAACTTATATATTATAGTTATGCATAGTTACCGATGTAACCTTAAATACAGATTTTACGAATTCTTTAAAATTACCCTTACCTTTATATTATGTCAAATCTCATTTATTAAAAAATACTATCAACTATTTCCTAAACAAATTTTAAATGCCGAACAAAATATTGACTTAAACGTAATCATATATGTTTTATTAACTTATTATTTATTATTGCCTTATTATTGCCCTGATTCAATTGTTTAATTATAATTTAATTTAGTTTAATTTAATTTAATTTAATTTGATTATTTAAATTGTTTTATTGTTGTGATTGTATATTTTAAATTAATTTAATTGTTTTATGTTTTTAATTATTGACACGAACACCATACCATAAGGAACTGTGTACTGTTTATTATTAAATTAGATAAGTCGAATGAATTGTCTTAGAGTTATGGAATAAAATGACACAAAAAAGAAAATACAGGCAAAAGAACAAGCCACAAAAAACAAACAAGAGCACGAAAATGAGAGGTAATAACAAGGTCCCTGGTTATGCCAGGGGAAAAATTTGGCAGGGACAAAAAAAAGAAAAAAATCGTATATGTTAATTCAAGAACAATGTTAACCAAAATAGAACTATTAAATGTTAGAACTAATTATGGTAAAACGGCTTTACCGGTAATGTTGACTAGCGTCTCAAAATATGTAGTGGAACTGTGGTAAAATAATATAAGGTACGTACATGCATAGTACACAGGCAGCGATCAAGTAAAACAGGTTTGAACTAACATAGTAACCGTGCATCAAATTGTACCGCGGGCCGCATCTTACTAACTATCTATACTATCTATGAACGCTGTGAGAAAATTTCACCTGTTCGATATCAAAATACGTTTCGCATTTACGTTTATATCGAGCTAGCTGCTGCCTGCGGCGTCGCACGCATTTCTTATGTTATTTAGGTGTAAGTGAAAAAGTCCATATGACATTCAATTTATACATACAATTTATACAACTGAGATTCTTTTGTTTTTATTAGGGTGACAAAGGGTCGATGGAACTAAAGAATTATCTACGAAAAATTCCGCATCGAATGGTAGTAGTCGCATTCCGATATGTTCAGTAGTTTTGAGGTGATGGAGCGTCAAAGGAACCCCATTTTCTTTATATATATATAGACAGATTGTCCAACATTTTATCATAGAGATTTCATACTGTTGATCTACGAAAAGGAGGACAAATATAATTGGGCAAATCTATTTCGTAGACGTTTGGTGGGAAAATATATTATTACATATCATTACCAACTGAGTTATAGTGTTGATTAACTCAGTGCGTGGTGTGATCGGGTTTCGCGTTGATGGACGTAAGTGGGTTGAACTCACCTATCTCTCGCCTAAACTATCGCTGAAGGAAACCAAAGAATTCAAAATTTTTGGCTAAAATACTCATAAATATTTTAAACACTTGTAAAACAAGCTACGTGTAACTGAAAAACTTTTGGAAAGCCACAGGTGATGATGATGAAAAATCAAATAATGAACCGAAACTACACTAAATACTTAGGCAAAGATAATAACAGTTTTAGGACACCTGTCTGTTTATCGACAGATTTTCTTTTTTTTTTTTTTTTCGTTTGTTTAGTAGCCATTGATGGGCTTATTGTGGCAAGGTATGGACTCAGTATTATCAATAAAAAACATTGGAAATATTTATTCATTTTTCTTCAAATTTTAAAAAAAGGCTATGACTGACTTTCGACTACCGGACAACACTATTTTAAATTAACAAATCATAAATAGATATTATTCCATCATGTTAATTAAAACTGAAAATGCTGTAAATAATTATCCAGATAATAAAGTTAAAAATAACTTTAACGCAAATCCAATGTAACACAATGTTGTACGCTATAACATTGATACAATGTTATTTCATAAAGTAACATCACACGTCGCGGACGAATTAGCTCGTGTCCGAGTTCAGTTTGATAAATCACCTGTGTATAGTTCGTTAGGAGCGCGGTCAGCGCGCCACGGGGGTCCGCCTTCGATTCTCGACCTGGCAAGTGGAACGGCTATTGATGTAACCCCCTGTAGGTGAGTATTTTGACGTGTTACATAGTGTCGTGTCGCGTTTTATTATTTGATGAATGAAGAATAATACGATGGATTTTTTGTTAGGTTCATTTCGATGTTAGGAATTTTCGGTAATCATAACGCCACGGGATTTATATTACCGTTATTAGGTGTAGAGTCATATCATTAAAATTTAACTATGAATAAACCAACAAAGAGTAATTTAAAAAACGATAAAACAAACTTCGAAGTAATACAAAATTTGGCAATTAATTTATTAGGTTAATTAAATTAATCTCTTGAAGATAAAGCTTTATTATAAGTTACCTTATTATTATTATAAACTTTTTTGTCCGCACATCCAATCCTTGTCATCGTAAATAATCCAAAGATTCTTCGAGAACGTTTAATAGTCATAAACAAAAGAAATATTTAGAGAATATATAAAAAAATTAGCAGCGCTTACGTTCATCGGATCGTTTTCACCTGCCGACGATCTAATAATCGAAGAATTTATTGTTATTATCGGTTTATCACGATATAGCTTGAATAGCTCCATAAAATGTTAAAACATCATTTATATACTACATTAGGAATTTCGAGATGTCATCTTGAAATTGCATTTAAAACAGTTTAACTCAATACATATTTTATATAAATAATAATATCAGCTCATATATTTTCTTTTACAAAAGCATCGTAAGTGAGTGTCGTGATATTAATTGTTGTTACCTATTCATCAGCAATTTGCTGAGTGAGTAGTTTAAAAATGCCAGAATTTATCAAAATTTTGGCTGTCAAGACGTTAATGGAATATGTAGGTTTGCATGATATAAGTCATAGTTCTAGAATTGCTTATAACTTAACATTAGATCAAGTGTAGTCAGCCAAGTTCAGATAAAAAAAAAACAGGCATACATATAGCCCCTACTGCTCTCTTGTCCAAAGTATTAGATTAGCAACACGCAATAGTTCAGAAGCTTTTTTCAATTCACGCCTTAAGAGTTATAATTTATTTAGTATTTCCTTTTTGTACTCTTATTGAAAATTAAATGCAATAAATATTAAAATAAATTAAGTGTGTTTTATACTTCTTTTCATAAAAAGGTATATAATAGATACAGCATGGAATGCCATCAAAGTGAAGAGTCTATTGCATATTAATTATACAACGAGACAGTTATGTGCAAAGAACAATAGCATTTTACGATATTAACTAATATGAATAGATATGTAGATCTTTAAAGACGGGAACCTGTTCGAATACTTCTGACATTATAATAGCTCTATTCACTCTTATCCATAAATTACTACTTACATTATTATCGGTATATGACACAGTACAAATTTAATATTCCAAACTAGCGCCACAAGTTTTTTTAGGTAATATTTAGGAAAGAAACAAACAGTTGTTTCGGAACTGAAGGATTAATCGAGTAAAATCATCATATTATAGAGTATAAATACAAAATGGTCGTGGATTTGTGGCTTCATTAAATATTTCATGGTGTAGATAGATACAAATCTATTTGTAGAGCATAATTTAAAGGTATATTTAATCACTAGCTGTACCCGCGGTTTTACCCGCTTGGAATTCAGACAATTTGCAATTTGCAATGTTCTCAGCATGGATGCTAATATATGTCATTACCAACTTTCATCGAATTCGGTTTAGTACTTTTTGCGTGATCGGCGAATAAATTAATAAAGAGACAGACAGATAGTGAGAATTTTTTTTTTAAACTAAAACATAATATAAGCTCACACCTGTTATCGGCGAAGGGTTAGGCGGAGGTGAAATAGCGAACTGCTTCACCCACATTTCGCCGTTTAGTTCCGGCCAGAAGTCACAGGGGACGAGCCTGTCGCCATATCGGGCACAAATTTCAGACTCCGGAATGATACTGAGTAGAAAAACCCAATACCACTTGACCCGACCCGGGGATCGAACCCGAGGCCTCAGAACGACAATCGTACCGTAATACATCTGCGCCACCGAGGCAGTGTTTATAAGACAGTTAAAACTATATGTGTAAAAAATTTGTTCTGTTGTCAGTCGATTCTAAAGCCCCGCATAGTATTTTTTCTTAAATATGTTCAATGTACAGATTTCGTCTCGTTAACCTTTTATTATAAGTATAGACTAGTACTATTTAATTTTACTAGGGGGATACTATCGTTCCTTGGAGTAGACCGATGTTTGGTATTAGGTCGTTGCATCATAATGACGAATTGAATGTTATAAAACTTATGAACATTAAGCCCCATTCAGTTCGCACTCTCGAATCAATGTAATGGAAATATATTTCAGCGAGTCAAAGAAATGAAGGTGTCCGTCAGAACTTAAAAAAGTTAATTATCGAATGCTTCGGCCGAGTCGGAGGCAAGTCGACGGCGATGCATCATCCGAACGAGAGAATATAAATCACGGAGTGATTGATAGTGCACCACATCTCACGCTCCGATGGTACGGCTCCTTTTTTAATCCAACACAAATGATTCTTACACTTTGGTTTTTCGTTTTACCGCCATTTCGTTTTAGGAGTTTTACGATTTTCGTAATCGATTGCGATCCTTTTAATGGCTATATCTGTGTCCAGTCGTCTCTCGAGGATTAGAGAAATAATTTAACATATAGTTAAAACTTGTATATTCAAAGGCTGTCACGTTTACTACATTAATACTTTAAAAATGTATTCAGAATTATAAGATAAAATTAAATTTAATATCTAGAGTTATGATTTTGATATGCGTAATCCGATATATTATAGCATAAAAATTCATACGATACTGATATAAAAGACAGTAATCCGTCGTATATTACTTATTTAACATTTGTAATAACACTAGCGACCCGATCCGTCTTCGCATGGGTGTATAAAAATCTCTAATTAAAAATATAAATTATACGTCCTATATTACTCGTTGATAATGTAGCTTTTAAAAGGATACGCGAGTGGTGTTTATGTTATATAAACGTAACCCACTGTTTGCTTCCTGGAAAATAGTATTATGGTAAATATTTCTGTACCAAAAAATATATATACACCACCGTCATGTCCTTAAGTTTTGATTTTTTCCATAAATTAGTTATTGTAGAAACTAGGAGCCTTAGAAAACGGGATATTACGAAGTGATGATTTCGTCTATTTTGTATAGGTAAAATCAGCCCGAGCTGCAGTTGTCCCTTTCGTCTTTTATAACTCTTTCTTTGGGGCGTAACGCGATAGCAATAGATTTCTGAAATACCTACTTTCATAGTTATCGCCGACCGCACGTTTTCTTAACAATTGAAAGAATTTCTAAAATGTGCTCAGTAATTTATGAGTTTATCCATAAAAAAGAAAATATCAATATACCTCTTTACACCTATAGCTAAAATTGTAAGTATAGTAAATAACTTAGTCGTGAATTTTAATTACGCACGGATAAATTTTAAATCATTCTAAATAAACTATGTTTTTTAAAGCATTCAGCGATATTCATTCAATGCCTGTCATTAGGAAAACCCATTTGGCGTGTTGCTGCTTTCGCAACCATTACACCATTGTACACTTTAATAAACGATAACATCTTCTTTCAAAGGAACGAAATTCAATATTCAAAACATAAAAGCTAATTATTTGTAGTGAAAACTTCTCGAGTTACTAGCAACTGTCTTCGGTTAACATACGCGCCTTACCTGCCCTCGTCGTCCTATTGTGTCGAACCCTTGATTCACATGCAAATCTATGGACAATACGTGCGGATCTATAATTTACTTAACGCCTTAAAACCTGACCTGTTGACCACTCTGAACCGGTTCATCGTTTGTCTACGGTTTTTAATTAATGTTTTCGTACAAGGCGTAACTTGTGACCGATGTCCGGCGAAGGGTTTTTTTCGCGATCCGTGGGAAATCGAGTCGGCTAGTGCACTCTTGATTCTATCTTTTTTAATACGGTCGAGTGAGATGTTTTTCTTGGAATGTTAAACCATTACCGTTGGCATGGAACATCGTACGGGCATGTCACAGTTATTATGATCGCTGGAAATGATTATGATCTTTCGGCTGTGGAACAGACAAAGACGGCTCTCGATGTGTTTGGTCTGTGTTGTGTGTATGTGTGTGTGATTATGTACAAGAATATAGCTGTTGATGTTTTAAATTTTTTTTAATATTTCTCTTCATTTAATACTTTCGATCTTAACATTTATTATTATTAGGATACTTTGGATTTTATCAAAACGCGAATAGATATCTAATTGTGTACGTAGAGTTTCTTCAAAATATGTAGAAATGGTTATACACTAAGGTATATTAGTCTTCAGTCTAAAAGATTTAAGCTAACAACATTTTTGATAATAAAAATCAATGTTTTTTTTACAAGGGATGACATCAATGACAGTTTCCATAAAACCCTTATAATAAAGGCGTGTTATATAGAAAAAAAAACGTTATGTTTCTCACGGATGTATGTCCACACTAGACTGGTCTAATCCAAGCCCATATACGGTCAGTTGCCCAACAATGACCACACCTGGACGTAAAGACGCAAATTGACACCCTCCTCAAAACGCAACTTCGATGCTTTTGACATGTATTGTGCTGGCGAGGCGTGCAACCGTGTTTACTCTTTGAAATAATAACCGATGCAAACATAGAACCAATTTGCAACCCCTTGGGAATGGATTTTTGACAGGTTTCGTTGTTACAATGTGAATTTTTGACGGTTTTGTGAAGTTTGTCCATAACTAAATGTCCGCTATAACCATTTATGTCTAGAATTCGTACTTTATAATGTTAAGACATAAATATTTAACGATACTGGCAAAAGCCGATACATTTTTGTTAATTTCTAATGGTGTTCACCTGCTGTTAAGATTACCGCCGCTGTTACACGTTAAAAATGTAAAGGTCTCTTAAGTATTTATATTGAAACGAATGAATTGATGATTTTAACTTTAGGAACCACTACAAGTTGGGTATAATTAGGTTTTAATTAGAATCGTACATGATGTTAAATTACTAAAATACCAGAGAGCCCAGAGAAATATTTCGATTTAAAATTGGTAGCCAACCAGGCGATCAATAAAAAATGCCTTGCCATTATGCTATGATTTATTTACTGATTTCTCTTCGTACTAAAAGATTTAGATACATTGTAAGATTCCAACAAAGGTAGATATCAACGTGATATCACAGCATTCCTAAACATTGTTTCATGGATCATAAAACAAAATGACAGAATGTTTTTTTAATTAAAAAATATTATCATTTAGCTCGCGTAGTGGTAAAACACCTTTAATAAATTGTAAGTAAGAACCGTAAAAGTGAATTCCTCAATTCTTCTCCCCCTTCAAATATCGAATGTCATTAAAATTCATCGCGAAACGCCCGAGGGAATCTGGTGCGATACGAGAAATCTTTCTAAATCACCGGACAAAGTATACAAAAACTTATTTAGATATTCCAAACAATGAGGCCCATGATTGATGCGTTCTAAACAAAAGGTCCGCCACCATTGTTCACCAATGTACGATGGACAGAACGACGATTTCATCTAACGTATATATGCGGTAATGCATTTATTTAATAAACCGGTTCCGGTGATGATGTTAATTAATCAATTGCTGTGTTAGCTTTGTTTAGTTCGCGAATTTGAAATCTCTATGGTATTATTTGTTTAATTTGTGTTTTGTTGGAAACGATAGGGTGAAAGTAGCCACGAGTATTAATTTAGTAAAAGTATGATTATGAAATAATGTGACATACTTACATATATGTATATTGAAGTAGTGGACGTAAAATATTTCATAAACTAAAATGTTTCATTTATTCCAAAAATCTACAAGTATGAACGATGCTAGAATTTTTATAAAACTATCTGAAAAGGAAACGTTATGATTTCTGATAATAAGTTCTCTTGATTAAAATGTGTTGTAACTGATCTAAAAACAGTGTCGATAACGTAGCATTTCTATCTTTAAACTAGCTCGTGTGTCCGTATTTCATATATATTTCACTGCGTAATATAGTTTTTAATTATTTTTTTTACGGAACCCTAATTATTTTTCAAGTGAAACTGCTACTAATATTAAGCAAGGATATTTCTCACAAATTCTATTATAATATCTGCCTGTAAAACTTTGCATTGAAACGGATTTTATTTCCAATTTCATAATTAATTTTAATTTATTTACGCTGAACCTTAATTATTTTCGAGAAACAAAAGCACCTTAAGTTACGCAGAGTAACTACCAAAAAACTCGCGTAAAAATGAGTCCAGGCGTTCCAGAGATTACCAGACATTAAGCTGACAGACAGACAAAATTATTAAAAATTGTTTTTCAGACGATCTTTACATTCATATCTATTTAGTAAAAAAAATATTTAAACAGATACTTTAGTTGTTCACCCTTATTGATTACAAATCTAAGCGCAATAATTTAGAAAACATTGTACAGACTAACGCACGACAAAAGCGACCATATCTGTAACACATCTAGTTCCTCAACACAATCGAATTTAGCAGTAGCTAACACTTCTCAATGGCTCCTTTTAACCGCTAGAACGTTTCACAAAACCCTCCTACCAGTTACACGATCACGAACAATAGAGATTGCCAATAAAAAACTAAATGACAAAAGCACCGTCGTCGCTATAATGTCGACCAGATCAACGAGTTTGATATCAAAGAAGATTATAAAATGACAATAAGGCACACTTACTATTTCCACCTAACTATTAACGGTTAATCTTGGATACACAAAAAAAAAATAACTTACGCGGAGTCTGTTCTTGCACCTTTCCATTGTTTGTTGACGGCAAACAAATCGTTTGTTGGACAAAATACGAGTACAGGGTTGAGGAGATGTAATAGGGTGCTTAAGGGTTGAACTGTGAGCAGGGGCTACGGTAACCTTTCCGGTGTGGCCTTTGCATTATCTGCTCGGAAACGGCAAAAGGGACTAATGAAGCAGACCCGTAAACTTTTATTATTTTATTTAAGTTAAAAACTTTATAAATATCTAACATCAACGTTCGACTTAATGACGGCGATGGTAAATGTATGGCTCTCGTAAAAATTCTCGGAATAGTTTTAGCGAAACGATTTAATTCTGATGACACAGAAGGCGTTTTCGTGGGTAAAGGTCGTCAAGCGAGTGCCGCTATGAACCTGCGTAGGTATTTTTGTTAAAGCCAGCGGGGATCCGGCCGTATTATGAACTCTTCAACCTCGATGCCCTCCGTCAAGACCGTTTCCTTTATGACAAAAGGAAATAACACTGGTCTTGTGTTATCATTCAAATGTACACCTGTATATTTTAAATTATCTATAATATATACTGTTACTAAGGTTATAATTTAAAATTTGATACGAAAATTATTCAAATACTGTTGTTTATAAACACAGCCCATTACTAATAATAAAGAGACTTAAAAACGTGGGTATAATATTTTAGTTGGAATATCTTGAAACGTTGTTTGACCTGGATTCCGAAATCCGTAGTGCCCTGAATTATTTACAAAAACTATTCATTGTAATGTATTGTCTATTAGGTTAACACAACATTTACACAACTTTAATAAATATAATAAGCCATCAATTGTAGTACAATGTATATTTTCATTAGGCTGTTAAAAATATATTGTCGGTTGGTTACATCGCAATATTGTTGTCTGACTTGAAGGTTGTTCCTAAAACCCTTGACCTGAGAAATCGTTAACGTGTTTGATGTCGTCGATTTAAAAAATAATCCCAGATGCATTATGAGGTATTTTCTTAATAGATTATATCCTTTTATCAATTACGAATGTTTCTGCATCATCCATCAATTCGCTGTCTTTAAAACAATAACCGAGCGCATTAATACCGGCGCTATAATAACCTATTACAGCTCGTAACTTTATAATAACATTGATAGTCAACGGTTACTTAGGGCAGAGCCCAAGGGCAGACCGGCTAATGACTTACCCAAGATTAATGATTTTCCTAATTATACTTGTGACAATCAATGTAAGTTTAAAGTGAGCTTTTTGTATTAATAACGCAGAATTATCTACTATTATACCACGTATTGTTAGTTAAATCAATAGATAAGTGCACAGCTGTAACAAAGTATGACACAACAAAATTGCTACTCTGGGCACTTTTAACGTGCGAGTGGCAATTAGACTAGCTAAAATCCTAATATTTAAAATTAAGCCGAAGTTATAAGTTATATTGCATGTACTTACAAGGTAAGAATGAGTTCCGTGGAACTAAAAAGGAAAAGAAAAGAAAACTTTAATAACGCTAGTGTTAAATGTCTCAACATAGGCATGACTAAGGAACTACACGTGAACCCCGGTTAAGCCAATTATTGTTAGTAAAATTTTCTTTATTAATTTTGTATTTCAAGTGTTCGCATGCTGCCCATTATAATCCACCAATTTTAAATACTTTTCATACGCACTCACCTTCTCTCCTCATGCCCATTTTGAGACATTTTCTGAGCCTGCAGTATTGGCACTGGTTTCTATGGTGCTGATCGATCGGACAATTCCTATTGCCTCTGCAGGAGTAAGTCAGGTTTCTCCTCACCGATCTCTTGAAAAACGATTTGCAACCTGCGGGAGATTTTCAACGTTTCAATATTCGATTCTTATGTTACAACACTTTAAGAGTTCACGTCGTCTAATGCATTCTTTACATCATTCAAACCGATGATTACAATTTATATGATAATATATTTATAAGATATATTTACGCATGCAATAGTACCATAAATATGTCTATATTAAATCCGTATCGATGCTATTAAAGCCTCGTTCATATAAAACGTTGAGAAAGCAAATTCAATGCCAAACTTATTTTTATTTTGTATTATTAAAAGCTATTTTGTCACCGGTAATTACTTATTAGCCTATTTTGTTTATACGTTTAGTGTTATTACCATATCAATATATCAATGGCCATTATATATGGAGAAATTGACTATTCGTATGGAAGTGTCAAATGTACTTATAAAACAGTTGAAATACCGACATAATGATATTGAGACGGTTTTTAAGATCAATCTCATGAATATACCATAGATTAAATATATTATTAGCATTGGAAGATGGTGGCGTCCGTTCATTCGAATGCCCTATGCGAACATTTCTAAACATGTACTTTAAATAACTGAATCGAATAACACTAATTTACAAAACCGAATATTGAACTTTGCAGTCGAAAAATAAGTTTTTATTATTGCAATAAAAATGTAATAGTATTATAAAAACTAAATTGTTATTTAATATAAATATTATCATTACCTACAATCTTTGAAATTTAAACCTGAACAGAAATAAGTGCATAATTTCTCAAAAAAAAAAAAACTTTTTATTTATCTTGTATTTATTTATTTTATAGTAGATTAATTAATTTCAATAAGAATAAATAGTTGATTTGAGATGATTATAAAAATATTATTGTTAATTCATTTACTATTAGATTGACAAAAACGTTAAAACAAAGATAATACTTGCACTTTTTTTATAACATTTATGAAAAGTAAAGTGTACAAGCTATAAGCGTGACGATGGACAAAGGAATTTAAAATACATTTTTCTAAAAAAAAACAAGTCTATTCATTAAGTAATATCATCTCCCTACCCTTTTCCCATTTTTATTTGGGGTCGGCGCAACATGTCTTCCTCTTCCATTCCTCTCTATTTGTTGTCATCTCCGCATTCACTCCTTTTCTAAACATATCATCTTTCACACAACATTCTCTTTCTCCCTGCGCATCACATGTCCATACCAGGATTAATTAATTAATTAATTAATTAATTAATTCTATTCATTAAGTAATAATCAAAATCAAATTCAAAATCCAAATCCAAAAATTCCTTATTCAATTTAGGCCCTAAGAAGGCGCTTATGAACGTCTAAAACACTACCACCGGTTCGGAAAACAACCCAGCCGAGAAGAGCAGGCAAGCATCTCGATCTGGCTCCTTTTTTTTATAAATTTCAATAAACAACATTATTGTTATAACCATTGTTTTATAATTAAGACATAGTGCGTGATCTTTTGTCAGATAAATCGATAAATATAAACAAATCAACGATGTTACGCATTTACATTACAATCAGTAGGTGGCATGTAATACACACACTTTAGTTATAATTCAGTCATATTAAAATTACATTAAAATCTTTGTAGACTGACTGCGGACGGTCGAGCGTTGCGTAGAGTCGTCGCATGTTTGCCCGCTATTAAATTTGACAGTAGCATAAATATTCTAATTGACCCTTTTTTGAATAATAATATACGGTACAGTTCATTATTATTAGGAACGGATAAATAATTCCATTTTTAAATATATATACTTGTTTCGTCTACGTTTAGAATATGATTTAACTTTTAAAAATTAAGCCGATTACGACTGTACTAAAATCAACATTCGTTTTTTTTTTTTTAATATCGTTTTTAGAACGAAAATTCTTAAGATATGTTACTATTACATGACTCGATCGGTCTACATTCATCAACAAAATGTTGCGACTACATTTACCAAACACATGTATATACTAGACTGACACAACTTTAATATATTCCTATGTACCGAACAGACTTATAGTAAGAAATTCAGTGATGTAAACATTTTCAACTTGATATTTCGTAACAATATTTACTAAAAACAATTTTAAAACCAAATGAGAGCGGCTCTAATAAAGAAAAAAGTATTAAATCCGTTCGACTCGATTCGATTATTATATATATATATATATATATATATATATATATATATATATATATATTACTAAGTTTTAACTACGTATTGATATTTTTAATATAACTTGTATTCTTCCCTAGGAAATATAAAAAAACACTAAATATATTAAAAGAGTAGGCACCAATATTAGACAGTAATTACGCATTCTGGTACATTATTGACACGATAAGAAATATTGCAGTTGTTTGCTTTTTAGGCACATTATATCCTTCCGTCGATAAAATATCTAACTGTCGCTGAAAACCGCATTAAAATCCGCTGCGGATTTTAGGAGGATTTACCGGATAAACAGACAGAAGCGAAAAACCACTTTATTTTTTATATTAAGTTCTTTTATGCAAGCGGAGCCGCGAGGCGATGCCAGTTGTAATATAACTACAATTTTTTAATTAACCGAAAATACTTAATAAGTTTAAAGTAGATGATAAATAATGTGTTATGTGTGTCAAGCCCATTTAAAATTACCTACACACTTACCTTTATTGAAACCTTATTATACTGCAATTACATTAATATAATTCGCTTGAGAACTAAAGATTTACACTTAATCGATCCTAATCACACGTAACTCCGAAAATAATATATGCTATTATTTCAATGAGCACTTGATTCGAAATTTTAGAGTATACTAATTACTGGCTGCGCCCGCGACATCAACCAAACTATATTCTCTCTCTAAAGGTAATATATCTCAAATATTATTAAAATCTATTCAGTGATTCAGGTGTGGAAAGGTAACAGACAGAGCTAGGCTTGATTTCGCCTGTTTAAAAAATGATTACTTCGAGCACTCTATTTTTTACTATAAGCTCTTATTAATCTCCCACACAAATAAAAAAATGTTCTCTGACTGATACATGAGGGGGTTAATTATGTATGTATCATAATGTTAGACATAGATGTAATAATCTTTCCGTGGATGGCGAACAAATCAATAAACAAACGGACAAACTATTTTTAAAACCGTCGAAATACCCAGCACATTTTTTTTCTCAAATATCTTCAATTATATAGATCCACTAGCCGGCTGTACCCTCTTTTCATATATTCTTCACTGCGTTTTGAATAGGATTTTATTAATTTTGTTTACGAGTTTTTTTTTTTTACGCGGAACCATAAATATTTCCGAAAATTAAAAGCACCCTAAGTTACCCGGAAAAACTTCGACTATCTACCAAAAAAAATCCCGTCAAAATCCGTCCAACCGTTCTGGAGATTACCCGGAACAAACAGGCAAAAAATTTAAAAATTGTTTTTATTGGCATAGGTATCGCATATACATTCATATGTATTTACTATCTGGTGCCCGCGGCTCCACCCGCGTTTCATATGTTCTGTGCATATGACGTTTAATTTATAGCTAATTTAAAAAAACTAATTTGAATTAATAAAAGTAAGAGTATTTTGTTTTTATTAGCGGAAAAAAAAATGTATATAAGCGTAAATTGAAATGGAAAATGTACAAAAGAGTACATTGAAAAAAAAAATTAGAGAGGATCGGTGGATTCCAACCGATATGTTCAGTAGTTTTGAGGTGATGGTGCGTCAAAGGAACCCCAGTTTCCTTTTATTTATTACAAGGATAAATGCCTGTCTTTTGTTTTATGGGAGCAAATAAATTAATAAACAAACAAATTGAGAAATCATGGCAAAGGGTTCATAGAATTTGAAAAATATATAGGCGATAACCATCTACGATTAAACCGCGTCGAATGGTTGTAGTTTCATGCTGATCGGTCCAGTAGTTTTCGAATTTACCTCGGACAAAGAAAACAAACTTTGTTTATATATATATAGGAGAAGAAGATTTAAAAAAAAAAATTGACATTACAAACAGACACTTCAATTTTATTTATTAATAAGTATAGTATTAGTATAGATAGATTTACTGTATACTATATGCGTAATTCATAATATTGTTCAATTTGTTGTAATTTTTGTGACGATCTTTTTTCACTATTGTCCCCATAACTTTTATCATATTTTACTGAACGTAACATAATATATACAAAAACCTACTTAGGGAATTTATCTATAATTAGAAGAAAGAATCTTGTAAATCCGTCAACGGTTCGCGATTTATTAGCCAATTAAACGGAGACAGAGAGGTATATGTCTCCACCACGGTACTAGTAGCAAAAAATGGTTAACATCAATTATGGTAATTGATAATCTGTAAATTTTATAATAAACTAGTCTGTGCTCTGAATTTTGCACGCGTATCATACGTTCTATTCCGTACAATTATTTACTGGATAGGAACAGTACACTTTTCAATATATTCAAAGAATTCAATGAATTCAAAGAATGTTCTGATGTTTGTTATTTTTGGCTTATTTTACTTTAAACCTCAAATTCTGTACAATATATTCGCATATGTTGGAGAATATTTACTAAAAGCTGATCAGATAATGTATAATTAAAAAAAAAGAATCATGTAAATTGATTCCATTCTTATCGAGTTATAAGGCAAACATACATACAGAGATATAGACACTGCCTTTTATATAATGGAACTAGCTGTGTACACTAACGGACACACAAACAGATAGACGTTATTTATATATTTTAAGGCTGAAACGTGAAGAAGGAATATGATAACGGTAATGTTTGTGGAGTTTTTTTTGCATTATTATGATTACGATTTATTTAATTTACCAAAATATATTTTAAAACATGGTTAGATAATATATTTACGATTACAAAGAATAATCATGTAGATTGTTCCAATGGTTTTAGAATTATAAGCGAATTAACAGACAGAGAGAGCAAGAGTTTTTGCCTTTTATATCATCATCATCATCTCCCTACCCTTTTCCCATTTTTATTTAGGTCGTCGGCGCAACATGTCTTCCTCTTTCATTCCTCTCTATTTGTTGTCATCTCCGCATTCACTCCTTTTCTAAACATATCATCTTTCACACAGTCCATCCATCTTTTCTTTGGTCTTCCCGTTCCCAGTAACCGTCCACATTCATATCCAATACCTTTCTTACAACATTCTCTTTCTCCCTGCGCATCACATGTCCATACCAGGATAAACGACCGCCTCTTAACTTGTCTGTTATTGGCGCCACTTTCAAACTTCCTCTAATATATTCATTCCTAATCCTGTGAATGAATATAATGTGAAGATATTATAGGTAGGTATAACAGTGTAAAATCTCCTCCTGGATGTAAATAAACCGTGCATTATTTACGTAACAACAAAAGCTGTGCATATTTCTACATTTTGCGAGAATAACATACGGATACCGTTAAGTCGGCGCTCACGTAGCAAACGAGATAAGGCGATTTCTTAGGCAGTTTACGCGCCGGGCGGCCCGACCGCTTGTTAACCGAGAAATATTGCTTTATCTCGCCAGACATATCGACGTTTTATCTACTTTGTTTTATATGTACAAAATAGATTATCATATTACGGGAAATAGTTTTGTCGATATTTATACTATTAATTGCGGTGTATCATCGAAATGAATACTATTTTATTTTCGATCGATTTTAAAAGCTTTTACTTGTTAAGACTAAATATATGTATTTTCAATAAGAATTACGTATATTATTATTATATTATTTTAGAAAGCAAACGGTTGCTAAAAATAAGAGATACAAATTTATATTCTTTTAAGTTCCCCACTTCTTGTAGCCCAGACTTTTTATATATTTATACTAATTGTATGCCCGCGGCTGCGCCCAGTTTCATATGTTCTTTACTGCGCTTTAATTCTTTTCTGCGTCCTAATTATTTTAAAATATTTCTCATAAATTCATGTACCTGCCCGTAAATCTTGAATTGAACTTAATTCAAATGTTATGAGTTTTAATTTTTAGACGCGGAACCCTAATTATTTTCGAAATTTAAAAGTATCCTAAGTTACGCGGAATAACTTCAGCTATCTACTAAAAAGTTCCCTCAAAAACGGTTCAGCCGTTCCAGAGATTACCCGCAACAAACAGACAGACAGAGACACAAACATTTAAAAAAAATTATTTTTGGTATAGGTGTCGTATCATATCTATTCAATGAATTGAATTCATTCTATTCAGTGGATAAAAATATTTTGACATTACAAACAGAAACTTCAATTTTATTTATTAGTATAGATTAATGCTGTCCTTTTACTGTTATTATGATTCCTTTTACAATCTTAATTACTGTTATTCTAGCAGCCTCTTTCCTAAACGAAAACAGAGCTGGGTAATGCTCCTCATCCTCTAGCAACGTAGACAGACCGTCTATGAGGATGTCAAAGACTGTACGAATGTTGTTGTTAGTGTACGGATCGGAAGCACTCAAAGGACTATCTTTGTTTTAGTTGCTTAAATCAAACGCCATCACAACCAATGCAGATGTTGGCAGATAATGTTATTAGTTTAAAAGGAAGTTCCGTTTTTAAGCTAATGTTAGTAAACTTAGTTTATTTAGTAAACGGGGAAAAAAAATAATAATAGCTTTAATAATGATTATTGTCGGATGTCAATCATTAAGACTAACAAACTCTTTATAAAGATAAAGATTTACAAAACTACCTATCTGAATCTTACGTTTTACATTGGCATCAAAGGAAAAAAATAAATCGCTTTTTCTGACCTATCAATTACATTAATAAGATACTTTAGAGAAAAGGATTGACATTTCGGATTACAGTAGTTAAAAACAGATTCGAGAGCGCATATTGAAACGGGCCGACGGCAACACTAGTTCAGTTAAAAAGACGTCACGTGTATCTTCACATGCGGAGCGTTTTCACGCTAGACTGTCGATCAACCGAGAGTCGCGCCGCGCCACTACTACCGGCTCCCAATTACAACTATCGTTGGGAACATCAGCAGTTGCAAATTGTACTCGTGGGAAGTGCATCGACATCGAGTTTTGAAGTGAAACTCGAAACAATGGTAGAGGTAACAGCAACATTCATATCATTATCACGCTATGATACAGTGTCTAATTATAAAGGAAATTGTTTGAGGAAATCATTGAAGAAAATAATAACATTTTATAGTATAGTGGTTGAATGAGGAAGTTTAAAGCGCATACATATCTATTAGAGTTAACTTTAGGTGACACGATTATTTTTTTTTTTGGAAATCTATAACCAATATTTCCAGGATGTTTACGCGATGGATCTCATTGTTCGACGTGTTTTTACTCTGTTAATACAGTTACTCACAAGTGTTAATCACCAATGTATACGACAGTAGCTCTAAACTAAATGCTTACTATTTAGCTGACAAAATTTATTGAGGTGGAGTTAGCAGAAATTATTTTTTAGGCGTTAATCACTCACTAAAAACAACATAAATTAGTGCTGCGTCTTATACTAATATTATACTAGCTGTGTGCCCGCGGTTGCGCCCGCGTTTAATATTATATATTCTTCAATACGGTTTAATGATTTTATACGGAACTCTAATTCATGTTTAGTACTTAGATAAAGTAAAAATATTTCTCGTAAATTATAGCGCTTGCTCGTAAAAGTATGAACCATTGAATCGGATTTTATTAAAATTTGTATAAGTTTTTTTTAAGCGAAACCCTAATAAGTATCGAAAATTAAAACTACCCTAAGTTACCCAGATTAACTTCAGCTTGCTACCAAAAAAAGTCTCATCAAAATCGATCCAGCCGTCCTGGAAATTACTCGAAATAAACACACAGACAAAAATTTGAAAAATAGTACATTCATGTCTATTTGTTATAGTAAAAAAAATAATTTTGAGATTACAAACAGACTGTTGCGGATTAGCTCAGTTTTAGGTGAAAATCAGGCAAATAATATGATGGAAAACAGGAAAAAAAGGCGATATTCGGTGTATCTTCTATGAGTGTATATTACTATCTGGTATTGACAATACATTCAAATTCTTAAATTAAAATACATTTGTTTTATAAGTAAAAACTACACAAAATAAAAAAGGTTATTTTACTCAGACAAAAAAGGTATAAAAAGGTTGGATTCTCAACATCCTCCTCTTTTTTTTTTAAATTGGCTATGTAGTAATTACAATTAATTTTTTAAGAGGTCTCCTTAATTGGCCAGCAGATGTGGCAACATCAGCCACTCTGGAAATTCCATCCTTGCCCTTATATAGGGATATGACTCTCCCTTTTGGCCACACACCACGAGGTAAATTACTGTCAGCTATAAGAACAACATCTCCCACTTTAATATGAGGTCGCTCTCCAGTGCCTGTAGTGGGGTTCAAAAGAGGTAAATACTCGACCAACCAACGTCTCCAAAAGTGGTCCGCCATCCTGGCTGCTCTTTTCCATCGAATTCTACCGTGAAGATCGCTTTCTTCTACTTCGAAAGGTATGCGATTGATTGAAGACGTCCCAATTAAAAAATGAAAAGGAGTGAGTGCCTCCGGATAGTCAGGATCAGGAGAGACGTGTGTGAGAGGTCTACTATTTACAATCGCTTCTGCTTCTAGGAGAAGAGTTGATAAAACTTCATCAGTAGGTGACTTATCTTTGAGTGTCACTTTAAGCGCAGTCTTTATGCTTCGAACTAAGCGCTCCCAAGCTCCTCCCATAAAAGGAGCAGCGGGTGGTATAAACTTCCACTCTATTAATTCATTTGCTGCGAAAGTTAAGATTTGTTTCTCGTACAGTTTTTTGAGCTCTCTACTAAGGCCGACAAAGGCAGTTCCGTTGTCTGAAAAAATTTTATGTGGTAATCCGCGTCGAGCAATAAATCTTTTCAGGCTCATCATTGCGGCATCTGTAGTAAGGCTGTAGACTACCTCCAAGTGTACTGCTCTTGTGACCAGGCACGTATATAGAGCGACGTACCGCTTTTCATGTCTTCGGCCTACGGTAACTTGAAGAGGTCCGAAGTAGTCTACCCCAATGAAAGAAAAAGGTCTTTGGTGGTGTGCAAGTCGCTCATCAGGAAGTTTTCCCATAGGCGGATCTAACGGTTTAGCTCTTTGATGTGTACAAAATAGGCAGTCGTGAGCTACAGAACGAACTGTGGTTCTCAGATTGAGGATCCAGTAGCGTTGGCGGAGTTCGTTCACCACTGTCTCAGTGTTCGCATGTGCAGCTTTTTCGTGGTAACGCATTACTAGTAGGCGGATAGCTGGATGTCTTCCATCGAGTATAATGGGGAATTTCGAAGGAGTATTGATGTGTATAGTAGCGCTGATACGTCCGAATAGGCGAAGTAAGTTGTCATCGCTTAAAGTGGGAGATAGTTTAAGCAATCTACTGTTACGTGGTAGCGGTGTGTTATTCTTTAGGCAAGAGATCTCTGTTTTAAAACAGTCTAGTTGACTTTGCCATAAAATATGAGTTTCGGCCATTTGTAAATTGGACGCTGTTAAAATGCAAGGAATTACGGCGGTGTTATCTACTCTACCACGTAAGATAAGAAGTTTACGTGCAAATAAATGTGCTAATGCTGTGGCTCGAACTAAACATAACCATTTACTTATGCGATGAGGACTAACTGAAACAGGAGCCAGTGGATGGAACGGGTCATCAACAATCAAATGACAAATTAATCTATCCTTTGATTTTAGCTCAGACTGATCGACTTTGAAATTAGTTGTTGGTTCACTCGGCCACTGACTTGAATATAAAAACTGTGGGCCAACAAACCAGCGTGACTCTATGCTCAAAGGATCCCTTTTAAGGCGTGTAGCATCATCTGCCAAATTTAGTGCAGTTGGAACCCATCTCCATTCATTTACATTAGACAGTTCTAATATTTCGCCTACGCGGTTGGCAACAAAAGGTTTGAAATTACGAGCGTCATTGCGAAGCCATCCGAGAACATTCATAGAGTCACACCAAAAGACTCGTTTGCATGGTTTTAATTTGTGAGCGTTGCAAAGAGCATCAGCTAAGCGTGCAGCTACTAATGCGCCTTGGAGCTCCAAGCGTGCGATTGAGGCTGGTTTTAATGGAGCTACTCGAACCTTGCTACCTATTAACACTACGTTAATAGTTCCGTCTGGAAATATTAAGCGCCAATACGCTACAGCGGCATATGCAGACTCGCTAGCGTCACAAAATAAGTGAAGTTCTCTTTCTATAACTACATCATCAAACACACTGAGGTTGTACCGACGTGGAATTTTAAAATTATTCAGAGAACTGACGCAAACTTCGTGCCATTCTTTCCACGCCGCGGTATCTTCCTCAGTAAGCTGATGGTCCCAATCAACAGCTTTACGCCAAACGTTTTGAAATAAAATCTTAGCTCTCACAATAAGCGGGGCTAATAATCCAATTGGATCATATATGCACATCATAAGTGACAGTGCTTCGCGCTTTGTAAATTTTGAAGAAATAGTCTTCTTTTTAAAACCTTCAGCGTTAAAACTAAGGCAATCTTCAGTAGGCTGCCAAACTAAGCCTAAAGTTCTAACAGATTTAGCTACTCTACCTAAATTGACGTTAGCTAAATATGAATCCGCTACAGACTCTTTTGGGATGAGGGCTAGGGCTGTAGGTTCATTTGATACCCAAGAACTCATCTCATAACCTGCATTTTTATGAATGGTGATAATGTCTGAAGCGAGACGCGCTGCATCAGCCACTGAAGGTGTAGATACTATACAGTCATCCATGTAATGATCATTGAGGATAGCATCCACAGCTTCAGGGAATTGCGTCTGAAATTCAAGTGCGTTTTTATTTTTAATAAACTGTGCAGAAAAAGGACTTGAAGCTGCACCGAAAATCATAGACGCCATTCTAAAAACTTGAATGGGTTCACTAGTGGAATTTCGCCACAAAAAACGTTGGGCATCCCTGTCTTCTTCGCGTATTTTTACTTGAGGGAACATTTCCCTAATATCAGCAGAAAGGCCGACTTTGAATTCACGAAAACGCAAAAGTATATCTAAAATTGAGTTGAGAAGGTCCGGTCCAGTAAGTAACATAGAATTCAGACTTACTCCTCTAGACTTAGCCGCCGCATCATGAACTATACGAAGTTTACCGGGTTTATTAGAATTGATAACACCGAAATGGGGTAGGTACCAACATCTTTTAACAGAGTGTTCCACACTGACAGGGCCTTCTGCGTAATTTTTATCAAACATGGCCTGCATATTTAACTTATATAGTTCGGCATAAGCTGGCTCTTTGCTCATTTTTCTTTCTAAACATTTAAATCTAGACAAAGCATGCCCGAAGCTGTCCGGAACTTCAAAAATAAGATCTTTCCAAGGAAGCCCTACCTCAAACTTACCATCAGGTAAACGACGTGTTGTTTCTTCCAAAATTTGTATAGCTTTAGCATCATCATCACTTAAACGCTCCTTTTTAGTAATACCTAAAGAATCTAATTTATAATAATTTTGAATAAGCATGCTTAGTTTTCAGAATCGTCGTCATTATCAGTAAGGTTTACATGGTTGACAAAATTCACGGGCTTAGTTCTGCTTGAATCAAAACCAAATAATACCCAACCTAAGTTAGTTTTAATTGCAACTGGCTGAGACCTAGTGCCAATCCGAGACTCCTTGGAAATCAAAAGATGCCAGTTATCAAGTCCAATAATTAATTTAGGTTCACCTGCTTCGCAACAAAGTATGTTGGATAAATCTCTTAAATGCCGAAACTGTGTGATATCATCAATGTGACTTTTTTGTTTTGACAAGCCTAGATTTTCAATCGAACGAGCGTTCCGAATAGAAAATATATCAGTGGAATGATAACCTTTAATTTTGAAGTCAACATGCTGAGCCTTAATCTTTTTGCCTAAGCCACTAACACAGTCCAACATAATATCTGACGTAGGTCCTGTGATACCTAGTTGCTTACAAATTTCGGAGTCAATTAGTGTAGCTGTTGAGCCATCATCCAATAAAGCATTCGTATTAATGCTGCCTAACGGCCCCATGATAGTTACCTTTATGATTTTTAACAGGGGTCTAGAGTAATTTTGTTTCTTAGATAAATCAGACAAAGAAGTTTTATCACACAAATAAGTCGTGTGTGTAAGAATCTCGTTTGGTTGTTCGTTAGAAGTACAGGCTCTACTTTGTGAAATTGTATAAATGTCGCTGTTAGGTTCATTTTCAGCAATCGTGTGCGTAGCTAAAATATCCGCGTTGTGTAAAAGTTTATGGTGCCTATGTTTGCACTCCACAACGTTGCAAATCTCTTTAGTGAACTTACAATATTTATAACTATGAGAACCTTTTTTAAGACATTTGTGGCAAAATTTATTTTTAATTACGAATTGCCACCTGTCATGAATTGGCATTTCTACAAATTTGTCACATTTTGACAAATTATGATTTTCTTTACAAATAAAACAAGTTTTAATGTTTTCCTTTATAGAATATGCGTGATTTTTAGAAGGCTTTTCTGTAATAGTGGACTCACGAGAACATTCCGAAAATGATACTGCATGAACTTTCTCAAATCTTTTTGCAGGAACTAAAGGGTCTGGAACTAAACCAAATTTTAGGTGCAACTCGACTTCCCGAGATAAAAATTGTGATAACAACTCAAGCTTAGTCTGTCCCTGAGGTGAAAAATGTATCATGCCATATTCAGTCCATTTATTACGTAACAGAGGTGTTAGTTTAGTTAGAATAGCTTGAAAAAGCTCTGGAGATTCTAAATAATATCTGTGGTTGAGAAGCCTTATCACTTCTACACAATTTTGAATTCTACATGCAAATTTATTAAGGTCATAACTTTCAGAATTTAATTTTGGTAAAGATCGAATGGAAACAATTTCATTAAGTACTATTAACTCAGATCGACCAAACCTCATTTCTAAAGCATCCATTACTACGGAAGGATCATGAGCTGACACGAGAAGAACAGATACTGCCTCCCGAGCCGCTCCTCTGAGACTCATGCCGATGCGATGCGAGTTAAATTCTCCGTCGCTGAGAAGGTGGCCTTGCTGTCCTCAAACATTCTCTTGAAAGCTAGCCAATCCAAAGGCCTACCGTCAAAAATAGGTAGCTTTCCGTCTCCACATTTGACCTTGCTAGTAACCAACGATGTAATAGCCTGCGCTAATAAAGAAATGTCAGTGGGTTGTTCTGTTTTAATTTCAGTAGTGTTATTTTGTATACTATTAGTTACATTTGTAGGATTGTTCGCTGCGGCAGTAGATTGAAATAGCTTTGGTAAGCTTCTTCCACCACTTTTATTATCAAATTGGCGAAATCCTAAACAATCAAGACGTTTATTAGCTTGATTGGGTTTTCCCAATACGTCTTGATTATTAATTTCTACAGTATTTAGCCACTTTTGTATTGAAGAATTAAAACTTCCACGACTTCTACTACTTTCCGAGTCCAACTTTGCAAGCTGGCTCTCTAGCTCTAATTCAGCGGCTTTGCGCTCAGCGGCGGCTGTTACCGACGCTGCCGTTGCGGCCGCTGCTTCTTCAGCTTCTGCTTTACCTACTTTTCTTACAAATTCGGCTTGCAGCGCAAGCTTTTGAGCTCTAATTGTAGAAGAAGATTGTACTGACCTTGAACTCTTGTTTGAAAATGTACCTTGAGTTTTATTATTAGCCACAGGTTCACTCATGATAGCCTTGGTACACTTATCGTCTCCTGTTTTCTGAATTTTACTTTGAGCCCTAGTTTTCACCATTTGAAAATGGACACGTTTTCAAATAGGTAAGTTCAAAATTTTTAGGAGAAGGACCAAAATGGAAAACAGGAGAAAAAGGCGATATTCGGTGTATCTTCTATGAGTGTATATTACTATCTGGTATTGACAATACATTCAAATTCTTAAATTAAAATACATTTGTTTTATAAGTAAAAACTACACAAAATAAAAAAGGTTATTTTACTCAGACAAAAAAGGTATAAAAAGGTTGGATTCTCAACACAGACACTTCAATTTTATTTTTAGTATAGATTTTATACTGTATATGTGCGAATGGTAGATGAAATAAGAAATAATTTAATGTGGGAATGTTGTGGTGTGGTTGAGAATATAGTGACAAAGATCTAAAAAGGAATATTTAATTGGTTTGGACACGTAGAGAGGATGGAAGAAAGAAAATTGACAAACAGAGTGGGCAAGTCGTCTAGGCGAATGTATCTAGACCAGAAGATGTTCTGAAGAAAGACTAGACTGAGAAAGTTGGTAAAGGTCAACCTAGTCGCACGTTTCTGGATCAGATTCGAAGACGTTATAAAGAAAGGCAGCGTTTATGAGTAGGTACTCGTAACGCCAGAGCGTGTATTCGTTCATGAAAGTAGAAAAAGCCGGTGGATGGATGTAGTCTCTGCCTACCCTTATGGAACAGAGGCGTGACGTTACGTATGTATGTATACGCATAGTGCATGGCCCACAATTTTCTTCACCAAGAACTCAGGTTCATTTTGGAATAGGATAAGTCGATTCAAATCTAAGTCCATCGAGCCGATGTCAGAAAAAAACTACATTTGAACCATCATCTCTTCATAGAATAGAAACATCATATCTGATAAAAGTGTTTACATAACTTAATAATGCTGATAATATAAAAATATAACTTGGTTTACACTGTAACTTTACAAATACTTCACCACAATCTCACTTGATGTTAAGTGACGATGTTGTCCAGGATGGTAAACATACTAGAGGTACAGGCAAGTGATGACGGTGCTTGGCGAAAGGTTATCAAACTTGAGGGTGGTGGCTACTCAAATGGGCATTACTAAAAAACACCATGTTATGTTTTCTCCACAATAGTTTCCTTCACCGAAACTATAGTGATGTCTGGAATTAACCCACATCTCTGTGCTTCCGCTAACATTATTAAGACTACGATTTGTATAGTTTTTTTTTATATGACAAAAAAATTATATATATTATATTTATAAAAAAAAAGAACCAGATCGAGTTTCTTGCCTGCGCTCTTCTCGACTGGATTGTTTTCCGAACCGGTGGTAGTGTTTTAGACGTTCATAAGCGCCTTCTTAGGGCCTAAGTTGAATAAATAAATTTTGATTTTGATAGCTCAGGCTTATTATAGAATTAGATATGTGGGTTCCAAGCTACGTCCATCGACGCGGAATCGCACTACCAACTCAGTCATCATCATCATCATTCTCCTGCCTTTTCCCAACTCACTTGAGGTCGGCGCAGTATGTTTTCTTCTTCCATACGTCCCTATCAGCCGTCATCTCTTCATTCACTCCTTTTTCTTTCGTGTCATTTCTTACACACTCCATCCACACTTTCTTTGGCCTTCCTCTACTTTTCCATCCTTCCACATTCATATTCATTACTATTTTACCCACATGCGCTTCCTCTCTTCTCACAACATGTCCATACCACGACAAACGAGAACCTTTCAACTTTTCTACCATTGAAGCAACTTTCAAACTCCCCAACTGACAACTCAGTCATCATCGCTTACATAAATCATTCATCATCTAAATATATATTAAAAAATGGAAATAAAATGCTAAACAAAATAAAAAAAATTAGATAATAATATAGATTAGTGAGAATTTTCTTGAACTACTTTTTTACCTATTTATTGACGATTTTCGGCTTAATTTAGTAAATTTAAGAAAATTACTTAATAGAAAATGTACTGTGTAATTGTAAGTAAGTGGCACTTAATGACAGTGCGATGGCGATCGCTGGCACACTGACCTGCATAATGTTATCTGATGTTACGTTTCATATACTTCATATGTACAATACTCAGGTACGTCGCAGTCAAAGACTTGGGGGAGCAGGTTTGATTATATTGATATAATAATAATAATAACAGTTATAATTATAACACTAAAGCTAGCCAGTAACTATTAAACAAAAGTAAAGAAAGAAAAATAACCTCAAATGTTATATTTGCCTATTAAGGTAACCATATAGTCAACATTAAAACGATATATAAACACGTATATACACAGGAATATGTATAGGATAGATATGCTAATCTAGAATCATTACTGAGTTACATTTTAAATTGAATTAGATATAATCAATCGAGTAAGAGCTAATCATAGGGTCATCAATCATTAAGTGTCGGAATTTACGAAGTCGAAATAAAAAAAAAAACTAGGTGGATACATTACAGCCGTGTGCATATCGGATATAGAGCGTGTTTTTCTAGATCTTTATCCGCATGCATAACTTATTTTTTATTTCTACTAATTTCTTTGAAAGATCTTTTGTATCAAAAGGATTAAACTGCATGCCATAGATCTCTATTTTCATTATTTAGATGTATGTTTTACGAAGAAATTTTTCAGAAAAGAATTGCTTAGACTAAAAAAAAGTTCACCAAAGAATTTGTGAACTTGATCGATGACTCTTCGTGAATTATTATTTTTTTAATTTAATATTTCAATAATAGATGTTTGTAACACATTCAAGATTATGTTCGGAACTAATTACTATCAAAAATATAAATTTATTGAATTGATTTGAGAGTGCAAGTTTTGTACTTAGTAGTATAAAACATTAATTATAATGTAGATTAAGAATTATTAATGTCCAATTATTACAACCGACAATATTATTAATTTACGTTTTTTATCGATCATATATTTTTCTAGTTATGACTCCGTTCTATTTTCTTGATCATAGTGCAGAACATTTTTATCGACATTAAAAAACATTACCCAGTAGGAAAAAAACTATATCGATATTTAATTTTGTTTTATACGACTCAGTGCTTTGACTGCAATCTCACCTGATGCTAAGTGACGATGTAGTCTAGGTTGGTAAACACACAAAGCCTAGAGGTACTGGTTCTCAAGTGCTGATCCCGGAACACACCTATTGGTATTTGGCGACAGATTTTCAAACTTGAGGGTAAGCATAATTAGAAAATGCCTCACCACCATTCTATGGTTTCCTCACGACGTTTTCCTTCACCGAAAGCTCATGCCAATTTTAGATTCAGATAGGTGGGGATGGAATCCGCGTCGATTGACGCGGAATCCGGCCGCACTACCCGCTGCGCTATCACTACTTACTTATATTGAAATGTTCTTCCATGCCAAAATAAATTTTTTCTCGATTCAATAATCGTCGTTATATCTTTGAAACATTCTTAACAAACCCACATTATCTTTTGTAATTAAATTTAATATTAAAAACGGACGGTAGAATTTATTTGTTACAGACAGAAACTGATATAATAATGATATATTACATACATACATATAAATACCGCAACAATAATATCCGTTAATCATTTCATTAAGACAGGATCACAAAAGAAGGAACCTAATGAAAAATTACTCGCTTTAATGACTGGAATGGACCCGAGCTTAATGATCTAGGTCCTGTTCGGGATATATTATGCTTGCTTCAATTGCATATGGTTATATATTTATATTAGCTGTGTACCCGCGACTCTGCTCGCCTATTCGAATATTTTCTATACCGCATAATTATTCACTGCTTAATTTAATTTTGAATAGAATGGATCCTATTTTTATGTACAGGTCATAAACTATTTATGTTACTAACAGAAAGTAAAAATGCTATTTCTCGAAATCAATTGTCAGTAACACTGACTGACCGTTTAATCGGTGTTAACGCCATCTATTATCATATATATTTTCTTCTTATTCTAAGTTATTTCTTGTCTATATTATCTATACGCCCCTGCTCTATTTAGTCTATGTATTCATTATCTCTTCCTATTCAAAAACGGAACGCCAACACGCAACCGCCGCCGCTGTCTCTCATATGTTTAAAAGTGCACATTAGTTATCAAATTATATAGAACATTCATGAAGTGAAGTGAGGTGGAAAATAAAATCTGAACCAGCTTAATCGAAGGCTAATAATAAAGGTAAGTTCCGTTTGCTCCATACAACATCATCCTTTTAGATATTTCCACACCAATCGGGTTTTCTGTTCTCACAGTTTCATGATTTTTTTTATTTTTTTTACAAGATACTCTAATTATTTTCATTAAATTATTATTTTGGTACAAGCAGAAATCACAGATATTTCTTAATAATTCAAACATTTGCAAGTAAAATTGGATTTGGGTTACAGTTTTAACCCCTTGAGCACTTTGAAACCTGGCGTTTACGCCAACTTTCCATTGTTTTCCTATTGTCTTATTTTTATGGGTACTCGACACATTATTTTTTTTTACGCGGAACCGTAATTATTTTCGTAGAATTAAACTAGCTTAAGTAACGCCGTGTAACTTAAAATCGTTAGAATCGGTCAAGCCTTTCTAGAGAATAGCCGGGACAAACAGACGGTCATGGTATACATTGAATTGTAAAATTAGCATAACGACATTTAATACAAAACAAAAATAATTATTCTTACAATCACCGTCAAAGAGTTGGTTAATTCTAAATAGCTAGATGTTTTTTTGGAAAATATAAATATATATTATTTAGTTTTACCATACACAAAATTCTTCGAAATATACCTTGACTTAAAATGATAATTATAATGAAGTAAATAATAAATATTCAATACCTACATTTAAACAATAGGCAACGTATTTCCATACAACAAAGGGATGTATTTAATTAACATATAAATATATCGATTAACGGATTGTCAGTAGGTTTTATTTACTGACTATTTCGTACAACAATTTCACAATTTGTCAACGAATATAAAAATAAATATAAATAATAATCATTAAAAAAACGCATGTATTTTAATGCTTTACTAGGAATAATACATATAAAATAAGAGTAGCGTAAAAAAATCGATTTACGACGTGACAAACATGAAACTTTTTAACAATATAAAAACCGGCTTTAAATTTACCAAAATGGCCGTTAACGTCAAACGCTCGAATGTTTACCTTATTAAGGTGTACTTCTAGTACTGATTTAATTCACATAAATAATATATTAAAAAGAGTCAAGTTTTCATTAAAGGGCACATGATTCAAGTGGTCCGAACGTTTCATTGACAGTTTTAGTGGCGAGTAAAGAGCCACACACGCGCCGATCTCGGGATTCAATTTAAAAAACTGGAATGAGATAAAAATAAATAAGTTCGGAAAGACACTTATGTTTAGAGTCGGTCGTAAAGATAGGGTTAACTGCTACGGTATCGCGGGACAAAACATACCATAAACTGGCCGGTTATAGTGCTCGCCATGCCAGGGATGTCCTCGCATCGATCTGCTTCACGCTTTATAGAAAATTGATTTAATTACACTAAAATAAAAATGCTAATATACTCAGTCACTTAAGTTAAATCAGGTTAAAATCAATCACTAAGCTAGTGTCGATATATTCCAGAATACAAACGAGCCAAGAACCCTATCTAAGTTTAGCGTTATACTGTCTTACACTGAGTCAATGCATAAAATTAAGGATATACATATATGGTGAAAACGTATCCTAAAATGTAAACGAGAAAAGGGTCAACTTGACACAAATAGAAAGGACATAAACAGACAATAAAGTGATCTTCAATGTACTTAGATGAAGTAAAAAACACTAAAAAATAGATTTTTTATTTGTCTAAAAAGATAATTAATTTATGTATTTCATCAGAAATTGCATTATTTAAAATTTTGATTCAATAAATCATACTGAATTCGATTATTTAATGTTAATTGTATTTTTTTTATGTTGATTAAAACAAATTTGTATCTTTCTATAATTTATGCCATCAATAGAGATCTTTACTGCAAATAGAAATTGTCAATAAAATACAATAAATACGAATGTTTGTGTTCTATTATTACTCAATTGAGTGAACATATTTTAGCATAAAAGTACTTTGTATAAAATAAAATAAAACATATTTATTGTTTTAAATAGTTCAATTATATTTAATAATCTTGAAGAAAGCGCGTAGGCAAAATAATAAATATATCGTATTTAATAAACGTTTACATATTTCGATAATAAAATTTATCGACAAAAGACATCACTACACACAGGTGTCAACTGCGACAACTATTGTCGCTCACGGACGCGAGCGAGTATTCAAGTCAAAAGAAGCGCTTCAACGAAAGGACTTTGTCGCTATAAACCCCAATAAACGTTTAACAGCGTCTTCCGAACCGAACTGTCTCCAGTTTCGGCTTCGACAAGGTTGTATTACAATCGGCGGGAGGTCCACCGTTTAATAAAGTGGATTTGTCGACATCAAAATAACACTTTATGGTCACGACACTAATGCGGTTTATCGATATACTCTTAAAGCGGTAATCATGTGATAGGCTTAAGCTAAAATATTACACAAGTTTCGGTTCGGAAGATGTTCTTTTTTTTTTTTTTAATTGGGAAAAATTTTCACTGTACATTTTTGTGGGCATTAATTATTTATTATTTAATAGGATCATAATATGAATATTTCTTAAATTTTATCGTTAATGGATTAATTGGTGGTTAGATACAGAAGCGTAATGAAATTTATATTTAATTTATGTATTCTTTGATGTCAAAATCAAAAGAATTTTGTTTTTTTTTTCTTCGACAAATCAATTAATATTTTAAAACGACGCGCATTGTGATTAGATTTCGATGTTCGAATGTGGTTTAAGCTATTTCCATTTTAAGTTTTTCAGAGTGACCTTCTGTCATATTTACCATATATAGGTTTTTGATGTTAACGTTTCTTTAGCGGCGTTGAGCGATTCTCGGTAATGGTAAAACTTAAAGATTCGCGTTTCCAATACTATGACGTCAGTGATCAACATGTTACAATATGTCAAGTATAAGACGGCTCTCAGAGATAAATAATAAAATTTATACTTAGGTACGCCGCCTAAAGTATGTTTTGATTCTGAATGATGTAAAAACCATGCAAATTAATGTTAAGTGTTAGGTTAAGTAAGTAGTAGTAATTAAGTAACAAATTATGAGGTTAAATATTAAAAAAAACAGTTTTTCCAAAGTTTCGAGCTTTTACTTCTGTCGACAGTCTCCATGGCTACCTAGTTTTTTTTTTTTTTATTTAATAAACAATACATTTTTTTATTAATTATCCCGCATATAAGTAGGTATATTAGATGAAACATATAAAAAAAGTTGTACGTTTCATATTTATTGTCTTATCATGAATTACCGAGACGTTTCAGAGGGCAGAGGCCGCCGGGTTGTGACCTCTGTGGCGCCACACATCTACCTACAAACGATACGCGGTTTCGCTTTTTTAACATACTAATTTGTACGACAGGATGTCCGTGTTATTTTTAAAGTTTACGATAAAACTATTTCATTTCGTTTCGCTTTTAATTCGTTCTCAAAAGGGCTTTTAAATTTAGGCTATGGGGCCGTACAGGTATCATGTATGCATCAATGGAGCGGGGGTTTATGCAACATAAGCGAAATTTATTAATTACCGCTTTTTTTTAATTATATCTTTCGTAATCACGGAGACCACCCTCAAGTTAGAAAACCTCTCGCCAAATACTAACATCGCTCGATAACTAGTACATCTAGGCTTAGTGTGTTTACCATCCTAGATCACATCGTCACTTAACATCAGGTGAGATTGTGGTCAAAGCACTAAGCCTAAACCGTGTGAAAAAAATCAATGATTTATTTTTCTAAACGTGGTAGAAACTTGATAGTGGCGCCCCTCACTCCGGCGTTTGAGATAAATTACTTTAAAAAAACTCAATAAAATGTAATAGTTGTATATTAAATTATATAACTAGCGGGGAAAAATAGATCTACTAAATACAGATCTATGTAGCTAGATCTAAATTTTCAACAAGGCTTCCGTATGCTACGATGTGGAGGACGGTTATTTTTAATAATATTACCCATGTTATGATTTTGGCTTAGATCAGGGGATGAACGCTACACCTCATAGTGACATGCGGGTTTATCACCGTGTGCAATATAGTTGTAATCAAGATGGTCACGAGAGTCACATTATGATTCCATAGATTAAAAATTCCCATAACCATATCTGAAGGCTAAATCCACGCTTAGCAATATTCATAATCCGGATCGATATCCAGCGATATGGATATACATACTTGGATGATTGCTCAGTGGTTAAATGATGGAACACGATTACCCATAAGTGTGAGTTCGAATCTTGCTATAATTTTGGGTAAGAAAAACGAGATGAAACCTCAGCATTTAGGGTTTTGCTTTACTACTAGACTAACTATAGCCGGTCTACTTCAGTGTTTCTCAATCTTTTTTCGTCCCCTTAGCCTTTAATAAATCTTTTACGAATAATCCTCTCCTGGTAACTGCATACCTCTAGGCTTAGTTCTGAACCACCACTCATCAGCTGAACCAGTTACATCGGCCAGGGGTAAGCAACTGTCGCTATGGTTACATTAAACACACTAAATCTACAGGATTTGGAAAACGTTTTAAAATTCAATCTAACTGGCATCGTAATTATATTTACATCGAATTTATTTATCATTAATTTTTATTATTCGTTATTACTTTAATTATATTAAGTAACTATAATCTCCTTTTCAATTATATGTCAATTTGAAACATACCTATAGACGCGCATTCAAACAAGAAAAAATTACAATTTTATTACAAACAGAATATTTAAACTAAATTCAAGAACATGAAAAAGACTAATCATTTAATTGTTTATCAAAATATTTGAATGATCTTAAATAGGAAATTATATTTAAACAAAACTACCCAGAACAGGTAATTTCAAATGATTCAGATTTAAAATTTCATCAGACGCGGATTAACAAAAAAAAAAAAAACATTATATTAATAACAGGTGGATAATGCGAGCGAGCTTAGCGCAGGTTGGAGCTTAACCCGTCAGAGGTCAAGGTCTTCGGGACCACTGGCTGATACAATGACCGCGCGGTACACAAGACGAGCCCATTATGTCACGTACGGGTTAGACGGACAATTTCACAATATCTCACGCTTTATTACAAAATTAAATGTAAGGTCATCTTTTTTTTTTTAAAATAATAAATAAGATTAACTAACTAAATTCTTGTTTTATTTTGAGAATAATTAATTGTAAATTATATTTTATTTTATATAATACCCTAATTACTAATATAAACTAAATATAATTGGTTGGTAATTAGATACGATTTCTTTCAAATTTAAAGCTTAAACTTAAAAAAAAAACAGCCAATTAGGTCGTAACTTTGGAAAAACTGTTGATGTATAAATTACATTATCACTAAATAAAATTTCATATTTCTGTTAATTGCAATTAAAAAGTCTATAAAGCGCCATCTTATACTTGAAATATTGTAGTATGTTGACGGCTGACGTCATAGCATTGGTAACGCGAAAGCGATGAAAGTGCAGTGGATAGTGCGGGCGGATTTCGCGTCAATGGAGGCGGGTTAGAACCCACCTATCCAATTCTAAAAACAGCCTGAGCTTTCGGTGAGGATACCTTATTTTCTAATAATACCCGCTTGGGTAGCTACCACCCTCAAGTTTGAAAACCTGTCGTCAAATACCATTAGGTGTGTTCCGGCAGCATCACTTGAGCACCAGTAGCTCTAGGCTTAGCGTGTTTACCACCCTAGACCACATCGTCACTAATTACCTAAGAAGAAGATTCATTCCAAGAAGTTTTATTTATGTTCGAATATTAAAAATATACTCGTAAGTCAATTTCCCACACAAATCTCTATTCAACACATAACATTACAGTTAACTCCATTTGACAATAATTGTTTGGTGACTTGGTGATTATTACTTCTTCCGCTGTAAGAAACGCCTTCGTATTTAACAAATTATCTACACTCGGACGTTGATTTTTATTTTCTTTACTAATTCGATAAAATGCGTGCACTTATTGAAGTGAAAATTACTTTAGCGGCGTTGAGTAATTATCGTTAGGGGGAAAAATTATAAATTCGCGTTACCAATGCTATGACGGCAGCCGTTAACATGCTACAGTATTTCGAGTATAAGATGGCGTTTATTAAGACGTGCGGTCAGAAAAGTAGGCGCTCCAAACAGAGAATTAAAAAACAGTAAAGGGACAACTGCAGCGCGGGCTGATTTAACTATGCGAAATTCCCTCCTCCAAAACTGAACTGATTTTTAATTTTCTTTCAGTTTTAGAATAATAAAGATTTTGGCTATGCCTGTACGTTTTGCTTTTTTAAATTTTATTCATCAAATTTGTTTGAAGAAAGTCTGAAAATGACGGTAAAAATCGAGCATTATTTTCATTTTCAAAGGCTTCTAGTTTCTACAATAACTGATTTATGGAAAAAAAAAAAAACAAAATGTACCGCCATTGCGGTGGTTGATATATATTATTTGGTATAAAAATATTTACCATTATACTATTATACAGGGAGGAAACAGGGGACTACGTTTGTATGGAATAAAGGCGGCTAGGATATCCTCTTAATATGAAAACGTACAATAATTTTATTGCTCGAAGCGCAAATAGATGTAAAAAGCAGACAAACGTTAGGTTATATTAATAATTTCACTTAACGAATTATTAAATATAAGCATTAAAAAAACAGTTTTCCTGCTACGAAGTTTTTTTTATATAGGCACTATTAATAAATTAGTTAAATTAATCTCGAACGATGTCAATTCGAAAAAACAATTGTCATGATTTATTAGGTTATTTGCATATTAAAAGTGAAACGACCTCCCCGTTATCTCTTGAAGCAGGCAGTTTATGAAAACTTTGTCTTATTGCATTCTGATTAGAGGGAGCGCGAAACCGACGGGCTTGTTTTAATTGAAAATAATTTTTAGGGTTACCATCGTATACCAAATAAATTTTACCAACAATTATTTATTTAACACAGGATTGTCTTAATTTGTTACAGCGTTACTTTTTTTAAACAGTGCTGGTCAAAGGTACATAAATATTCTTTTTTTCTCTCTTACTTGTAATGTTACAATATATTTTATAACAGTATAAAATTCTGACTTATTTAATAATTTTTAATTATAACTCAAGTATTAATTATTATTTCGTAAGTTTCATAATTAATTTTACATTTTAATACTGCCTATTCAATTACCTACATATTTTTTTCAAATAGTTTTTAAATAAAAGGATTATCGTTTTGTTTCAGTATCGTTTTAATTTTAACGTAAAAAGTATTAAATAGTTATAAACGATAATTTAACGTTCTTCGTCTATACAGAAATCAAAAGGACAGTTTTAAACTTGGCTTTAATAAAACTGTGATAGATATTTAAAAAAAAAAAAAAAAAACAGCGGGAAGACTCGATCGAATACGTCACGCTTAAAATCACAGAACAGAACATGTTAAAAATGATTCATAAACAAAAACGAAAGCGTTTATTAATTGATCGTTTTGTTTGAACATTAACTATCATATCGAATTGAAATTGATATAGCACTGCCTATATTGTTATTTTTAATATAATAATTGTTGTTTATGCAGAGTATTTTCAGTTCGTTACCTATTAAATACATAGTTAGTCTCTTTGTGTTTTTGTCAATTACAATTAATTGATTGTGTAGATTTTATCTAATGAGAATTACAGTAGATTATTACCTCGTCGTATAACTTAACGCACCGCACTAAAAACCAAACACGACAACTTAAATTATAATAGGTATAATAACAAACAAACAAACACAACAAGCGGATCACACTTTCACTTCACTAGTATTACGTACCCTCACAAGTGAACTGGCCGTAGTGTTTCCCCGACGACTTGTCACCGCAGACCACGCACTCGACGTTCTGGCCTTTGTCGTTGGCGGAGGAACCGCTTTGCGTCGACGCGGCCTGACTCGCTGGAGTCGAGGGCAGGAGTTCGTCTTCGCGCCAGTTACCGCGGAAGCCGAGTTCGAGAGGCGGGAGGTCAGGGCCTCTCGGAGGGCAAAGCCCCGGGCCTCCGACCCCGCCGTAGACTAGCGCTCCGTGCGTGATGATGCCGGTCGCGGTCACGGTATGCGAGAGAACGCGCGTCGCGCTTGTGTGTCAAGGGTCGCGGTTGACTCGCGACTGAGCTCGGGTCGTGCCAGGGCGCGCCGCTCCGCCATTGGCCCCGGTGGCCTGCAGGGGCAGGGAGCGAAGGCCCCGCCACCTCGACACCGGCCCCAGAGCGCACCGCGCGCCCCCCTCACCCGCACCTCACCTCACCCGCACCGCACCGCAACTACAAGCCCCCCGCGCCATCCGTGGAAATCTTTCAGCGGCTCCGTTGGTAGGTACTGTCGGTAACAAAAATCTATTTATAATACCTCAATTTACACGGTTGTGTTTGATGTCTTTTTAATAAACATTTGTTTATAATGTCAATCTTACGTCTCAATGTAAATGTAAATGTAAAAGTAATGGTAATAAACTAACATATAACATCATTTTTCGTAAATAAAAATTGATTAGAGTATGTTTTAGTAATTTTAGTTGATAATCATTATACATTTTTTTAATGTGTCGAATACCCATAACAATAAGACATTAGGAAAACAATGGAATGCTGGCGTAAACGCCAGGTTAGTGCTCAAGGGGTTAAATAAGCTCAAACATATTTTATGTTTCAAATGTATGCGATATTAATTAGTAGTAGGTACCTAACTAGGTTCATTTCTATGCTAACATTTTTTATTCGTTTCATAGTAACTAATAACTAACTAACTAATAACTAAATAGTCACTTTACAAATTAATAATTAAACTCAATTATTTTTTTATTTAGGAAACTGATTCGTAAGGGCGGACTTAAGTAAATCTTTATCTGTTATCAACTATGCCTTACTCGGTAAAACATGCGAAATACCTGTGTAAAATAAAATAGTTTTTGATAACTTATTAATAAATTTGTTTTTTTTTTTGCAGACGGTACATGAAAATCCTACTTTGTATCAACTTTCCCGTTGCCTCCATATTTCTACGAGGTTGATAGGCACTCTGCCGTCTACTTCATAACTATCTACGTACTTATTTAAGTGATGAAATCCTTCTTTCGGTTTTTTAAAAAGAACGCTTTAAAACTAATACCTCATAAATAATTCTTTCATACAAAATATTTAATGTAGATATTCATTTAGAACGATTGGATACTTTTTACAATTTTTTTTTTTTTAAATACTAACTATAATTGTACTTAATAATTACCTGTTTATACAATTTATTTTCCTTGTCTTATTGTAACGTTCGTGCAAATATGATTAATTCGTGCATTTGCACAACGTTCGTCGTACTGAAATATCGCTATTCATTCGTGATATAGATCAATCTAGATCATTATTGGTAGGCGGCGCGTATGCGTATGGGCGTTACCGCGAAAATGGAGGGTTTGAGGAGGGGAGAGCCACTCTCGCGCAGTCGTCAACGTGACGTCTACACGATTTGACGCATCACCGACCGAGGGCTATGATTCGACGATTTTTCCAATTGGAATTCATGCGGGCTCTTGTATTTAACGGTCGTTTGAACGAGCATTAATTAATATTGATTTAAAATAAAAACCTTATTCATATTCTTTAAAAAAAAATCTTAATCATTTCACTCTATTTTTACATATTATTTGGTATATAGAATTTCTTAAGAGATGATGCACTTAACCGCATTTACATGCATTTGTGTATTCATTAATAAAGTATATTGTTAATGCAAAAGTAATCTATTTCAAAATATTTCTATTTAAAAATAAATGTTTTCTTCGCCTTAAGTAGTTTCAGTTTGTGAGCTCCGTCCGCACCAAGATGGAAGTTCGAAGATCGTTTTTAGGGTTGCCTGTATATAATAAAAACGACTTCTTAAATATAAAATTTATTTTAAAACTATTATATTATGGAGTATGTTTACTTTAATAAATTATTTATGTAATAGAATATATAAATGTATTAGTCATAAAATATTTTTTTTTAAAGTGTAGGTACCCAATATTCCAGCGACCATCGATAACTAATTTTTTTTTTTTTTAAATAAATAGATAAAAATTTTCAAATCCAATTTCTTCAATAAACTACCTGTACAATATTTTAGGTTTTTTTTTACTTAAATAATCTACAAAACAAGTTTTATCATAGTTATTGCCCAAGTATAGCGTAATTGTATATCTAGGTACTACCTATGCCAAAGGAAGTAAGTTCGAAGCCAAGAACAAGTTAAACTTGAAAGAAAACATGACAATAAAACCAAAACCAAACATAACTTAGTTCATAAAATGAGAATTTCTTTCCCAGATCTTTCTATCAATGTTTGTAGACGGATTTGATTCGAAGCTAGCTTTCTTTCTAGACTATTTCTAGACTAGCGTATTTTCTTATTATTTTAGAAAACATCATTAGCTGGGCATTAGTCCGTTTGTAAGAAGTATAAAAGAAAATCTTTAATATATTTTATACATTCACAACACACACACACACATTTGTATGAACTGCTATAGTTTTTATGCGAATATTCCTTTTACTTCTTCAACAATCCCATCCATCCATGCAACTGAAAGAGGTCCACTGCTGGACATAGATCTCCCTCAAAGATCTCCACGACGACCGGTTTTGCGCAACCAGCATCTAGCGGGTTCTCGCGACCTTCACCAGGTTTTCGTGTGTGAACCTACCCACGCTGCGTCTTCGGGTGCGTGGTAATCATTCGAGAACCCGTTGGCGCCATCGGGCATCGGTTCTGCGAGCAATGTGCGCAGCCCACTGCTACTTACGTTTATCAATTATTAGGACAATGTCGGTCACTTTGGTTCTCCTACGGATCTCCTCATTCCCGTTTCGATCACGCAGTGAAACTCACTCCATTAAATACTATAAATGAATTTTTTTTTTTTCGATTTTTTATATATTACAGCATGTAGTTTTCCTTTGTAGTTCTGTTTTTGGTATAGGAACCGAATTTTTATAGTTAAGATCAAATTGGAAACAAAATTTAACAATTATTTAGTTTTGGTCTCACTGTTTATCTTTTAAAGTAATTTTGAAATCCTCTTTGGCTAATGAAATATGTTAATAATAATTTAATTCAACATGACATTTTTGTGTTTCGTATTCAATAAGTAATTAGAATTTTCTCGACGATATAGTGTAGACTTGAGAAGTAGCGTCTCACCCCTGGAGGTGAAAGTGCGGGGGTTGAAGCGAGGGGTGAATGAGGTGAGGGGGTGCGAGGGCGGGTCAGAGGTCGCGCCTCTCGACTCCGCCCAGCACCTACCGATTGCGGTATACTCGCAATTCCGTATATATAGCAAATAATTACCTGAGGTGTTTGAATACATGTATTTCCTTTAAAACTTTTTAAATCTATCCTTATCCCATCATCACATAAAAACCTCTATCTGTCTGTCTGTCTATTTGTCCGATAGTGGCTTATAAGAATTCGACAATCGAAAAAAAAAAAAAAAACAATTAATAGATATATTATCTGGTCAAGTTTTAATATAGAGAGTATGACAGTTATTAGGATAATAAAGAAAAAGCGATAATGGCGCAGCGGGGTAGTGCGGCCGGATTCCGCGTCAATGGACGCGGGTTCGACCCCACGTATCCAACTCTAAAAACAGCCTAAGCTTTCAGTGAAGGAAAATATCGTGAGGAAATCATAGCATGGTGGTAGGATTTTCTAATAATAACCGCCTGGGTAGCTACCGCCCTCAAGTTTGAAAACATGTCGCCAAATATCTTAGTAACCAAACCAAAATAGGCTTAGTGTGTTTACCATCCTGCACCACATCGTCACTTAACATCAGATGAGATTGTGGTAAAAAAGAATAAGGTAAACAATAAAAAATATCCTTGCAATATTTGATTTCAACTAATGAATGTAATTTAGTACAGTAAATAATTATAAAAATCGTCATTTTAGAAATGGCGATAATATCAAGCGGACAGAGTCGCGGGCACAGCTAATATAGATACTTATATAGGTAAATACGCATAATAAATCAGTCGATGACGTTATTTTCCCCTGTTTATCAAACGATTTTCTTTATTGCTTATATTTATATTGTAGGTAGATTAACAAATAACTTTAGGTTAAAAAAAATAAAATATAAGAAAAAGTTTTTTCTTTAAGTTTTCATTTAGTAAATTTATACACCTATCCGTGGTTAATATTTCTTTTTTGAGAGAGAATATAATTTACTTTTTGTTATAATTCCATGCAATTAGTATAAAATTAAAATTAGGCTATTTATACCTTAACAAACGGTAACATAATTTTGAAATTATGTCGTTATAATATTTCAGAGATTCTAATACTTTATATATTTAGGCAACAGTTTTATATAGGTACAATGTTTCATTTTGACAATGGCTTCTAAAGTAAGCAAAGCCTGTATCTTAGAGATCAGGATACGATTTCACACAAACATTTTAAACATAACATGGGCACCTCGGCACGCACACATTTACTTAACAATAATACATTGACATATAAATATATAATTACATTTTATAAACCATTTTCAATAGGTATCCAGTTGTCCTCATTTTTATCAAGTTATTACTGCCTCCGGGGCGCAGTTGTATTACGGTACGACTGTCGTTCTGAGGTCTCTTTTTTTTTTTGACCTAGCTAATGGTGCTGGCCGGAAGGGCCTTTATAGCTTCACCGAACTTTGGGGGCGAGTGCTGAAGGCACTCAGCCGCAATAAGGTGACTAGCACAAGGGCTACCAAAGTGTTACGAACCTCGGCTTGGCCGTCACCTGAGTATTCAAACTCACTCGCGAGTTGTGTCCTAGCTGTTCCCTACAGTTTTTTATTAATATAAAAAAAAGGTTCCTTACAGGACCTATGTACCTGTGTGTTATGTGCAAGAGTGTGTATGCAGTGTTGTGCGTGTAATGCTTGATGCATGGGCAGTGTCACGGTATCGCGCTGGCGGCGACGTCAAGAGTCTCTCCAGTTGGGGAACGAGGCACGTCTTGGGTTACCGCCTGAGCGGGACCCGGAGTGTGTGCGGGAGTATCGTTCTGAGGTCTCGAGTTCGATCACCGGGTCAAGTCAAGTGGTATTGGGTTTTTCTACTCAGTATCATCCCAGAGTCTGGAATTTGTGTCCGATATGGCGACAGGTTCGCTCCCTGTCACATCTGGCTCTGAACTAAGTTCGGCGAAATGCGGGTGATGTAGTTCGCTATTTTTCACCTCTGCCTAACCCTTCGGAGATAACAGGCGTGGGCTTATGTTTATGTTATTTATAAAATGCTTTTTTATGTGTTTGTTTGTATGTATATATTTGTTTTTGTGTGGTATGTGGGAGAATATAGGTACACTCCATAGTCTAGCACAGGCCATTCGTGTCTAGACATAGAATTATAAGATAAAATGCTATATTTAAATTGTACCTACACTAATGAAGGTAATAGGTTACTGCACATATGATCTGTGAATGTTTCTCACACAGTCTGATAATGATTGCAAATGTGCACGACTGTACCACCAACTAGCACGTGAAATTACTTGGGATTATTTCAAACATTGACACACAAAAGTGTTTTACTGTTCTTCTATATTTATATACTAATACATAAAATTGAAGTGTCTGTTTGAAATGTCAAAATAGATTTTTTTCTTCTAAATAGATGTGAATATAAATAAGATACCTATACAAAAAATACAATTTTCTGTCTGTCTGTATGTTTGTTCTGGGTAATCTCCAGAACGACTTGTCTGATTTTGACGGGATTTTTTGGTAGATAGTTGAAATTACTCCGCGTCACTTAGGGTACTTTTGATTTTCGAAAATAATAGGGTTCCACGTAAAAAAAAAAAACGAAATTTAATAAAATCAAAATTTCAATGGACACTTTTACTGGAAAATGTTTGAATTTATGATAAATATTTTTAATTGATCTTAGTACCAAACAAAAATTAGGGATTCGTATAAGAAAAAAATTAAAACGCTGCAAATAATATATGTAACGCGGGCGCTGCCGCGGGCTCACAGCTAGTAATAAATAATATCATTAAAATAGCAAGACGAGAAAATAGTATTTTTAAAGGAATTAACAGTATTTTGAACACCTGTTTTGAAAGTATCAGCATAGATAAAATATATATATGTAAAACACAATGTTATTGTTTTTAACCCCTTGAGCACCTTCCGGCGTTTACGCCAGCTTTCCATTGTTTTCCTATTGTCTTTCTATTGTTTCATTTTTATGTGTACTCGTCACATTAATTATCTCTTAAAACATTACTATACCTATAAGTGTTCTCATAGAAAATTAGAAGCTCCAAATAAATAAAAAACACAACATACACAGTACGATATTATCCATACAATTTATATCATAATTTAAGGTTATACTGTGACTTTCAAGTCACAGAGAAGATAGAGAAGGTAATGAGTTTTTTTTTCTGGGTTCTATTTTATATGACATTGTACATAATTATTGCTCGGAACGCCAATAGACGTAAAAACCAGACAAGTGTTAAATGTTAGATTATGTGAATAATTACAGTTAATAAATAAAGTTTTTTTTTTAAATGTAATCTCGTCAATATTCACTTAGTCTGTTGTTAAATTAAACACGTTTCAAGAATGATGGCGACCGTCGATAAATGAGGATTTATTGACAGTCGCCATCATCCGACCCGACAACATCTATCACGGGTAAAGGCTCTATCTCCGGCAGCAGCCCAGGACCTGTTCCAATCCTTTTACACGATATAGGCTCAGTGCTTTGATCACAATTTAAACTCAAGAACTGGTTTTCAAGTGATTCTGCCGAAACACACCAATTGGTGTTTGGCGACAGGTTTTCAAACTTGAGGGTGGTAGCTACCTATGCGGACATTATTAGGAAATGCCTTTCCACTATGCTATGGTTTCCTCGCAATGTTTTCCTTCGCCGAAAGCTTTGCTGATTTTAGAGTTGCATAGTTGGGATCAAACCCGTGTTGATTGACGCGGAATCTGGCTGCCTTTACTCACTGCTCCGTCATCGCTTCGGCTGGGATCCTCAACTGGGAAGGTTTCTGTACCTGCAACACGCGTTACGCTGCACCGCACACTCTTGCACACCACACGCATGGATACGCGTTCTGTAAGTTGTAAGACCTTTAGATTTCCGCGGAATTTACGGTATCATCCCAAGCCAAAGTCCAGACCACTTTAGTGACCTTGTGTTAGCTACCACTCTACAGCCTGAGCGCCTTAAGCGCTAAATGCAAAAGTTCAATGGAGCTGTGAAGGCCTTTACGGTAAACATCATTTGGTCTATTAAAAAACAAAATAACTATGTTTAATAGTGACGGGTAATTCACCGTGTGTATGGTAGTCACGGTGAAATTGTCACCATGCACACTGTAGCTTAATAACATAATAAAAAATACTTACGTACAATAATAAGACACTTTGGGATTTATTACCCTTTGCTCTCGTAAGTGGGACATTAAAAAGTTAAAGACAACAATATAAATACGTCTCGACAAAGGTGTGGTCGTTAGTACATAAATTAAGTAAAAATAATTTGCAAAAAGTACACATTGTCAGCCGCAGTACATCTATCAATCGACAAGTCAGTACACAGTTCCGATTGAGTCATTGCCTCCCGCAATACGGTGTCTGCGATACAGTCCTGGAATGTACGTACAATCGCTGACAATAATCGTAGTTATAATATATTAGCATAGCAATTATTATACCATAAATTTCGAAAATAGTTTTCAATTCGTTATTTTAATTTTGTAAGCAATGAATCTGCTAAAAGTTTATTGTATTTAAAACGAGATACTTAGAAATATATACATACATCTCACTTGTCATATGCATCATGTAATTAGTGGTTATTTTTCGTTTTGTCCATTATTTCGTGTCGCGCTATTAAATAGCTGAAATATGTAGACGCGAAAATTCACCTATTTATCGTGTCCTAAAAATAATTGGTATTTCGCACTTATGCTAAAAAAATATCGCCAAATTCTCATCTTTAGATTACAAAAGTCTAAAAGTATTGTGGCGACGTTTGCAGATAGTCGTTAAGTTTTATTGGACGAATAAAATAATGTGATTATTATATAATAGAATTTATTAAAACTCAGACAATTTTTAACGAACTACACGATTAACAGTTTTATTTTCGTCGTGTGTGTGAACTTCGTTAACAACCAACTTCACTCCTAAAGATTTAAATCCTACTCTTCTTGTTTATTTTTGATTACTTACTGTGATCATCGAGTATTTAGACTACAAAATTTTAATGCAACATCGAAAGTTCTATTGAAAGATAAAAAAATAATTTATAATAAACCGTTTTGTACGTGATTTTCCAAACTAAACACCACCGAATCCAATTTTAGCAGGCGTTTAACTTAAAATACGTACTGAGAAGTAGTGAATAAATCAATCAGTTCTCATTACAATTTACACTGAGATCAATTCGCTTGCGAGTGTAAAACTGTATCCGTTCGAAGCTCTGCGCCGACGTTAGCTCTAAATCACTCCTTTATGCGTTTGTTTGGTTTCTTACTCTTTATAAAGTCGTATTCGTTGGTTTGTCGCCGTGTACCGACCGAATATCAATGAACTATTCGTTCTATTGAGTGCCTTTATGCCTATTGTTTTAGACTAAGATATTAATTATTTACAATTTTTTTCATATGAAGATTCAGCTAATGTTTCATAAGTACTACATATATACATATTGACATAGATCCAGTCACTCAGTTTTTACTAATCTTTAAGTTAGGTTTCAGTAACCCAGCCATAATAACAACTTCAGAATTGGAGGTTCTGGATTTAAATTATTGAATTTTTCGAAATAAAATATTGACACTGGCAAATATATTTGCGATTCCGTGTCAGAGATAAAAAAACGATTTAGTAATAGAAAAAAGAAGAATTCGGGATCTTAGTCTTTCATATAGCAGTTATTGTCTTTAATTTATTAACTTCCGTATTTGATCCTATATTATGTCATGAATTTTAGTGTTTTACGTGATATAGTTTGGTTACTGTGCACAGGTGAAGGGTATTGGAAAAAAGGGCGTGAAATATCTATTCTGAGATCCCACAAAAACTTCACGTGGAGAGTTCTAGCAAGATCTGCCACCGTTTTGCACCGCAAATATAATTTGTCCACATGACACTGGCAGAACTGTATATGTAATTTGCAGATTGTCATTAACCAAGAAGAAGAAGAATCAAGACGTCTTTTAGAATTGTGCCTGGACTTGCTATCGAGTTTCTTGCCGGCTCTTCTCGACTGGGTTGTTTTCCGAACCGGTGGTAATGTTTTACACGTTCATAAGCGCCTTCTTAAGGTCTAAATTGAATAAAGATTTTTTTTACTACGACTATAAATAACAGTAGAAAGTCCCTATAGTCCTTAAATCTCGAAACTCTCTTTTTTTTCCGTGTAACCTGTACCGTGTACGTAGATCTTTTTTATGCAAAGAATTTTTATTTATTTTTGACCGAATTTGTCAAGGCCCCTTAGAGCAAAAGCATTTGTTCTTACAACAACAAAAAAGTTTAACATGGTCTAAAATTTCGTTAGAACCACGCTGTGACGTTATTACCTGCGTACGCCTGCATTCTGCCATCAAATGGTACTACACTATTGACCTTCACAACTGTACTATTGACAATATCATTGACCATTTCAACTATACTATTGACTACTTCCGACATTTAAAACATTACAAAGTTGTAGTTTTTTTACATCTGATATTACGTTTACATTACATTATCGTGTGTCATCGTGTCTGCTGTTTAAAAATGTATGTCTAACTTTTATAAATTTTTTCATATTGATGAGTTGAAATTTGAAAGTAACGAGTGCTGATTGAGAAAATAGTTTTAATACTATTGTAAAGGGAAAAAGGAACCATCAAGCAATACTTAAGTAGATTCAATGTATTATGTGAGCACAAATGAAGGGAATGAAGGGGGTCTATATTTTGCTAATTTTTGATGACATTCAAAATTATGCTCGGAATGCTTTGGTTACAAGAAAGTCTAAAATTTTGATTACGTAATAACTGATTCGTCCCATACGACAACTAACCCATTTTCCTTATGGATGATAAGACTCGAAGCGAGGAGATGAGGGCACGGGTTATCAACGTATGCCCTCACGCTCTGTATAAGTGTGCGTTATCTGTCTATATATTTTCATGATGTTTTTTGTACGACAACAATAATTAATAATAACATTCATTAATGTTAATTATCGAAATAAAGTATTGGTCACAATTAAGTAGGTAGCTAAAGTAGCCAGGAATATTGTGAATAGGATATCAAATGAAAAGTGGAAATGTAATATAATTAGAAGAAGTTACAAAAAAATTGTAACTTATATTATTTACGGACTATAAAAGGAATACCGTCAAAGTCAGATGCGGATTAAGGTAGAACGGGATCGTTAACAAATATTATTAAAGGGTCCTAGGTTTTCTATAATAATAATACGGATTGTTAGCTTCATTGGGCTGTTGAGGTGAGCGCTCAACCGGGAGAATGATCGGCAACAAAATGATACGCACCTCTGCTTAACCCCACTCTGTTAACCTTGCAGGCTTGACAGCTTTACTGAGCTATTGGGATGAGCGCTCAGCTTAGCGCTCACCCGAGAGAGTGGGGGCTGGTGTAAGAGCACAACAATGATTTGGACTTCAGCTTGGGTTGCTACCAGTTAGAAATGGAAATCTACAGATCTTAAGATCCCTTATGGAATCCATTTAGCTGCATGTATTGTGCACGAGTGTGGAGTCTAGTGTAATCTGTTTTTATGCCAGTGCATAAAAATGTCATTGAATCATGCTATCCAGTTGAGGTGTCCGAGCGAAAATTTGTCAACATAAGGGCCCGTAGCATTAAATACTACATAGCTAATCCAGTCCTGGTTAAAACGGTATTACCCTCTGGTGATAACATCAAAGGTGTATATAATAAAGAATATCTAATGAAATTATTGATAGATATTTTGGTGAGGACGATCTGAGATTCGCAATTGTCGGTCGGGTCCGACAACGGTCACGTCAGCGCATTTGATCGTACAAATCCGATTTCACGCACGGCCGAGCGCGTGTCCAACATGGCCGCTGTCAATAAAAGTGTATTTTCCTATATAAATAAATTATATATCATATGAAAATTATAAACTTCATAACGAAATACATATCAAAAAAGTGAAATGTTATTTACATTGAAATAATAGTTAGGATGATACATTTTTGCGTGTTGTGTTAAAATCTCATAAGATAGCTCTAGTCATGTTTGTTTTAGTACTATCTTAATCTAACTAAACTTCAATAAAAACAAAAAGCATTAAAAAAAGATTACATTTGCAAAATTTAAATTCAATCACTATATAATAACTATACTTTTTATTTAAGTTAGCTATAAAAGCGTTTTTTTTTTTTGTTCATGTTTCTTTAAATATAATATATTGTCTTCTTTTTAGTCTAGAAACAGCATCGAAAGTACTTATAATAATCTAATTAGAGACTTGATGTGGATCTCAACGCTTAGTGTAAATCTTACTTAATAAAAATGGCTAATCCTCAGGGGAGGGCAAGTCAGGGCATTCCATCCGTCTATCCATTTAACCGACAGACGTACACTACTGGACATAGGCCTTCCCCAAAGATCTCCACAACGACCGGTCTCGCGTCCCCGCATCCAGTGGAATCCCGCGACCTTCACCAGGTCATGGGTTCGCCTTGTGCCTACCCATGCTGCCTCTCACTGCGGAGATCGGTTCTGCGAGCAATGTACCCAACTCATTGTCACTTAAGTTTGGCAATTCTTCAGGCAATGTTGGTCACTTTGATTCTTCTGCGGAGCTTCTCATTTCTGATTCGATCACACAGTGAAACACCAAGCATAGCCTCTTCATTGCCCTTTGAGTAACTTTGAGCTTGGTCGGGTTGCATCGGGACAAACTTTTTACATTATTGTATTATTATCGTTAGTTATTTTTTAAGTGTGCAAAATTTCAATTTGGTTGGACTGTTTCAAGTCAATAGTCAAGTTGAAAATTTTATTATATTAATGCCTACGTATATTAATACAGGTCAAGCGTGTATTGATATGTAGGTGGTAGGTACCTAACAAGAATTCAGGAAATACATAAATAATCTCATAAAAAAATCTCGTCAAATTTACGAAGCGGTCAGAGGGCGCGCAACCATCTGTCGCGGTCGAGTACGTCGCGTCGGCGTTCGCTCTGTGATGCGATTTTACGGAAGGACACACTCGGATGCCGTCCGTGTCGACGCGGAAAGGTTTATTAGGGAAAAATATTACATAAATAGATCAAGTCGGAAGAATGATCGATTTACTATAACGAAAGTTATTCCTAAATTGAAAAAAATGGAAGTAGGTAATTGTTAATGTGAAAATTATTTTTTTTTGTTTTTTTTTCATACATTTGTATACATATGGTTCTCCTTGTATTTCTATATGTAGCTTTTTAATATATTTAGACTTTACATTTACTTTTGACTTGATGTTAAATAAATATGAAGTGAGAAAACGAAGTAAAAAAAAAAATTGTTTCCTTGCACCTTTGGGGTCGTTCAAGTATTAAATAAAAAACATTTCCACACTTTTAACACCCTCCTCCCTCTTCGTTGTCAGCAATAGTAAACGAAGCTTCCCATGATTACGTAAGCAATGGCACAATTTTGAAAAAAAGTAACAAAAAGTAAACAGTTTGCATAATCACCGTGCAGACTCACCATTCACCGAGTCATCATCATCACAGCGTGGACCATTACGTGAATGAAAGTGATGTCTGGAATTAACAAACATCTCTATACTTCCGCTAACATTAGTTATGACTATGATCTGTCTAACTTTTATATTTAAATATATATTTATATTTAAAAAAAGAAAGAGATCGAGTATTTTGCCGCCTCTTCTCGATTGGTTTGTTTTTCGAACCGGTAGTAGTGTTTTTTGACGTACATAAGCGACTTCTTCTTCTTCTTCTTGGATTTCATCAAAAATAAGCAAAGCGTAGACGCCCCAATGATGCTTCAGTAATACTCAAGCGGCCATTTTGTCCTCAATATGTTCCTAAGCCATTCATTTTGAATGTGAATAAACTTTGGTTAGATGTTCCAGGTACGTTCCAGCGAAGGTTCGTAGCAACTTGTTTCTAAATAAATATATATATATATATATATATATATATATATATATATATATATATATATATATGATATATTTTTTAATATTCACAGTATAAATAAAAATGTATAGCTATAGTAGAATCTGATTATACGAGCAATATACAGATGGAGTTGAACATTTTTATTAAATTGTTATCATATCTTTTATTTGAACTCGGGCTCCTTTTTTAGCGTTTTTAATGCAAATACGTCATGTGATGATCTTTAACAAATTCTATCATTTACGGCTGTATGTAACATTGAGCAATCAGTATAGTTATTTTATTATACACATACTATTGGCTCGTATTTACAACAATAAAAAATATGCATTGAGTAATTCTACATACTCCAACGAATTTAATTTAGAGTTACTCTAGTAAAACGCGCGCCACGGCCGGCGTCAACCGCGTCGCTTTGTATAGAGGCGACCAATTGTGCCGAACCCCTGCCTTGATCACTTAATTGACTGCCGGGCGAAAACGTACCGAAAGTACGATTTGTTTACGTCGCTCTCATATTACACGACATCCATTGCCGTGTTAATACGTTAATTTACTTTGTGTTACATTCTCACTGCGCTGTGGTGAGTGAAATGTAGAAGTTTGCGTTTGTGAATCTACTATGATAGGGTGTTAAAGTGCAACGAAAAGCAGATTCGTCGGCAAGTGATAGGATTTGTGTGGGTGGTGTATTTAATACCACTTAATCAGAGCGATTTAGTGAAGGGATCGCGATACGCGCGATCTCATCACAAAAAGGTATCCGCGTGGACGAAGATCGGTGAAGTGGCGTAAATTATTGGATTTGGTTCTCAAACGCTTCGAGTAGGTGCCATTACTGCACGCCGCATTGCGCTCAGGCGAAATTCGAGAGGTTTTATAAAAAATAAGCCGTGATAGAATTAGGTTTGCTTCCCAAATAGTAAATAGGGATCTTCGTTTACGATTACAACATATATTTAAAGTTTTATCATTTAAGTAATACGATACATTTTATATACAATATGATTATTAAAAAAGAAATTAGGTACTAGTCTATGAAAATAAATTACAGTAATACCCCGCTTAGCGCGACCCCGTTACGCGCGGTTTCACTCTAACGCGAATTTCAAATTTCGCGTTCAAATGCCTCGCATTACGCAGAAAGAGTGTGCGTATAAACATAATGTAAAGACAATAGATGTATTTTTCCATAAAAAAATAAGAGTATGTATTGCATAAAGTGTTCTTAGAATTAAAGTGATTAATTAAAATGATTTGTATTTTTTTGTATTAAATTTTGTCTATGTTTAATCATAAACCTCGATATACGCGAATTTCAGTTAAACGCGATTTTTTTCGGAACGTATCCCTTGCGTAAAGCGGGGTATTACTGTATATTGAAGTATCCGTTTGTAATATCAAAACAATAACCTTTTACTTATTTATTTATTTATTTCAATCACCAACAAGGTATAGAATGGAGTTTTTGGCGGGATCTCAGTCTGACATGTAGCAATTGTTTTTTCTTTAATTCATTAAACTTGTGTACTTGACTCTATATCATGTAATCTTGGTGGCGTTTTTTTTGTGTGAAATAGTTTAGTTATTGTGTTCAAGTTAAGTTTATTATAGAAGACAACGCGTAGCATACATTCTGAGGTGCCGACAAAGCTCCATGGAAAGTTCGAGCAGGATGGGCCACCGTTCTGTTGGAGCTTGGTAACGCTGATACAAGATTGAAAATCTTACCTACATGACATTGGCACAAATTGTGTGTACACACAGATTGCCATTAACTAAGAAGAAGAAGAAGGTATAGAATGTGTTTAGCTTATTAAAAATTAAATTATTATTACAATATATCTTAAATGTTACCTTAATTATAGGTGAGCACGGCATTATTTATTTGAGCAAAAATTATTTATGCGACAATGAACTTCCATTTTTTTGTAGATCTAATCTGGTCTAATCTAATCTAAGTAATATGTTACAAAAAATATAAAATACAAAAAAAGAACATACTAAAACTAAAATATAAAAATAAATACAACGAACCAAGTGCAATAACTAAACTAATATAAAAGTTATCAATTACTGAATATATATGAATTATTGTATGTCCGTTTGTCTGTCTGTTTGTTCCGGCTAATCTCCGGAGCGGCCCTGACCGATTTTTTATCGAGACGTTTTCTGGCAGATATCTAAATTTTGCAATCGTTAACGCTAATAAAACACGAAAAAAAAAAATGCATGGAAATGATATATCTCAACGTTGAATCACGTAATCAGAACAAACGCATAGAAAGAAGTTCAAAATTTATCATTCGTTTAAAATGATTGGATATAATGCATGCAGAATACATGTCTTAGCCAATATGTTGTTTTAACAAGAAGTGTTAACTAACGTAACAATCTCGTAGTTTCTGAAAGTTTGATAAACGATCCACAAGACCCAGTATATACATACATACATACATATGCTCACGCCTGTTTTCCCCGAAGGGTTAGGCAGAGGTGAAGTAGCGAACTACACCACCCACATTTCGCCGAGCTTAGTTCCGTCCCAGATGTGACAGGGGGCGGCCTGTCGCCATATCGGGCACAAATTCCAAACTCCGGGATGAGACTGAGTAGAAAACCCCAATATCACTTGACCCGACCCGGGGATCGAACCCGAGACCTCAGAACGGCAGTCGTATGTAATACAACTGCGCTACCGAGGCAGTTAAAAAAAAAAAAATAGTAAAAAAAAAAAAATAGTCAATAAATAAATAAATAAATAGTCACTGCAAAGAACAAGGTAGGATGTAGTAGACCTGCCTCTAAGAAACCCGTGCTGATGTTCATTCATAGTGTGTTTAAAGGCATAGACCCGGTATATAACGCTTAAAAAAGTCTTTGCAATCAGCTGTTCGCAAAAGTTTTTCTGTGATGTTTTAAATTTCGGTTAAATTTTAAATTGTAATCTATTTAGCACATCAAATACGTTATTATAATATCTTTTGTAAATATGTGTATATAAATATTAATACAATTATGGTATTCCTGTCGAAAATGTTTAGTTTATTACGAATGTCAAAAGTGCAGTATGACTTAGTTTCATTTAATCCTAAATTCGCAATAAACGAACTTTAATATTGCTAGAAAATATTTCAAATAAAAAAAAATATTGTTGGTATATGTATGGTTTTTAGATAATAAAATGTAATATTTTATAATATTATCTTTCCTTTCGGCTTTTCCCCCTCCATCACTCAATTTTCATAGTCATCGCTTTCTTTGCCACTTGCGTTTCGTCTCTTCTCAAAACATGCCCGTACCGAGACAAACAATTCCCTTTAATTTTTTTATCACTTGACTTTCAAACTTCCTTTGACATACTCATTTCTGATCCTATTCATATAAAAACGAATAACTTAACCATTCATATTTAATAGAAACTTTTTAGAATTAGCCATGTGGCTAAGTTAGTGATACCATCGGAATCTGCCTCCATTGGATGTAGGTTCGAGCCACCTAATCCAGCTCTATATTAAGCCTGAGCTTTCGATGAAAGTAAGGACTGTGAGGAAACACTATGAAGTAGCATAATGATAATTTTTAAATAAAGCCTGACTTGGTACCTACTACCCTCAAGTAAAAAAACCTGCCGCTAAGTACCAATATATGTGTTCAATGTCTTAGTTTATCTATTATCTTACTTAACAATGTGTAAAATTGTGATCAAATCGCTGAACGTATGCACTAAAAAAAACCATCTCAAACTTACTTAATATAGGGTTAAAAACCTAATAAGCGTCAACATCTAGATAGTGTGACATTAGAAAAAAAATTTCAACAAATTATCACATGCTTATCTGAGCCCTTCTAAGGTTTTTTTTTTATGATTTCTTCTTATTTTTAACCATTTAACCCCTCATCTTACGGCACGTGGTATTATAGGGTTACGTACGTGATTGCCTCTATTAACCCCCTTAAATGACGGATGCTGATACTATTTTTTTTACAGTAAAAATAACCCTTCGAGTTTTTTTTAACTCGTGTATTTTTTAGATGAATTCTTTTATTTGGACATATCTGTTAATTTTGTATATTACTAAAGTAATTTATTATCAGTATTTTGTTTTCATATTAATGGTAAATAAATAGTACATTATATTAATAAAATAATATGAAATATGTTAAAAGGATGATAATTTTTTTTAAATTAAATGTTATATTTACACTTTTACAATTTACCCTATAAATTAATGAAAAATGTAAATTAATTTATCCAGAAATTAAAAGATTAGGCAATGTTAACATTAACTTCATTAGTTATGTTTTAATATATTTATAATCTCATACCAACGGGTGAAAATAATTAAATAATAATAATAGATTACTTGTATAAAAAAATGAATTAAAATAAAAAATAAATGCATAAATAATTACATGTGTTTTAATTCTAAAACTAAATGGACAAATTACAACGTTTTAAGCTTACAATAATATTAAAAATAAAGATAATACATACCCTATAATATTATTTGTGAGCACAAAGAATTAATAATAGATAAATTCATATTACTCATTATATATTAATTAAATATGCAATTGCTTTAAAATATAGTATGAAAATGCCGTGTGGTGCCTGCTTTGCCTTGTGGTGCCGGCTTAGGAATAATATCACCCCATATCTACCCGTGGGTACCAGGGGATGGGCAGCAGCATCCTCTGAGGTATCATAAACACCTACTGCGATCGCCAACTCGCCTGTCAAGCGTGGCGATTATGGAAATTCCCTCCTTTTATTTGGGGGAGACCTAATTACAGCAATGGACGCCTTTACGGTTGGATGGATGGATGATAATTGATGTCATGTTTCAAAAGCGCAAAATAGTTTCGTTCATGAAAATCCATATAAAAAATTTAACAATAACCTAATCAAGCTACTCGATTTCTTTTAAATAATTTTCTATGAGATTATTTACAAATGTATAGATTTGACGTCGAAACGCCTCGAAAGAATCAGGGCGGGATCTGTCAATATTATCACAAAACATCATAGAGAAGGGAATGAGAAAAAAGTCCATAAAAAAAATGCCAACACGAAAAAAAACACACACGAGTTGAATGTGGCCTAATTTTCGCTCTCAATAAACATTTTGTGTGTAAGCATCGGGGCGTCATATAAATTAATTCGTATGTCTTCGGACGTGTCTTTTATTTAAAAAAAAATGATAATAATAAAAAAGAAGGACCGTTAGTTTCTATGACATTTTTTTTTTTGTTAAATTATTTATAGTGTAAAAATTGGGTTACTTAACGGCAGCAGGGCGAGCTATTGTGTGATTTCTTGAGCTGTGCAAAAAATAAATGTAAACAAAAAAAAAAACATTTTTTTTTGTTTGTTGTTTTTTTTTTTATTAAAATACGTTTGGTTTATACTCTCTGACATTTGAAACGTAAAAGTATTAGGTTATTAATGATTCATCTAATATGGTTCATATTAATTATAGAATAATTTTACCGATAAGCGATTATTCGATTATGTTAGTGTTGTTTTTATAAAATTTGAATTTTATAGTTTTTATATGTTTTACGAGGGCAAGTATTTATCTAATTAAATATCACATTTTATCGAAATACATTTTTTTGTTTATTTTTGATTGATCATAATAATAATTTACATTCAGTAACAATGATTAAAGAGCCTATTAATTCCAAAAATAAGACGTACTTTTCGTTTTGAATATTAATTTATTTATATTTTATTATACTCATAAAATATTATAACAGTAATAATATAGTAAAATAAAGTAAACTTATAATAGAGCCGTCAGCATAATTATGACGACGTAAATATGATCCCCATACCATTCTCATCCGGTATTCTTTGTAATTTAGCCAACAATGATAAATATAAACTTCCAAGCAACTGATTATCTCTTTCCTTCCTTTTGTTATATACTGTAAAAGAAAGTTTTTGTTTCTGTCTAGTTTTCTATTTGTGGTCTTACAATTGAAGAACCATTGAACTGAAATTGAAATAATTTTTTTTACATAAAGCAGAAAAAAAAAAATAGAAACGATGTCGACTTAAAAGAAATAACACGTTTTCATACTTGTAATCGTTTACCTCATTCATTAAATATTTAAGACAATCACAATATGTGATACAATGTTTACATAATTCCATTGAAAATTTCGATTTACTAAGACGAATGTCAATTCCCAATTATTGGACAGAATTTGATAGGAAAAAAATTACCCATTATATGTATATTAAAAACGAACGTTGGCACCGTTTGTGTGTCTACATAGAAAAATTCGAAAAAACCACTCCGACCGCTTACAATAACAATTCGTTTCATCAAACTGGTCTCATTCAGAAACGCGAACAAAACATATAGGTATGAGAGACATGGACACGCTTTTTTTTCTTCGAACAAACTAGATTCCGAACGGTCTGAAAGGTCACGCGCGGGTCACCGTCGTCTTTTACGAAACGGAAAAAAAAGTCGTTAGACGAAGAACCCTTAACAGAACAAAAAAAAAATAAATAAAACGACCAACTATATAATAAAAAAGGGGAGTCTTCTTGTAATATCGTGAATATTGATGAAGTGAATGAAATCTGGTTTTCGAAATCGCCTAAATTATTGTTGTTAGTTATATAAGAATTCTTGTGTGGTCCCACGGTACTGCTACACGTGTTTCTTATATTGAAGAAAAGGTACCTATAATATCCTTCACTTGAAACTTGATTTAATTTTTTTTTCATATATATAGGACAGTTTGTTTGATGTTGGTAAATATACTAAATCTGGGGATACTCTTATGATACTGTTGACTGGGAACTAACGAAAGTGGCTTAATTAAATTATATCCGGTTTCATAGAATTTTTTTCATGCCGAGTCTTATTATAGAATAGATAGCCTCGAACCTACGTCCATTGAGGTTGCACGTAACCTACCATTATTGATTAATTATCACTTCAAAATTTTAAATAAGAATTATAAAAAATTAAATTAAATTTTGGTACACATGTTACATAGAGTCATAACAAACATCCTAAATAGCTCGTCTAACTAGTCGGTACATAATAGAATCGACTTTAAGAAGGGTTACAGAACCACGATCTTCATCTCGAACAAAGGGCACGCGATATACCTTACAGAATCCATGCGCGCACGATTCTTAAACACACCCTTTAGCAGCACGTAAAAAGGGATAAAAACGGATTGTCGTTAGATAAACGGGGACAATAGGGGCGGTGGTATCTACATGGAAGGTGGGCCGCCATATTGATCCCGGCACGCGTTTATGGGTTAACGGTTTGCGGAGATCAAGGGTTGGGATGCTGCGCTTAGGCACGCGATCTCCTGATAAACAGGTTTTTTCTTTATTTCTGTTATTTCTTTACTGTTCAAAAGGGTTGTATTTTGATTATTTATTTATAAGAATGGAAGCTGGAACGATTCAACCTTGTATGGTTAACAAACGTTCCTAATAGCTTATATTTCTTTTTTAGTTTTAATATTGAAGGAACATGTAGTGTTAAGTTAACTAAATTTGTACATCTATTATTGTGTTTTAGGCTTCTAATTACTACTAATTTTCACATCATGATTTAATGTGATCATCAAATTTCAGATAATACAATATCTATGTTATTTGAATTTGTATTAATTTAAATTTTCTGACTATAGTAACCGATTTTACAGTTATGGTGAAGAACAGACAAGATAAAAGCTTTAGAAGTCTCACAATTTAACAATAAGTTATTATAAAACAAATAAGTGTATTTTGTTTAAACTATACCGCAATGGCCGCAAAACAAAACATCACAAGTTTGAAAAACCACTATTGAAAAACTGGGAAGGCGTGTTTTGGTAATGCAATTGAAACAGAGCTTAGAATCCTTTAGCTTAGAATCTAGCGTTTAGAATCTCATCTGATTTTCATTACAATATTGCCCTTCAAATTCCCAAGCTTATTATAGGATTCAGTTTATTCACACTCGGAATTCCATAGAAAACTTTTTCTAAATAAAATTAAACGAAGTAATTTATCAGTTGAAAACTTTGGTTTACAGATACCGAGTGGTGATAAAATTGAGTTAACACCTTAAGACACGGGACGATAATCTTGACGCGCAAAAAAAACCAAACCGTTTCTCTCTTAAGGGGAACCATAAAAACTGCTTCGTTCATTGCAAGACAAAAAAACATGCAGAAAAACTGTCGTAAATTTGTCATGGGACTCCGCCTCGGCAAGGCGCTCTTGGTTTTTGCTTGTATTTGGAAACGGTTAAGGAAGAAGACTTCGAAGAAAATAACCACTTCGACACAATCTGTGGATTGTCTTTGTTAAGTTTTATTATTTTAATTCTGTACTTAATGCTAGTGTTAACTTAGTGATTGAAATCTGACTGTAAGAGAGTCGCATTACGATGCCAATCAATATAGTTACCTATGAAATATGGTAGTCTTTCATCTATGGATTTCAAATGTGAATCAAGAAGATTTTTTGACTATTTTTAAGTCTTTTCATTTCTCTGAATTCGATGTTACATATTTAAAGAGATAATGTCCAGATATAATGATGATAGTGACTTGGATATTGCATCATTTATATAAATTGTAATCCTATAATGAGTTTAAGCTTTAAGTGAAGAAAGTGAGGCGATTAAAGAGAGCATTTCCATGGGTTAACTGCCAGCTTCAGTTTGCTAAACAGAGTTGCCGATATAGTCATCAATGATGAAAACCCTGCAGGATTTTAATTATTAGTTATTAAATTATTTGAAGCTGAAATTACGTGGAAGATCGGCGGTAACAAAGCTCTAACTTGTTATCCATCACTAATCGAACAGAAAACACAAGACACTTATTACATACCGGCTAATAATTTGATCAAGGAGTAAGAACAATTCTTACATTCAGACTTACTTAACAATCAAATAAGGTCATGCTCGAAGTAACGCACGTACTTTTAAACAGCGTTAATAGGTGTCATTCCGCATTATTGTAGACTCCATTGTCTGTTGTCATTAGTTCATTCCGTAATGACAAACAGATCCGAATTAACTGGATCACCATTTGCGAACGTATTTATTTATGTTGGAATACATATATATACGGTTGTGTTAGATTCAAATTGTTTAGAGCAGTATTTCCCAAATAATATGGTCCGAAAACGATTTCAAATTGCAGTCAAACCATTCAAAGCAGTGTGCTCGGTTCATACAAGTACAAGGTGGCTGGTGGACTAGTTTTTAGCAACAGCGTCACTTCCAGAATTGCCAAAAACTATAAATACGATGCAAGCTCAAAAATCACATCAATTCAAAAGACAACTTTGTAGTAAAAATGCTCTTTATAAAAATAATTATATTCAGAAAATTGAATTTTTAAAATGTATGCTTTTGTAATTGGCTGTTGTTTTGTTTTTTTATTCGTCCATGTTATCAATAAAAAATAACATGAAAGTGGTACCTCGTCAAGAAAGGATTGGGAATCGTTGGTTTAGGGGAATATTGTGGCTGGGTTCTGGTAGATATTTGATAGTTAGCTCCATAAATGAATACATGAATTGTTTTACTCATCTGTGGTTAACTTGAACCCGCGTCGCCCCGCAAAGGCGGTATTCGGCACCGTGAGGTTTTATTTGCTAAACTAGCCCGCGTTTCATACATCTTTCAGTGAGTTTTATTTTTTTTATACGGATCCCTAATTATTTGCGTACAATTTATTTGTTACTAAGATAAAGTAAAAAATAAATTCAAGCACTCGCTCGTATTAACGGACTATTGAATCGATATAGATTTTATTTGAAATTTCATGTGTTTTAATTTTTTTACGCGGAAACCTAAGTATTTTCTTTAAAAAATACCCTAAATTACGTGGAGTAGCTTTAGCTATCTATCAAAAAAGTATCGTCAAAATCCGTCCAGCCGTCTCAGAGATTAACCGGAACAAACTAGCAGACAGACAAAAATTTTAAAAATTACATTTTTTCATTTAATTATAATATACATTCATATGTATTTAGTGAAAAAAAATTCGACGTAACAAACAAAAACTTCTATTTTATTTATTAGTATAGAAAATGCATTTGCCGACGTAAAAAAACGGTAGTTGAAATTTTAATTGCATCTTACTTCCGGCGATTGCAGAGTTACATATATAGGACACACCGGCTTGCACAGGGCTTCGGTCTGTTATCCTCTCTGTCACCGTGCTCTTATTTCTGGAGCTTATGGAATGTCCAGTAGAATAGGTAAGTAGAAAAAGATCCGCAACACATCCAGATTCCTTATAGATTATTTACAGTGGATATAACACTTCAAGGGCTGAAAGGAAAAAAATGGGATGTGTGGACACATTGGACACATTGTGTGGATGGGAGTAAAACAGTCTAGAATTTTGCTTATAACACAAGGAATGGTTCCTAATATATATACATATCACATAATGGCATAACATATACGTACATACGTTCTGTACGAAATATTTTTTATTGTTTATACTTTCTTGACATAGGTTTAGATAGGGTGAAATCCGGTATATTTTGCGATACGATAATAGGAAGATTCATAGCATTATGGTGCACTAGTTACCATTTTTTTTTTGGCTGAGTCGCATTCAACCACATCGTTACTTGACAATAACCATCTCAATACTAATAAATAAAATTGAAGTGTCTGTTTGTAATGTGAAAATGTTTTTATTTTACTAAACAACTATGAGTGTATATGCGATACCTATATCAAAAGTACAATTTTTTAAATTTTTATCTGTCTGTCTGTTTGTTTCGGGTAATCTCCGTAACGGCTGGACGGCTTTTGAAGGGTTTTTTTTTTTGTAAATAGCTAAAGTTACTCCGCGTAACTTAGGGTACTTTCAATTTACGCAAAAAAATCCGATTCAATGAACAGTTTTACGGGCAAGTGCTATAATTTATCAGAAATAATTTTGCTTCACCTTAGTAGTAAAAAAAATATAATTAGGGTTCCGTATAAAAAGATACAACGCAATGAAGAATATATGAAAACACGGGCGCTGCCGCGGGTACACGGCTAGTTATGAATAAAAACTGTAAGTAAGCACAAAGGTCATTTATATTTTCCCATCAATCAACTAACAAGCCGTAAGGTTGTCACCGCTTTTAATCTCTATTAATATTACCCTATATATTCATTACAAACCGCTATGAGAACGTTGCCAAAACAATATAACCATTGTACGGAATAACAAAAACCATCTCGCGTATTAATTTCTAATATGTCCCCTGAATAAAAAAAGTATTTAGAACGCTCTAAAAGTTATATTGAACTTTATCGCCTTGAGATAAGGTTTAAATGATCATATTGGATGGTAAAAGTGAGTTGCGGTCATAGGCATTTATTGTAATACTTGAATGATACTTGAGTCAAATTAATTGCTTATCTATGATCTGTTCGTTGGTTATTACGTCACTCAGTGTGTGGGGTTTTCGGTGTAGTCACCTTTGTGTGGTTTTAGGGTTGTCAAAAACAAGTGCATATTCATTTTTTTATGATATTTTTCCTTTTTATTAAATAACTAGCAGTTTTTTTTTTGTGGTACTAAGAGAAAGGAAAGATAGTTCTCACAGATTCATGCACTTGCCAGTAAAATTGACCATTTAATCGGTTTTTTTTTTTTTATTTCTTGGATTTAATCTTTATCTATGAAACCCTATTATTTTTTTATAAATACATGCCATTAAAACTGTCATTTGAATCAGATTTTATTTAATGTTTTATGTTTTTAAATTTTTTTACGTGGAACCCTAATTATTTTCGAAAAATAAAAGTAGCCCAAATTACGCGGAGTAATTTCAGCTATCTACAAAAAATATCCCGTCTAAATCGGTTCAGCCGTTCCGGAGATTATCCGGATCAAACAGACAGCCAACATTTTCAGAAATTATGTTTTTGGTACGGGTGTCGTATATAAATTCCTATTTATTTAGTAAAAAAAAAATTTTGACATTACAAACAGACACTTCAATTTTATTTATTAGTATAGATTTTAAGTTTTATTTTCTTTACACGGAACCCTAATTATTTTAGACAATTAAACGTATAGCCTAAGTTACGTGGAGTATCTTCAGTTTTCTGCCATAAGTGTAAAACTCAAATTATTACTCCAATTTTTGAAAATCTTTGATCCTGACGCATACGAACGATAAATTAGAAAGTTTGTTTTTAGTAAAATAATATATCAAAATTAAACTTCTTATAATATAATTGTAGTGGTGAATTATGCTATATTTACAACAAAATCGTTCAACCCTAGAATACGCTCGGGGGGGTGTAATGTACCCTTGCATTGTGTCGGTCGGGTTATCAGTAGCATCTAGACTTCGCCGACAGTAATCAGAGAGCGCGCCCTATCGTATCGCTTCATTATTATAATATTATAGATGAGATATTTTTACCCATTGTGTACGGTTTCGTATTCAGAAACTATTTATTCTGGGGCATTTGCTCTTGATATTTTTTTCTGCATAGGTAACCCTGATTTTGAATATCGAAGGTCGGTTGGAGTATTAACAAATGAAGTATTAATTTTTGTTCGAATTTTGAAATATTCCGCGTCAATGATGTATTACGGTGAAGTAAAATATCTTGATTGGCATATTCTGATGCTCGTCTGGTTACCTACCACTCTATAGAGTGTCTAGAACAGCATAACTTGAGAGCTATATTGGAACACATCGTCAATTGACATCAGTTGCAACTGTGGAACTTATATAGCTTAAAAATACTAAGTTCAAGAAAATCATTGTATCGAAGATTCTGTTCAAGCTGAATAAGCCACATATTAGTCGGCTTGGTCGTCTTTAAGTATGTCTTGATCACAATATAATTAATGTACGCATAATGCAATTATTAGGTCTTTATCATCCACGAACATTAAATAAAAAAGCAAACAAAAAGATATTTCTGCAGCTGAGCGCCATCTGATCTAAGAAGTATTTAAAAAAACAATTTTTCTATTACTTTTATATTATAATTCTATATATATAATTTAATTAATTAAATGTAATTAATTTGATAAAGCTCTGAAGCTAAGTATCCGTTGGTTACAATTATATTAGGCAATTAAAAATGTCACTAACATAATACGATTGATAAGAATTGACTCTTTTGTCTACGTTGTAAAATATTTTCAAATAAATAGTAATCGGTTTAACTTGAAATAAATACACAACTAATTTTAGCGTAATCGGAAATGATTTTTTTTTCTAACCTAGAAATATTATTCACGCGTCCGCGCATAATCCGAATCACTAAAGAAAACTCACATTCAATATCATGCAACAACAATAAAATCTGTCGTCCAGAAAACGACAAAAATAATTCCAAATTTAAATTCAGTCGTCATGGGAAATGTCACCGCCGAGAGCGACTAATAAGGGATCTCGAACAGAAACCGTTTCTCTAAACAACGTCAGTATGTAGTATATTTCCGATTCGTGATGCGATAAATCGATACCGAAAGTGACATGTGTTTTGAATATCGAACGTCATCTTATTTTTTTTTCCTATTTTGTGTAGATTATAACGTTGAATGGAGACGAAGGGGGCCAAGGCAATTATATTTTACGCGGGTAAAAGGTAAGTTTGTACAGCAAGGAGGTCGGACAATGCACTGGCCGGCTTTGCAGCTTTACGGCGGCGGTCGTGTGTGTTGTGTCTTTATTGTGCGCCGACTTATTTTCGTTTCAAAAATAGAACTTGTCCGATCGTTATCTTTTAAACTGAGGTAACTTTCGGCGGGGCTTCTGTCGACTCTATTTGGGGGAACTGTTTACGATATTTTATAGTGTCCAGTTTGAGGTGGCCACCGTATCCGCTGTGTTTTACTTAAGTATCTATAAAAAAATATTATAGCGTATTCTTGCGTTACTACTATAAAATTATTTAACTTTAACTCCATTACATTTATATACATTTGTACCTAATATAATAATTGAGTATATTTACTCGATTTTGACAAACATTCATAAATTAAAATAAGATTTGAAATATTGAAAAATCTTTCTAATAGACTTCTTAGGTCAGTGGAAATAAAAGAAAACAACACACACACAGTTATTATAATAATATGTTGTTGATAGGGAGTTTTTGGCGGGATCTCAGTCTGACATGTAGCAATTGTTTTCTTTAATTCATTAAACTTGTGTACTTGACTCTATATCATGTAATCTTGGTGGCGTTTTGTGTGAAATAGTTTAGTTATTGTATTCAAGTTAAGTTTATTATAGAAGACAACGCGTAGCATACATTCTGAGGTGCCGACAAAGCTCCATGGAAAGTTTGAGCAGGATAGGCCACCGTTCTGTTGGAGCTTGGTAACGCTGATACAAGATTGAAAATCTTACCTACATGACATTGGCACAAATTGTGTGTACACACAGATTGCCATTAACTAAGAAGAAGAAGAATATGTTGTTATTGGTAAAACATAAGACAATCTATGAAGATATATATTTTTTCTAAAATTCAGTTCGGCTTTAACTCAAAAACCGATTTTTTTATAAAAAAATGTGAGCATTAAGTGTTAATATATGGTATAAAATTATTAATATCTATAATTTATAGCATTTATTAAAAAAAATATGTAGTTAATTTTTAAAAACTGCAAATTTCACTGCCACTATTTTAATGTCTTCATAAACTTAAAAAAAAAAAATATGACCATAAAAATTTCGTCGGCCGCTGCAAAAAAAACCTTGACCCAAAAATCACATGGGCGTGAGATTAGCTCCCTTAAAAATCGTCTTAGTGGCCACTATATTGTTATTATCGACAACAAAACGTAAGCAAATTTGTATAACACTCTCACACTGAGTGGATGAGAAAACATATCGCGTGAATTTGTTGTAGATAAAAAAAAGTTTGTTACACAATTGAAAACTCTTGTCCAGTTACCGTAAAAACGATATACTTTTTTTTTATGTTATTTATGTTCTTTCCTTTTTAAATTTTTCTCTTGCTTCAATTATTTATTTGACCAATACACTAGGGATCTATATACATATTGGGTAAAACCGGTATATAAATTGGCCCACTTTCTGAAAGAGCTTGCTAAGTTTAATATTATTAATTTAGAATTATAACTGAATATAGACTAGATAATCATCATCATCATCATCATCTCCCTACCGTTTTCCCATTTTTATTTGGGGTCGGCGCAACATGTCTTCCTCTTCCATTCCTCTCTATTTGTTGTCATCTCCGCATTCACTCCTTTTCTAAACATATCATCTTTCACACAGTCCATCCATCTTTTCTTTGGTCTTCCCCTTCCCATGTAACCGTCCACATTCATATCCAATACCTTTCTTACAACATTCTCTTTCTCCCTGCGCATCACATGCCCATACCAGGATAAACGACCGCCTCTTAACTTGTCTGTTATTGGCGCCACTTTCAAACTTCCTCTAATATATTCATTCCTAATCCTAATCCTAATATAGACTAGATAATATAGATATAAATAATATGACATGCATATTTCATTACGAATTGTTTTTGTTATCCTAATAATTATTAATTGTACAGGAATTGAGTTTTTGCAGAACCATTTTATTGAGTATAGATGTCTATCTATATGGATAACTAGATGCCACATCATAAACATGCTATAAAGAATAGACGCCCCGTGGAATAAACTAAGTAAGACAAGTAATATTCATTTTTTTTTATAATGTTTATCTCTTTTAAAATCTTAGAACCGAAAGTACTAGAAGATTCTCTGTATAATGGAGTCGGTATCATATTTAATGTGTCTGTTATCTATACTAACATTCTGGTAGCATCGCCGTTTGTTCCGATTATACGGGAATGGAAAGACCAAAGAAAAGATGCATGGGTTGTGTGAAGAATTATATATTTAGAAAAGGAGCGAATGCGGAGATGAATTTAAATAGACAGGAATGGAATAGGAAGACATGTTGCACTGACCCCAAATAAAAATTGGCCAATTGACTCGTCGTCAATTAACATCAAGCCAGATTCCCTGCGCCAAATCTCTACGCGTGTACAATATGGATAAAAAAGTAAAGAATATAGAGAATAAATTGTTGTTTATTGAAGAATATGTTAACCTTAACTGGAGTGAAGAATTTTAAGGGCAAAATATTATGATATTACGTCAATAAAGCATCCCTATCCATCAAGGAGGACGGCGGAGGGAGACTATTGACACAAAATTTACGAGATTAATATTTACAAAGTGAGGGAGCCTCTAAAACCTTTTTACATATACTTATGAATATATATTACATACTTATTATGTTATAAGTTTCGCCTACAGACTAGTCTGATGATATAGCGGACGCTAGTAACAAAGAAAAAGGCAAGGAGTAGTCAACGAAACACACTTACAGATTGTTAATTTAAGGACTCGAAAACACAATATAATCTAAAACCTGTACGTCAATTTAATTCCGATCCATCCATATATTATGTAATTTACGAACAAAGATATATAATCTTGATTGCGAACTATCAAGCGAATGAACGAATAATGGATACGTGGTTAATTTATATGCGGTAGAAGTGATAGCGAGATGCATCCCATTTTTAAAGCGATGATAACGCATCGGTTAATGCGGCCGGATTACGCGTCAATCGACGAGTGTTCGATCCCCACCTATCCGACTCTGAAATCGGCCTGAGCTTGGTAGTAGGGCACTTTCTAAAAATGCCCGCCTGGATAGCTACTACCCTCAAGTTTGAAAACCTGTCGCCAATACTAATAGGTGTGTTCCGGCAGCATCACTTGAGAACCTGTACCTCTAGGCTTAGTGTGTTTACCATCCTGGCCCACATCGTCACTTAACATCAGGTGATATTGTGGACTAAGCACTGAGCCTATACCGCGTAAAAAAAAATCTCTCTCTACAATCAATAATCTGAAAGACCTTGGCCAATCAATACCTGCAGTAAGTTCTATACTAGAACTGGTATCTAAAGTTGCACTAGCAGGCTGCTACCGAATTAGGCGTTAATGTACACCGGAAAGGGTGCAGGTTATACCTGGTGACAAGCCCTGGGATTTGACCTGGCAGCCGCACGGTGAATCCTTAGAATACTAAGTAGTTCGTCTCTATTCGCCTGATAGGCGAAATTCGAATATGATTAGTGGACCATAGCTACTCGTAAATCATAATGGCGGCTTGATATTAGCATTTTTTTCTTCTTTTGTATTTCTAACATTAGTCTGTAAGCCTTCCAATCGTTACTAAAAATGTAAGAAAAGAAACTATCACTAAAGTACGTCACTAAAAGAAATATATTGACAAACAGAGCAGAAAATATGTTTATTTATAATAAATAGGCAGAGGTAAAACAGTGTTTATAAAAAAAATTAAGTATAAAACAGTCACATGCTTAGCCTTCATCTCACCTGATGGTAAGTGCAGATGAGGCCAAAGTTGGATGGAGCTTACCCAAAAGATGTATATGCACCATTTTTTTGAAGACTGCTATGCTTACAGGTAGGTGGGAAGACAGGCGCCGGGAGATAATTTTACTCCTTGGCCTTTCGCATAATGAAAGATGTTGCAAATAGTTTCGTCCGAATAGGAGGAATGTTCACCACATACGGATGGCAACCCTGCCGACGTCTAGTTGTCCTGTCATAGAATGGGGCGGGCGGAATCAATATGTACAGCTCCAACAAAATCTTTTTTTATTTAATAAATATTGATAAGCATTAGTGTTAAAAATTAGACACTTTATTACCCTCAATTTTTTTCCTAATGTTTACGTTTCAAAATCGATCAACACTAGTATAGATAAATATATGATAGTATCATCTATATTGTGTTCTTTATTATAATAGAAAGTCTGTAGAAATAATCCCCGGTGGCCGCGTAATCTCTGGTCGCGGAGTCCCCATACCGTTTGTCCCCTACGCGGAAAGATCCCGGTTTCTCACGGCTTCCGTATAATTTCGCTATAAATAAAATTGCACTGTAAAATTTCTTGGACATTCAGCGAGCGGCTAACGGTTGTTTTGCGTGGAGTAAGCTTATTAAAATTGAATTTTCATTTGAACTTTACAAAAATATAGTAAAATATAAAACCTGTTTATCTAAATTCATATGTTCGATTCGTTCAATTTGAATCCGGAATAAAAATAAAATGTAGGTTTACATGTATTTTCAAATGCCGCTTAATTATTTATATGGCGTTATTTTTTTTCGGTAAATGACGTTTAACACATACAGCATTGTTTTGCTCATCTTAATAAATACAAATCTCCATAAGTAAAAAATAGTATTTTTTTCATAAACTCTTTTTAATAATTGTTGTTTTTAATTTTGAAAAGTGTTAAAAATTTACCAATCTTATAAAGCATAAACCTTTTGACAAAAACGACATTAAACCTCTCGTACTTATATTTTATTTGATTGTTTATGTGATTTGATTAATTTGTGTATATTTAATATGTAAAGTTAATTTAGTACTCAATAATACTGTAACTTAAAGTTGTCAATAACTACGTTATATTTTTACTAATGTTGTAGATTCTTCAAAAATATATTACAATTAAATAAATACAGAAGTCCTCTCCATACATAGAACACTGCGCAGTCTATTCGGATAGCAATCTGAAGCGGGAGCTAGCCGAGGGACACGCGATGTAAAAATAGTTACCTATATACCTGCTGCGTAAATTCACATATTTACTATACTTGCATCATACTATTTTTAGTTTGTTATTTCAATTTATTTTATTATTCTGCCCACGGATCTGCTTCTGTTGTATCTTACGTCTAATTATTAATTTACCGCAATCCAAAACGCATCATATATTGACTACTACTGGAACATATTTGTATGTAGTTTTCACAGTAATTAATATTGAATCCAAAGATAAATCTAGATTATATAAATGCTTTTTTTCAATGTTCCAGGAATCAATTCGTCTTCTAAATGCATTAGCTCCTTTGTTTATTGTAATATATTAAGTTTATTATTTACTGCTCTATCATTTTATACCCAGCAATGGATACACACTTCTAGACTACAAGGAAGTTGCGTATACGTTCTGTAAAGGACCTTTTCCGCAAGCCGTTTACCTAGGGCCGATTCCGATGAAATTACTTACAGCTCTAGCAAAATTGCACGCATACACACTTCTGCACATAACACGCAGGTACATAGGTCCTATAAGGAACTTTTTTTTTTTTTTCATTATTATTAAATAAAAATGTTGTAAGAAAGGTATTGGATATGAATGTGGACGGTTACATGGGAAGGGGAAGACCAAAGAAAAGATGGATGGACTGTGTGAAAGATGATATGTTTAGAAAAGGAGTGAATGCGGAGATGACAACAAATAGAGAGGAATGGAAGAGGAAGACATGTTGCGCCGACCCCCAATAAAAATGGGAAAAGGGTAGGGAGATGATGATGATTGAATAAAAATGTAGGTCCTAGCTAGGTTCAAAATTCCGCTGATTTTTTTAATCACAGGTGTAAAACGGCCAAGCCGAGGTTCGTACCGCTGTAGTAACCCTTGTGCTAGTTACCTTTTTGCAGAAGATTTTTTTTTTTTAAATTGCCCTAAACTGCTATGGCTTCCTCACGATGGTTTCCTTCACCGAAACCTCAGGTTCTTTTTAGAGTTGGTTAGGTAGATTTCAATTCATTGACGTGGGATCTGGGCGCACAACCCACTACGCCATCATCGCATCAAATTATTTTGATTTAATACATTAAACCGAAATTTTTAAAACAAACTAGCCTACATTTTGTTCAACTAATTTTGATCGTGCCAGGATTATTTAGAAAAAAAAACTATGCAAACAAGTGTTCGAGATTATAGATTTGTGATTTGGTAAATTTTGCGATCTATCTCCGTCGCATGCAAAGATAACTTCACTAATCCGTCACATAAAAACAAACGACCTCTCTGGCAAAGACCGACCAACAAAAAATCACCATAAGAACACCATAGGGTCGCTTACCTAAATCCTTACGCGTAAATATGGCATATTTTAACATCACGCCGAGGCGATAGGAGGCCGACGTCGTGTGTTGTTAGGGTTGAAATAACCCTTTGCGACTTAGATTTAAAAGGGTCGCTCTCCATTGTCCGACGCGGTACGAGAATGTTGGGTAAACAGAATTAATTCGATTCATTTACGACATTCTTATCTACTAGTAGTGTCTCCTGAGTTCGTTCACATAAAACGATATAACTCATAAGCAATTATTTTCACTGCGTTATATTTCTTAAATATTATTCGACGTGATTTTTGTTCGACTTAAAATAACTTATTAAATAAATTACCTAAATAGCGGATGCTCGCAACTTTGTCAATATGAGCGACTTTACATATTTCACGAATATCACATATTTAACTTGATTAAAATTGAGGTTTGTTTTTACTCCATTTCATTCCGTTCTACTCGTTAAAGGTTGAAAAAGTAGGTATATCAGAATCTATTGCTATCGCGTTGCGCCCCAAAGAAAGAATTATAAAACACGAAAGGGACAACTGCAGCTCGGGCTGATTTTACCTATGCAAAATAGATGAAAACATAACTTCGTAGTATCCTGTTTCCTCCTCCAAAACTGAACCGATTTTTAATTTTCTTTAAATTTTAGAATAATAAAGGCTATGCCTGCAACACATTTGTTTGACGTAAGCTTGAAAATGACGGTAAAAATCGAGCATATTTTTCATTTACAAAGGTTTCTCGTTTCAGCAATTCATGGCGGTGGTCGATATATATTATTTGGTATAAACATTTTTACCATTTTATCCATGGACTACGTTTGTATTGAATAAATGCCGCTAAGATATCCTCTTGATAGTTCTTCTTAGATAATGGCATTCTGTGTACACACAATTTGTGCCAGTGTCACGTGGTTAAGATATATTTTCAATCTTGTATCACCTTTTACCAAGCAACCATGCTGCTCGAACTTTCCATGGAGCTTTGTCGGCACCTCAGGATAAATGTTACGGGTTATTTTCTATAATAAACTCAACTTGTAGATAATAACCAAAAATATATCACACAAAACGCCACAAAAATTACATGATATAGAGTCAAATACACAAGTTTATTGATTTAAAGAAAACAATTTCTACATGACAGACTGAGATATCGCCAAAAACTTCTCGTTTATACTTATGAAAGAAATAATTCGAAATTACGACAATATTTTGAAATGAAGATAATTGCTTCGATTGACAAGAATTCGCTTCTAACTCTGTTCTCTCCGGTTAACCACAACCCTGACTTCGATCATTTCAACCACAGACTTACTAGAGATGCTAACGCATTTCAACTACATCAGTTCACGTTAACATAACAACGGTTGCCATAACAACGATCATGGTAGCAACAGTCATAACTTGTAGGTCGGAGGTTCACGTGATTCTGGATATAAAATCTGTTTTTCACAGAATCTGGGTAAGATCCGTTCTCAATGAACGTCTAAATCATAAAAGTAGTGACTTATCTAAATTTGAAGTCAATCGGGTTTTAGAGATTTTGCGACACTAGATACTAGCTGTGTGCCCGCAGTTGTGCCCGCGTTTCGTATGTTCTTCAATGCGTTTTAATTATTTTATACGGAACTCTAATTATTTTCCTTGTTTTTTTCGATACTAATAAAAGGCACAAATACTTTTTACAAATTCAATTACTTACCCGTGAAACTGTACGTTGAATCGGATTTTTTTCTTAAATTCATGAGTTTTAATTTTTTTTACGCAGATCCCTAATTATTCTTGAAAAAAAACAGTAGCCAAGTTACACGGATTAACTTCAGGTATATAACAAAAAAGTCTCCTCAATATCTCAGTTCCGGAGATTATCAGGAACAAACAGACAGAAAGACAAACATTTTAAAAATAATATTTTTGGTATAGGTATATCGTATATGCATTCATATGTATTTAGTAAAAACTTGTTATTTTGATATTACAGACAGACGTTTCCATTTTATTTATTGGTTTAGATAAATTGATACGTCTAAACAAAACATATAATAAAATTTACACTAAAACCTGTACAAAGTGTAATTTTATGATGTAAAACTAAATGTATATCAGTTCAGAGGTTATTGCGTTATAATTAATTTAATATACAGACAGTGATAGAGACTTTGTTATTTGTTTAATATGTACCGATCAATGACTATAATTATGATTTAAGAGCACGCTTAAGTAGTAAGTATTTGGCGACAGATTTTCAAACTTGATTGTGGTAGCTAACTAGCTAGCCGGATATTATAAAATGCCGTACCACCACTCTATGGTTTCAACCCGACGGTTACCTTCATCAAAATCTCAAATTTATATAGTATGATAGGTGGATTAGAACCTACGTCCATCGATCTAGTATACCGGACCATAATGAACCATCATCGTTTAAACGGTTTTCGATAATACAAAAACAATTAAAAAATAAATTAATACTCAATACCTCTTATTTATAATCTAATAAATGACTTTCAATCTTTTTAATTTAAGACCCAAAAGACGAATTGTAAAATAATAGAAACCATTCTGTTCCGGACCATGCATAATATACCTAATGTTAGCCAAAAATCAACGATCCAATCTTTATAATGGAAACAATACAACGGCTGACTGATTCTCACCCTTAACATGGTCTCGTAAAATTTTATCACGTCACATAGCCACCCAGAGTAAATCCGCTAAAATACCCTTGAAATATGTCAGTGGTTCCCATATTTTTTCATACGCCCAAAGATTTAAACGATTTTAATTTGACTGTAGGTAAATTTGAGGAAAAAATTAATAATATTAATCCAGAAACGTGTGTACAATTTTATGCTCTAGCAATCCAACAGCAGTGCAGCGTGTGTCTCCCTAACCAATTTTATAAAAAAATACAATTGGTAGATTACACAATTTACAAATTATAAGAAAATTAGAAAATAAAAGACAGTTGAAAAACTAAACATACTACACATACTGACTAGACTACGAACTAATAGGGGACACGGGGAAACCGCATCAGGGCTATTCCCTTCGACGGTGGCCTCTCCTTTGTCCGCGCCTACGGATAAGTCTCCTGGGTGAGGCACACAGAGTGCGTCCCTCGTGGAGTAATCTTCTGAGTTCCAGGGAGCTGATCCTGCTATGGATCGAACTCTGAGGGGTCAGGGAGATGGTGCTCTATGTCGAATTAGAAAGAATGATGCAAAAAGGGTCCCTCATAGAATCTACGCTTATACTAATCTTGATACTGAAAGACGTTTCTAAAACATATCTATGTTTTGAACAAATTAGTACTAGAGAATTTAAAAGCTTCTTTCCGAAGGATCAAACCTGGACTTAAGTCGACGCGGTGTTTGTACAAAAGGACAAAGTTTTTGTTAACACAAAAGACATCAATATAGACAAAGAACTACAAACAGATCATGAAAATCATGTACGTTTATTCATTTTGAAAAATTTTTTTTTTTTTGCTTCATCTATTTACTAGGTTTATGTCTGTGGGTCATTAAATTTGATCCACATTAAGTGCACTATCACTTAACACTGGAAAGTTAACTATAAATTGCTAGAAATTCCTAATACAATCAGATGTATTATTTTGTGAATTTCTAATTTTTGTTCCTTAAACATTTCCGGTTGTGTTACAAGAGACAACCCTGCGGACTCCACGCAGGTACACGGGTTCTGTAAAGGACCTTGGGATCCCTTTAACTACAGTAGGACAAATTCTGCGGAATTGACGTCGTAGATATCAGCCCTATCTGAGATCCTTCCCACTTTGATGTCCTCGCTACTAGTTTACCGGCATGGAGCCCTAAGCGCTTGCATCAAAAGTTCGGTGAAGCTGTCAGGGCCCCCTCTAGTCAACAGCATTTAGACAGTTTCAAAAAAAGTCTATAAGAAAAGAAAATTCATAAAATATCTATAATAATAAATAAAATTTAAAGCGTCTGTTTGTAATATGAGAATAAAAACTTTTTACTAAATACATATGAATGTATTTAAAGTACCAATAGCAAAAACACAATTTAAAAAAAAAATCTCTGTTTGTTGCGACTTCTCTGAGGAATGGACCTCGCTGTATTTTGACGGAACTATTTCTGGCAGTTAGCTGAAATTACTCGGCGTAACTAAGACTACTTTTCTTTTAAGAAAATAATTAAGGTTCCGCATTAAAAAAAACTCACAAAATTATAAATCAATTTCGTTTCTATTCACAGTTCTACTGGCAGGTATTTACTTTGAATTTGTGTGATTTTTTTATTTCTGTTAGTGCTAAAAACAATTTAGGGCCCGAAAATAATGACCATTGAAACATTATTTTCCAATGTTTATTCAGAAACTAATTTACGTATAGAACAAATCATGATATGTGTACGAAGCCGCGGGCACATAGCTAGTAACTAGGTAAATAATATAATAAGCTAGTTCAAAAAATTATAATAGAAAACATAGCTTAGAATGTGTGGATATCAAAAACAATTAACTTATTCCAACCTTTCATAACTTAGCTCTCCCGGTCCTAAGGGATGGTTAAAGTAGAGATCGGTAACCAGTACGACGTGTAATCCGGGCCCTCCATTGATTGATGACCGTTCGGTGGATAAGCCGAAATTTCCCTCTTTTTCGGGGGAAAAAAAATTATTCGCGTTACGATAAAGAACCGTACGGTATGAATAAACGGCGACCGTCCGTCGTCCGACCTCGTCATAAAATAAAGCGGTATGTTTGTTTACATTTATGATGAATTATCTTTGTTTTTTTTTTCTATTTTACTACTATTATTTTTACCCAAGTTCGACGAAATGAATGACGGTAGATACATATGAAAGACTCTATTTCGAGGACACTTACGGGACTTTTATAATAGGTATGGTCTTCGCTGTTCTATCGGGCAGAAGTAAGTACTTTAACAGTCCTCACTTGCAATTTTAAGATACCAAATAGGTGTTTGTTTTCCAATATTATGTTGTACCAAGTTCATTAAAAATTGACAAATGTGTTTTTAGATGTCATCCGCGCCATCTTGAAATCTTACAGTATGTTATAACTAGTTGGTGGTAAAAGTTAAAAGACGGGTGGTTAATAGAAGACTCCCTAATAGGCCAACATCTGTCTGTTCGTTCCTTGGTTTACAACTAGAGGAGCACTAAACCGATTACGTGTCGTTTTTGAAGTTATACGTCTTTTCGCACGTTAGGGTAAAATGATGAAGGTATTTTTTTACGATGCGTGCGCAACCGTCACGAAAAAACAACACCCTGAAGTTAGCTGTCAACGTTTTAGTTTTTTCTATTATTACGTCAAAGAAGTATAACTTGTTACGTGCGTACATAAGTACAGGCATGCTTTTTTAAATAGTACATATATATTCTGGTCAGGTTTTAATATACACAGATTGTTAAATAAATAACATATAGAAATAGTCACGAAGAAGCACAGACACGGGAAATATTAATTAAAATAAATAATATTTTCTTTGCGGCTTTCGATTGTGCCACTTACAATTACCTAATAATGTAATTTTTATACCATTAAGGTAAAACTTTTATTGCGCATATTTGATCACTAAGCTTTCATTACGACGGAACGAACAACGATTCAAATGATAGTAATGTCATGTAAATTAAATGAATTTTAAAGTTATTTCTGTTTGTATTTACGTGCCGGCGGACTGACCACCTGCGTTTTATTCTAATAATATTGCGATGACAGAGCGCAAAACAACGCGCATTGCCGGACAAGCGACAGAATAAATTATAATCAAATACAATTGGCTGTCTTTCTTATGCACAATACGTATGTTTTCTTACTGCCCAAAGCCGTCAACTATTGGGGTAGGTATGTATATTCAAATTTTTGGGGTCGCGCGAATCTTTATTGTGTTCTCGATGGCAATTTTTTTTTGTATTTTGTTAGTTACCTTTCTCACGGGTCAAGCGCTGACCTCCCGGACAATACTTTAGATAATAACATCGCGTTCAGAATTTATAATTAATGTCCCGGGTTCCGGATCCCGGGTGCTATTGTGTCCGTGTTCGCGGATAATAGAGTGTATGACCGCGCAGTGTTTTGTGTTTGGTGCATCGCGATTTATGTGCATACGTAAACTAGTTGAGTTTGTGTGGAAAGTGGTATTTCTTGAATATTGATGAATGGTGGTGACCGTCGAGTTCGTTCTTGACCCGGTGAATATCGCATGAGAATTTTATATATGTATGACACTTGTTATGTCATTAATCTTTAGTGGACGTTTGACCTTCCAGTTTGTCCACCTTTTGTATTGCGTCTAGGAGAATTTAACGGGAACATAAATTGGCATTAACAAAAAATATATATGACCACATATTTATCCAGATACTATTATTAAAGATAGAGTTTCTATACTGATCTGTCTGTCTAACATTGCCGAATGACTGAATTATTACTACATGATTTTTTTTTTAAATCAGAGGTATAGTAGTCGATATTATTATATGTATTTCTTCTATACTTAATTTAGCATATATTTTTTTCATATATTTTTGTGTTTTAAAGTAAGCACGTCGATAAACACAGTAAACTTAGAGGTAACTAGCTCCCGACTAATGCTACACCTGTAGACGCTTTATAGGTTTTCGAACTCGATGGTGGTAGCTAGCAAAGTTACCGCTTTACAGGGAATTATCATAACGTAAGCTCACGCCTGTTATTCCCGAAGGGTTGGCAGAGGTGAAATAGCGAACTACACCACCCCCCACATTTCGCCGAGCCTAGTTCCATCCCAGATCGGGCACAAATTCCAGACTCTGGGATGATACTGAGTAGAAAAATCCAATATCACTTAACCAACGCGGGGATCGAACCCAAGACCTCAGAACGATAGTCGTACCGTTATACAACTGCGCCACCGAGGCAGTTTAATAAATAAATATCAAAACATAGTACAGTCGTGAACAAAACATCATTAGAGCGATCCAAAGAATGAATTTGTCGGAAACGGCTCTGCCGACACGATTTATGCTGACAGGAACGCTCTTGAGGATTTGAAAACTAAATAAATACAATGTACAGTGTAAAATAGTCGACGCGGGCTTAACGGGTACTTTCATATGCTGAATATTCGAAACTTTCTTCCTCTCTGTCGAACATTTACCTCAATTTCTTAAAACAAAAAACACGCCGGAGCAAATTACAGTTGTGAAATCAATAACTGGATTATGTATAAGCATTTTCTACATATTCCTGATATTAACTTGTAAATTTAAAATGCCAGTGCAATAATTAATAATTATTGAAGTAAACCATACTTTGTGTATTTTAATCCAGAGATTTAAAGTTCTGTAGAAAATAGCCCGATATGTTGTTATTTAAAAAAATAATCTTTATTACAAGAATATTAAGAAACTAAACTAAAGTTCTATATTGAAATGTCAATTATATCATAACAAAAAAAATATAGACAGAATATTTGTTTAATAAGATAATTATTTCTTTGTTTGTTATTAATTTCATTACAAATTCCATTTTGACAGGTTCAGTAGTATTAAAGGATATTAATATATTGTAAACTAGCTGTGCCAGTGGCTTCGCTCGCGTGTAATTCAGACAATTTGCAGCCTACATTCTCTCTCTAGATGCAATCTATCACATAACACATCAAATTTTATCGAAATATGTTTAGTACTTTAAGTGTTTCATTTATTTATTTTAAATACACTTTTTATTTTAAATATACTGGCTGGAATTTCTAAAAATCCTTTATTAGTGGTGCTTTCATGCTCCGACGGTTTAGATTCTGCGTTGATGAAGCATTTACGACAGACAATTTTATAAATATAGATAAAATGTAAATATTCGCTTTCGAATCGACAGAACCCGGTAGCTCACCAGAAATACGTCACAAGGAAGACGTATCACAAAAACGGTAGTCGACCGTAGAGAGTATTTATGGAAATCTAAATAACGAACGGTGCGTTTTTTTTTTTTTTGTAATTGCTGGGAATGAGTTTTTTTATGTGTTGTTCGGTTTATTTTTGGTAGACGAAGTGATTTGTTCGGCGTTAAATATTAGTAGTGAGCGGTATTGAGTGTGATGGGAGCAAATGAACTGTCGCTTGTATTTGGTATTTCAGCAATAAACGTACCCGCTGGGGAGTCGTTTTTTTTTTTAATATAGTAACATTTTAAGATAATTATACTCATAATGAAGAGATAGATATATTTATTGAGCTGTAAATGAAGTAACTAAAGTTTGTATGTACATTTATCCTTTCTTACT